>BPUM01000080.1:0-600000 GCA_020521455.1 Prunus kanzakura
TCTAAGGGGGTGAATTCCCAATTCAGCAATTAATTCATATGCCCAAATCTACAACAAATAGATTATCAAAGTCAGTACTTAGTTACGAACTTAAATTTTACAAACACTAATTTTGAATTAAATCATACCTAGAAAGCATAGCTCAATCCCTTTATATTCCATGCAGGTCTGTTAATTCTTTTAAGCTTTTCATCCTCCACGTTTTTCTTCCCTTTTCTCATTGAACTCCGCACTGCCTTTTTTCACTTTTTCCCCCCTTTCCCCTACCCATCCTTGTCTTCATCTCTCTCTTTCTTCCCGAGAACAAACAACAAAGAATCTTGCAGATACTCAAACGATATAGATTCCAAGGAGTATTGTGGAATTCATCCATTTTATGAATCCAAAGTAAGGAGTCCTTATTTATCTTTACATTTTGGGGTTACCTATTATCACAGACTCCACAAAATACAGCAGTCCCAATTTGAACGAGTCCTCGCTTCTCTTTCGGACTTTAGGAATTCATTTTCTAAGTCCTGGCTAGTAATGTGACTCCCGTTGGTAAAATGCGCTTCTCATAAATTGCTTATGATCTTCCCCGGCAAACGTTATGTCAGGCTTGCTTCCACATTTTAACCACTTATCAACAAAAATCTTTATACTGATTGAGGCAACGTTGGACCCTACTGCATAACTAAGGCCCCATCATGTCCTTCACACCAAGTCCTCCGACTCGCCGGAGTGCCAGGACCATGCACAATTTGACCACTAAATGCAATTTTATTGAGTCGCAATAGGTGCCCAAAACAGCTCTCTCTAAATCTTTCCATAAGCGACTCATTGAAATGTGCCCCAAAATTACACAGGACTATTTGCGCCACACACAGATTATTCACCCGCATAGAATAGACCTCTGACTCTGGGAAACAAAGCTCAAACCCAGAATCCATTTTATACCTGCAAAAAGGACACCTTTTGCTTAAGAAACAGAACTGATACGTGCTGACAATATTATGACCACATTAACATACAGAAGTGATACCTACTCACAATATTATCTACACATTTTTAAACCTATAAACACTATTTTCAACACATTACATAATTGATACCTACTAACAGAATTTTCAACATAATCAAGTTACAAAATTGATACACTATTTTCAACACATTAAGATACATAATTTCACATACAAACACTAATTTCAACAAATTCAGATACAGAATTGATACCTACTATAAGATGCATTGGTCCTTATGCATCACAAATCATCTCATATTCAAAGTTAAGATTCAATTTTCTCTTATGCGTTCTACTTCTACTAGTACTTATTATTATTTGTTTGCCAAGCCCCATTAAATCCCTAAAATTATCCCAACACTCACATCACTACATGGCCAAAGCAGGATTACATGAGGAACAGATGAAGATTCCCTCGAATTTTACAAAAACACAACAAACAACCAGAATGCAAACAAAATACGAAGTACAAAACACAACACAAATTACTCAGGCCAATTTATATTTTTGCAAACACTTCGTACAGAGACAGACTACCCTTACCAGAGACAGACTACTTTTCTATCTCCAGCCGTAGCTTTTTCTACTTACCCTTTTTTTATTATTATTTTTTTTTTCTCTTAAATTAACTATATTAACACATGGAAGTATATATATATATATATTGTATAATACAACCCTAATTTCCTAACATTATCAGATAATTCTCTATCATTTCAAGAATTCTCTTCATCTTCAACTGCAAGTAAGTTATTTTATTTTTCTCTCTAATTCTTCGCAACTGTAATTTGAAGTTTTCGTATAATTGTTTTTCAATTTTTTTTTAAAAATATATTAGTTATCTTATTCGTTTAATTGTATTGTATTATTCATAAATTTTTCTTATTAAAAAAAAATTAATGTTCAAAAGGCTTAGCCCTCAACGCTTCAAGGCTTACGCCTTGCATAGCGCTACTAAAAACGCCTTCGCCTATACGCCCTCGCCTTTGAAAACATTGGTATATATATGTTTTTTCATAGCATTGTTTGATTTATTATCTAAAAGCGGGAACTAAATCTCAAATTTTGTCTGAAATTCGATTTTTTTTTCTGCCCTGCTTGATTTTATTGGTTGCTTTCAATTTGTTACTCAGAGTTTTCAATCTTAGCATTTAAATTAAAAGTAGTTGTTAATCGTATATCTCTCGCATTAGACTCTTGTTGTGGAGGGCACGGTTCCTCATGTTATGTCGCGTTGTATTTGTTTTCCCCTTTGGCTTATTGGGTAATGCTTAACAGAAGAGTACTTGTTGCTGGTTGAGATGTATGGATTGCCATTGTGGTCTCTTTGCACATTTATTGACTCAGTTTCCCTATTGTTTATGCTTTGGGTTACTGGGTATAGATCATTTGGGTCACAAGAGAAAGATGAAGAGCCAAAGCAGTTATGCCCCACCGGCATACATTCCTTTAGGGATGTCGGATTCTGAATCAGCAATTGTTTTGTGAAATGAAGACCCTCCCAAGCAGCAAAACAGTGTTGATGGGCCTGTACAATGGTCATCTGGAATCTGCGCATGCTGTGACGATATGCAGAGCTGTACGCTACTTTCTGCCTTGTGACCTTGATTTATCAGAAGGAAAAAAAATGAAGGTGCCTCTTGAGTAGGGAAAAAAAAATTAGCTTGTGCTTGTCATACTTCATTTTCGTAGAACTTTCTTAGAAAGGCTAGGATATGAGTTCAATTATTTAACTAACCATACAATAACATATGCTCAGTTATTAGCTTGCTATGTGCTTAACGTTCTCTGAGTACTCCTCATTATGTGGTGGACGTCTGTTGTATCTGAATTTGTGGCTGGTATTCAGTTTGTATTATTTAGAAGACATTTACAAAGAAAGGAAGCAGCTTTAAGAAACCATAGGATTCAACTGACTCAAGTTAAAGCATACTAGTTGATCATCGATGTGCAAGTTACATAAAATATAGAAGTTTCAAATGAAGGCTTGGACTTATATATCAAGATATAAGTAGCTCAGAAGCTAGTAAGCTTTGCATTTCGTTTGGTTTTGCATGCTTATTCAAGCAGCAATATTTTGAGTTTCCAGTTTGGGCCAATTAAACTACCTTAAATGGGTGATATAGTTCTTTATGGGTCCCCATGTTTAGCAGTTTATGTATAAGAGAAATGTTTCTGGTTTATTTCTAACATTCCAGTGTTACTAGCTCTGAAAACCTATAAGATTCAGCTAACCATTTTCTAGTATCCAATGAGTAATTTCTCTAGCGGTCTTATCCTTGATTACAATGGCTCCCATAATTACCATCACCCACCAATACTGCAGGGACAATAAAGTTACAAAAAAGAGTTCGTCTCCTCATTTTTATTTATTAATATATTTACAACCCCCTTGAATTTTTGGAGATAAATTTGGATAAATATTATTTATAAGATTCACATCTTAAGTAATTTAAATCTGATTTTGATGACATGAAATCCAGTCTGATGTGAGATAAAGCATTGGCTGTTGGTAAATAGTTGGTGTTGTTAGTAGTGAATATAGAGATAATAATGGTTTGTAGAGGTTGAATTACAGGAGGTGATTCATTGAGCTTTGAACATAATGTCCCCACACACAAACTAATGATCTGCAGACTGGTTAAAATGGTTCGTAGGCTTTTCTTGTTTGAAGAATAAGTTTTATCTATATGGATAAAAGTTGAATCTATCTTTTCGTTTATCATGATAACGCATAATACATGGGAGGAACATTTGAATTTTGCTCTGTTACACAAATATCACTGTGAGCGCAAACCAACAATGATCATCTAATTGCTGATTTTTGTTTTGTACAGGTTGTATAGGTCTATTTTGTCCTTGCTTTTTATTCGGAAAGAATGCAGAATTTCTGGGTTCTGGGACATTCATAGGATCATGCATGACTCATTTTATTTTGGGGGCACTTGTTAATACCGTCTGCTGCTTATTGACTGAGGGTCTTGTTTTGGGAGTACCGGGATGCTTTGTTGCATGTTATGCTTGTGGCTACCGCAGGACCCTAAGATCAAAGTATAATCTTCAGGTATAGCATTGTTTATCAGTTTTCCAGGCTTTAGATTGTTAATAGTGAAAAAATTGATTTTGTATATACTTGAGGGTTTGAGAAATCCCAAATAAGTGGCCCTTTAGAAATATAAAAAAGTGAATATATTTTATACGTGCTTGTTCTTTTCTTTATTAGAAGAACTCTCCGTTTTTTTGTTTTTGTTTTTTTGCTCTTTTCCTTTAAGAGATAATCCCGTTTCAATTTGCTTGGGTTGCCTTTGATGGCCAATTCTGTTTCAGTTTCATTAGAGGTTACAGAAAATGATTACCAAAGAATGTGATATTTATTGGGTGACATGTTGGGCCTGAGTCGCAACCAAAGGCATAATTGGCAATTCGTGGCCTTTCATGACAATATGTAAGCGTCTTCATTTTTATATTGTCATGCAAGGCTTCAAATTCCCAACGTGGGATTTATTCTCAACAAGGGAAGATATAATATACCGTGCTTGTGTTAGAGAATATGAATGGGGCTTGTTGGAAATAGTTTATTGTATAACTTCAAAGTAATTTGGGGGGCAAGGTCACGGATTACAAACTTTGTGGGACAACTTCTTAAGTCGAGTTTTATGGCTTCACTAGGGCTTATCATTTCTTGTGCTTTCATTTTGTAGGAAGCACCATGTGGAGACTTTGTCACTCATTTTTTCTGCCATTTGTGTGCCATTTGTCAAGAGTACAGGGAGATCCGAGTAAAATCTGCTGATTCTGGCTCTCCTGACCTGAGTCTGGCCGTAGTTACAGCCCCACCAGTCCAGACAATGGAACCAGGTCTTGAAGAGTAAACCACTGTTTTTGTACTCATGCAAGATCAGCATTTGGTCTAGGTTATGGAACCTTCATCATGCCCCTCAGTGGATATTGTTAATGAAGCCCTCCTCAATTTACTGTGTCTTTTAAGTTCTTTGGTCTAGTCTATACCAGGGTTGATTTAATTATGCCATCAGTCCTATGGTGTGCTTGTTTCAGTGCTTCTGCTTCAACCTGCAACCTATTCGGCTTTTCCATATGAAAGTACATGATGAATTTTATGAAATGAAAAAGAAAATAGGAGTTGAAAAACAGTACTCTCTCTCTCTCCCCCCCTTTGTTATATTCCGTTATCCAGGTAGATATTACTGTTATGCTGTCTCATTCCGTGTTTATCTTTTCTGTGAAAAAGGCCCCCCTCTCCCCCCAATGTTCATGGTTGCATTTGCATCATCGTGCTTGTTGACTACAAAAGTGGAAAAGAAATTTTTTGCCTAGCACAAAATCTGAAAATATCGACAGGCACAAGAAGCTCAAAATCAAAGCTTCCGAAAGACTGGGAACCAGCTTATGCAGAAAATTGATTCTGGTTAATTGAAAACCACTTGATCGAAATGACTCTAATATCAATTCTTATATAGCTGAAAAGGCTTGGATGGTGAAAATGGTGACGATGAGTGTACAGCCTCTTGGTGGGAATGGTAGGACCACTGAAAGAGAGGGTACTGTTTTTCAACTTTTCTCTAACTAAGGTGGCCTGGGACTCAAAGACATTCTTATAATCTTGCGCTCAAAGACATTCGGAGTTTGATAATCTTGCGCTCATAGACTTTCGGAGTTTGACGTGTCATGTTTTAAGTCGTTAGATTATTAGTATGGTCTAAATATAATGAAATACAGGTAAATTCACACTATCTAAATGTACAGACTCGGAACCCGAGTCAGAGATAGGCCATGATGCCAGTTAGAGCAACTCCAGTGCTGCCAATAACCCGAGCAAAAGGCCCTCCACTACTACAAAAATGGAAAAAGACGACGGTATAAGATAAAACCGTCGTTGTATTTAAACAGACGACGGTATTAAAAAAACCCGTCGTGGATAAGTTCCTTACTGTTGAATATTTTTAAAAGACGACGCATACAAATAAAAAAGCGTCGTTTTTAAAAAAGGATTTCTTCAGAGATAAAATTTGACCAAAAAACAACGACAACAGGTATGAATCCACCGACGTAGAAAATAAAGACGACAGTTCACCAAAAAACCTGCCGTGTTAACTCCTAACTAAACACGACCAACTGTTCTTAATCCGCGTCGTATAATATAATGGAATCCACGTCTGTATACTACGATGGTGCATTCTCTGTAAACCGCCGACTTATTATTTTGGAGTATACTACGACGGTGCCTACAACACTACTGTCGTTTTATTTACCACGTCCTAAGTTCAAATTACCGTCGTATTTGTTTAGTTTATACGTCTGCCTTCTCTGTAAACCGCCGTCTTATTTTTATAGCTTTTTAAAATAATTAATTTTTCTTTTATTTTGGTAATATCTTTCTTAACACAAAACAAAATTTAATTCTCAATCCTCAACAGCATTTTCATCTTAAAAGGCAAAATCTCTTCGTGTTAAATATTGATCAATATTTACACAATATATGTACACAAATTTGGCAAATACATCGTGGTTTCTTTTCTGCCTTCACCCTCAGCTTGTTCAACTGTTTCTTCCTCTCATATGCAAGCTGGGCCCTCTCCTTCCTCTTGTTCTCAAGCTCCTGCACAGCCACAGATGAATATCTAATAATTTCAGAAAATCAAAATCAACAAAGTATGAAAAGCTCACTCCTCGATTCCCATTTTCATCAAAATCAACTGTTTCTTCAAAACTCCTGTGTAGCAAGGGTGGAACCAGACTTAGAACCTGTTGTGGGTTGTGCCCTCGCATGCCTTCAAACGGGCAAGTGCGGCTGCAAACCCATGCAGGTTCTAAGGCTGGTTCCACCCTTGCTACACAGGAGGATGTAGCAAACCCATGGGAAGTGAGGAATCATTCTGCAAACCCATTTGCTTTCAGAAAGACAATTTCTTGTGAGGGTTAAAAAACGCGTGAAAAAAATGCTATTTAAACAAAATAACCGTAAATATCCACATCGGTTATAATATAATACCGACGTCATATTTGAATAATCAACATCATAACTACATCGGAAATCCAAAAGTCATTTGGCGCGTATTAAAAAGATAACTACATCGGAAATCCAAAAGTCATTTGGCGAGTATTAAAAAGAGAACGACGTCGTTTTATTAAAATACCACGTCATTTTATCAGAACCCAAAGTAACCACGTCAGTTTATTAAAATACACAGTCGTTGAATTTATAAGTACAACGTCAGTTTAGAAAAATAAAGCGCCGTCATAACCACGTCGGAAATCCAAAAGTCATTTGGCGCATATTAAAAAGAGAACGACGTCGTTTTCAGAACCGCAAAATAACCACGTCGGTTTATTAAAATACACAGTCGTTGAATTTACTTGTACAACGTCAGTTTAGAGAAAAAAAGCGCCGTCATAACCACATCGGAATTCCAAAAGTCTTTCGGCAGTTGTGATAACCACGTCATTTATGAATTATCTACCGTCGTTATAACTAAATAATACGGAGGTTTTTTAATAACAACGTCGTTGTATTGAACTCTGGGAAAATATATAAACTTTTCGTCACCTGACCTAATATTTTACGGTTTTCTCTTCCCGATAAAGTATCGTAGTTTCCCTCTCATTTCCCAAATCACCATTTTCGTCACCTGACCTAGCATCATCGTCTGAATCATCGTCTTCATCTCCAAATCACCATTTTGGTCTTCGTCTTCGTCAGAAGGAAACATTTCTTTGCACGCCGGTGTTATTCAAGGTTTTTTTCTCACTCTCTTCCCTTTTTTTACTTTTCATTTGCATGCCGTAGTTGTCTGGAAACAAGATTCTGTCAAATTGAAGAAATCTTTCACTGGTTTGATTAAATACATAAGTAGATACACTCACGACGCCAAAAGACGACAGTTCTGTCTTGTTTTCGACGATAGAATGGACACACCACGACGGCCGTAATGCAAACTGCACGACGGTGGCTAAAAACCGTCATGGTGTGACAATTAATACGTCGGAAACAAGATAAAACCGTCGTCTAGTGAGAGAAGAACACTCGTTTTGTAATTTTAAACCACATCGGTTATTGTTAATAGCCGACGTAGTTTATGCACATTTACGTCATGAAATATATTAAACCGTCGTCTTATTTTCATTCATGATCAAAGAGACTGTTTAATAGGACGTCACTTTTTTAGTGTTACCGTCGTTGTTTTGTATTATTACATCGTTTCTTTTTAATAACCGACGTTGTTTTCCTGGCAGATTAATCAAAAATGGTTTCGGAATCTCAAAACAAGGAAGCTGAAGTGTCAAAGGCCAAAGCAGGTTCAATGGCACAAGGGGATGAACCCAAAACAGGTTCAGTGGAAGTTGAAAAATCAACTCAAAGCAAACCCTCGAAGAGGATGAGATTTTCCTCAACCTCAGAGAAAGACTCGAGCACAGCCACATTTGTTGAGGAGCCAAAATCTGGCCGCGGTATCAGCACAATGAGCCGTGTTGTGAAGAGGAAAATTGAGAAGGTTAAGCCTGTGGTTGAGTTCAATAAAGATGGCAAACCACATGGCAAGGCTGTTGTCGAGATGCAGTCTTTCATTGGTGTTTTGGCACACACCAGAGTCCCTCTTGTGGACAAGAAATGGAAACAATTACCCAAGGAAGTGAAGGAGCAGATTTGGGAAGTTGTTCAAATGTCCTATGTTATTGGGGATAGTTACAAGAACTTGGTCTTGCAATCTGCCGCCAAAAAATGGAAGGATTTCAAGTATAACGTAACTAGGCAGTATATCCTTCCTTACGCACATGACAGGGAGAGGTTAAGAGAAACCCCTGCGCTTTATAAGTTCATAGAGAAATCGCAATGGGATGCCTTCGTAGCTTCAAGGTTAACCCCAGATTTTGAGGCTAAGCATGCTGAGCAGAAGGAGAGGAGGGAGAAATTGGAGTACAACCATAGGTTGTCTAGAAAAGGGTATGTTGGTTTGACGGACCAATTGGTAGAAACCATGCCCGAAGGTCAAGAAATCGATCGAGCTGTTCTGTGGAAGAAAGCAAGAGAAGATAAAACAGGAAACATCCCTGATCCAAAGGCTGCAGAGAAGGCAAAACTAATCGTAAGTCTCACTAACTCTGTTCTAAATTTGAAAAACAGAGTGTTTTATTTTGGTATAGACGTCGTTTATCTTTACATAAGCGACGTTATAAAATGAACACCACGACGGGCTTAATTTACGGACGTTTAAAAATGAATAGGACGTCGGTTTTTGAATAAAGTAGACGTCTAGATAGAATTAATACGACGGATTACATTATTCTATGAACTGCATTTTTGTTTTAAGTTTACTCACGCACACACTCTCCCTCTCTCTGTCTATTTCACTGAAATTTGTGGTGCACAATTTCTGGAAAAGAATGCATATTTCAATCGAGTTTTTTCACTTCTTCATTAAAACTTACGACGGTTTTATCTTATCTAGACGTTAGAATGCTTATACAACGACGGTAATTTTGTGCAACCGTATGGAATTGGACATCTACGTCTGTTTGTTTAATAATCCGTCGTCTTACTTTGAATACTACGACGGTCTTTGATTTATGTCTTAATCTGTTTTATTTTGAATATACGACGTATTTTTATATACCGACGTTGTAAAGTATAAACAACGACGGTATTTATATACAGACGTTTTAAATTAATACCACGTCAGTCATTTAAGAAAAACCGTCGTTGTTTATAATTTACAACGTCGGTATATGTATCTGTCATACACCCTGCTCAGGTTCTAACAATCTCTCTTTCTCTCTTTTAGGATGATTTGCAAAAGCAAGTCTCCGAAGGCACTCTGACTGTCTCCGGGAGCAATGATATCTTGACTCTGGCTTTGGGAACACCCGAGCATGGTGGGAGAGTCAGAGGAGCTGGTGCTGGCGTTACCCCAACTCAGTTCTTCAATTTGCCGAAACAGCAGAGAGTGAAATTTGGTGACAAATTGAAGGAAAGTGTGAGGGAAGCAGTCAGAGAAGAGACCTTGAGGATTGAGGCGAAGTCAAGGGAAACTGTAATGGAAGCAGTCAGAGCAGAGAGGAAGGCTATGTTGGCATATATCCGTCAACTAGTTCCTAATTTTGATCCCAGCCAGATGCTCCAAACCCCAATTTCTCCAAGGACTCCAATTCCTCCAATTATTTTACCCCCTCAAGATCAAAGCCCAAAAATTCCAATGTCTGATAAGGCAAGCTGCTCTGGGGCCACTAATATCAGACCCCTAGCTTTGGAATTAGAAGATCCGAAGCCTGAAGCTGATACTGCTGCAAAAGAGAAAGAGGACATGGTAAAATCTCTGCTATTTACTATTTCTGCTTTTTAAATTTTAAAAAGACGTCGCGCCTTTTAATAGTCGACGTTAAAATTTAAAATAACGACGGTATATACGTCTGTTTCTTACAAGACACGTCGTGTTTCGTTAAATACCACGACGCTTTTATAAACCGTCGTCTATTTCATGATTTCATTACAACGACGGTTATCTATTTACCGACCTTTCTATAGTATAGCGACGTTATAAATTCAATACAACGACGGTTATCTATTTACCAACGTGTATAACCTTTCCACCGTCAGTATTAACTAGAAATCGTCGTTTATATTATATACCACGTCTGTTTTTTGTGTTTAGTTAGAGTCTTTTATTTTAGTTCACATACAAACTAACTTATATTTCTTTATTAATTTCTTTTAACAGGATCTCTCAAAGCTAGACATGCCAGCTCCTCTGTTAGCCTTATGCCAACATTTCTGGACCAAGTTGTTGCCTGGTAACGAGGCTCTAACAATTCACATGCCCAAGGAAGTGTTTGGCTTTGAGCATGATACCTTCCTCTTCACTGAAGATGTTTTGCAGTTTGGTTCCATGGTTGAGATAGGAACCACAGTGATATCAGTATACATGAGGTAATTCTCCCTAATCCCATTTTGTTTTACATTTTCCTTTCTTTTAAATTAAAATCTCATTAATTGACTTTCATATATTTAGGTTCCTATTTGACTATTTAAAAATGGCAAATATTGTAAACCTTGTTGGCCTCGTGGACCCTGGGCTAGTGAGCTCTAGAGCTGGATCAATATCAGACCGAATAAAAAACCTGTCAAACCGCCTGAATACAGCAGATGGGAATCAATTTTTCTTGGTCCCTTATAATCCAGGGTTAGTACCATTTAAAGTATTTTCCTGAGCTTCTAATATTTTTCTTTCTAATATAAATCATTATGTGCAGGGGTCATTGGGTGATGGTAATTGTGAGACCATTAACGGAGACTGCCTATTACATGAATTCATTGCCAAAATGCATGGTTGACGACGAGATGAAAAATATAGTGAATACGTAAGTTGATTTCTTCTGATTTAAGATTTTTCCTATAAAGTATTTAAATAAACGACGGTTTTTAATAATACCGACGTTATTATAAAATATAACGACGGTAAGATATTACCGACGTTTTAATTTAACTACTACGTCAGTATTTTCTTAAAAACGTCATTTTAATTTAACTACCACGTCGTTTGCGTTTTATTTAAGAACGTTTTAATTTTTTCTGCTCAATTTTTTGTCATACGACGTTTTTTACTCTTACCGACGTTATAACGTTACACAACGACGGTTAGGTTTTACCGCCGTTTTAAACAAAATATAACGTCTTGGTTTAAAAAACTCCGTCGTTTTGACTGATTTACCACGACGGTTACTATTTGTATTTAAAATTTTTGTTTTGTCATTAACACCCTTTGTTTTCTTGTAACAGGTGAATTAAAATGTTTAACATTCATATAAATAAAAATTCATGTAAACAGCAGGCCATTTGGAAAAATCTACACGGCACTCCTGAACAACCAACAAGTGTAGAGTGTGGCTATTACGTGATGCGATTCATGAGAGATATAATTCATGATCCATACCTAAATTTCGAGAAGAAGGTAAAACGCAACATTTTAAATATACTTTCTTTATTTTACTACGTCATATTTTTGTTTAAAACCGTCGTTTGTATCCTTATAACACGTCGGTGTTTTGGTTTATTTTGCAGTTTGACAAGAAAAAAGATAAACTTCAGTATAAACAAGAGGATATTGACGAAGTTAGGCATGAATGGGCAGAATTCGTGAACAAGCAATTACCGAAGGATAATTGATGTAGATAAATATTTATGAACAATGTTCAGGTTTAATTTAGTTTATTTAAAATGTACATAAATATTTTGTTGTAATCAAGCGAACAAAAATCAAAAAAATTAAATTTTGTTTTAAAACTTGTTTAGTTCCCAAACACCGACGTCTAATTCTAATTTACACGTCTCATACGTGTACACAATGGTCGTCTTGCAGTAAATGGAAATATAACATCGACGGTAATTCTTAAAAACGACGTGTAATAGGCATAACAACGACGGTTTATAATTAATTCATCCTGTATAAATGAATTTGTACTCATATACTACGTCCGTTAGTATAACCTTATCGACGTCTTAATATTATACAAAGGCGGATATTCTTAAATATCCGCCTTTGTATATTTAAACAACGTCAGTTATATACATCAAAATGACGTGTAATAGACATAACAACGACGGTTTATAATTAATTCATCCTGTATAAATGAATTTGTATTCATATACTACGTCGGTTAGTATAACCTTATCGACGTCTTAATACTATACAAAGGCGGATATTCTTAAATATTCGCCTTTATATATTTAAACAACGTCAGTTATATACACTAAAATGATGTGTAATAGTAATAACAACGACGGTTTATAATTAATTCATCCTGTATAAATGAATTTTTATTCATATACTACGTCGGTTAGTATAACCTTATCGACGTCGTAATACTATACAAAGGCGGATATTCTTAAATATCCGCCTTTATATATTTAAACAACGTCAGTTATATACACTAAAATGACGTGTAATAGTCATAACAACGACGGTTTATAATTAATTCATCCTGTGTATATTCTTAAATATAGTTTCAACGTCGGTTTATTATGTTTAAAGTCGTTGTAAAGGGATACAACGTCGGCTAGGTCATTTTTAATTTAATTTTTATTGACTTTTATATTTTATTTAAATCCATATTAAATTCATAACTAAATCCAAAAACTAAACTGAAAACTACCAAGCATTGGAATATTGTCTCTATCCTAAAGCTTTAAAAAATATAATTTTGGAAATACTTTTTTATTGTATTTAATTACTAATATTAATAATATATTCAAAACAAAATTCGAAAAATATACCGGCAAATTCTATGCACTGATTGAGACAATATCTTGCCCGTTAAGGCCTAAAAAATGTAATTTTAGTTTTCAAAGTTCAAATGATAACAAAATTCAAACAAATTTAGAGACAAAGCATGGTACTCCTTATACTTTACATAACATAACCCTAAGGTTTATGTGATCCATTGGTGCCCATAAATTCAAAAATTATTTTAAAATTTAGGGTTTAGGGTTTAGGGTTTTTTGAAACGACGCTGGTTTTCTCCCGCTGTTTTTGGTCAACTACATTAACAAAGACTAATTGAATTCGGTTTACGACGTCGGTTATAAAATAGCGACATTCTTAGTGTTTATAACGTTGGGATTTTATAAAAACCGCCGTTGTAAGTAATTATTAGACGTCAGTGTAAGTGTTGACCGTCGTGGTTGAAAAACGCGGTACTTAAAAATTTTTGACCGCGACCTAAAATTTTCAGAATTTCGCTTTAACCCTCAAATAGTTCATTCTCTCTCTTCAACATAAATTTGTCTGAAAGTTTTCGTTCTCCCAGCTCTCTCTCAATATCCATGTAAGTACAACTCTAGTCCCTTTAATCCTAATTCTCTCAGCTCTCTCTCAAGCTTTTGTTCTATTCTCTCAGCTCTCTCTCAAAGCATTGGGTACGTAGATTCTCGAAGATCTCTCTCAAAGCATTTGGTATGTAGATTCTCCAAGATCTCTCATTGGGTACGTAGATTCTCCAAGCTCTCTCTCAAAGCATTGGGTTCGTAGATTCTCCAAGCTCTCTCTGAAGCAGTTGTTATATTCCCGCAGTTCTCTCTCAATATTCATGTAAGTACAACCCTAATCTCTTCTTAAATCCATAAATGTTTTCGTTGGTAGCTATATTAGGGTTTTGGTGTTTGCAATCTTGTAATAATTGCTCTCTGTTTGGGTTCTTTTATGTTTGTTTGGCCATGGATTCTTGGAAAAGGAATGGGGATGGGAGATTTAAGCTGTTTTTTTTTTTTAACTACGACGACGGTTGAAGGATCAAACCGTCGTCCAAATGTTTATTATACGTCGGTTGTTCATTTACTCCCGTCGTCTAAGTTTTAAGCCGCAACTGTAGCCTAAAGACGACTGTTTCTCCAAAAAACGTCGTCTTTAGGCTACCAGAACACCGTTCAAATTTCTGGGTTTGGGTATCCTAATGACGACGGTGACTATAGATGCCGTCGTCGGAATGTATATGAAACGACGATTATGTTTTTAAACCGTCCTCTTTTCCATGTTTTATATTTAATTTTCATTTTGTTCTCTGCTATTTGAATGAGGTAGTGTTTCATTGCTGGTCTTTCCACTTTAATATATATATATATATATTTATATGAATTTGATAGAGTGTGAGATGGATAAGTCATGGATGCATGCGGATAGAAGATCGAAGGCATATGAGTTAGGGATGGATGGATTTTTGAATTTTGCGTTAGAAAATCTTGGAAATACAACTGAGATTCGTTGTCCATGTGTTAAATGTGGGAATATTCGATTGTTTGGGGTTGGAATTATAAGGGAACACTTATACTTTAATGGAATTGACCAAAGCTATAAGATTTGGAGATGGCACGGAGAACCTTGGGAATGGACTACCAATGCTAGTATAAATGTGGAAAAAGATGAGCAAAGTAGGTTCAGTTATGTTTCTGAAGAATTAGGGATGGATGATAATGATTTTGCCAATATTGGATCTGATCCTTATGAGTTTGCCAATGTGATTGGGGATGGCGATAAACCCTTGTACCCTGGTTGCAGTAAGTACACGAAGTTGTCGGCTTTGGTGAAGTTATATAATTTGAAAGCAAAACATGGGATGAGTGATGTTTGCTTTACAGAATTATTGATACTTCAAGGAGAATTTCTTCCAGAAGGAAATACACTACCTTCCTCTATGTACGAGGCAAAAAAGACTTTGTCTGCTTTAGGGATGAGTTATGAGAAAATCCATGCATGTTCCAATGACTGCATTTTGTATCGGAAGGAGTATGAGAATGCAACTAATTGTCCTACTTGTGGTATCTCAAGGTGGAAGGAAACCAAGGATGGGTTCTTGAAAGAGGGTGTGGCAGCGAAGGTGGTGTGGTATTTTCCTCCAATTCCAAGGTTTAAAAGGATGTTTCAATCACATAAGACAGCTAAGAGTTTGACTTGGCATGCTGCAAGAAAATCAGTTGACGGTTATATGTCTCATCCAGCGGATTCCCCATCTTGGAAACTTGTTGATGAAAAATGGCCCGACTTTGGTAATGAGCCAAGAAACTTGAGATTGGCTCTCTCATCAGATGGATTCAATCCCCACAGTTCTTTAAGTAGCAGATACAGTTGTTGGCCAGTTATGTTAGTTACATATAATCTCCCACCATGGCTATGCATGAAGCGGAAGTTCATGATGTTGACTATACTGATTTCCGGTCCTAAACAGCCCGGAAATGATATAGACGTCTACTTAGATCCTTTGATTGATGATTTGAAATCTTTGTGGGATGGGATTAGAGGAGTGTATGATGCCCACATAGGAGAATACTTTACACTCAGAGCTGCATTACTGTGGACAATTAATGATTTTCCCGCTTATGGAAACTTATCTGGTTGTGTTGTTAAAGGATATAAAGCTTGTCCAATATGCGGCGATGATACACCTAGTCACAGGTTGAAAAATGGCCACAAAATTTGTTACATTGGGCATAGAAAGTGGTTACCAATCAATCATCCATATAGGAGGCAACGTGCAGCTTTTAATGGGAAACCTGAATATGGCATGCCCCCCGAGCCATTAACAGGAGAAGAAGTGCTGCATATGGTTGAAGATATTAATTACATATGGGGCTCGAAAAATGGGGGAAGTGTTGGTGAGAATGATGGTGACAGAGTTTGTTGGAAGAAGAAATCAAAATTCTTTGATCTCGAGTATTGGAAATACCTCCCTGTGAGGCATGCCTTAGATGTTATGCACATTGAGAAGAATGTTTGCGATAGTATCATTGGTACATTGCTAGAGATCCCTGGAAAAAATAAAGATGGGATTGCTGCTCGGTTAGACTTATTGAACATGGGGGTAAAAATTGATTTGCAACCCGAGTATGGAGAAAGACGTACTCGCTTGCCTCCAGGGCCTTGGAATTTGTCAAGAGCAGAGAAGAGAGCGGTTTGCAATTCTTTTTATGGTATGAAGGTTCCTGAAGGTTATTCTTCAAATATAAAAAATCTTGTATCTTTAAAAGATTCAAGACTTCTTGGCCTTAAATCTCATGATTGTCATACCTTGATGCAACAATTGCTCCCTGTGGCAATTCGTTCTGTTTTGGAGAACCCTGCAAGGTATGCAATAACTTGATTGTGCTTCTTCTTCAATGCTATATGTGCAAAGACGATAGATGTTTCCAAGCTAGATAAGTTGGAAGAAGATGTAGTAGTTACTTTGTGTTTGCTTGAGAAGTACTTTCCCCCTTCATTCTTTGATATCATGGTTCATCTAATAGTACATCTTGTCAGAGAAGTTCGTCTATGTGGGCCAGTATATTTTAGATGGATGTATCCGTTTGAAATATATATGAAAGTGCTAAAGGGGTATGTTCAGAATCGTACTCATCCCGAAGGTTGCATTGCTGAGCGGTATATAGCTGAAGAAGCTGTAGAGTTTTGTACCGAGCATTTATCTGATGTTAGTACAGTTGGAGTGCCTTCAAGCCAGAATATGGGAGTTTCAAAGCCATTATCAGGTTGCACAGTGAGCTTAGTTGATATGGACTTGTTGAACCAGGCACATCTATATGTCTTGGAGAATATGGAGGAAGTCCTACCTTATATCGAGTATGTATGAGTTTAATTTTTCATATATATGTAGCCATTTTAAATATTATTACTCCTTATATTTATCTTATATATAAGGGACCGTAATGCGTATTTTTTCGTGTCAATTGTAGGGAACATATGATCCACATCAAGACCACTTATCCAAAATTTAGAAAGAGAACAAAGTAGCTACAAGATAAGCACAATAGCACTTTCATTCAATGGCTACGTGTTAAGGTATATATGTTATTGAATGACATATTCAACTTATTTTAATTTTCTTTCTTTTTATATATATGTTAGATTGAATTAATATATATGTTTAATTTGTAGGTTCAAAGTGAATTTAATGGGGAAGATTATAACGGCATATCAGAAAATTTGAGGTGGTTAGCAGCTGGTCCAAGCATGGTAGTGCCATCATATAGGAGCTATCTTATTAATGGTGTCAAATTTAGCACCAAGGCACAAGATGATGTGCGAACTGTCCAAAATAGTGGAGTTTATTTACTTGCACATACTATGCAAGTTGCTAGTGCCAAAGATAAAAACCCTATTGTCTCCAATATGGGTTTTTATGGGGTTATTCAAGAAATTTGGGATCTTGACTACCAAAAGTTTAGAATCCCAGTCTTGAGGTGTGATTGGATAGATAACACTTCGGGCCTTGTAGTCGACGAACTTGGATTTACCCTTGTAGATCTGAGTAAAATTGGACATAGGAATGACCAATTTGTTATGGCTTCTCAAGTCAAACAAGTATTTTATGTTGACGACCCAATGCATCGTGGTTGGTCGGTAGTGTTATCAATGCCTAATAGAGAATATAATGATGTTATTGGTGATGATGTGCTAGGTGATATTAGAATTGAGTGTGAGCCATTTTCTAGAGGGATACCAAATGTTGACACATTTGATGACCTAGTGGGTGAGTTTGGGAGTGAGAATATTAGAGATGGGTGTGAAGATATATGGATTGATTGATTGTTGTAATGTATGACATTAGTTATGCAGTTAATTGTATGACATTAATTCATAGCTCTGTATATCATTTTAATTCCGATCACATTTTCATTCTGCAAGCTTTGGGCACAACAAATCAAAAATTAAAAAATAATCGGTTAAAGCTGAAAATACGACGGTCAAGTTATAAAAATCGCAAAACGAGACGTCTTAAAAACAACCAACGTCGGGTTTTCACAACCGACGTGGAATGACAACGCAAAAATGAAATAAAAACCGCCATTTGAAAAAGAAAACACGTCGGTTAATTATAATTCATTTCAAAACGGTTAATATTGTTGTTTTTACGTCAGTTCAAGTAAATATATGCCATGTTATATGTTTTAGACGTTCGTTTTTTTATTTAGTGAACGTAGTATTTATTAACCACGGCGGTTTCTAAGTTTGACACGTCGGTTTTGTTTGATTTAGAGACGTTGATAAAACTATTTACGTCGGTTTTATAGTTTTTTTGACATTTAAAATTATTTAAATGTCTGTGTTTTACTAAAACCGTCGCCTATTATAGTCGAAAGGTCTCTTTTTATGCTTTTATTTATCAAATCGATGTCGGTTTTAGTTTTTTTATGACGTGTAATATATTAACCACGTCGTTTTTTTTGTGTTCAAGCCGTCAAAATCATTTTCAACGTCTATGGTGATATAAAGGGCCGTGGTTATTATTGTTTTTACGTCAGTTGAAGTAAATATATGCCATGTTATATGTTTTAGACGTCTGTTTTTTTGTTTAGTGAACGTAGTATTTATTAACCACGGCGGTTTCTAAGTTTGACACGTCGGTTTTGTTTGATTTAGAGACGTTGATAAAACTATTTACGTCGGTTTTATAGTTGTTTTTGACATTTAAAATTATTTAAACGTCTGTGTTTTACTAAAAACCGTCGTCTATTATAGTCGAAAGGTCTCTTTTAATGCTTTATGTACCAAATCGACGTCGGTTTTAGTTTTTTTATGACGTGTAATATATTAACCACATCGTTTGTTTTGTGTTCAAGCCGTCAAAATCATTTTCAACGTCTGTATTGATATAAAGGGTCGTGGTTATTGTTGTTTTTACGTCAGTTCAAGTTAATATATGCCATGTTATATGTTTAAGACGTCAGTTTTTTCATTTAGTGAACGTAGTATTTATTAACCACGACGGTTTCAAAGTTTAACACGTCGGTTTTTGTTTAATTAGAGACGTTGATAATCATATTTACGTCGGTTTTGTAGTTGTTTTTGACATTTAACATTATTTAAACGTCTGTGTTTTACTAAAACCGTCGTCTATTATAGTCGAAATGTCTCTTTTTAAGGTTTTATGTATGAAATCTACGTCGGTTTTAGTGTTTTACTGACGTGTACTATATTAACCACGTCGTTTGTTTTGTGTTCAAGCCGTCAAAATAATTTTCTACGTCTGTGGTGACCGAAAAGGTCGTGGTTATTTTTGTTTTTACGTCAGTTCAAGTAAATATATGTCATGTTATATGTTTTAGACGTCAGTTTTTTCATTTATTGAACGTAGTATTTATTCACCACGACGGTTTCTAAATTTTACACGTAGGTTTTGTTTGATTTAGAGACGTTGATAAGCATATTTACGTCGGTTTTGTAGTTGTTTTTGACATTTAACATTATTTAAACGTCTGTGTTTTACTAAAACCGTCGTCTATTATAGTCGAAAGGTCTCTTTTTAAGGTTTTATGTATGAAATCTACGTCGGTTTTAATGGTTTACTGACGTGTACTATATTAACAACGTCGGTTATTTGCCGTCGTTATTTCATGTATGAAAAGACGGCGGTGGATTTCTCGTCGGTTCTAAGCCATGATACACGACGGTGGATTACCGTCGTCTATTTCATTTTTTGTAGTAGTGCTCGACCAAGCCCAAGGGAGCTCCAGCGCGTGGCAACAAGCCCAAGGGCAGGTTTTGCTTGGGCTTCAGCCCAAGGGCGGTGACGTCAGCGCTGATGTCATCGCACGGTAATTCAAAAATTTTTTACCGTTGTCGCGTGAATTACACGCGCCAACGGTAAAAAAAATTTGACTTTCGCGCAATGGCATCAGCTTGACCTCACCGCTGACGTCGCCCTTGATAGACTCCAACGGGCATGTGACACGTGTCGCAACCGGGACTCTCTGATCGGTTTTTTTTCCAAAAATCAGACGGTCCTCTTTTTTTGGCTAAAAAATTGCAAAAAAAAAACCGAAAAAATTCTGAATTTTTAAAAAAAAAATACCAAAAAATTTGTATTTTTTCCCTATAAATACCTAACCATTTTATTTACTTTCCACACCAAATCTTCATACAATTTCTTCTCCATCCAATATTTTTTACTCTCCACTCACATTATTCACTTTACACACCAATTCTCCATACAAACTCTTCTCCTTCCAACATTTTTTACTCTCCACTCACATTTTTCACTTTCCACACCAATTCTCCATACAAACTCTTCTCCTTCCAATATTTTTTACTCTCCACTCACATTTTTCTACTACTTTCCATTTGTATAAATGAAGGAATAGATAAGAGATGGTGTGAGAGGTATGAGTTGATGGTGTAGTTTTATACAGGAATTCAGAAGATAGAGATGACACGTGGCACAATTTTAGAGGGTGAAAATCTTATCTGAAATCTGAGATTATAATTTTTTAAACATATCTAAAAATCTTATCTAACATGGGACACGTGGCACAATTTTAGAGGGTGAAAATCTTATCTGAAATTTGAGATTATAATTTTTTTTTAAATATCAGAAAATCTTATCTAACATGGGACATGTGACACAATTTTAGAGGGTGAAAGTCTTATCTGAAATATGAGATTATAAATTTTTTTTTAATGAATATTCGAAAATTTTATCTGGAATAAGACACGTGGCAACTGAGATTCTCATCCCAAAATCTTTTCTGAAAAATAATGGACACGTGACAACCAAAAATCTTATCCGAAAATTTAATTACAAAATATTATCAAAATTAATGGTTTAAAGTATAAAAAAAATAGGAAATAAAGTACAATGAATAGTATTTACCTTAGACTTGCCCTAGACTTAGCCCTCATGGGTGCAACCACAAATGGCAAGGTTGATACTATTCATGTGAATAGTGGCAACCCTTGCTTGCCCTTGCTCTAGACTTAGCCCTTATGGGTGGAGATGCTCGTAGGACACCCATCACTCAAGACATCTATCACCTTGTTGGACTAGTTGAGGTTAAGATTGGGCATGTGTTTTGTGAGGCCATGATTGTTGCAGATGTAGTTTCTGTCCCTTGTATGAGATTTTGCTTCGACTATGTTTTCCTCCTTGTTCTAGAAGAAAAAAAAAATTATAAAAAGAACTCATTGATACAATATTCACTGTTGTAGTCATTGGGGGCTAGACTAAACGTATGTGATAATTTGTTTATCAAGAAAACAAATTACAACAGAAAATCTAGATACATACATAAAATAAGAAAAATTAGAAAGCCATACACAAGAATGACAGGACTTATGTCCTAAATTAGCTTAAGCATTTACAGTAGAATTCAATTTCTGGTAGAATTCTATAGTAAGGGTCTTAGATGCGGTCATATATCTTAACAGTTGAATCAAACTAACCAATTTGATCCGATGATTAGAGATATGGCACTAAGAGGTCGTTTGGTACGGGGGATTATCGTGGACTGGATTAAATATTAGTATTGTCTTAGATTGACTTGGCCTGGCATAAGCTGGATAACGCTTGTATAGCGTTTGGTGTATGTTTGATTGGACTAGGACTATTTTTTTTGTTTTGAAAAATATGTTATAAAAATAAAAATCAAGGTATGAAAAGTACCACTGAAAATTGGGAGTAGAATTGTATTTAGCTTTTGTGGTTTTTAATTTGACAGAACTTTCTTCATCTGATAAAACTCTTCTAAGATAAAGCTCTCACGCTCTCAAATTTCTCTCTCTCTCTCTCTCTGTGGATCGGGTATGTATTTTATAACTGAGGGGGTTGCCAATTTGAATGGTCCTCTGCAAATGTATAATGCATTTCCAAAATCTTTCCCCAACATCATCATTAAACTTTTGACTATCATTTTCTTATTTTCTTTGTGTGGGCTCCACCACATTCTTTATCACAAAATAAGATTTTTTAAATATTTTTTTTAACTTTTCTTCTCTTTCCACGTCTTCCTCTCTGCATCTCTTTCTTCTTCTTCCCCTCTACTAGGGGTGGGCACAGTCCGGTTCTCCCCTAAACCCGAAATCGAAACCAATACTATTCATCCGATCCAGTTCGATCCGATTTTTCAATTAAACACCTAAGAGAACCGCACCAACTCGAACCGGTTTATATTCGGTTCGGTTTCCGGCTTTTCAATTTGGACCAGCCCTTGGGCCCAATTGATTTTTTTATTATAAATTTTTAGAGATTTAAGCCCAACTGAAGTTTTAAAAAAAAATTTGGGCCTACAAATTCACAATTAGCCCAATTCCCACCCAATCATCCCAGACATTAAATTTAAAATTACAAGCCAAGAACAAAACAAATACACATAATTGCAAACAAAATTGCTAAAAAAATTATAGAAATAACATTTAAACTACTCCATCTTCCACTGAAAAAAAAAGAAAAAAAAAGCTTCATCTTCCCCTTGTTCTTTCTCGGAGGCAAGGGCAACACAAAGAGGCATCTTCTTCAAACCTTCTCTATTATGCTCTCCCAGCCCCTGCATGTAGAAAAAGAGAATTCTTGGTGAAAAATTAAAATTACAGCAATCGATTACATAACAAAAACGAAGAGTTAAATATTTGACCTTGATGAATTTTTGGTGAAAAACAACCCACTTCTCTTTTTTCAATCTGCGTCTTTTTCAACCTCTCTTTTGTTTGTTTGTTTGTCTCTTTCCCTCGTTCACTGCAATCATACTCCTAGAAGTCTCTAAGCTTTCAGAATCGAAACCAGACCTTCCTCTGACCCCCCCACCAAACCCAAAACCCCAAACCTTCTTACCATACATATATACACAACCTAGACTCTCAAATTAACCAAGCTACCTGCATTTTCTCACATAGATTCCATTTGGGTCTCGCTCAAAAACCCCAAAAATGGACTAGAAAACCCGTCTCCAAACCCACCCAGAATCCTCTCCAAAACCCAGAAGCCTCTCAAATCAGAAATCATAAACAAACATGAATCTAATGAAACCCACAATAGAAATTCGGCATATAAACATAAAAGCAATATAAAAAAACCCAAACAAATAAAAACCCAAAAAAGAAGGAGATGCACAGCAATGAAAAGTTAGAGGAATAAGGGAGAAAAAGGGGAGAGAAACCAAAAAAACAGTGGAGAAAATGAGGGGGAAAATGTGAAAAACAAAGAAGGAGATGCAAATATGAGAAACACTACCACAATATCACAATAAATAAGTTCACCACACAAATCTGAGAAACACTACGAAAAACATACCTCCAAAACTGATATTAGGCGAAAAGACATGCTAGTAAATGGGGGCTCGCCATCTATTGAAAAGAGGCAGCACGTCTAACATACATTAGCAAAAAAAAAAAATACAGAGACACAAAGAGAGAGAGAGAAAATTCGAATCAGAAAGAGAAAGAAGAAGAAGAAGAAGAAAGAGAAAGAAGAAGAAGAAAGAGAAAGAAGAAGAAAGAGAGAGAGAGAGAGAGAGACAAAAAATAAAAGAGAGAAGCTGCGGCAGATTGAAAAGATAAGGGAGAGAGGAAGGAAAGAAAAGGTGGTTTTAGGGTTAGGTGTTGGTTGAAAAATTTACCTAGGTTTCTAATCGAACACTCACGACTTCAAATCGATCCAAACCAACTATCAAAACAGCTAGAGAACGTTGAGAGGATGAAAAAACATACCTCACTGGACGGATTTGGATGCCGAAAACGCCGTGGCCCACGTCGGAAAAATTCCAAAAGTTCTCCTCATTCCAGTCGCTAAATCATGCAAAATCGATTGGAGAAATCTAGTGGGCTAGGTAGAGGAGGAGGAGAGGAAGATTTTGGAGGTAATTTCGTTGAAATCTGTGGCTGGACGGCGACAGAATCACCGTCTGAAACTGCCGGGGTCGAACGGGAGGAGAGAGGACCGGTCTGGTTTTTAAAAAATCCAACTTTGAAAAATTTACGGTTGTGCAACTACATTTCCATTGACCACAACTTCTTCTTTAAAACTTTGATTTGGGCCCACTATGTGTCTACGAACTCGGGAGAGCTCGCTCTACGCAACAGTGCCACTCATTTCCCCAAAATCATTCTGGATTAAAAAGTGACCAAAGCACCCCTACTCCTTAGGGAAAAATTGTAATTTCACAAAAAAAAGGGATTAAATCGATTAAATTAGGTCAGGATGTTACAGCAACCCTCATCGACCACAGATCCCCAATTCCTCGACCCAACCCCCACATACTTGCTATTATCCAATCCTCCCTTACCATCCTTGCAAAACATAGTCATTTCCAATGTTCAGCTCAAAATTACTTGATACCCACAAAAAAATACAACAAATCCAGATGGCATCTCTTGTTGAAACCACAATTTTAACCACCTTTCAAAGCTTCAGACCACCAAAACACACTAGAATGGCAACTAGGGCTGTACCAAAATGTACAAACTTGTAGACCTTGATGCCTAAATATTAAAAAATAATTATCTTTATCGAGGATGAAGATAAACTGACAAGGAACAACACTATCCTTAGCTGGAACGGAGTTGTCCTTGTTTTCTTTAAACCCAAAGAGACAACACCAAACACAAAGAAGCTATACAAATTCTTCAAGATCTGCAAACAAAACCAATGTGATTCCCAAAACCAAAACCAAAACGTTTGAAACAAAGCGATCTCTCTACTACGGTCTAAGAACCAGAGGAAACATCACCGTCTCACCGATCTCGATGGTTTTCATATCTAATCTCCGAGACATCTTCTGAAGTCTAATGAGTTGGGAGCAACATGTTTGATGCGTGTATGGGACTAAATTGATGGTAGGTCCTCAATTGGTGATTTTTAAAGTTTGAGTCTTTAATTTACTGAAAAAAATTGTTAAAGGGCTAAATGAACAATATGCAACTCATTTAGGGGGTAATGCAAAAAATCTAATTTATAATGAAAGAGTTGTGATTTAAAGAGGTTCAATGGCAATTTCGACATTTTAGAAAAATTTGGTTTAATTTCCATGTTCCAACCAAAAATGAAAATTTTAGTTTAAACGTCACTCGTAGACGTCACACTCGTAGACGTCACAATCCCAGCGCCCCAGGCCCCACCTTTCTATCTCTCTCGCTCTGATTTTCCCTCAACACTGCAGTAGCCGTCGATTTCTCGCCGGCGTTACTCTCCGGGCATCAATGGCTGCCGTTTTTGTCCCAAAATGTTCCGCTGCTTTTCCTCTACCTATTCCATCAAAATTAAGCCCATCCTACCGCAGTGGAATACGGTGGCTCCTTCGAAAGAAATCCCAAAAATAGCCGCCGATTTCGAGCTATTTTCGGTGGCGGTTGTCGTTGCCACCTATTGGGTTTTGATCCCCGCCCTCGAAGGAAGCTAATCCACCAAAGAGCCCCCTCATTGGTCCACCGGTGACGGAGAATCGAAGCTGGAGATTTTTCACAGCCACCAAAGCTTTTCCGGCAAGATTTCGGAAAATCCGGCCACCATCGACCGTCGGCCCAGGTATAAAGTTTGATCCGCTCATCGTACTTGACATTTTGACAGAGGTGGCGACCAGCGATTTTGAGTTTCGCCGGCGCCGGATTTTGAGTTTCGTTAAAGTCACATGCTATCATAACAATCCTAATTACCTATACCCTTGAGATCTCAAGGGTATAGGTAATTAGGATTGTTATGATAGCATGTGACTTTAACGAATAGTTAGGATCAAGCTCTGGTGCTGCTGCTGTGGCTGTTGTTGTCGACTTGTAGTTGTTGTCGTTGTCTTTGTTCTTGTAGCAAGTTGCTTCGTTGTCGTTGTAGTTGTTTGTTTGTGCCTTCATTTTAATTGTAAAAGTAAACAATGAAAACTTATTGTCTTCCTTTTGGATTTTGGTTTTTAAGTGGCAGTTTCTCGTTAGGTGTTATTCATAATTGTTTCAAATTAAAATAATTTTCTTATTTATTTAATTTTTCTTCACTTTTGTGAAGAAAATGTTGATGAAACCAATCTGAAACTTCTTTATGATTTTCTTGCAGATATTACTCCCCACAGTAGTAATGTTGTTGTTAATAGTTATAAGGATGCGTGTTGATACTCAGATTCACCCATTGCAGCCGTAAGTGGCGACAAAGTCTGGCTAATTTTTGTGTTTCATTTATGTTTGTAATATAGTGTGCGTGTGTGCATGGCAGGGTGTGTGTGTGTGGTTTTTACTTGATTTGGTACTACATATTTTAAGAATGTTTCACTTTGGGCAATATTCTCCCAATACTTAATAAATTCGAAGGAAATAAGGAAACAAATGAAATTAAAACCCTACATGGATTTGGGCAAGGTTTTTGTGTGTGGAATTTCTCATTTTGTGAGAAGTATTGGTTCTAAGTTTAATGAGACTTGATCAGGTATATCCGGAAAGGGACGTTTGTGGAAGTGGGCAAAGGAATATCACCGAACTTTGAACAAGTTTTGGAATTACTGTTGAATAAGGAAGAGTTTCTGGCTTTTGCACCAGACACCGAAGAAACAAGGTCAATGATTAACATAATATCGGTTAAATTTCCCCTCTTGAAGGTGCCCATTCTTATCTATTGCTTGATTTTGTTACTTTTGGTATGTAGTTGTGTGTTCATGCACATGCTAGGCGCATTCATTTTCTTTAGCACATCTGAGCTTTGACACCTCTTCTCTATTTTGAAATTTATTTTTAAAAGCATTGAAGTCTTTGTCACATATGAGATTTGTTAACCACCCTACATAGAATGGATGATATTGGTGTGGGACTCCAGTTACCCTCAATTAGATATCAAGAGTGTATTGTCTTCATTCTAGCAAACTATTGAAAAAGAAGATGTTTTGTTAATGTTACCATCCTGCTTTGATTTTCTTAAATGGTGTCCATTTGGATGGGGAGGCTTCATCTTTAGATTAAGATTTTGGGGCAAACATAATTCATTAGTGCGCACTATTGTGGGAAAGACATGGTCAATTAGGCTCTGTTTTTGTTGTTGTTGTCTTTTTCCTAATAAAAAAAAATTTAGGGTTAAGTTCTTGGCTTTCTCGCACTTTCTAAGCCTTTTGGTTAAGAACAAGTGTAGTATATGTTCTTATTAGTAGTTTCAGATGATTGACCCAATGGCCATTAATTATTAGGCATGGAATGTGTTGCTTTTTATTTATTAGAAAAATCTTATTTTCTGCCCCTTCCTTTTAACTGTACGTATTAGTTGCAAAGTTCTGAGCTTTGTATTCCCATATGGTTCTCTTCGTCACATTCAAGCATGGCTTTGTTAGTTGGAATTTGCTTGCATAAATTAGAAAATGAAATAACGGGTTTCACAATGTGTCTTTTCATTTCCTTCACAAGGGTTTTCATGGCTCAAGCTAAATAAAGTCCATTTCATACTTACAGAATGTTTCTAGAGTTTACAAAGATGAACAGGAGCTGGAAACCTATATAGGCTCAGATCTCTATGGTACCTGCAATCAAATAATGTAAGTTGTACTTTTGTGTCACAATATGGATCTGAGGGAAATTTCCTTGAAATGAATTTCAATTATAGTTGGGACTGGAGAAGTATGAAAGACTAGTGGAGAAATGCAAATTGCCAAAATTGTTTCTTTTGATGGTTTTCTAGTACTGGTCAAACGTTTCCTGCCTAATATTTTGCAGATTAGTGATCTCTTGGACTACATGACTGTTGCTATTCATGTATGCTTGATTCGCGTGAAGCATTGATTCAGTGCATTATAGTTTTCATCTTTTTAAATGTGGCTTTGGCTTCCTGATATTATCTGTATGATCCACACGTCTTCATGAATTGAATGTGAGGTCTAATCATGCATGCATGATTTTTGAAAAAAAAAGGAGCCAACTATCATACCTGCACCAATTAAATATTTATCATCATGTGGATAACTGTGCTGGAGATATTACATTGGTTATGGTATGTTCTAATATCTGCACACTCTAATTACTTTACAAATTAAAATGTGTTTTGCTTTTGTTTTTATTTTATATTTTATAATTATTTAATTTTTTTTAAAAGTAGTTATCTGTACTATACTGTATTTCTTATGTGATGGCCATTGTGTGATCACCGGATGGCTATTTTTTGAACAATGCAAGTCTGTTTGATTCTATGAGACGTCACATTATTAAATTTAGCTGTGTCACTGAATAAACTGAACTATTTGTTTAGGAATTGCTGGAATCCAAAAATCAAAGGAGCAGTAGTCTTTCATGACCAAGGTCCCCATTTTTTTGATTATAGCATACGTCTCAATCACGCATGGGCTTTCTCAGGATTTCCTGATGTTAAATCCATCATGGACACAAATGGTCCCTAACTTAATGATTTGGAACAGGGCGTAAATACAGTACCAACAATGCAATACAGCTTCAGCGGTTTCTTAACTGTATGGTTGCTTCGTACCTTCGCCACTTATTGATTTTTGATATCTTACTTTCATTTGTTACTTTAGTTGATGTATGGAGCTTTGTCATAATTATATTTATATTTTCTAAAAAGCTTTCTGTTCTCCCGTTGTGTTCCCAAAATTTGTCTATACAAAAAGTTGGCTTTGGATTATTAGTTCTTTTTATGCAATTCAGGGTCTAGTTAAAAGTAATTCAATAATTATTTTTTAACATTCGTTTAAGTAGATCATTGGTGATGGTTTTCTGAAATCTGAATGTTAAGGTGAAAATCCAACTGATTAGTGTAAATCCCACAATAGAAATAATAATAATTCAGGGTCTCGTTAAAAGTAATTTAATAATTAATTTTTAACATAGACAGTCTTTTTTTCCTGGCTTCTTCCTTAACTCATTCATCTATATGCCATTGGGAAAAAAAATATCCCTTACAGAATATTGATTTTTTAAATTTTGGTACGTAAATCCCACAATAAAAATAATATCACATGTTGTCTCTAGTAACACATAAATTGTTAGTACGTGGTATATTTTTTAGAGTCTTTCTATATGTTGCAGTCTTTCTATATGTTGTTCCAAAAGAATCATAATTTTGAGCCAAGTGTAGTGTGTGTCATACTCAAAGTTTGGTGCCAAGTATGATTTTTTTTTCTTCCCAAACATAGGGCTTACTCATGTTGGTCGGATAGGGTTTATTTATGCCAATACTGGCGTCTGATATTGTTGTTGCTTGTCCATTCTCAGACACTCTCTCAGTGTTTCATAGTGTGACTCATAAATTTGTTGTAATGGTGAATGATTCAAATGTTAATACGATATCCACTTATAGACCAATCTTCAATGATTCTGAAACTTGATGTATTGACCTTTAATAAGTTTAATGATTGTTATTAAACAATAGTGCAACTTCTAACTTTCATCCTTGTTAAATATTGTCACAATTTTTTTTTGTTTCACAAAATATTTTCTGATTCTGCCTTGATAAGCCCCTTATCTTCAATAAAATTGTGGGTGAAACTGCATGTATATTTGTGAAAATGTGTGTCCATTCTTCTTATGCCTTTATGCTATTGTAGCTCCAGCAAGTTCTGGATTCCTTTATAATTTTTGCGGCCCAACAATCTGACACCAAAAATATAGAACTTCCTTCATCTTTGCCCTCTGGCGAACCTTCCTCTCTTAAAGTGCCATGGACGAGTTATGGTCCGTCAAACATGCGAATAGTCCCATTTCCAACTCGTGAATACACTGATGATGAGTTCCAGTCCATCATAAAAAGTGTCATGGGTGTATTGTATGTATCTCTTGAATTTTTTATTTCTGTTTATTTCTTTTGCTTTTCGATTTCTGTATTGTTCATGTTGTAATCTTCAGATCACAATCAATATTTCTTAGCATTAATATATTGACATTTTCTGTTTGGTTGTTCTGGAACGTGGATGAGCAGGTATCTTTTGGGATTTCTCTACCCAATTTCTCGGTTGATCAGCTATTCTGTGTTTGAGAAGGTTTTCTACCTGTTATTATATTTTACTTGAAATAAAGCTCAAGATTTACCTTATTCACCTCATGGTTTCTGTTTATTTCTTTATATTTTTTTTTTCTTGGTTAATGTTATGGACGAGAGTAATTTGTTTGTCATCCTTTATGTTCTTGACTGCAACTTGTTTTTTATTCATAATGTTTCAGGAACAGAAGATAAGAGAAGGTCTTTATATGACGGGGCTGGAAGATGGGATACTCCATCTCTCATGGTTTATTGCATATAATTTGCGGGTTGGTTCTTTGTTCTTTTGTATTTTTGTTTAATTTATGAAGAAGTCTCAGCAAGAATTCAATCAATTTAACCCCATTTTTTATAATTTTGTTATATTATAAATTTATTATTTAAATAATTATTGCCACCATTGCATGCTCTTGTTTTTGTTGGAGGATTTTTGAAATATACTTCAAACTTTCAGTTCTTTGGCTTTGTAGGATAACTATTGTTGCATGGCCCTAGTATGTGCACTGTTGAACAATGATTGAGTATCAGCATTGATCAACTTGCAAGAAAGGAAGTGTCTCCTCTGATTGATAAAGCAACGTAGTGTTAATGTACTGTAGGTATTGTGTGTTAGGTTAGATCATGAATATAATTAGGTACACTAGACAAGAAGAGGGAGAGGCTATGTTTAATTCGTTTTTCTGAAATTTGAGTCCATTTGGTTTGAAGGAGATGGTCTATTGATAGGTTATGTTGCATTGGTAGTAATCTAGATCAAGTTCTATTTGAATAAGAGTAGAAAATATAACGTTGGACTTTTCAGTGCTTGTCATCCCTAACAATTTTCTGTGGGGTTTTTTTTTTTTTTTCCTTAGTTTGATTTCTTCTGCAGTTTGCAGTTTCTTCTGCGATTATTATGGTTTGTACCATGAATAATCATTTCAAGTACAGTGATAAGACGGTGTTCATTCACTTCTTTTTTGGACTAAGTGCAATTATGCTGTTATTTTTAATCACTACATTCTTCACGTGAGTGAAGACAACTGTTGCTGTTGGGACCCTTTGATTTTCTTAAATGGTCTCCATTTGCATAGGGAGGCTTCATCTTTAGAGTATGATTTTGGGGCTAATATAATTCATTAGTGCACTATTCTGCCCCTTCCTTTTAACTGTATGTATTAGTTGCAAAGTTCTGAGGTTTTTATTTCCACTTCATCACATTTAAGCATGGCTTTGTTAGTTGCTTGTATAAATTAGAAACTGAAATAACAGGTTACACAATGTGTCCTCTCATTTATTTCACAAGGTCTTTCATGGCTCAAGCTAAATAAAGTCCATTTCATACTTACAGAATGTTTCTATAGTTCACAAAGATGAACAGGAGCTGGAAACCTATATAGGCTCAGATCTCTATGGTACCTGCAATCAAATAATGTAAGTCGTACTTTTGTATCATAGTATGGATCTGAGGGAAATATCCTTGAAATGAATTTCGATTATAGTTGGGACTGGAGAAGTATGAAAGATTAGTGGAGAAATGCAAATTACCAAAATTGTTTCTTTTGATGGTTTTCTTGTGTTGGTCAAACATTTCCTGCTCAATATCTTGCAGATTATGATCTCTTGGATTACATGACTAGCTATTTATGTATGCTTGATTCATGTGAATAAGCATTGATTCTGTGCATTATAGTTTTCATCTTTTAAATGTGGGTTTGGCTTCCTGAAATTATCTGTATGATCCCAACATCTTCATGAATTGAATATGGATAACTGATCATTGAACCAATTTAAGGAATTGATAACTTGTCTTAATGTTGCTTATCTACAGTCGATGGAGAATTTCGGGATTTTTGGACTGATAATTTCGGGCTTTTTGCCATGATTCCTCTTGGAAAAGGTGTGCCTCTCCTCCCTGTACATTTCACTAAATTTAGTCGATGTTGTTAGTGGCTGTCGTCGGTGCCACGACTTTTTGGCCAGGGTCCAAGAGTAAAAGTTGTTCTTCTTGAAGAGCTTATGCTAGTGGTATATTGCTTGTGCCAATCTGGCCACTCCTCAAGCCACCAATCGCTACTGAAGGTGAGTGAACCGCTTAGTGGTTCCCCACTTTGCTTGGTAATTGTCCCTACATCGTTCGAAGCACGATGATATGCTTGGATTGGTGGGATTTCGTCGTTTGATAGGCGAACGAAGTTTCGCCTATTAGACATTGAATGATTTGGACGGATCTGACTGTCGGATCGGTCTCAGCTTCTGATAATTGGTTCCCTATATCGTTTGGAGTGTGTAGGAACTTACAAATCTAGAATTGGAGGTTCGAATCTTCCGGATCGACGATTCTAGGGTTAGGGTTGTTGATCGTTCGATCGTGCGATCGGACGATGATCGGCCATCGGTTCGTAGCCAAACTCTTTGGACTTATTTAAGGGACTGTTTGTTTTTTATCTATATTTTGTATTCTTGTTTTAGTGAGAATTGTTTTGAGAAGCTTAAAGCTTTGTGATTTGAGTATGATGTTTTGATTTACGATTTGAAATGCCTCCGAAGTTTTATTTGATTATTATTCAATTCATGCCTTATTTAAGTAAGGTTTTGGGTGTTATGTAGGTATGAATTTGGTTTTTAAGAATATTGTTGTTTTAGTTTGAGCTCGTGTTCTACCTATTCAGTTTTGCGATAGTTCTATTTAATTTATTTCGAGGTGAATGTTTTCTAGTGCTTAAGAATGTTTGAACTAGTTGTTAGCTTATCGATTGATCAGAGAATTGGTTTGGTTTTCTTGTGCTCAAGCTTTTTTTAAGAACTACGTTTGGCTTGATCCCATGGAAAGGGTACGTAGGCAACCTATGGTCGATCTAGGTGCAGCCACTAGGTTAGGCTTTTAGTAGTATGTTTAATTTGTCAGAAAGGATCTTGATAACTTATCTATGTTGTTCTGCGGGTTTTAGACTTGATTATGTTTGATGAGTGATTTATGTCGTGTAAAAGGGCTCGAGGTCCTTTGAAACTTTTGTTCATTTGTGTGGTTCATCGATTGTACATGTGTGAATGGTTGGGAGATTTATTTGTGTTTTTTTTTTGTAGGTGGTAAATTTTGGGTTTAGAGCCAATTTCAAGGGAGAATCAACTGATTTTCCTGTAGAAGTCAAACCCAAACGGTTGTTTTAGAATGAGAGGAATGATGTTTTAGTAATTTGGGCAGAAGACCTTCCAAGTGTCGGACATGCAACAGGTTCGTCATGGATTCCAAGGGGGTGATTCGGGGCGGGTCCTGTCAATTGGTATTAGTGATTTTGTAGACTTGTACGTTATGTGCGCCATTCGTAAGACGTTTTAGGATGTGCTCTTATCAATTAGTCTTTAGATGATTGCCTGAAGTTGTGTTTAGTATACAGGTCTCTGACCAGGATTTCCACAACCACCTGCCCGATTTGTCGACACAGGTGGTTGTCTAATTTCCCATTTCCTTAGTTGCCTTAAAATGTTTGCATGTACTTTTGTTTAGTATACAAGTGTCCGGTCAGGATTTCTCTACCCACTTGCTCTATTTCTCTACACAAATGGTTAGCCAGTTTCCCCCTTCACCAATTGCCTTTAGATGTTTGTATGTAATTGTGTTAAGTATACAGGTGTCAAACTAGGATTTCCCCTGCCACCTGTCTGATTTGTGTGCACATGTGGTTAGCCAGCTTACCGATTTGTCTACATAGGTGGTTGTGTTTAATGTAGAGCTGCCTGACGAGGATTACCCAACCCACCTGACCGATTTGTCATCACAGGTAGTTGTTCAATTTCCCTGTTCCTAGTTGCCTTCAAATCTTTTCATGTACATGTGTTTGTATACAGGTGTCCAGCCAAGACTTGTCTATCCACCTGCTCGATTTGTCTGCATAGGTGGTTCGCCAATTTTCCGGTTCCTAGTTGCCTTCAAATCTTTCCATGTACATTTGTTTGTATATAGGTGTCTAGCCAAGACTTGTCTATTCACCTGCCCGATTTGTCTGCACAGGTGGTTGGCCAGTTTTCCTATTCCTAGTTGCCTAAATCATTCCACGTACCTGTGGTGTCCAGCCAAGAATTGTCTATCCCCCTACCCGATTTGTTTGCACAGGTGGTTGACCAGTTTTCCTGTTCCTAGTTGCCTTTAAATCTTTCCATGTACCTGTGTTTTACACTGGTGTCCAGCCAAGACTTCTCTATGCACCTATCCGATTTGTCTGCATAGGTGGTTGCCCAGTTTTCCTGTACCTAGTTGCCTTTAAATCTTTCCATGTACTTTTTTTGGATTCAAGTGTCCAGCCAAGACTTGTCTATTCGCCTGCTCGATTTGTCCGCACAGGTGGTTGACCAGTTTTCCTGTTCTTAATTGCCTTCAAATCTTTCCATGTACATGTGTTTTATACAGGTGTCCGCTCAAGAAATGTCTATCCACCTGCCCGATGTGTCTGTACAGGTGGTTGGCCAGTTTCCCCTTTTCTAGTTGCCTAAATCTTTCCATGTACCTGTGTTTTACACAAGTGTCCAGCCAAGACTTGTCTATCCCCTTGCCCGATTTGTCTGCATAGGTGGTTGGCCAGTTTTCATGTTCCTAGTTGCCTTTAAATCTTTCCATATACATGTGTTTGTATACAGGTGTCCAGCCAAGACTTTTCTATCCACCTGCCCGATTTGTCTACACAGGTGGTTGACTAGTTTTCTTTTTCCTAGTTGCCTTCAAATCTTTCCTTGTACCTGTGTTCTATATAGGTGTCTGCCCAAGAATTGTCTCTCCACCTGCTCGATTTGTCTGCACAAGTGGTTGCCCAGTTTTCCTGTTCTTTGTTGCCTTCAAATCTTTCCATGTACTTGTGTTTGTATACAGGTGTCCGGCCAAGACTTGTTTATCCACCTGCCCGATTTGTCTGCACAGGTGGTTGGCCAGTTTTCCTGTTCCTAGTTGCCTTCAAATCTTTCCATGTACCTGTGTTTTACACAGGTGTCCAGCCAAGGCTTGTCTACCCACCTGCCCGATTTGTCTGCACAGGTGGTTGGCCAGTTTTCTTGATCCAATTTGCCTTCAAATCTTTCCACGTACATTTGTTTGTATACAGGTGTCCCGCCAAGACTTGTCTATCCACCTGCCCGATTTGTCTGCACAGGTGGTTGGCCAGTTTTCCTGTTCCTAGTTGCCTTCAAATCTTTCCATGTACTTGTGTGTTAAACAGGTGTCCGACCAAGACTTGTCTATCCACCTGCCCGATTTGTCTACACATGTGGTTTGCCAATTTTCCTTTTCCTAGTTTCCTTTAGATGTTTGCATGTACATGTACTTAATAGGTAGTTCTCCGACCTAGATTTCCTCGGCCACCTGCCTGACATGTCTACACAGGTGGTTGACCAGTTTTCCCTTTCTTCTCTAGTTACTTTCCGAGGTTTGCAGGTAGTTGGGTTTAATGTAGAGCTGTCTGGCGAGGATTTCCCTACCTACCTGCCCGATTTGTCTACACAGGTGGTTGTCAAATTTTCCCGTTCCTAGTTGCCTTCAAATCTTTCCATGTACATTGGTTTGTATACAAGTGTCTAGCCAAGACTTGTCTATTCACCTGCCCGATTTGTCTGCACAGGTAGTTGGCTAGTTTTCTTGTTCCTAGTTGCCTTCAAATTTTTCTATGTACCTGTGTTTTATACAGGCGTCCGCCAAAGAATTGTCTATCCACCGTCCCGACATGTCTGCACAGGTGGTTGGCCAGTTTTCCTGTTCTTAGTTGCCTTCAAATCTTTCGATGTACTTGTGTTTTACACAGGTGTCCAGCCAAGACTTGTCTATCCCCCTGCCCGATTTGTCTGCACAGGTGGTTGGCCAGTTTTCCTATTCCTAGTTGCCTTCAAATCTTTCCAGGTACTTGTGTTTTATATGGGTGTCCGCCCAAGACTTGTCTATCCACCTGCTCGATTTGTCTACATAGGTGGTTGGCCAGTTTCCCTTTTTCTAGTTGCCTAAATCTTTCCATGTACCTGTGTTTTACACAGGTGTCCAGCCAAGACTTGTCTATCCCCCTGCCCGATTTGTCTGCATAGGTGGTTGGCCAGTTTTCCTGTTCCTAGTTGCCTTTAAATCTTTCCATATACATGTGTTTGTGTACAGGTGTCCAGCCAAGACTTGTCTATCCACCTGGCCTATTTGTCTGAACAGGTGTTGGGCCTGTTTTCCTGTTCATAATTGCCTTCAAATCTTTCCATGTACCTGTGTTTTAAACAGGTGTCCGCCCAAGACTTGTCTATCCACTTGCTCGATTTGTCTGTATCGGTGGTTTGCCAATTTTCCTTTTCCTAGTTGCCTTTAGATGTTTGCACGTACATGTACTTAGCAGATAGTTCTCCGACCTAGATTTCCTCAGCCACATGCCCGACATGTCTACACAAGTGGTTGACCAGTTTCCCCTTTCATCTCTAGTTTCTTTTAGATGTTTGCATGTACATGTGCTTAGCAGTTAGTTGTCCGACCAAGATTTCCTCAGCAACCTGCCCGACGTGTCTACATAGGTGGTTGACCAGTTTCCCCTTTCTCTAGTTACTTTCCAAGATTTGCTGGTAGTTGTGTATAAGGTAGAGCTGTCTAATGAGGATTGACCTACCCACTTGGCCAATTAGTTTGCACAGGTGGTTGGCCAGTTTCTCTTCCCTTGTTGTCTTTAGATGTTTGCATGTATGTGTACTTGATATATAGGTCTACGACCAAGATTTCCTTAGCCACTTGCCCAACATGTCTACACAGGTGGTTAGCCAGTTTCCCCTTCTCCAGTTGCTTTTAGATGTTTGCATGTACATGGGCTTAGTAGATAGTTGTCCGAGCAAGATTTCCTCACCCACCTGCCCGACGTGTCTGCATAGGTAGTTGTGTTTAATGTACAACTGTGTGATGAAGATTTCCCTACCCACCTGCTCGACTTGTCTACATAGGTGGTTGTCCAATTTTCCTATTCCTAGTTGCCTTCAAATCTTTCCATGTACATGTGTTTGTATACAGGTGTCCAATCAGGACTTGTCTATCCACCTGCCTGATTTGTCTGCACAGGTGGATGGCCAGTTTTCCGGTTTGTAGTTGCCTTCAAATCTTTCCATGTACATATGTTTGTATACAGGTGTCCAGCTAAGACTTGTCTATCCACCTGCCCGATTTGTCTACACAGGTGGTTGTCCAATTTTCCTGTCCCTAGTTGCCTTCAAATCTTTCCATGTACATGTGTTTGTATATAGGTGTCCAACCAAGACTTGTCTATCCACTTGCCCGATTGGTATGCACAGGTGGTTGGCCAGTTTTCCTGTTCCTTGTTGTCTTCAAATCTTTCCGTGTACATATGTTTGTATACAGGTGTCCAGCCAAGACTTATCTATCCACTTGCCCGATTTGTCTGCACAGGTGGGGGGCCTGTTTTCCTGTTCCTAGTTGCCTTCAAATCTTTCCATGTACCTGTGTTTTAAACAGGTGTTCGCCCAAGACTTGTATATCCACCTGCCCGATTTGTCTACACGAGTGGTTTGCCAATTTTCCTTTTCCTAGTTGCCTTTAGATGTTTGCACGTGCCTGTACTTAGTAGATAGTTCTCCGACCTAGATTTCCTCAGCCACCTGCCCGACATGTCTACACAAGTGGTTGACTAGTTTCCCCTTTCTTCTCTAGTTGCTTTTAGAAGTTTGCATGTACATGTGCTAAGTAGATAGTTGTCAGACCAAGATTTCCTTAGCCACCTGCCCGACGCGTCTACAGAGGTGGTTGACCAGTTTTCCCTTTCCCCAGTTACTTTTCAAGGTTTGCAGGTAGTTGTGTTTAATGTAGAGCTATCTGACGCGGATTTCCCTACCCACCTGCCCGATTTGTCAACATAAGTGGTTTTCAAATTTTCGAGGCCCTAGTTGGCTTCAAATCTTTCCATGTACATTTGTTTGTATATAAGTGTCCAGCCAGGACTTGTCTTTCCACTTACCCGATTTGTCTGCACAAGTGGTTGGCTAGTTGTCTTTCTCCTAGTTGCCTTCAAATCTTTCTATATACATGTGTTTGTGTACAAGTGCCCAGACAAGACTTGTCTATCTACCTACCTGATTTGTCTGTACAGGTGATTGGCCAGTTTTCCTGTTCCTAGTTGCCTTAAAATCTTTCCATGTACCTGTGTTTTACAAAGGTGTCCAGCCAAGACTTGTCTATCCATCGGCCTGATTTGTTTGCACAGGTGGTTGGCCAGTTTTCTTGCTCTTAGTTGGCTTCAAATCTTTACATGTACATTTATTTGTATACAGGTGTCTAGCCAAGACTTGTCTATCCACCTTCCCGATTTGTCTACATAGGTGGTTGTCCAATTTTCCTTTCCCTAGTTGCCTTTAAATCTTTCCATGTACATTTGTTTTTATACAAGTGTTCAGCGAAGACTTGTCTATCCACCTACCTGATTTGTCTGCACAAGTGGTGTGCCAGTTTTCCTATTCCTAGCTGCCTTCAAATCTTTCCATGTACCTGTGTTTTATATAGGTGTCAGCCCAAGACTTGACTATCCACCTGCCCGATTTGTCTGCACAGGTGGTTGGCCAATTTTCCTGTTCCTAGTTTCCTTCAAATCTTTCCATGTACCTGTGTTTTATACAGGTGTTCGCCCAAGACTTGTCTACCCACTTGCCTGATTTGTTTGCACAGATGGTTGGCCTGTTTTCCTGTTCCTAGTTGCCTTGAAATCATTCCATATACATGTGTTTGTATACAGGTGTCCAGTCAAGACTAGTCTATCCACCTGACCGATTTTTCTGCACAGGTGGTTGACCAGTTTGCCTGTTCCTAGTTGCGTTCAAATCTTTTCATGTACCTATGTTTTACATAGGTGTCCAGCCAAGACTTATTTATCCACTTGCCGATTTGTCTGCATAGGTGGTTAGCCAATTTTCCTGTTCCTAGTTGCCTTCAAATCTTTCCACGTACTTGTGTTTGTATACAGGTGTCCAACCAAGACTTGTCTATCCACCTGACGGATTTGTCTACATAGGTGGTTGACCAGTTTTCCTGTTCCTAGTTGCCCTCAAATCTTTCCATGTACCTGTTTTTTACACAGGTGTCTGGCAAAGACTTGTCTACCTGCTTGACCGATTTCTCTGCAAAGGTGGTTGACCAGTTTTCCTCTTCCTAGTTGCCTTTAAATCTTTTCATGTACTTGTGTTTGTATACAGGTGTTCAGCCAAGACTTGTCTATTCACCTGACCGATTTGTTTGCACAGGTGGTTGGCCAGTTTTCTTGTTCCTAGTTGCCTTCAAATCGTTCCATGTACTTTTGTTAGTATACAAGTGTCCAGCCAAGACTTGTCTATCCACCAGCCCAATTTGTCTGCACAGGTGGTGGGCCAGTTTTCCTGTTCCTAGTTGCCTTCAAATCTTTTCATGTACCTGTAATTTATACAGGTGTCCGCCCAAGACTTGTCTATCCACCTGCCCGATTTGTCTGCACAGGTGGTCGGCCAGTTTTCCTGTTCCTGGTTGCCTTCAAATCTTTCCATGTATATTTGTTTGTATATAGGTGTCTAGCCAAGACTTGTGTATCCACCTGCCCGATTTGTTTGCATTGGTGGTTGGCCAGTTTTCTTGTTCCTAGTTGCCTTCAAATCTTTCTATGTACACGTGTTTGTATACAGGTGTCCAGCCAAGACTTGTCTATCCACCTGCCCGATTTGTCTGCATAGGTGGTTGGCCAGTTTTCTTGTTCCTAGTTGCCTTCAAATCTTTCTATGTACCTGTGTTTGTATACAGGTGCCCAGCCAAGACTTGTCTATCCAGCTGCCCAATTTGTCTGCACAGATGGTTGGCCAGTTTCCCTTTTCCTAGTTGCCTTCAAATCTTTCCATATACCTGTGTTTTATACAGGTGTCCGCCCAAGACTTGTCTATCCACCTACCCGATTTGTTTGCACAAGTGGTTGGCCAGTTTCCCTTTTCCTAGTTGCCTTTAGATGTTTGTATGTACAAGTGCTTATTAGATAGTTCTCCGACCAAGATTTTCTCAGCCACCTGCCCGACATGTCTACACAGGTGGTTGGCTAGTTTCCCCTTTCTTCTTCAGTAGCATTTAGATGTTTGCATGTACATGTGCTTAGTCGATAGTTATCCGAACAAGATTTCCTCAGGCACCTGCCCGACGTGTCTACACAGGTGGTTGACTAGTTTCCCCTTTCTCCAGTTACTTTCCGAGGTTTGCAGGTAGTTGCGTTCAATGTAGAGCTTTCTGACGAGGATTTCCCTAGCCACCTGCCTGATTTGTCTACACAGGTGGTTGTCCAATTTTCTTTATCCTAGCTGCCTTTAAATCTTTCCATGTACATTTGTTTGTATACAGGAGTCCAGCCAAGACTTGTTTATCCACTTGCCGATTTGTCTGCACAGGTGGTTGGCCTGTTTTCCTGTTCCTAGTTGGCTTTAAATCTTTCCATATACATGTGTTCGTATACAGGTGTCAAGCCAAGACTTGTCTATCCACCTGCCCGATTTGTCTGCACAGGTGGTTGGCCGGTTTTCCTGTTCGTAGTTCGTTCAAATCTTTCCATGTACCTGTGTTTTACACATGTGTCCAGCCAAGACTTGTCTATCCACCTGCCCGATTTGTCTGCACAGGTGTTTGGCTCATTTCCTTTTCTTAGTTGCCTTCAAATCTTTCCTTGTACTTGTTTTTGTATACAGGTGTCCAGCCAAGACGTGTCTATCCACCTGACCGATTTGTCTGCACAGGTGGTTTACCAGTTTTCCTGTTCCACAGCCAGGATTTGTCTAGTTGCCTTTAGATGTTTGTATGTACATGTGCTTAGTAGATAGGTCTCCGACCAAGATTTCCTCAGCCACCTGCTCGACATGTCTACACAGGTTGTTGGCCAATTTCCCCCTTCTTCTCCAATTGCTTTTAAATGTTTGCATGTACATGTGCTTAGTAGATAGTTGTCTGATCAAGATTTCGTTAGCTACTTGCCCGACGTGTCTACACAGGTGGTTGACTAATTTTCCGTTTCTCTTGTTACTTTCTGAGGTTTGCAAGTTGTTTTGTTTAATGTAGAGCTGTCCGTTTCAAATCTTTCCATGTACCTGTGTTTGTATGCAGGTGTCCCGCAAAGACTTGTCTATCCACCTTCCCGATTTGTCTGAACAGGTGGTTGGCCAGTTTCCCTTTTCCTAGTTGCATTTAGATGTTTGCATGTACATATGCTTAGCAGATAGTTCTCCGACCAAGATTTCCTTAGCCACCTGCCCGACATGTCAACACAGGTGGTTGGCCAATTTCCCCTTTCTTCTCTAGTTGCCTTTATATGTTTGCATGTCCATGTGCTTAGTAGATAGTTGTTCGACCAAGATTTCCTCAGCCACCTGCCTGACTTGTCTACACAGGTGGTTGGCCAGTTACCTTCCAATGTTTGCAGGTTGTTGCGTTTAATGTAGAGCTGTTTGACGAGGATTTCCTTACCCACCTGCCCAATTTGTCTACACAGGTTGTTGGCCAGTTTTCCTGTTCCAAGTTGCCTTCAAATCTTTCCTTGTATATTTGTTTGTATACAGGAGTCCAGCAAAGACTTGTCTATCCACCTGCTCGATTTGTGTGCACATGTGGTTTGCCAGTTTTCCTGTTCCTAGTGGCCTTCAAATATTTCCATGTACATGTGTTTGTATAAAGGTATCCAGCCAAGACTTGTCTATCCACCTGCCCGATTTGTCTGCACAGGTGGTTGGCCAATTTCCCTTTTCCTCGTTGCCTTTATATGTTTGCATGTTCATGTGCTTAGTAGATAGTTCTCCGACCAAGATTTCCTCAGCCACCTCCCCGACTTGTCTACACAGGTGGTTGGCCAGTTTTCCCTTTCTCCAGTTGCCTTTGGATGTTTGCATGTACATGTATTTAGTAAATAGTTATCCTATCAAGATTTCCTCAATAACCTGCCCGACTTGTCAACACAGGTGGTTGGCCAGTTTTCCTTTTCTCTAGTTTCCTTATGATGTTTGCTGGTAGTTATGCTTAACGTAGAGCTGTCTGGCGAGGATTTCCCTACCCCACCTACCTGATTTGTCAACACAGGTGGTTGGCCAGTTTCCTTGCTCCTAGTTGCCTTCAAATCGTTCCATGTACTTTTGTTAGTATACAGGTGTCTAGCTAAGACTTGTCTATCCACCAGCCCGATTTGTCTGCACAGGTGGTGGGCCAGTTTCCCTATTCCTAGTTGCCTTCAAATATTTCCATGCACCTGTAATTTATACAGGTGTCCGCCCAAGACTTGTCTATCCACTTGCCCAATTTGTCTGCACCGGTGGTCGGCCAGTTTTCCTATTCCTGGTTGCCTTCAAATCTTTCCATGTACCTGTGTTTTACACAAGTGTCCATCCAAGACTTGTCTATGCACCTACCTGATTTGTTTGCGTTGGTCGTTAGCCAGTTTCCCTTGTCTGAGTTGGCCTTAGATGTTTCCATATACATGTGCTTAGTAGATAGTTCTCCAACCAAGATTTCCTCAGCCACCTCCCCGACTTGTCTACACAGGTGGTTGGCGAATTTCCCCTTTCTCTGGTTGCCTTTTGATGTTTGCATTTACATGTGTTTAGTAAATGGTTGTCCTATCAAGATTTCCTCAGCAACGTACTTGACTTGTCAACACAGGCCAGTTTCCCTTTTCTCTAGTTTGCTTCCGATGTTTGCAGGTAGTTGAGCTTAACGTAGAGTTGTCTGGCGAGGATTTCCCTACCCCACCTACCCGATTTGTCAACAAAGGCGGTTGGCCAGTTTCCTTGTTCCTAGTTGCCTTCAAATCTTTCCATGTACATATATAGGTGTCCAGCCAAGACGTGTATCCACCTGCCCGATTTGTCTGCATTGGTGGTTGGCCAGTTTTCTTGTTCCTAGTTGCCTTCAAATCTTTCTATGTACACGTGTTTATACACAGGTGTCTAGCCAAGACTTGTCTATCCACCTGCTTGATTTGTCTGCATAGGTGGTTGGCAAGCTTGCTTGTTCCTAGTTGCCTTCAAATCTTTCTATGTACATGTGTTTGTATACAGGTGCCCAGCCAAGACTTGTCTATCCACCTGCCCGATTTGTCTGCACAGATGGTTGGCCAGTTTCCCTTTTCCTAGTTGCCTTCAAATCTTTCTATACACCTGTGGTTTATACAAGTGTCCGCCCAAGACTTGTCTATCCTCCTGCCTAATTTGTTTGCACAAGTGGTTGGCCAGTTTCCCTTTTCATAGTTGCATTTAGATGTTTGTATGTACATGTGCTTATTAGATAGTTCTCCGACCAAGATTTTCTCAGCCACTTGCCCGATATGTCTACACAGGTGGTTGGCTAGTTTCCCCTTTCTTCTTCAGTTGCATTTAGATGTTTGCATGTACATGTGCTTAGTCGATAGTTATCCGAACAAGATTTCCTCAGGCACCTGCCCGACGTGTCTACACAGGTAGTTGACCAGTTTCCCCTTTCTCCAGTTACTTTCCGAGGTTTGCAGGTAGTTGTGTTTAATGTAGAGCTTTCAGACGAGGACTTGTCTATCCACCTGGCTGATTTGTCTGCACAGATGGTTGGCCTGTTTTCCTTTTCCTAGTTGCCTTCAAATCTTTCCATATACCTGTTTTTGTATACAGGAGTCCAGCCAAGACTTGTCTATCCACTTGCCCGATTTGTCTGCACAGGTGGTTGGCCTGTTTTCCTGTTCCTAGTTGGCTTTAAATCTTTCCGTATACATGTGTTTGTATACAGGTGTCCAGCCAATACTTGTCTATCCACCTGCCCGATTTGTCTGCACAGGTGGTTGGACAGTTTTCTTGTTCCTAGTTCATTCAAATCTTTCCATGTACCTGTGTTTTACATATGTGTCCAGCCAAAACTTGTCTATCCACCTGCCCGATTTGTCTGCACAGGTGGTTAGCCAGTTTTCTTGTTCCTAGTTCATTCAAATCTTTCCATGTACCTGTGTTTTACACATGTGTCCAACCAAGACTTGTCTATCCACCTGCCCGATTTGTCTGCACAGGTGGTTGGCTCGTTTTCCTGTTCTTAGTTGCCTTCAAAACTTTCCTTGTACTTATTTTTGCATACTGGTGTCCAGCCAAGACGGGTCTATCCACATGACCGATTTGTCTGCACAGGTGGTTTACCAGTTTTCCTGTTCCACAATCAGGATTTGTCTAGTTGCCTTTAGATGTTTGCATGTACATGTGCTTAGTAGATAGGTCTCCGACCAAGATTTCCTCAGCCACCTGCCCGACATGTCAACACAGGTTGTTGGCCAGTTTCCCCTTTCTTCTCTAGTTGCCTTTATATGTTTGCATGTCCATGTGCTTAGTAGATAGTTGTTCGACCAAGATTTCCTCAGCCACCTGCCCGACTTGTCTACATAGGCGGTTGGCCAATTACCTTCCAATGTTTGCGTGTAGTTGTGTTTAATGTAGAGCTGTTTGACGAGGATTTCCCTACTCACCTGCCCGATTTGTCTACACAGGTGGTTGGCCAGTTTTCCTGTTCCAAGTTGCCTTCAAATCTTTCTGTGTATATTTGTTTGTATACAGGTGTCCCGCAAAGACTCGGTTATCCACCTGCTCGATTTGTGTGCACAGGTGGTTGGCCAATTTTCCTGTTCCTAGTGGCCTTCAAATATTTCCATGTACATGTGTTTGTATAAAGGTGTCCAGCCAAGACTTGTCTATCCACCTGCCCGATTTGTCTTCACAGGTGGTTGGCTAATTTCCCTTTTCCTCGTTGCCTTTATATGTTTGCATGTACATGTGCTTAGTAGATAGTTCTCCGACCAAGATTTCCTCAGCCACCTCCCCGACTTGTCTACACAGGTGGTTGGCCAGTTTTCCCTTTCTCCAGTTGCCTTTTGATGTTTGCATGTACATGTATTTAGTAAATAGTTGTCCTATCAAGATTTCCTCAACAACCTGCCCGACTTGTCAACACAGGTGGTTGGCCAGTTTCCCTTTTCTCTAGTTTCCTTCCGATGTTTACTGGTAGTTATGCTTAACGTAGAGCTGTCTGGCGAGGATTTCCCTACCCCACCTACCCGATTTGTCAACATAGGTGGTTGGCCAGTTTCTTTGCTCCTAGTTGCCTTCAAATCTTTCCATGTACATTTGTTTGTATATAGGTGTCCAGCCAAGACTTGTCTATCCACCTGCCCGATTTGTTTGCATTGGTGGTTGGCCAGTTTTCTTGTTCCTAGTTGCCTTCAAATCTTTCTATGTACACGTGTTTGTATACAGGTGTCCAGCCAAGACTTGTCTATCCATCTACCCGATTTGTCTGCATAGGTGGTTGGCCAGTTTTCTTGTTCCTAGTTGCCTTCAAATCTTTCTATGTACATGTGTTTGTATACAAGTGTCCAGCCAAGACTTGTCTATCCACCCGCCCGATTTGTCTGCACAGGTGGTTGGCCAGTGCCCTTTTCCTAGTTTCCTTTAAATGTTTGCATGTACATGTCCATAGTAGATAGTTCTCCGACCATGACTTCCTCAGCCACCTGCCCGACATGTCGACACAGGTGGTGGGCCTGTTTCCCTTTTCTTTTCCAGTTGCCTTTAAATGTTTGCATATACATGTGCTTAGTAAATAGTTTTCCGACAAAGATTTCCTCAGCCATCAGCCCGACATGTGTACACAAATGGTTGACCAATTTCCCCTTTCTCCGGTTGCCTTTAGATGATTGCATGTACATGTGCTCAGTAAATCATTCTCCAACCAAGATTTCCTCATCAACTTGCCTGACATGTCTACACAGGTGGTGGGCCTGTTTCCCTTTTCTCCAGTTGCCTTAAGATGTTTGCATGTACATGTGTTTAGTAGATAGTTGTCTGACTAAGATTTCCTCCGCCACTTGCCCCACTTGTCTACACAGGTGGTTGGCCAGTTTCCCCTTTCTCTAGGTACCTTCTGAAGTTTGCAGGTTTGTGTTTTATGTGGAGCTGTCTGACGAGGATTTCCATACCCACCTTCCTGATTTGTCTACACAGGTGGTTGGCCAGTTTCTCGTTTCCTTGTTCCTTTAGATATTTGCATGTACATGTACTTAGTAGATAGTTCTTTGACAAAGATTTCCTCAGTCACCTGCCAGACATGTATACACAGGTGGTTGGCCAGTTTCCCCTTTCTTCTCCAGGTTCCTTTCGTTGTTTGTATGTACATGTGCTTAGTAGATAGTTGTCTGACCTTCATTTCTTAAGCCACCCGCCCCACTTTTCTACATAGGTGGTTGGCCAGTTTCCCCTTTCTCCAGTTACTTTTCGAGGTTTGCAGGTAGTTGTGTTTAATGTAGAGTTGTGTAATGAGGATTTCCGTACCCACCTGCCCGATTTGTCTACACAGGTGGTTTGGCCAGTTTCCTTGTTCCTAGTTGCCTTCAAAATTTTGCATGTACATGTGTTCTGTACATAGGTGTCTAGCCAGGACTTGTCTATCCACCTGCCCGATTTGTCTACACAAGTGGTTGGCCAGTTTCCCTTTCCCTATTTGCCTTTAGATGTTTGCATGTATATGTGCTTAGTAGATAGTTTTCCGACCAAGATTTCCTCAGCCATCTGCCCGATATGTCTACACAGGTGGTTGGCCAGTTTCCCCTGTCTCCATTTACCTTTAGATGTTTGCATGTACATATGCTTAGTAGATAGTTGTCCGACCAAGATTTACTCAGCCACCTTCCCGCCATGTCTGCACAGGTGGCTGGCCAATTTCCACTTTCTCCACTTGCCTTTAGATTGTTTGCATGTACATGTGCTTAGTAGGTTGTTCTCTGACCTAGATTTCCCCCGCCACCTGACCGACTTGTCTACACAAGTGGTTGGCCAATTTCCCCTTTATCTAGCTGCCTTTAGATGTTTGCATGTACATGTACTTAGTAAATTGTTCTCCGACCAAGATTTCCTCAGCCACCTGCCCAACATGTCTACACAGGTGGTTGGCCAGTTTCCCCTTTCTCCAGTTGCCTTTAGATGTTTGCATGTAAATTTGTTTAGTAGATAGTTGTCCGTCCTAGATTTCCTCAGCCACCTGCCCGACTTGTCTACACAGGTGGTTGGCCAGTTTCCCCTTTCTCCTGTTACCTTCCGATATTTGCAGGTAGTTGTATTTAATGTGGAGCTGTCTGACGAGGATTTCCTTACCCACCTGCCCAATTTGTCAACACAGGTGGTTGGCCAGTTTCCTTGCTCCTAGTTGCCTTCAAATTTTTGCATGTACCTGTGTTTTGTATAGAGGTGTCCAGCCAGGACTTGTCTATCCACCTGCCCGATTTGTCTGCACAGGTGGTTGGCCAATTTTCCATTCCCTAGTTGCCTTTAGATGTTTGCATGTACATATGCTTTGTAGATGATTTCAGTTAGCTGTGTTTAGTGTAAAGCTGTCTGACGAGGATTGCCATGCCCACTTGCCCGATTTGTCAGCACATGTGGTTGTCCAGTTTTCCCTTCTCTTGTTGCCTTCAAATGCTTTCCCATACATATTTTTTGTACACAGGTATCGAACCTAGATTTCCTCAGTCCCCTGCCCGATTTGTCTCCACAGATGGTTGGACAATTTCCTCATTCCCCAATTGCCTTCAAATGTTTGTATGTACCTGTGTTTAGTATACAGGTGGCCGACAAGGATTTCCCGAGCTGCCTACCCAATTTGAGTGCACAGGTGGTCGGCTAGGATTTGCCTATCCACTCGCTCAATTTGTCTATACAGGTGCTTGGCCAGTTTTCCCGTTTTCGGTTGCCTTTAGATGTTTGCTTGTAACTGTGCTTAGTACATAATTGTCTGACCAAGATTTCCTCAGTCACTTGCCCGACATGTCTGCACAGGTGGTTGGCAAGTTTCCATCATCCCTAGTTACCTTATGATTTTGGTAGGTAAATGTGTTTAATGTGGAGCTGTCTGACGAGGATTGCTCTACCCACCTCCCTGATTTGTCTGTCAAGGTGGTTGGCTAGTTTCCCCTTCCCCTGTTGCCTTCAAATGTTTGCATATACCTATTTTTAGTATACATGTGTTTGAAGGTACATTGCTTTGTGATCTGTAAGTCAACGTCCCTTTGAATCCACCCCAACGGGTATAGCTTAGGATGTGGTGTGGTGTCTAAACCCACTTTTCTTACTAAAGCCTCTGAAATCAAGTTTTTCTGACTTCCAAGGTCAATGATAGCTTGTACAACACTTTGCTTCAGCTGAATATTCACATGAAACAACTCTTCACGATTGTACGTGTCTTCAGTATATGCTAGTCTTGTCATAAGGGTAAACTCTAGAAGCTCTTCTACCTATTGTGTAGTTAAGGTGGTTTTTCTGTCAATTCTCCCCTGGTTGTTTTTCTCGTGCTTTGGCCGCAACTCATGATACAGTATCCAGCACTTGTCTTTGGCATGTCTGCTGGTTTGACAGTGATCAAAGTAGACCTTCTGTGTCTGACCTTCCTTGTTCTGCTTTCCCTTTTTCTGCCAGTGAGTTTTGTTGACGGGTTTTGATTTGTCATCCTTCTTGTCAGTTCTTTTATTGTTCGACTCAATGGCGATGGCCTTCACAATAGCTTCTTCAATAGTATCTATGGTGAACAATTTCAGTTCCTTCCGTATGTAATCAGCAAGACCTCCGGTATACTTCATGAAAACATCCTAGTCGTCGATGTCGATGTATAGAACCATAGCTTGGTTGTGGAACTCTGTTGTCACTACAAGAAAACATGCCTTTCTTGACACTTCATTCTTGACGTTTTTGTTAAAACCATCAACTTTGTTGTTCTTCCTTGACGCTTTTTAAAAAAACGTCAATTATACATCACGTTACGGTGACATTCATTAGAAAACGTCAACTTACACTATCCACACTTGACGTTTATGAGAAAAACGTCAAGTTACACTTATCTATAGTTGACGTTTAGAACAAAACCATCAACTATGGAGGGCCGTGCGCGGTATTTCTTTATTTTGGTCCAAATAATGGCGCCTCTTCATTCTCTCTTCAGAAACCCATTGTCACAAAAATTTCACTCTTTCATTCGCATTTCAAATTCAAACCCAAATATCAGAATCCCTAAACTTCTTCCACTATTTCTTCAATTCCCAAATTAAACACACAAAGCAGAGGTTCGAACGCACAAATTTCAGGGGCTTCTTGCTTTGCTGGCTAGAGCAACAACAATTTGCTTTTTTCATGTCTCTTACAACGTTATGGGTAAACTCTTCATTCCTCATATCTGTCTCAATCTCTAGAGATTCAGGAAGACTGAACCAGAAGGTTGTGAGAATAGAGAAAATCTGAAAAGATCCCGCTCTCGCCGTTGTTTGATTCACCTCAGAGCTCTCCTGGGCCAACGCTGGCTCTGAGGTACTCTTCTCTCCTACTCCGCTCCATGTTCTCTTTGTAATTATCTCAATATGCCTGCTTGAATTCCCTTCAGTCACACATTAATCTCATTTATATCCAATTCGGCGGTTGAGTGGTTTTTGCTTAGCGACTTAGATCGAGTAGTTGAACTAAATTTTAGGGTTACCAGTATAAATCTGTGATTAGATTCTGATTTTTGTTAATATTTAAAATTTGTATTCCCATTTATGATGTTGGGACTGTTAAGATGAAGGTTTGATTATTCAAGAACAGAAGAAAGCAAGGGAAGAGAGAGAGAACAGAGAGAGCAATAGAATAAGAAATCAAAGCTTCTGTATATTTCTCAATAATCAGAACAGTACAATCGTAAGCTTATATATTCTTAGCTTTTGCTTACTGATTAAGCACTATAGTTGACTAGCTTTTCTGACTTTCTAATCATTTCACGTGATAGCACATGGCCTTACAACCAGCCTTAACTCATTACTAAATAATCTCAGCTTAACTCTGACACAATTAAGGCATATGCATTTTTATACTTGAAACGGATCCAAATTTCGTTTCCTTGTCCATCAATTGCTCATATAATAATTTTTTGTGATGAACCGGACTTCTGCGAAAATGGGGATTTCCCAGCATGGCTTGCATCAAATCAAGAGTTCAAAACAGAGAACCTCACACTCTGCCTTTGTCCATCATTTTTAATACATCAGTAGTTTGAGTTACCACCGGTGAGGATGACCTCCAAATTCTTGGATCAAAATTATAATACATATCGAGCCAACTGTACTGAGTAAATCAAGGGGGATAAAAATGAGCTGCCTTTGCTTAAGCCTAAAGCAGCTTATGTAATATGTATATGAATAGTGTGCAAATGTATATCACTTGTATGCATGGAAGTTGGCGAATTCCTTGGAGAAATTTATCTTTGCCATGATTATCTGACAGGTTGCTGAGCCACAAGGCAGTAGATTATGCGCGGAAACCCAAGAATGCATGGTGAACGCTAGGTGGTTCGACTTGGTGTCAATTATGCCAACCTCAGCTAATGTCATATTATGAAAGGTCTCTGAAAAAGGTAAAATCCTTATTATGAATCTTTATGTACTCTTTTTCAGAAGTTAAATTGATGAAGAGGCTTAGAATTGCATGGCTGTATTCTCACACATTTACCATTTACCATGTACTAGTTGATGCGAATTCAACATGTTGTTCAGATGAAGCTCTTGAGATGGAAAATCTTATATCCGCAAAGATTACTCAGCAACCAAGTGACAACTTGCATTGCACTTAAAGATGTAAGATACCAATGCCATTGTGATTGTGACTCCAGCTTGCATGCTTTTGAATGTGCTTCTGACACTTATCCTTTTATTTACAGTTTGTTCAATTTGTACAACTTACTGGAGAATCCATACAGCCGGTTCCTTGTCTACTAGAGTGCTCTAAATTTGGCAAGCAATGGAAGGGTCACTGAACATGTCATCCCTTCATTCAAAAAGATAGAAAGTTTTTTGAAAGAGTGGAATATTGGGATCTCGAACAAGAGGCAACTATTTCTTACCATCTCAAATGTTTTAAAAGAACACAAAAGGTATGCTATGCTATTTGGAAATTGTGAACTATAATTTGTTTGTGTACATGCCCCTGTTCAATTGGTTTTTTGTGTTGTATTTTCAGCTTGGTAAAGGAGTCTTTCAAATTCCTGAGCAAGTACTTAGCTACTCTTTTTTGTTGAAGATGCATATATATTGAGTGAAGCCAAGAAGGAAGCTATGCGAAGGCCCCCGACTTGTTTCAGGTATTAGTGGTCTACGTTTCTCCTTGATGCATGCTTATCGTTGTTTACTTGTGTTACGTCCTTTTAAAATATATGTTTTTTTCCTTTTAAAAAATCTCTTCTTATGAGGTAAATCTAGTTAGTTGTGCAGAGACAATTTAGTAGTTTGAAATTGACTCTTATAAAGTAATTATTAATATTAAGATCTTTCTTGCATTTTTAAGTAGCTCCTAGCATTCATTTGGACCCATTAAGTTTCCTCTGAATGCTTATTGCTTGTATGCAGTCATGTTTTGAAGCAAATGAAGCGGCGAACAGGTAAAAATTATTCGGTCTTGCTAATATTTGATAACAATATTGGTCATATCACAGTTCTTAAATATTCATGCCAGTGACTTTGCTTGAGAAATTTTGTACATCATGATTTTTAATTTTCTGTTTACACGTGGTGAAAAAATATTAGCAACATTCTAATTTTCTGGTTAGTTGATGATTTTTTGTCTATTTGTATATTCTTCTTTATGGTTGGTGCTCAAGACTTGTAAGGATTGTAAAGTAATCATAATATGTGTATTTTAGTGTGAGCATGAATTTATAACATGTATTGTCCATCAAATTGATATTATGGATAGCACAAGGCCATTACTGATGGTAGGAGATGATCTGATTACTAGCTAGTTATTAATTGTTGTAGGTTTTGATAACTCATTGATCCATATATGTTAATGTTTTGGCAGATTGGTATGATTAAAAAGGCTCCCAACCAACGGAAGGCTTACACCTGTGATGGGCTTTACTTAGAAATGTAAATGGGAAAGTAAAGCTTTTAAGTGACAAGTTATTTATAAATTGAGAACTATTTATGTGATACTACAAAGTTGGGTTCAGTTTAGTACGTCTAATTTAAGTATTCATATTTATTTTAATATTAAAAGTGTATCTTGACAGTTTTGCTGTCAAAGCACTTTTTTAAAAAAAAAAAAATTAGTTTATTGTTAGTTGACGGCTAAAATCCATCAAAAAAAGTGCATTCAAACGTCAAGAAATGCATAGGTTGACAGCTAGAAAGCATCAAGGATGACTTAAGTTGATGCTTTTTTGTCATTTCGTGACGGCTTTTAAATGTCAGGGAAAACCTTTACTTGACGGATAAAATGTGTCAAGTATGTGGGTACCCTTTTAGTGACACTGGCATTCCTGACGGTTTCTTAACCGTCAAGAATCTATTTTCTTGACACTTTTTAGCCGTCAATAAATATTGTTTTTCTTATAGTGTGTATACTCTTATACAGGCTGCACAAATCTTTGTCTGAAGTTGCCACTTATACTATCTTTCATCTTCTTAGCCAATTGGATAAAATTGTTTTCTCAAAAGCATCTAAAAGTTCTTCCAAGTCAATTTTAAGACATCATACCATCTCCGATAGGACTTCCACCATGTAAGGGCATGGCTTGAAAGTTTCAAACTCACAAATTTTATCTTTTGCACATTAGAATACTTATAAACTGTGAAATAAATTTCTAATGTGTTTGTCCAATTATCTAGTTTTTCAGGGTCAACATCTCTTTTATATATAGGGATATCAATCTTAAAATCAATTTTTAAGGTATCAATAGAATTTTTATTGTCACCTGATTCAGCTTCCTTTTTCGTTGGATCAGCTTGTGTTCGTCTTCATCTTTCACTATCCCCAACAACCTTTTTCTTTAGCTTTTGATTAGGCTCATATGAAGTTGATGGACGTGAAAGTTTTCTAGTCTTCAAACTCTCCACGAGTTTAAGGATTGATGCAGACAAGTTTTCAACTTGTTGCTCAAGCTTAGTGATGCGATCACCATCACTAGATGTATCCTGTTTGTTTTGTTCAGTCATAATGTCTATATTGGACCTTGGCTTTTCGGTGTACAAGCAAAGGACCTAAAAGTTCTTCTCCAGAAGTTTAATGTTGGTTGCGAGTTGGGACCATAAACCACCGTCACCCTCTCAGATTTGGTGCTTTGATACCACTTGATCCAAAACTTCTAGTCGATAGAATTATGAATTCCTAGTTTATAGGAAAAAGGGAACAAGAGGAATTTTAAGACAATTGGAGAAACAAAAGGAAGAAGCTAAGGAACTGCTTTGAGTTATGCTTTCAGGATTGCTTGATTCATTTCAATGAATAAGTTACGCATTTAGACAAGGTTTGGTTGCTAAATTAACTAAACTAAAATAGTAAATTATTTTAAGCCATAAAGAATGAATGACCTAAAATCTCACTCATTTAAGACCATTATATGGTTTTTAACAATTCGTTATAAACCATTAGTTTTTATGGTTTTAAATAATTTAATAATATAATATAATAAAATTAATTATAATTATATTATATTATGTTTATTTTTGTTGGTAGATCCTCTTGGATCACTCTTTCCCCTTTGCCAGAGAAAGGAGACCTAGACATCTTACCCTTTAAACAACACTCACAAGTAGGCATTGGTTCTGAACCCAACAGTCCAAGATATCCATCTTTGGCTATCTTGTGAATTTTGTCTTGGTTGATATGCCCAAGTTTTAAATGCCACATTTTAGTAGGATTGATCTCATCCCCTGGTCTTTTAGGCCTTGATGCTTCATTACCTTCTAAACAGTTAACACTACCATTCAATTGTAAATGAAAGAGGTCATCAACGATAGGAGCATAACAAATTACACATCCTTTCAAATATAAGGAACAACTTAGTTTGTCAAACATGACTGAGTACCTATCTCTTAAAAGCATAGAGATGGAGATTAAGTTCTTAATACAAGCTGGAAAATAAAGACAATCTATCAGTTCCAAAACCTCTCCTGATGGTAGTTTAAGAAGGTAGGTTCCAATTGCTTTAGCTGATATTCTTTTTCCGTTTCCAACATGTAGCACCATCTCTCCCTTCTTCACTCTTCTACTTCCCACTAGTCCCTGCAGAGAATTGCAAACATGTTGGCTAGTGCCTAAATCAAATATCCAAGTAGAGGAACTAACTATTAGAACTGATATTTCTTCTTGTTGTTCAGACTTGCATGATATTTCTTGCAGTTCCTCTTCCAGTGCCCATCTTCGTTGCAATAAAAGCATATTCCTTTGGGCTCCTTTGTCTTCTTTTTGGTGATTTTACCATTGGGCTCGACTACAGTAGTCTTCTTCTCATTTCCCTTGTCCTTGCCTTTGGTTTTAGACTTAGGTTTGCTAGAGGAAGAAGAGCCTTTCTCGAAGGCAGCCATAGTCCCACTCCCACTTTCCCTTTTGAAATTCTTTTAAGCTGTGACCAGCATATGCAGCAACTCAGCAAGAGTTTTGTCCATTTTTCCCATGTTGTAGTTCATAACAAACTGGGAGAACTGGTCTGAGAGGGATGCAAGGATAAATTCTTGGGCCAATTCCTCCAACTGCTCGATAAGTCCAATCATCTTCAGTCCATGTTGGTGGACTTTTGCTCTCTTGACCATCTTGGTATTCACAAGCTCATAAACAACACTGAACCGTCTGTTACGAGTACCCTCACCATACAGCTCTTGTAGATGAAGGATGATATCAATTGCAGCATCCATGTGCTCATGTTGCTTTTAAAGCTCAGAGTTCATGGAAGCAAGGATGTAGCATTTAGCTTGTGTGTCGTCTTGTATGTGCTTAACCTATTGAGCACGTTCCTCCTCAGTGACATTATCACCAGGAGGTCAATGAGGTAACGGCTTATCAAGCACATATGCAATTTTCTCACTGATCAAAACGATATTGAGATTTCGAAACCATTTCGGGAAATTGTGCCCCTCAGGCAATGTTTGTCAAGAATTTTGGCTAGTGAGTTTCCAAAAATATCTACATAACATACAGAAATTTAAATTAGATTACTTGTAGACAACCAATGATTCGGGTCTTTTAAATCAAATGTCATCTCCCACTATTTTTGGCAAATTCCATATCCCTCAAATGGAATCCGAGAGTTTTAGTTTCAACTCTTAGTGGGGATGGGAGGCTCACCACCATCAAGCTTTCCAAATCATAATAGAATATTGGTTTGCTTGAATGGTGAAGAGAGAGTATTCTTACCCATTCAGATCATGATATGATTACCCATCACTTTGGCCTCTAGCAAATGTGCACCCCCAAATGTTATCGTGAGGTACTATTGTACTAGCTAAGTCATGTCCACAATTCCCGTGAGTGTAGGGGTTCAAGTAAGACCTCATCATAATAGAATATTGGCATTACTCGTTGCCTATATTCACAATATCAAATGTTTTTAAATGAGCCCTTTCAAAAATAAACACATACTTTGTGTTCCCCATATTGGGGTGAAGCAGGATGTATTAGTATAATCGATGAGGGCCCACAATGGTGGAAGGCCACGAAAAGATATTCAAAATACCTCTCCATTTATCAACTTAATATTATTATTAGTTGAGGGAGTTTTAGATCTCATCATACAACATTCATTTCAATCTCATTAAAATTAAATTGGTCATATCATAACTATTGGTCCAATTATTAGTAGCATATGATACTCCCGCTATTTGTTTTAGAAATCAAGGAGCATTTATTACTACTAATTAAAATTTTGCATTCTCGAATTTTGGACATATGGTTATCTTAGGCCTTAGGATGATTATGGACTTTTAATATTTGATCCAACATGAGCCAAATTTTGGATCTTGGTCTAGGGAGGTTGATTCATTTTAATTACGCATTTAACTAATTAAACATGCAATCCTAATTGGGCTTGAGGCCCATCTAACTTGAGCCTTGGACTTCATCTTCTTCTTTCTTCTTCTTCTCTACATCATATGAAAAGCAAAGGCATGCAAGCCTTTTAACAATTACATAAGAAAAGAAAACGAGACATGCAAGCCTCTTTAACAAAAAATTTAAACCTTATTAATTACAAGCCCAATAAATGAATAAATCACATCCCAAGGTTCAATCAAATTAATACTTGCCCAATCACATAGTTCGATTGCAATTTGGGCCTTAGTCCATAATCATCCTTTCAACTACTTTAATCAAATTAAAATAATTAAACTTTAGAATGCAACTTAAACATTTTAGGTTTTTAGTATATGGGCCTAGTTCAAAATGTGGGGTAAGTATGCAATTAATTAAAGATTTGAAGACCAAACCGCAAAGTAAAGTAATTGCACAGAAGTCCAAAATAAATAATATAATTGCATGAGGAACCCAAGAGGATTCCAAGGGTGGGGCAGCCCATGTGAAGTGTGTGTGTGTGTGTGTGTGTGTGTGTGACATGCATGTGAGTGTTGGTTTGTCCCATAAAAGGGTTAAGCATGCCTTATCAAGTTTCAAGGAAACATTTCTAAGACCAAGAGTGTGGTCTCCTAAGCTAACAAGTTCCTAGGAAAAGAAGAGAGGGCAAATGAATATTTCTTCAACCAAGGAAACATTCTTAAAGACCAATGGCACATTAGGCGTGCCTATGTTTTGATATTCTAATTGACAGGACCCGACCCAAATTCCACTTTGGAATCTGCGCTGAACCCTGTGCGTATCTGACACTTGGCAGGTGCCAAACACACTTGCCCAAATTGCCCTTCTAACAAAAATCTAAGTTCCTTTAGGGTTTGACTTCTGCCGGAAATTCGGCATGCATCAAGTTTACAATTTTATAAACCCCAACATTCAGCATGCATCAAGTTTACAATCAAGCTATCCAATAACAGAATTCCTAAAACATGCATATTTACATATATATTATTAATCATGCATTCATTCAAAACATCGAGATTTTTAGAAAACATTATAAAGAAATAAATCTTTTCCACCTAAGTGTACCCATTATATATATATATATAACCGTCAATTCCATGAGCTTATATTTAATTCCCTCAAGCCTCGCAGGCCTCGGAAACACAAAGTCAACCCAAGCCACAATCCTCGCAGGACTCAGGGGACATTTAGTCCACCTGATCTACATTCCTCGCTCCGCACAGTCCGGATATCCCTAAGACTCGTGGGGCAATTGTCAAATGTGTACTGACTCAACCGAAGGCAACTAGGATGTCCGTAGACATCATTGTATCCGAAGGCAACAATTTAATCAAAGGCAACATAATATTCAAGGCAACATTATAACCGAAGGCAACATGGGTACCTACGGTGGTTTTAAAATATTTCCTGGAAAATTATAAACTATTTCTCATCCATTCTTAAATCCTGTTGCCATTATCCTTCCTACTTTCCAAGCCATTCTCATTTTAAAGATAACATAATATAACCAAAAATATTTGAATTTAAATACTTAGGCTTGGAAAGCAATAGTCATTAATACTTATTCAAGATCAAATAATGTAATTTTAATTCTATAAAATCATTTATAAACAAAATTCCACTCACAAGGCATCCAAGCTAGCTTGACCTTTTGAGGGTCCCTCCTGCGGGTCTAACGGTGCCCGAGCACCTATTTAAGCCATTCAAATATTTAATTAATAAAAATTGCCCAACATGATTATTTAATCCAAAATCCTGATCCCCGACTTCTAGAAGTGCGTGTACTTAGTTTAAGAAAATCCCTAGGCCCATTTTAACATTTTGGACGGTGAGAACGGCTTGAAAAGACCCAAGACTCGATAAGCGATAAATTCCTTGAGATAGTCAACCCGGGACCCCATGGGGTCCATGACCTCTAATTACCAATCCGAGAGTTCCTATAAGTTCAACATATTTTAATAACTATGCCCTGCAAGTCTAGTTAGAATCAAACGGTCGGATTGTTCACGATCATACGATCGGACGGTTATCGATTATTTAAAATTTAAATTATTGATTTGGAACATTCGGGGCTCTGATTCATAATCCGTGAAATCTTACATGATCCTACGAGTGCCTAAATTAACATATATTAAACTGGAGACGATCCAACAGTTCGAACGTATCGAACCCGGATAACGCATAATAGGTGAAGTCTATTCGAGGTTCAAACGACATCCGAACTGGAATCCGAGCACACCTACGCGCTCATGACATCCAGGAGATCACAATGGGATACAATATTCCTCTGCAACGATGAGTGATACCGGCGGCCGGAAAACTTCAAAGTGATATCGGTGGCTGGAAAACTTCAAAATCAAGGGCCACCCTTCCAGCTATAGCTACTACTCGATGAGTGAAACACTTTATTCAACTACGGCAACGTCAAAGTTGGACGGCAAGTGGCCGGAATTTCAAATTGAAAACCGGCCAAACTTAGGGTTGTAAATCAAACTACCTAGGCTAGAAATTGATACAATCCTACCCAACCATCAGCTAGGGCTTGAAAAATAAATGAGAATCCATACCTCACTCGTTGGAATTGGTGGCCGGAGGATGGAGAATGAATGGTTGGAAATTTCTGTCAAAACCGGCACGATTTCTGGTGGATTCCGGCAGCTGGAGCTGTTGACGACGGCTGGGACTAGCTGGGGTGGGGAGATGAGGCGGTGACGATTTGATCTTGGCCGATCTCGTAGCCAGCAGGGAGCTGTGGTGGCGTTGGTGGCTTGAAAAGCCACGGGCTATGCTGAAAAAAAACCAAAGGGGGAGGGGCTCGTGACGAGAGAGAGAGAGAGAGAGAGAAGAAAAAAAAATCAGGTTTTTAAAATCCTTTTTTGAAAAATTTACAATTTTGCCGCTAGGACATTTTTAATCGTATCTTTTTCGTTACAACTCGCCTCGACGTTCTCTACGCAATGGTGTAAATAGAATTCCCAAATTCCTTTCCGAACAAAATATCAACTTTTAAACCTATTAAAATATTCCCGGGGTAAATTCGTCTTTTTACTTGGATAAATTAATAATTAAAAATTAATTAGGATTGGGTTATTACACTAATTTTCTAGAAAAACTAGAGGAGCATGCTTTGACTAGGGGGACAAGGCGAAAAGGAACCTTGGATAACCAAGGTCAATGTCCCCATTCAAATCAAGACCAACATAATTTTGAAATTTAATCCCACCAAAATGGATCAAAAACTAGAACACATGCATTCATCCTATGAACTCACTAGAACATTCATATGAACTCAAGAACACACAAAACACAAAAATCATATTTTCAAGTGCCAAATTTCTTGGAGATAAAAATGGCTATCAACATAGAAATTTTACAATGCTCAAGCTAGCATTGAAACATCATAAAACCCCCAAAAATCCAATATGGCCAAAACCCCTTTTCTATCCATTTGTTCAAAACTTTAATGCCTTCCCTTAAAACATCTATAACACTTAAAGATACAAGACTTTTCAAATAATGAAACAATCAAGGCATCACAACACATAACATTTATGCCACAAAGAACTTTTACCCATATTCATAAACAAAACCCCAAAATGGTACAACTTATCACTTGACCTTGGCTCTAATACCAATTGAAGGAAACCTTTAGAAAATCATGAGTTTCATTTGAACATCAACATAGAAAACAAAATCATGGCAACAGAAGCTTAAGCATGCATCTATGAGTTCAAAAACAAAACTTTTTCCCTTGGGGTGCGTGCTTTCAACCCTATGATTGAATTCCACCAAAGTTGTTGAAACTTGAATGTCTCCTTCAAAATCTCCACCTTGAGAGGTTCTCCAAAAAAGTCAACAAAGTAGGTAACCTCTAAGCCTTTTCACCAACTAGAGCTTGAGAAGAAGATCATGAGCTTAGTGAGAAGATGATGCTAGTAATCCCTCACTAAGATAGTATGAAAGAGTAGAGAGAGTTTTTGGAAGACTCATGGTCAACCAAGCAGTCAAACTTTCCGTATTGGTCAACTGTGCCCTTGGGGCCCACAACCTCCGATTTCCGATCCGAAAGTTCCTATAAGTCTAACAAAGTCTACTAAACAAGTCTCTAAGGTTTGGTCTCAATTAAACAGTCAGATCTAAGCAAATCGCACAATTGAATGACAATCGGTTCGCCCAACCCTAGAATCATTGACTCGGAGGATCCAGGACTCCGATTCTCGATTCTAGAGGTACAGGAAACAACATAATTGAAATTGGGACCGATTGAACAACCCGAACCTATCAAACCCAGATATCGCATAATAAGTGCAATATTCATTTGATAGTCAAACAGTTGTGCACACTTTGAGACTCAGATACTAGAGTTTTTGAGTTAAAGTTTGTTGTGGGGTACTTTTATTAACTAAGTCCGTTTATCCTCTCAAATATATATTCATTCTTTGCGTACTCCACAGGAAGAGCCCTCTGAGGGTTAAGCAGCATTGGACTTGTTGTGAGTGAATTTTCAATTTTAGATGAGCATTATTTTTCAAATATGGAATTGCTTGCATAAATGTGATATGAGATTTTATTATCATGCTACTCTCGGTTTTTACAATGTGATATGGGATTTCCAATTATTATTATTATTATTATTACTACTTAAGTATATGGATCTGGGTTTCGGACGATGGTGATTTTGGGTTTGTTTATGAAATTTGAACATGGGATTTTGGTTGATATGGTTTTGGAATTTAAAATATGGTATATTGGATTTATTATCGTTGTCTTATGGGATTCTCGGAGGTTGTTATATTTCCTAAGTATATGAATATAGTGTTTTGGGTATTATTGAAATCGAATGGGTTTATTTTAGTTTTGGCATTTTTCTTGATTATGATTTTTATGGTTTTCATAAAGGAATTATGGGTTATGGGTGTTATTTTATTATATATATATATATATATATATATATATATATATTATTTGGAAACGTATTTTTGTAAATTGGAATTATAGATTGCACCATTACATGTACCTCCCCTTGGATACGATGGATACTTGGATACATTCGACATACGGTAACTCTTTGGAGGTGTCAGGATCCGGGCACCATTGACAGGGTGTACCGTAGAGGCCTTGATAGGGCTGTCTGCGCACGTAAGACTTATTTCATCCTCCTATGTATTGAGGATTATGCCATGCGTGTCTGGGGAGCAATAGTCCCCTGGTTGGGCTGCTCGTCCTTAGTCACTTGAGTAAGGAGGATTCTGCCATGTGGTCTCGTTAAAAAGTCCCCTGTTGGGTTGTTTCCCCCAGTACATGACAATGGTGTGGTGAATGTGTGTGTGTGTGTGTGTGTGTGTGTGTGTGTGTGTGTGTGTATAGATATATGGATATATGTGTGGATTTATTTCTAGGTTGAGGTTTCTTGAACATGTGCATTAAGAATACTTTGCATAGGTATGAACATTTGAATGACGTTCAGAATTTAGATTGGATATTTGGAGATTACTTGGCATATTGTATTTTTGCAAGGGTATGGATGCGGGAAAAAGGATTTTGTGTTTTGATGATTATATTTTATATTAACGGGTTTACTTTGGTGGTGTTGAATATTCGGTTTTACAATAAGGAAAAAATTAACAAGTTTACATTGTTTTCCAATAATTTGAGAAGTATTAATTAAATGGTTTTCCTTATCGTATGTCATGATATGAAATTTTACTGAATTCAAATATTTTCTAGTATTGGATGATATTTCCGTACGTTTACCGAAGAAATCCATTGCATAGTGTTTTGGGCATTATTTTCTAACATGGAGGGGGTTATTTATGTTGAATATAAATTATGTTTAACTCTCTGTTTTTGTCCACTCACATTTTATGTTTTGCGCCCCCCAGGTTCTAGGCATCCAAGGTCGAGACCACCACGATGAGGCATCATCGTTGTCCGCTCCGTATGAGTGTGCTACTATCGCTTTCTACCTTTTATTTTTCCCGGGTTGCAAACTAAATCTTTTGTTTCTCTTAGCAACTCGTTTTTAAGTTTTAGTAGAGAGCTTGAGGCCCATTTAAATAGTATTAACCATTGTGCGTGCCTTTACCCTGTGCATGCTGGAAGTTGGGTTTGTTCTGGCACTTGTTTGCAGGTACTGTAAATTGGGAAATGTTCCAGTTATAAAGGAGACTCTGCCAAAATCATTGGCCAGATATCAGATGGGCAACAGGGTTCTTCACGGATTCTGAAGGGGAATCCAGGGCGAGTCCTGTCGCGTAGTCTACCAGGGTCATGCATCTTGTTGGCGAGGATAGCAAGAAGATAGGCGACATGTGGAATCTTCAGGACATTTTGCTCAAGTCTCCTACTGATCGGCTCAAAGACCGCAATCTACCACTTGTCATTGCTGATATTCCTCCTTGAAGTTCGAGTCGTCTACACCAGTCAAGGGATGATGATCAAACTAGGAGGACTTCTCCTCCACCTAAACATTGCGATTCATCTACCAAGCCACGAGCAGTCAAACATGGAGCTGATTTGGCGTCTTTGAATCCTTTGGAGGTGAGGATGGCGGCGACTAAGAAGGGTAGAGAGTCATCTACTCGGGCGAATGGTTCTTCAGAAACGCAAACTGCTAGTCCAAAGGTTCACAAGTCCAACTCCGCAGGAGATGCTGGTTGATCATATCCATCAGGCTAGTAATCTTAGCATTTTCTCAAGTCTTTCCTTGGAGAAGCGAAAGGAAGCGGTTTGTCAATTTGCTTCAAAAAGAAGTAGTTTTGCTGCTGAGGCCATCCGGAACTCATCTGCTGCTGCTCCCACTTCTGCTCAGCTCTATGAGTTGGAGAAGAAAAATGTTGATATGACTCGCAAGCTCTCGGCCAAGTAGATCTGCCAAGAGACGAGGATGTCTGAAATGAAGGAGAGCATGTGTGAGCCCCAAGAAAATCTTTGTAATTTTAGAAGTTCTCACAAGTGTGTAAGTGAGATTGTGTGGTAATGTGAAGTATTTTGGGAAAAAGAAACTTGGAGGTTATTCAAATTAATTTCAAGTGTTGAAGGGTTTTCTAGAAAACATTTTGAAGAATTTTGGACAAGTAAAGGCTACGAAAAAATACTATAGGTGAAAACGAATCCATAGGAATTTTCGGGGAATTTTTCAGAGCTCGGAGCCATTTTTGGTGAATACAGTAATTAAAGAAAACTAGAAAATATAATTTTAAATCAGGAGTGACAAGTGGCACGATTAGAAGAGTCGACCGGGGTTGACGCAGCGAGATCAAAGGCCAGGATGCTTGTTGACGTGGCACAGCGTCAATTATCCATGAGCAGACCCGACCCGAAATAAGATCCACGTCTTTTCTAAATGGGTCGAGCTGACCGGGTCGATCTGCGCTGTAGATATGACGTCATCAACTGATCTGAGCCCTGCTTTGTGCTGCATTTCGTTTCCAGAGTATGACATGTCATTTGGGTTCGATTTTTGACACAATCTAGACCCTTCATTCAGATTTTTTGCGAAGATCCAACGGTCCAAAATGCACCGCCCATTTCCTTTAATCTCAACCTTCCATTTTGTGTCCGAATTTTATATTTGTTCAATCCTAACCATCCGTTTTCCTCCTCTTTGCCTATAAATGCCCCAACACTCTCATTTTTAGACCCCATTCTGATTTGGGAGCCTCTCACTCCCCCATCTCTCTCTAGTTTTATTTAATTTAGATTTAATTAATTTTTATTCTAGTTTAATTAGTCTTAATTATTGTTTTAGTTTAATTAAGTAGTTTTACTTAGTTAATTTAATTATTTGGAATTTAATTTATAATTTAGTGAAATAATTTGTTATTTCCTAATTTGTTTTAAGTAATTTAATTTTGTATCCAAGTAATATTTTAGACTTATTTAATTACTTTAATTAGTTCTAATTAACAAATTTAATTAATTTCCAATTTAGTTAATTAATTTAATAAATTCCTTAATTTGTTTAATGTGTTATTTAAATTGTATTGTATTAAATAATTAACATTTATTTATTTCTTTAATTTTTGAAAATTATTTAATAATTAATAAATAAGTTTATGTAGTGATTTTAAATTATTTTGGACTTTTGGAAATTAGTTTTAAAATTTCCAAATTTGGTTTTATTTATTTAAAAATTATTTTGAACCTTTGAAAATATTTCCAAGTCCCAAACTTAAACCCTAACTTTCGATCCTTGTGCAAATTTGTTTCAAACTTATTTCAAGACCTTAGACCCTAACCCTAGTTCGACTTCTAGGGTAGGAAACAAGGTTTTACGACTTAGGGTTTCCGTCTCAAGGTTATGACCTTGACTTAGGGTTTCCATCTTAGGGTTTTGACCTCGACTTTGGGTTAAAGGAGCGAAATTGGACATAACCCTAGCTAGTGACGTTTGTCCCTAAGACACATTTTAACTTGTTACTTCTTGTCCAATTAGGAGCTTGAATAGCCGAACGCGAACGTAACGACGGTTGAGCCGGGTGCTTGTGTTGGCTAAAGTTGTGGACTCCATGTAGGGGGACTCACTCCCCATCTTGTGATTTCATGCGTGTACTACTATATTAAATATTGATGCATGATGAAACTACATAGTTTGTGATTGGCATTAATGTATGGTGTTGATATTCTTTTGGGAACCAACCTTTGGTGTTGACGGTGTTCTGACTAGTATGACCTGTGAGTGAAGGGTCACGTACTGATGACCTTAGGTTTCGATACCTTAAACCTCTGGAGGGGTTACACGGACCGGCTAGTCTGAGGCCCTTAAACAACTTGGTAAGAGTAGTTGGCCTAATGGATCAGTCATCACATGAAGTTACGAAACATGGGCGTCGGAAATACATTATTGCCGATAGAATGGTCGAAAAAGAAGTATTTCCAACCAGCGTTTTACCGACGACTTCCGACGGACTTTTGCCGTCGTAAAAGGGTATTTCCGATGGCAAAAAGCTTTTTTCGATAAAAAAAAGCCCTCACTAAAGGGGTTTTGTTTTGTAGTGGAGTCGAAGGACTTGGTGTGAAGGACATGATGGGCCTTAGTTATGCAATAGGGTCCAACGTTGCTCAATTCAGTATAAAGGATTTTTGTTTGATAAGTGGTCTAAAATGTTGAAGCGAGCCTGACATAACGTCTGACGGGGAAGATCATAAGCTATTTATGAAAGCGCATTTTACCAACATGAGTCACATTACTGGCCAGGACTTAGAAAATGCATTCCTAAAGTCCGAAAGATGAAGCGAGGACTCGTTCAAATTGGGACTACTATATTTTGTGGAGTCTGTGATAATGGGTAGACCCCAAAATGTAAAGATAAACGAGGACTACTTAAATTTGGTTCATAAAATGGATGAATTCAACAAATATCCGTGGGGATCTATATCGTTTGAGTGTCTGCAAGATTCTCTGTTGTTTGTTCCCGGGAAGAAAGAGAGAGATGAAGACAAGGATGGGCAGAGGAAAAGGGAGAAAAAAGCGAAAAAAGGCAGTGTGGAGTTCAGTGAGAAAAGGGAAGAAAAATGTGAAGGATGAGAAGCCTAAAAGAATTAAAAGACCTGCATGGAATATAAAGGGATTGAGCTATGCTTTCCAGGTATAAATTAGTTCAAATTAGTGTTTGTAAAATTTAAGTTCGTAACTAAGTACTGACTTTGATAATCTATTTGTTGTAGATTTGGGCGTATGAATTAATTGCTGAATTGGGAATTCCCCCCCTTAGATATTGTAGGCGGATCGAGGAAACTACATTAGTCCCTCGAATTTGGCGGTGGGAATCCACAGATAAAGTGCCTGAGTTTAGAAAGCTGAACGCTTATATATTTCAAAGCAAACATGTATGTAGTTAATAATTGATTTCAATAGTATGTTGGTTTCATGAGGAAAGGTGTTTACTATTGTATATGACCTATTAACTGTATATGTTTGACAGCTTGTTATACTGCGGCTCTTACGACCACGTGAACTGGAGATGAGGCAACCAAATTGGAGTTGGGGATCAGTTGTTCCTGAATGTGATGCACCTAGTGTAGGCCCGCGGGTATGTAAGGACCTTGATGAATTAAACTCTGTTGTGCAGCAGTTGAGGAATGAGGTTGCACTATTGCACCGTGAGAAGGGTGAGCTGGAGGAGAGAGTTTTACGCTTGGAAAAGTGTACCAGTCATGCAGATGCCAGGAAGAGTGAGGATGATGGAGAGGAGAGATTTAAGACTGAGGATGCTAGAGAGAAGAGACATAAGACTGAGTATGCTGGAGAGGAGAGACATGAGATTGAGGATGTTGGAGAGGAGAGTGATAAAACCGAGGAAGGTGGAGTAGCCGAATCGAGAGAGGAGTGTGTACAAAATGCGAAAGAAGAGGTGCAATATACAACCCCGGATATAAATTGGGATGATCCAGATGTGGTGAGTGTCACCCTTGTTAAATTTCTTACGAATCCTCCTCGAAAGATTGACATGTCCACTGCGGAGGGTGAATGTGGCGAAGATGTTATAGTTGGGGTGGGGCGAAAGAGGGGTCGGGGAAGGAGTCTGACGGTTGGTCCTGTGACGAAGAGGCCAAGGGCAGTGGTAAGGGAAACTTCATGGTAAGGTCGGGAGATTCCCAATATTTCGAAGGACCCAATTGCTGACCCCGTAAGGCCTGTTCCTCGTGATTCCCTTCTGGAGGTGGCAAAATTCTGCTGGGAATGGGGACAAGAAGTAAAGTAAGTTCCCTTTGCCCGTCCTTAGAGAAATGTAAATGGTTTATTATGATTACCTATTGAGTCACTGGTGAAACAGAATTGATAATAACAATGATTGACAAATATAGTTCACATGTGCGGTTATGTGGAGACGAAGCTGTGGAAGGTTCGCATAACTTCTTTGTTCGGTTGCTGACCAAGGACGGTTGGTTGGATGACTCGGTAAGCATTGATTGATTTGGGATTTTGTCGATAAGCCCTTGCTATGTAGTAATTGATTGATTTAATAATGGAAAAAACCCTTTTATGTAGAACATTGACATGGCCTTGCATTTGCTACGGGAGCGGCACAACAGGTCTGGCAAGTGGGCAAGTTCTGATTGGACGATATTAGACACCACTTTTCAGGTCTGTATTATTTCATAAGCATTGTTTGTTTTGAAATTCTGTATTCGTTATGATGCATAACTCGTGTGCCACTATGCAGAAATGTGCTGCCTTAGATTACACGCAAATGAAGTCGTATATTAGAAAGGAAGAGAGGAAGCTTAGCAACTGTCTAGTGGGAATAGTGAAGGGCGAAGGGCATAAGTTGGCTAAATCATGGGGGTCTGTGAAACAAGTTTTTTTGCCCTTCAACCTAGAAAGGCAGAAGTACTGGATCTTACTTATTATCGGTTTAAAAGAGTGTGAGAGAAGGGTATACGATTCAAAAGTAGATCTGTGCAGAACTCAAGCCATCCAACGGGCTGTGCAACAGGTGTCCAAAATACTGCCCCGGTTGACACACGAAGCTGGATATATTGACGATGGTCTACTTCTTAAAACTGAATGGCCAGTTAGTCGCATTTTGGATGCACACCCACACCCCCCCCCCCCCCCCCCCCCCAAAAACAAGTAGGCTGGTGAGCCATATTCAACCTAAACACATTATGTTATGAAAGTGGCTTTTGTTGTACAATGAATGACAGCTGCTTCGCTATGTTTTAGGGGTGACTGTGGGATGTACATTTTCAAATACTGCGAGTTTCTAACCTCCAATGTAGAACTAGCCAATATTTCCCATCATGCCATGCCCTTGTATCGGTTGAAGCTCGCTGTGTAGTTGTTGCAGGGATATTAACGCGTGTGCTTAATTAGGAGAGGCAATATGACATAACTAGGTGGGTGTAGTATACGAACTTGCAAACTTCATTTCACTGGGTGGGCGGTTTGAAATTATGTAGGTAACAGTAGTTGAACTGAAGAAATTCATATAGCTTGGTATTGGCTCAATTCGCGAGATACAGAACTAACCTTTCTATCATATAAGGGAAGCTCGAAGAGCTTTCTTCGCATGCTTGAGGGCATCCTTCCCGTTTGTACGAAGGTTTTGAAAAGGTAGTTTTGAGTCTTACTTGTTAATGAACAAACTCTTCTTTATGATCCAACTACCCCTTTTGACTTAAAATTAAAGAATAAGTGATTTTTATTGGGTTCAAATACAACCTGTACAAAACCGTCAACACATGTTGTTGATACTATGCTGAACCATGAACCGTAGGACCTGCCACACTGTGTTTTCAAATGTGGAATAAATTGGAATGTTTCTTGTTTACGGCAAACAAGATTGTGAAGGTCAAGATGCAAGCATATCAAATGTTCAACAATTCATTTCCTAATTATGCTCAATGATTAATTCATAATAGTAGATTTGCAAACACTTCTTCATATTTCATAGCTGTCCGGATTAGAAAATTACAAAATATATACTTGAAAAGCCAAAACAAAACACAATTTATAAATATATACTTGAAATTGCTTGAAGATTTCCAGATGCAAAAAGTTTCTTACTTCTTCATCACTTGAACTACCAAATTCAGAAATGATAGAACTAACAACAGTAGGAGGATATTTTTAATGCCCTTCACTATATGAATGACTTCAACATATGCATTAAGTTCCTTCACATCCAGCTGGTTTTCAATTTGAGATTCAGTTGGCATGTTGCCTCCAATCACCCATTCATAGCCACTACACCTTGTAGCTCCCTGAAAAAAAAAAAAAAAAAAAGTTACATTTTTCATTTTCGGATTACAATGTCAGACCCAATTCTTCTACTCTGTTGCAGTTTTCGTTGGCTTAGGCAATGGCTGATCTGAGTTAGTGTTATTGGCTTAGGGAAGATAATACTTACATATGTTGTGAAGCACTTCCAATACGGTCTGCCCATATTCCTTTCAGATTTGGAAATTAGCAAAACCATCAGCATTGCAGTGCCGACATCTCTTTCCTTGAGTGTTTGTTGAAGAATTCGACATGGCTTTGCCCAAAAGGGAAAATGAAGATAACAGAAGATGACAACCCTTCCAAAAATTTGCTCAAAACCCCCAATTAATTTTCCTTAAAATCTGAAAAGGAATGGTATTTTATTTTTTGGAGAGAACTAATATGGAGTTTCAAGTTTGAATTGTCCTGTTTTGGTCGTAACAATCCGTGACTGTGAGCGGCAAATTCAAAATTTGCAAGAATGTTTTTTTTTGTTAACCCTAACCCATGAGTGGGAAAGAAAAGCATTGGTTTAATATTTTTTAACCCGAAGCATTCGACAGTAAACCCTAAACCGTAGGCGGCAAGCCCCTACACCCTTGAAGTCGTTTAAAAATTGAATATTTAAGTGGAAACGATTAGAAAATAGAAAAACTGGCGAGTGGCGGCATGGGAATGCGCCACGTGGCAGTCAGGCTTGCAACTCCCCAGTCCAGCGCCTCCACTTGGCATTTCTTGTATATTTTATTCAGTTTTGTTCCCAAAAATCGTTAAAAATGCAGGAAAATTAAGGAAAAAATTGGGAAATTTCCTAACTGTGTGTGGGGATGAATACTTCGTCAGGAGTTTTGGGTTAATATTTGGCAAAATGTTTTTTGTGAAAATTGATATGTAATTCTTGATGTTAGTGAAAAGGGATTTTCGTACTATGGGATTCAATATTTTTTTTGTTTGGTGCAGAAATCCTAAAAATTGATGGACAAATTCGAAAATAATGGGGAAATGTCGTAGATGGTTATAATCAAATTGGGAAAAACCCTCCACTTGATTCGTAGATCCACATTGCGATATATAAATAATTATGTTAGTGAAAAGGGATTACCGGATGACTTAATTACACTTATGTTTTGTTGCAAATATAGTTTCAAAAGCAAGACAAATCAGGAAATTAGGGGGATTATTTTGGGGTATTTATGGGATCATCAGAGTATCTTAGAAGATCAAGAATGTGTCAGACATCCACTTGTCAACGAAGTGACTGAAAGGATAATCCCTTTTCGGGTTGACAACACGCAACCTCCGTGCCATATGCCTGTCTGTCATCTTTAACGAATGACTGTTTCGGGGATATGAACCAGTAATTCCCCATTTGAGACTACTAACTGAAATGATAAAGGACCCAAAACCATAAATAGACTTCAAATAAAAACAATACAAAGACTGTTTGGGGGATATGAACCAGCAATTCCCCATTTGAAACTACTTACTGAAACGATATTGGACCCAAAACCATAAACAAACTTCAAATAAAAACAATACAAAGTTCACACAATTTCACCTTTACATAAAAACACTAAAAACCAAAACAACAATTTATTAATAAAACACCTGTCATACCATATATATAGACTTATATATCAAACGCAGTCATCAAGTAGAGTTCGCACTGGATGCAGAACAGCTCCCTCTTCCATTTGCAGGGTTCACAGCAGTTCCAAGCATCTACGTTTCCCCAGTCTTCGGCTCTGTGGTCCCCTAACTGATACCACTTGCGATTACCCTCACAGTCAATGCAGTCTTGAAAAAAATCTTCGTCTGCAGTAAACTTTTCAACCAGATGAGGAGTTTTGGTGCCAGACATTGTATACCAACCCAGTCGCAAGCTTATTGAATCCCTACAAGCTTGCATGTTCAGTTTATTCATTTTGCTGAGATGGCTCAAAAACTCCATCGCATTCTCCTTGCCCTCGCTAGTGTTCAACAGCCCTAGCAAGCCAACAAGGTAGGAGGCTTCCTCATGCCCTGCCATAGCCGCCACCCGCAGGTTCTTCATGCCCTCATCATCTTTCAATAGGAAGAAGTCATGAATAGCTTCTCTGTAAATCATTTCTAGATTGTTATGTTCTTTGCACTTTTGCAAGAACTCAACAATTTTGCCTTCCTCACTTGGGTACCCGTCCTGATGCCACTGGTACTTATCCACTGACACCGTTATCCAAACCTCAGGATCGTTGAGCATTTCTTTAAATAACTTGCAAGTTGCTGCCATGTTGTACAGATCTTCAGAGGACTGCTTTGCAACCACGAGCAGCACCTTAAACCATGCCAAATGTGGAATATCCATCTTGGTTGTTGGAGAAGAGGGACTGAAAAGGGTCTGTGGAGAGGAGGACTGAAAAGGGTCTGTGGAGAAAAGGACCGAAAAGGGTCTGTGGAGAAGAGGACTGAAAAGGGTCTATGGAGAAGAGGGACTGAAAATGGTTTGTGGAGGTTTTAATAATCAAGGTGTCGTTTGGGGACGAAGAAGGAAGTGCCGCATATAAACCCAACTGGCGTGACCCACTTGACAATGGACGAAGACAAGGGTTTAGATCAGTTTAAATTATATTATTCGTTTCCCAAGCGCTGTGACTGAAACGACAATTGACAGTTATCGCTGAAGCTGGAGGGACTCAATTGGTTTCGCGCGCTCCCATTTTTCTCCCCATATTGAGAGCATTTATGATACCACTTGTCACCGGCAGCAGTCACAAAATTATAAATGCTTTTCGTCATAATTATTATGCTAAAATCACATCACCACTTATGAAACAAATGACTTAGTTACATTTGAAAATGACAAAGTAATCAGTTTCCTTTTGCCAACCTTGAAACCAAATATCAACGCACCATTAACAGTAAAGTAAATGATCACAGTGTATATGATACTAATAATGCAAAAATGACATCAGAACGAGTGAAGGTAACTTGCATTTTAACATTAACAACTAAGCAGTTGCTTCTTGCCAAATATGGAACTAAATATGAACGCGTATCACCAGTACAGAAAAAGAAAACTGTGTTTATGATACTGATAATGCAAATATGACAACACACGATCTCAAGGTAACTTGCATTTCAACCACGCCGCGCAAACACTTAAATCTCCGCAAATATGATACTTAATTTGTCTAATTATCACCTATAAAGAAAATGAAACTAGTGTATCTGATACTAATAATGCAAATATGACATCACCACGAAAAGTGGGTATCTAAAGTGGCCGCTCCCCAGTCAGAGTGAACAAATTAATTTTGGCGGGTCAAATTAGTAAGGGGATTGCTGTATAAATAACAAAGTGATATTTAACCTCACATTGCACCACCAGTTGGTCCAAACAACCCTCAACTCACCATGGGGTCACCTACGAAAATCCCCCTCACACTGATGGGAATTGGGGTCTGGACATAGGTCACGAACCACACACACGACACGAGCACCGAAATCTAGGGCTAGGGCAAACTCATATATATTGTAGCAAATCCATGCCACAAATAAATTATTTCATTAATCATCAACATAAACTCCCCTACAACTATTACATTAGCCTTATTTATAGGCTTTACAAGACTTGGGCACCAACGCGACTTGGTCCAAAAGTAAACTCATTAATTATAAAATCACACATACATAATAAAAGATATCCTAAAACTACCTTAATAAGAAAATAACAATATATCATGAAATAACTAATTAAATGGTACCTAAACCACATTTGAAAACACAGTGTGGCACCATTTACGGTTTATGGTTCAACATAGTATCAACAACATGTGTTGACGGTTGCATACAAGTTGTATTTGAACCAACTAAAAATAACTTATTCTTTAATTTTAAGTCAAAAGGGGGAGTTGCATCATAAACAAGAGTTTGTTCATTGGGAAAAATAACTTATGCTTCGTATCTAAATATTGGGAAAAATTAGTCTTATTTTATCCTTTCAAATGACACACAGAATATTATTATTGTTATTTCCTTGGTCAAATTATATATTTCACACAAATAAGCAAACCTCATATTACCATTTTAGGAACAACAACTCCATATAAGAGATCCAATCAATGCTAAAAACTATCACATTCCTTTTTGGCATTTTGTAAAGAGAAATTAAATATGTTGACAGAAAATAATGTAAACAAACTTCAATTAAAGCATACCCATTTAGCTTTACAAAAGTACGCATAATAAACCAAAAGCAGTTTCCCATATTTTTCATTCGCTCTTTCTTCACATCTTACAACTTGGATACATATAAGATACCATCTGAAGTGTCCAAAGCAAAATGGTTATACCTTCAGGAGCGCACACAAAGTTGGAACAAACGCAGTCAAAATGAACTTTTAGGCATGTTTTTCCAAAGCAAAATGGTTATACCTTCTGCTTCCCTCATCTGCACTGCCTCATTCGACCCCTTGAACCTTCGAAAACCTTTTCCTTTCGCAAGCCTAACCCTCAGTTTCATTAGTTTGACTGATCGAAGGTGTAATTTCGCTTGACTTTTCTCCTTCCCCAATGTTTCTTCATACCATCTTAGACGTATCTTCTGACGTTTTATTTCAGTCAACAACGCATCGTACCGCATCTGGCCGATACGACCTGCATCATCGTGGTCCTCAGACGAAAAGTTGATGGATTTCGCAGGACCTACAGGAACATCTTCAGCGTTCTTATTCTTGGGTGAGATAGGGTCTGCATTTTTTGGTGGAGTTGTTATAAGTATGGGGGGAATTTTCATAGGTGCACCCATGGTGAGTTGAGGGTTGTTTGGACCAACTGGTGGTGCAATGTGAGGTAGAATATATATCTTTGTTATTTATACAGCAGTCCCCTTACTAATTTTCCTGCCAACATGAATTTGTTCACTTGGACTAGGGAGCCGCCACTTGAGATACCTAATTTCCGTGGTGATGTCATATTTGCATTATTAGTATCGGACACAGTTGTTTCATTTTCTTTACAGGTGATAAGCAGACAAATTAAGTATCACATTTGCTTCAAAAGTGGTGATATGATTTTAGCATAATAATTATGACGAAAATCATTTATAATTTTGTGACTGCTGTCGGTGACAAATGGTATCATAAATGCTCTGCATATGGGAGCGCGCGAAATCAATTGAGTCCCTCCAGCTTCAGCGATAACTGTCAATTGTCGTTTCAGTCACAGCGCTTGGGAAACGAATAATATAATTTAAACTAATCTAAACCCTTGTCTTCGTCCATTGTGAAGTGGGTCACGCCGGTTGGGTTTATATGCGGCACTTCCTTCTTTGTCCCTAAACGACACCTTGATTATTAAAACCTCCACACACCCTTTTCAGTCCCTCTTCTCCACAGACCCTTTTCAGTCATCTTCTCCACAGACCCTTTTCAGTCCCTCTTCTCCAACAACCAAGATAGATATTCCACATTTGGCATGGTTTAAGGTGTTGCTCGCGGTTGCAAAGCACTCCTCTGAAGATCTGTACAACATGGCTAGAATATGCAAGTTATTTCAACGAATGTTGAATGATCCTGAGGTTTGGACAACCGTGTCAGTAGATAAGTACCAATGGCATGAGGACTAGTACGGTGAAGATGAAGGCAAAATTGTTGAGTTCTTGCAAAAGTGCAAAGAACATAACAATCTAGAAATCATTTACAGAGACGTTATTCAGGACTTCTTCCTGAAGAATGATGATGATGCGCTGAAGAACCTGCGGGTGGCGGCTATGGCAGGGCATAAGGAAGCCTCCTACCTTGTTGGCTTGCTAGGGCTGTTGAACCCTAGCGTGGGCAAGGAGAATGCGATGGAGTTTTTGTGCCATCTCAGCAAAACGAAGAAACTGAATAGGCAAGCTTGCAGGGATTCAATAAGCAATCAACTGCGTCGGTATACAATGTGTGGCACCGTGACTCCTCCTATGCTTCAAAAGTTTACTGCAGACGAAGGATTTTTACAAGACTGCATTCACTATGAGGGTAATCGGGAGTGGTATCAGTTATGGGACCGCTGGGGTGATGACTGGCACAATGTAGATGCTTGGAACTGCTGTGAACCCTGCAAATGGAAGAGGGAGCTGTTCTGCATCCAGTGCGAACTCCTGTTGATCACTGGGTGGGTTTAAGGTCTATATACATGGTATCATAGGTGTTTTATTAATAAATTGTTGTTTTGGTTTTTAGTGTTTTTATGTAAATGTGAAACTGTGTGAACTTTGTATTGTTTTTCTTTGAAGTCTGTTTATGGTTTTGGGTCCTATATCGTTTTAGTAAGTAGTCTCAAATGGGGAATTGCTGGTTCATATCCCCGAAATAGTCATTCGTTAAAGATGACAGACAGGCATATGGCAGGGAGGTTGTGTGTTGTCAATCCGAAAAGGGATTATCCTTTCAGTCACTTCGTTGACAAGTGGATGTCTGACACATCCTTGATCTTCTAAGATACTCTGATGATCCCATAAATACCCCAAAAAAATCCCCCTAATTTCCTGATTTGTCCTGCATTTGAAACTACATATGCAACAAAACAGAAGTGTAATTAAGTCATCCAGTAATCCCTTTTCACTAACATAATTATTTAAATATCACAATGTGGATCTACGAATTAAGTGGAGGGTTTTTCCCAATTTGATTATAACCATCTACGACAGTTCCCCATTATTTTCGGATTTGTCCAGCAATTTTTTGAATTTCTGCACCAAACAAAAAAAAATTGAACCCCATAGTACGGAAATCCCTTTTCACTAACATAAAGAATTACATATCAATTTCCACAAAAAACATTTTGCCAACTATTAACCCAAAACTCCTGACGAAGTATTCATCCCCACACAGAGTTAGGAAATTTCCCAATTTTTTCCGTAATTTTCATGCATTTTTAACGATTTTTGGGAAAAAAAAAATTGAATAAAATATACAAGAAATGCCAAGTGGAGCCGCTGGGGTGGGGAGCTGCAAGCCTGACCGCCACGCGCCAGTTTTTATATTTTTTAATTGTTTCCACTTAAATATTCAATTAAAAATTGAAAGTGAAGGTGAAAAAATCCCAAAAAATTCCTCAGCGATCGAGACGAGATTTCCTTCAATGACATATCCGGAAAAAGGGTAGGGCAAACAAATTTGGATACGGGATTAATGTGATCGAACATATGAGAGTGTGGGGTTTACAAAGTGTATTAGGGTTTTCATTTGCATCATCCGAATGTAGGGTTGGTTCCCAAATTTTATTTTTCACTCGCTCCTAAACCAGGGTTTGTACTTTCCGTATAAAGTATTCATCCCCACACATAGTTAGGAAATTTCCCAATTTTTTCCTTCATTTTCCTGCTTTTTTAACGATTTTTGGGAAAAAAACTGAAAAAAATATACAAGAAATGCCAAGTGGAGGCGCTGGAGTAGGGAGTTGCAACCCTGACCGCAATGCGGCGCGCTCCTATGCCGTCACACGCCAGTTTTTATATATTTTAATTGTTTCCACTTAAATATTCAATTAAAAATCGAAATTGAAGGTGAAAAATTCCTCAGCAATCTGGACGAGATTTCCTTTGATGACATATCCGGAAAAAGGGCAGGACAAACAAATTTGGATACGGGATTAATGTGATCGAACATATGAGAGTGTGGGGTTTACAAAGTGTATTAGGGTTTTAATTTGCATCATCTGAATGTAGGGTTGGTTCCCAAATTTTATTTTTCACTCGCTCCTAAACCAGGGTTTTTACTTTCCGTATGAAGTATTCATCCCCACACACAGTTAGGAAATTTCCCAATTTTTTCCTAAATTTTCCTGCATTTTTAACGATTTTTGGGAAAAATAATTGAATAAAATATACAAGAAATGCCAAGTGGAGGCGCTGGAGTGGTGAGCTGCAAGCATGACCGCCACGCAGCGCATTCCCATGCCGCCACTCGCCAGTTTTACTATTTTGTGATCGTTTCCACTGAAATATTCGATTTTTAAACGACTTCAAGGGTGTAGGGGTTTGCCGCCTACGGTTTAGGGTTTACTGTTGAGTGCTTAGGGTTAAAAAATATTAAACCAATGCTTTTCTTTCCCGCTCATGGGTTAGGGTTAACAAAAAAAAAAAAACATTCCTGCAAATTTTGAATTTGCCGCTCACAGACACGGATTGTTACGACCAAAACAGGACAATTCAAACTTGAAACTCTATATTAGTTCTCCCCAAAAAATAAATTACAATTCCTTTTCAGATTTTAAGGAAAATTAATTGGGGGTTTTGAGCAAATTTTTGGCAGGGTTGTCATCTTCTGTTATCTTCATTTTCCCTTCTGGGCAAAGCCATGTCGAATTCTTCAACAAACACTCAAGGAAAGAGGTGTCGGCACTGCAATGCTGAGATGGTTATGCTAATTTCCAAATCTGAAAGGAATATGGGCAGACCGTATTGGAAATGCTTCACAACATATGTAAGTATTATCTTCCCTAAGCCAATAACACTAACTCAGATCGGCCATTGCCTAAGCCAACGAAAACTGCTACAGAGTAGAAGAATTGGGTCTGACATTGTAATTCGAAAATGAAAATGTAACTTTCTTATGTTTTTTTAGGGAGCTACAGCGTGTAGTGGCTATGAATGGGTGACTGGAGGCAACATGCCAACTGAATCTCAAATTGAAAACCAACTGGATGTGAAGGAACTTAATGGATATGCTAAAGTCATCCGTATAGTGAAGGGCATTAAAAATATCCTCCTACTGTTGTTAGTTCTATCATTTCTGAATTTGGCAGTTCAAGTGATGAAGAAGTAAGAAACTTTTTGCGTCTGGAAATCTTCCAGCTATTTCAAGTATATATTTATAAATTGTGTTCTATTTTGGCTTTTCAAGTATATATTTTGTAATTTTCTAATCCGGACAGCTATGAAATATGAAGAAGTGTTTGCAAATCTACTATAATGAATTAATCATTGAGCATAAACCCTGAACCCTAAACCCATAAATCGTAAATGGTGCCACACAAGAATAAGAACGTTGAAGATGTTTCTGTAGGACCTGCGAAATCCATCAACTTTTCATCTGAGGACCATGATGATGCAGGTCGTATCGGCCAGATGCGGTACGATGCGTTGAAGAATGAAATAAAACGTCAGAAGATACGTCTAAGATGGTATGAAGAAACATTGGGGAAGGGGAAAAGTCAAGCGAAATTACACACTCGATCAGTCAAACTAATGAAATTGAGGGTTAGGCTTGCGAAAGGAAAAGGTTGTCGAAGGTTCAGGGGGTCGAATGAGGCAGTGCAGATGAGGGAAGAAGAAGCACGTAAAGGATTTGACCTGTTTCGAGAGTATGCAAAATGCGTTGTCCCAAGCTACAATTGGGACGGAATCACCATGGAGTAAACCGTCGCTGGACAACGTTCATTTTCATTATTTTCAGTAAGTTTGTTTGGAAAAAATGCGTAAACGTTCATTTTGACTGCTTTTGTTCCAAGTTTATATGCACTCCTAATGGTGTAACCATTTTGCTTTGGACACTTCAGATGGTATCTTGTATGTATCCAAGCTGTAAGACGTGAAGAAAGAGCGAGTGAAAAATATGGGAAACTGCTTTTGGTTGATTATGCGCGTACTTTTGTAAAACAAAAGGGGTATGCTTTAATTGAAGTATGTTTACATTATTTTCTGTCAACATATTTAATTTCTCTTTACAAAATGCCTAAAAGGAATGGGATAGTTTTTAGCATTGACTGGATCTCTTATATGGAGTTGTTGTTCCTAAAATGGTAATATGAGGTTTGCTTATTCGTGTGAAATATGTAATATATGACCAATGAAATAACAATAATAATATTATGTGTGTCATTTGAAAGGAGAAAATAAGACTAATTTTTCCCAATAATTAGATACGAAGCAAATGTAACCGATAGTTGTGTTATTTTAAATTAGATAATGAACATGAAGGAAATAGATGGAAAAGGTTTGCAAAACATAATGTTACGGTTGAAACGAAAGCGAGTTCAAACCATATTCCGAAGATAAAGTGTACACTCTGTATTATCACATCTTATGAAATTGAGTACGAAAGTGAGTTGAAAAAACACTTTCGACGATTTATAGCTTCCCCCAGTTGTGTAATGCCACAAGGAGCTGGTATCAATTTTGGGGCATTTTTTCCAATTTTTCTCTTTGTTATTACCATGTCTTCAATAATTTTCCCCTAGTTGTGTAATGAAAATAACGAAATACAACACATGGCGGGACCTGACCGCATCAACCTTGGGTAGGTGCACACGTGCACGTCAGTGACCATTCTCTCACCCTTCCTTTGCAAAAATCGGGATAATAATTTGACAAATGCTACCACCTCATAGAAAGTTGAAAATTCAAAATTCATGTGTATGCTATCTGTGATTAATACGAGGCTTTAATTCGAATTGAACCTAAATCAAATACTCTCTTTACTGAATAAAAAAACAAAACTGATGTGACAGATGGGGAAAATAGATAAAACAAACTGCGGAATACTCCAGGACATCATATATAAACGGTGTCGTATGGCTATGGGATGCTCATTGCCGTACATCAACATCTTGTTTTCTTCCAAACTCTTATTTGGAGTTGTGTTTTGTGCATACAACGAATCCCCCAATCTGAAGAAACTGAAGATTTGTCAACATGTCAACCAGTTCAAACGGCAATGCAAATCAAGGGGACTCCGATGGGTCATGGGAATATGCCCCCGATTATCCAAGGTCCCCTCTACTACCACTGCCAGTTCCAACCTCCTTGGCAAGCGAGGGCAACTCCGATGATCCTACTGTGGAAATAAATGATATGAAGAACAAACTGGAACACGACTCCTCCTTGGTCCATTATTGGACTCAAAAGTGTGTCGGAGCTGAGCAGAAGTTGGCGTATTTGACGTGCCAAGTGAACAAAGAACGTTACAGAAAAAAGAAGCACAGAATTCGTGGCCAAAGAAGAAAGCACAAAGCAGAGGATTTGCAAATGACCTCGGACGATGCTACGTACGAATCTTTGAGCATCCATAAAGGAGGTGACAAGCATGGGCAAGCAATGTCTGTGGCTTTCAACGAAGGTTTTGAGCAATTCCGACGGTTCGCTGCAGATGTCCACAAACATACTGACTGGGACGCCATAACTCCGTCTGCTGCACAGCAAATCATCTCCGGCGGTGTACACCCACCAGAGCTAGGCCACCAACCAGCAAAAGCCAGCGATAATGACGGCTGATAGCCATATCAATCGCTAGGCAATCGTTATTCACTTGTTTGTTTTTTGTTAATGCCAGATCTGGGTTTGTGTTTACATGTTTATGCTTGATCTGACTTACGTGCAGCTTATTCGGGTTTAAATCTGCTGTCACAGCCTTGGGTTCTATGTTCTTACTAGAGTTCAATCTTATTTCTTCGATCACTAACTACTGGATTAGTAGAGTTCAGTTACTAATAGTGCTCAAATTTTTGGTTTCAAAAATTGTCGGTGGGTCGATAAATTTTTTCAAGATTATTTGACACAGATATTCGGTTCTTTGACACATTACTGGCACATAGTGATGATTTCAAGATTCCCTTGCTGACATACCGTGATGGTTTCAGGATTCCCTTACCTACATATTTCATTTTCCTTGCAACCGTTGCAAAGGTGTATAAAACGTTACCCACATTGCATGAATCCCAAACGAATCCTTTCAAACATTGGCTCCACGTTCTGAAAACACCAAAGCCCCACGATGGACATCCACCTACAACCAAAGATGGATCCGAAAGTTCGAGTTGCGCATAATTATTGCAAGCATGGTGACGTTCACGACCATCCTTGTAGGACGTGCAGGGATCTATTCGAGGTAGGTCCAGACAATGTTCAATACTATCGGTCCCCGACCCCTTCTCACCCAAAGCCCCCATCTCCCATTGTTTGCATTACCCCCAGAGTGGTGCGAGGATTGCTACAATGACAAATGCATTCTAGATTGGGAGGAACGTGGCCGTTTTGAGTCAAGTGATGACTTTGATGTTGATAACTAAGTGGCTCTTCAAATAACTTATTATTGACTTTAATGTACTTTTTTTTATTTTATTTTTCCAGGGGGTCGAATGTAAGTCATGCGATACGTGCGTGACACATAATAATTATCGAATACAAAAGTTACTTTGTTTTTGGGCGGTCTCACTGTTGCTTTTCACATACCTTAGTTTAGTATCAACATGAGGCACTTACATAAGATTCACTAACGGTTCCAGATGGTTTCCAAAAAGACGCAAATTGGTATCAACAAATATTCAAACTCCGGGACCGTAAAGGAAATCAAACTCTTGCAGAAATGACTCTGTCATAGTAGGTTCCCTGTCCTACGTGCTCTGACTGGGCTGCAAATTCTCATCAACTGCAGCACCAACTTCTGCTTCAGAAGATGAAGAGTTGCAACATCGAAACAAAGAAACAAGTCAACAGCATTTCTTGTATAAAATTCGAACCCAGACAATTACATATTCACTTACCCGCTCACAAGTTTTGGACAACTCCATTTATCATGATCAGTCTTCCTACATTCACTGCACCGCCGTTTATGTCCTTCCGCTACCTTCTCTTTTTGTCCTTTCACTCTTCTCGCACGCCCTTTTGCTTTTACTCGATGGGGATCCTTCAGTCTGACTTGGGAAGAACTAGTTCCGACCTCTCCATTGGGTTCTTTTTTGACACGAGCTCTTGATGACAACAACCTTGTAAGCTTCCCACGAATGTCGTCAAATGAATTTTCCAGCAACTCAAAACCTTCATCACACAACAAAGCAGAATCTATCAACTCACCTGCAACTTTGCCAAGTTTTGATCTCTTAACCAAAACCAAACTGTCCACGCAATCTTTAACTTCTTTGTCATTCTTATCATATACTACACAGCACTTTGCACTTTGAAGCCATCGTTTCACTATGTAATTGTCTGGCAAGTGCTCCACCTACTTCATTTTTAAAAATGCTAAGATGTGTCGGCACGGAATACCCCAAAATTCAAATCATTTGCAGCTGCAATAAGCTTTATCGGCATCTTTATCATGCATAAGCTCCTTCATCCGTGTCACCCCCGGATTTACCCACTCACTTACTTTGTACCTGCACTAGGTCTCATCTTGCTCTACAAGTTCGAACAAGCATAAAAGGCTTCGGAAGTCTTCCCTCTCAAACATTTCAAGAATTTCCCGAGTGTAAATGCGTGCCATTTGATGTTGCATTGGTGTTCGAAATGGCAGTGGAGGTTTTTTTATTGGTATCAACATGATCAGCCATTAACTCCTTGTGCCTCTGTGAACCAAGAGCTCTTTCAAAACGTACAATGAATTCCATCAATGTGTTTTTTCGATTAATATATTGTTTGAAAAATGCATGACAGCTTTCAGCCCATTAACTACTTGACATCCCAGTCGAAAACACATGTTTTACATATGATGGAACCCAATTCTCCTGCAAAGCATGAATCGAGCTCAGCCACGGATGGTCTTTCAGCCCATTGCTTGTGACGATTTCATCCCATTTCGCATCAAATTCTTCTTTCGTGTCCATACCCCATATGCATTTGCACATTTCCGAAAAACATTCCCTAATGCTGGGTTTCTCCATAAACTTATTCAAGATATGTCATATGCAATATCTATGGAATGTTGTTAAGAGAGTTAAAGCAATTGCTTTTGACATGGCTGCATCTTGATCAGTAATGATCATTTTGGGTGGCTCACCTGGCATAGCTTTCTTGAATTCTTCGAACAACCATACAAATGAATCCGTGGTTTCACTAGTTAGGAATGCACAACCAAACAACACTGTCTGCCTATGGTTATTAAAGCCTAACAAAGGCGCAAATACCATCCCATAGCAATTCGTGTTGAACGTCGTATCAAATACCACCACATCCCCAAAAAACCCATAAGCTCGTCTTGACCTTGCATCTGCCCAGAAAATATTTCTCATCCTTCCTTCCGAATCTACCTCCATATTGAAATAAAATGATTCATTTTTTCCTTGCTCAGCCGAAAAATGCTCCTTCAGCAACTCTGCATCATGCCCAATCACCTCCCCACGCACGTCCCTTGCATAATTATAGACATCTCTCCTAACAAACCCAACATTTTCCAATCCCCCTACATGCACCTCAAGAATGCTTACCTGTTTATGTACATGGATATTAACTTTGCTCATATGTGCACTATAAGCCTTTGTAGACTCTGTTAAGTTACGGTGAGATCTCAATAGATGGACTTTATCAACTGTGGTCATGTCATGGTTGTGTACCTCATTGAATCCTACAACAGTGTACTTATTCTTCTCGTTTACCTTCAAAATCGCAAGTTTAGCTTTGCACCCAGTTCAAGTACAACCTCGTTGTCTTCTTTTACGATTAACAGTGCTTGTCAATGCATACCCTTGTTTACAGCATACATATTCTTTCCTTGTTACCTCTCCTGTGAATGTGCACGTTCTTGTTGTAGAACACCAAATGCCGAATCCGGCTTTTGCGGCATACATATTATAGAAATTGAACACATCCTCACAGCAATCAAATTCAAGTCCCAATTTTGGTTTCAATTCCGAACTAACTTCCGGTGTCACCTGTCCTTCTCACTCCATTTCACAGTTCTTGCAATTTAACCCTGAATATCACATTACCACCATCATATATGACATTAAAATCACTATCTGTGAAACATTAAAGACCTACATACACACTAATGTAACTCGTGCTGATGCCCAATATTTGGCACAGGCTTTCAAACAGCTTTAAAATATATATCAACTAACATATGACATCCAAATGACTCTCTGGTGAAACATTAAAGACATACATACAACCTAATATGACTCATGCTGGTGCCCAATATTTGGCACATGCTTTCAAACAGCTTTACAATATATATTAACTAACATATGACATGCAAATGACTCTCCGTTGAAACATTAAAGTCATATATACAACCTAAAGTGACTCATGCTGATGCCCAATAATGAAATTGACAAATACAGTATATGGCTTACCTCGTAATTGATTTCTAAATTCAAATTTTCAACAACTATGACAACGTGACATAGCCCTTTTAGATCTGGACGTCAACCCCAAAAACTTTTCTTCTTCCTCAACCCTTGTTTCGCCCCCGCTCAACGATTTCAAAACCAACAGAGCAGAACCACAACGGTACGGTCAGCACTTTCCAACTCAACGCCAGTTTCGACATTGCTCAAGGATTGACGTATGTCCCGACCCCAAAAACCCAACCACAAAGATGAAATTATAACATCCAAGATTCCTTTGTTTCGCCTGAATGGGAAACCCAAAAAAATGAGGATGCTCTCTCTTCAATGTTACAGTTCTTCCTCAATCAAAGTTGATAAAAAAATGGCCTCCTCATTGAACTGAGCGAACAGCTGGTTTGGAGGGGACTTCTGTTTTGGAGGGGACATTTTGGAGGGAGAAGAGAGTATTGGAGGGAGAAGAGAGAAGAAGGCCTCGTTCTAATACAACACTTACACTTACAATTGCTTTTCATTCAGCCATTAGATCGGATCCAACGGTGTTCTCATGTTATGTTCTCACATAAGCGTTCTCACTAGATCCTGATCCCGTGGTTAATAGCCCTGGTAAAGAGTAAAAGGGCTATTCTCTGGTGGGAACTTCTTTTTGCAAACCTCTATATGGGAACACCATTGGATCAAATCCAACGGTTGCTAAGAAGCAATTGTAACTGAAAGTGTCTAAAACTGTTCCACTAGAACGATGCCTCCTCCCTCCAAAACAGATGTATTGTGCTCTTGAAGACCACAATATCTCCCTCCAAAAAAGTTCTCTCCCTCTCTCTATGTCTCTGTCTGTCTGTCTCAGTCTCTCTCTGAGAACATAGTTTTCTTCTTTTTTCTGGTTTGATATTCTATTTCAAGAAAAATAGTGCATACATCTACCCCCTCCAAAACAGCTGTTCATTTTTCTGGTTTGGTCATTCAAAGCATACAAAGCAAGGTATTATCCTGAAGAGCACATGCAGCACTGTAATTCTTATTTCTGTTTTTATTTTTCTGGTTTGATGATTGTGTTCTGCGCTCTTGTGAAGCCTTGAGGACCCATTTAGTTACCAAAAAACTAGTGAGCGTGACACCTTGTTAGAATCGTTGAGCATAGTCGAAACTGGCGTTGACTTCGAATACTTGAGGATTTGAGACCCTCTGGTTCTGGAGTTGTCGGTTTAAAGTGTTGGAGCAAACGGGAAACTAGAGTTGAGTTTGAACCGTTGAGGAGAGAGGTTGAATTTTTTGGGGTAGATGTGCCGCTCTAAATCGATGACATTATTATATTTGTTGAAATTTCAAAACTCAAAATTAGTTACAAGGTAAGCGATATCCTGTGTTTGTTAATTTCAATATACTTGAAAAAATGTTTTGACCAAGTATATGGTCATAATTTACGCTAGTTTGGATATAGGTTGTTTAAGGTTTCATTAGAAACTCCAAACGACCTCGTAGGTGTAGCATTAATATTCACTAATGGGTTCATAGATTATTTTGTTGCAGACTCCATTATTTAATAATGTTGCATAGTCTATTTGATATTTGTGGAAAATTTGAAGATCAAAATCACTTATGAGGTAATTAATATCCTGTAATTGTTAATTTCAGTATCCTGGAGGAATTGTTTTTACCAAATATATTTGCATAATTTACGTTATTTTGGATGTCGGTTGTTTAATATTTCACTAGAGACTCCAAAAGGCTTCGTAGATATAGCACTTGTATTCACTAATGGTTCATAGCTTATTTTGTTTTAGACTTCATTATTTACTAATGTTTGATAGTCTATTTGATATTTGGTGAAAATTTGAAGATCAAAATCACTTACGAGGTAACTGATATCCAGTAATTGTTAATTTGAGTATATGGACATAATTTACGCTAGTTTGGATGTAGGTTGTTTAAGGTTTCACTAGTGACTCCAAACAGCTTCGTAGGTGAAGCACGTGCATTCACTAATGGTTCATAGCTTATTTCGTTTCAGACTCGATTATTTACTAATGTTTGATAGTCTATTTGATATTTGTTGAAATTTTGATATTTCTGTGTTTATAGTATTGTGGTTAATATACATTTGAATGCTCTTTAAACGCATATGGCAATATTATTATGATGATGATATGATTTTCAAGGTTAAATTGCAAGAATTGTGAAATAGAGTCTGAAGCAGAGGTGAAACATGAAGTTAGTGTGGAGTTCAAACCAAAACTAGGACTTGAATTTGATTCCATTGAGGATGCGTTGAAGCTGTATGATCTGTATGCACTAAAAGTAGGATAATATTCACTGAGAAACTCTTTTTTATCATGGCATCATTGTCATGCTTGTTGCGTATTTCAGGTTTTCTATGAGGATTATGTATCATTATGGTTATCGTTATGCACCCTACAACACATATTCAACATCACTGTATCAAAACATTGTTTAGAAGATTGGATTTTCCGAATAGCAAAGAAGAAGGCGGAGAAGAGGAGGAGTTGAAGAGATTTGTGTGGGGTTTTAGGGATATATCTGGCACACATGCCCCACCCTAAAAAATGTCAAAATAGTATCAGGAAAGTATCACAAAGGTATCATAAGGAAGGTTTCTGGTTTCGACAGAACAAGTGAAAAATGTCGAGAACGAGAACAGCACAAAGATGTTTTCTGGTTTTCTTTCTTGTTATTACTTTCTATTTCTCATGATACATTTATACAAGTGTTGCCTGACATTAATTACACAACTTCTACCTGGGATTCCTCCATGAAACAAGGTCTCCATTAGACAAGGAGAGAAAGTCTTCCATGAAACAAGTATTCCATGAGACAAGGAGAAAAGGTGTAGGGAAAGTGTCCTCCATGAATTAAGGAGGGAAAGGTTTGGTCTTGGTGTTTCACATGACGACAACTCATAAGTCATAGGATTCTTCATATGCTAACAAAAAAAAGGGGATTATGAATTTTATGAAAACAAATATAATCATAATCATATTACACGTGGCACAACAAGAGATTAAAATCAAATCATATCAGTGTTTGTGACATAATATGTATATTAAAATTCCAAAACATGATAAACTGTTGATAATATTTTGAGTCATTTATGACACTTTACATTTTTACTAAGGAGAATCTAGGGAGAAAATTAAGTAAAATTACATTTATGACACTCTACACTTTCCAAAACATGATTATCTTCAAATAAATACGCGAAAATAAAGGGAGAAAATTTACGGTGTTTTTTTTAATCATTTTTTGTGAATTTTGTCAGTTAAACAAAAAAAAAACATATGATGACATGTGGTGCTGCAAGAGGAAGAAAATTGAAACTTTGATAAACTATTTGAATTTTTTTATGTGTAAAAATTATATTTTAAAGCTTAAAAGATAAAGAAAATGTCATAATGAGTTTGTGAGAATTTATGGTGATTGTGATTTTTGAAACTTAAACTATGAGGTGTGAAAACAAGATTTTGACTTTGGGAAATTTGAAGTAATAATTAGAGGAAGAGTTGTTGTAAAGTAGTGATCAATACTTTGTAAACCACTTTTTGGACTTGGGATACGAAGTATTGATGTTGAGAAATATGTATGTAATTTTTGTGTGTGTATTTTTTCCGTTTATTTTAATATTTTAAACGATTTTACAACAAAATATGATTAAAATATAACAAACGTAACACCTGGCATCCCATCCATTTCCATGTGTCGGCAAGGTAAGCCGCCACCTAGCATCGCATCCAATTAACTATTTCTTTTTACTTCAAAATTGATTTAAAAATCGTTTATAATTCAAAAAATTCCCAAAAAATAATGTCGGGATTGGTATGACATTTTCTTCGAGCATGTACGTCAAATTTCACCAGTGCATTCAAATTTTGATTCGATCCTTATGTGATCAAACAAACAATAGCTTAGGGTTTACAAAATGTAATTATGTTTTTATTTGCATCATTCACATTTAGGGATGACCCCCAAATTTTAATTTTAAAACAATTGTAAACCACTTTTTGGACTTGGGATACAAGTATTGGTGCTGAGAAATATGTATGTATATTTTTTGTATTTTTTTTTCATTTATTGTTATATTTTAAACAATTTTACAACAAAATATGATTAAAATATAACAAATATGACACGTGTCAGCAAGGGACGCCGCCACCTGGCATCTCATGCAATTAACTATTTCTTTTTACTTTAAAATTGATTTTAAATGGTAGAGTTTAGTGGTTAGGGGTTAGGGTTTGGGGTTTAGGGTTAGAGTTTGTGGGTAAAGAGTATTATGGAAAGCGTTTTCATATGACAAACTTTCCATGCTATATATATGTGTGTGTTTTTATGCTATCAAAACATAATAACTTGGGATGGGTATTAAATAATATTCTGAATGTTTGTTGTAATTTTCTAATTTTTAATTTATTTATTGTGAATTTTAGAAGTTAAATCATAAAAAAAGAGTGTATGTGATAGAATGTTTTGATTTGTCTGTGAACAAAGTTGAGTTTTTATCATTGTGCTTGTATTTTTATAATTCAGAATTAGAATTTTGGAGCTTTAAGGAGAAGAGAATATATGAATTTTCGGTGTATTTTTATGAATTTTAAATTTTTATTATGAATTTTAGAGCACCCTGTGAGTATTTCTCATGTGTGGCCTTATAAGATGATAACACGTGTCATGTTTTTGTAATTTATTGTGTTTTATCTTAAACAATTCTTTAAAAATTATATAAAAATCAGAAAAATATACTACAAATTGCTACAAATTTCTTATGACACAACATTCGATTATGGAGATCTAAAATTATGATTTCATATATTTAAATTAATGAGAATCATTTGATCAAAGAAACAAGAGTGTATGTGAAAGAATGTTTTGATTTATATCTATGAACAAAGTTGAGTTGTTATTATTGATTTGTATTTTTATAATTTAGAATTAGCATTTTGGAGCTTTAAGGAGAAGAGAATATCACAAGATGTTCATAGGAATTTTCTGTGTTTTTTTTAAAAATTTATTTATTATGAATTTTAGAAATTAAATTGTAGAGAAATAATATGAAATATAATAAATTGACACGTGGCAGAGTCTTGGACATTGATTTCTCCTCCCTTTTTTTTTGCTGCCGCTCTTTTTTTTGGGCGAAATTCTATTTTCGCGCTACCCATCTTGTTCCCCTCATCCTAAAAAAATTGACGCTTCTTTTCTCTTTTCAGCCCCAAATTGAAACCACTTCCCTCCTCCTCTCTCCTTATATCTTTTCCAGACCCAAACCTTAAAATTCCCACACCCACTATCTGCTCTCCCTCTCCCTCTCCCTCTCCCTCTCTCTCTCTCTCTCTCTCTCTCTCTCTGTCTCTCTGTCTCTGTCTCTCTCTCTCTCTCTGTGGCTACATGCTCCAAGAAGAAGTATGATTGCTTTGTAAGTATCCATTTCAAGAATTCAATCTCTTATTTCGTATTTGGGTTTCAAGTTTTATTTTTATTTTTGCAGAATCTAGGTTGGTTTGTCTACTTTCTCCCTCTTCGTTCCAGTAACCCTCTCACTCATGGTTTGTATCAATTCCTAAATGCCAATTTGTTTTTTCTTTAAATGTTTCTTGATTAATTTTTCTGTATTTGTTCTGAAAAAATGGGTATAATGTTGTTGGTTCATTGTATCTAGTTCACGATTTTGATAAATTTTCAACCATCTTAAGTAAGGTAATTGTACAGATTGATGGTAGAAAAAGTAGTAGATCTTGATAGTCCTTGAAAGTTTGTGAATCTCCTTTGTTTGATTGTGTTGTGGATTTTTTTTTTCCGGATAAGATGTGCTGTGATTCTTTAGTGGCAGTATTATATGAGGAGAGGGTCTTGCAAATTTGGCACTTCTTGTAAGTTTCACCATCCTAAGCAGGGAGGAAGCTCTGGTTGCCTGCAAATTTGGTAACTATTATGTTGGTCAAAAAAACCATAAAAGCAACTCCCAAAAACCAGCCCACGTGCATGCTAAAGAAACCATAATGATGTTGATCAAATAATCTCCCCCATCATTACACCTTGTCTCCCACCAAAGACATCATTAATACAAAAAATATTCCTCCACTAAAGAGGAAACCCAAGGTGCCGAAAGTATGTGCAGCTCCCCTATTTTCCTTCTCCTTTAAAGCCATCAATTAATGACCATGCATGCATATCCCATACATTCATCCATGTGCTTTGCAAAGGGAAAAATACCAGCCGCATATCTTGACTTCACAGTTCACACTAAAGAGGGATTTCCAACAGATGTTGGGACATCGGAGGTTAACAACCACTTTCATACATTAAAATCATTTTCTTGTTCAATTTTATTCGAACTCATCGTTTCATTTACTTGTGTTATGTTGCTGGCTCATCTGCTTTGTTTTTTAAATTTTTGTTAAAATTTGCTACAGAGTATCAGAAGAAAGGTTTTTGGTTTCAATTATATGTCCTTTGTATTACTTACAACATAATGGTTGTTGCATCCAAGTTTTTCCATGAACCAAGAACACATGCATGAATGCAAGATAAGGGTTTTGTAGTATGAAAACAACTTGTGAGAGCACATTGTTTAATATGGAGCACAGCGTGATTCCCAACTATTGCTTTAGGTGTGAATTCCCAACTTAGCACGGAACGGAATGAATGTCTCCATCCGCTTTGGGTGTCTCCATTTTTTGGGCATCGTATTACACTATTAGAAATGCATTTTCATTTTTTTTCTACAAGCTTAAAAATGGAGGCAAATCCTCCACCACGTGCACATCAACTTTTAGATCCAAATTTTCATAACCAAGATTGGAGCTTAATGAAGCATAATGGAACAACTGACTGACACGTTCATATGTTAAATATCATGCATAAAAATAAACACACAAAAAAATTCTTTTGAAGCTTTAGGGAATAGTAAATCAAGCAATGTTGAAGCTTTAGTGAATCCTTTTGAAGCATTTATGAAACATATTTTGGTGACAGAATTTCAACATCTACATCAGAATAGCCAGTAATTAGAATACTAAAATATAAAAACAAGATAATTAAATGTTGGTTCAAATTCAGATTGGTGATAATTTCCTCTTTGACAAATTGGTCATAAAGAAATAGTGGACATTCTGGGCAGTTAACATCATGGATACCAAATTTGTCAATGAGAAAAGATGGTGATATATCCTCCAGGCCAACTTCGAATGGAATTTCCAACTTTTACTACCATGTCATATACTTCTTTACAAGCAAAAAGAATTAGTTAGAAAGCAAGCTTTCGGATTCTCCAAAAGGGAAGGAAATTGGATTGAAAAGGAAAAACTTCCAACTTTAAGGCAAGGAAATATGCTGAAAGAGTTGTGAGCATTGAAACAAATGATGTAATGCATATGACAACCATTACTTTGTTCTAACAAATTAACAATTACCCCTTGTTGTATATGAGATGTATCTTAGAAAATTAATGAAGTCTAGGATTGGGAAACAAGATGAGAGGCAGTACCTTTGCTTCAGTGTATCCAAGAAAGCAAATATGATGAGAGTTTTACAACATAAATTAAAAAAAAAACAAAGCAGATGAGCCATCAACATAACACATGCAAATGAAACGATGAGTTGGAATAAAATTGAACAAGAAAATGGTTACTACTAAACAGAGTATCAAAAGAAGGGTTTCAGGTTTCAATCATCTGTCCTTTTTATTACTTACAACAGAATTTATACAAGAGGAGAAAGACTTGCTAACCAAGCTGAGCATTAATTACAAGTAGGTAACAGATGGCAGCTCGAGTTTGGGTTCCCAATTCCTGGAGAAGGCAGCTGGAGTTTGGGTTCCCAAAGGAGAAAAAACAAAAGCCAAAATCAAGCACAATAAATGCTTTCATAAGACTTGCTAATAGTTACTAACCTCAGATGTCTGAACATCAACAAAAATAACCTAATAATTGGTGAGAGAACTCCTTGCTATCACTGTGAACCCAAAAAAGCCAAACATAAAGTTCAGAACTTACAAAATAGAAACACCCATAAATTTCTTAAAATTCAATAATTAACGAAGAGAAACTACTCATTCTATTCTCTTCCATTATCACCACCACAATCCACTTGAGTATAAATCTAATAAGCCAGCAAAACCCACAAATTCAGAGCCAATACACACCAAGATCCAACCTTTTGAACCAAAAACTCGAAACCCAAATATGAAATAAGAAATTGAGTTCTTGAAATGGATACTTACAAAGCAATCATACTTCTTCTTGGAGACCATGTAGCCACAACGAGAGAGAGAGAGAGAGAGAGAGAGAGAGAGAGAGAGAGAGAGAGAGAGAGAGAGGGAGAGGTAGAGCAGAGGCAGACAGACAGACAGCTGATGAGAGGGAGTGTTGAGATTGCTGGCTAATCTTCTTGTGAATGAGGAAAAGAGGCCGGAAGAGATAGGACCAGAGAGAGAGCTATAGTGCGAGAGTGGGTGTGGGAATTTTAGGAAAGCGATAGATACAAATTGGTAGCCATTCATGACAATTTTCACGGTAGAAATGAAAGCAAGGATATGGGTAGATGGAAAGATAGATGAGAAAAGATGGATGTAGAGATTGAATGTCCACTGGAAGGGTAAGTGACGAGAGGAAGAGCGACTGCGACTGCAGTTCTGAGATTTTCAACAAATTAAAACAAGTTTTTTGGTATTTGGGTTGTCAGATTTGGGGGTTTGTAGTTAAAATTTAAAAATGAATTAAATGGTAGAAGGAAGGAAAAAAAGGCGCGACTGGAAAAGGCGCGATAGCACAAGTGCAAAGGAGAAACTGCAGCGTACCCGATTCTAGTGTGAGCTTGCTTTTTCTCCCCAGCCATTGAGATCACTTAAATGGCTGAGATGGAGCTGCAAGTAGAGGTTTGCAAAAAGATGTTCCCACCTGAGCCTAGGCGAAGAGTAAAATCCAATGGGGTTGATGGAGACTCGGGCCTGTCTTTAACCCAACTACCCCTTTTAGTAAAAATAAGTGGCCCAAGGCCTACCAAAGATTTCAAAAACCTTTTAACGGGCACATTTCTACTTTTGGCCCAAACGGTTTGTAAGTGGACACAGCACGCGAGATTAAAATTGGTCTCTCCCCGCGCGTGCGAGCGTCTGCGGAGAAGCTACAGAGAGTGGGTGCGAAATGCGGTGGGTGCCCACGTGGGTTGGGTGGTGAGGTGTTTGTTGGCGTTTCAAAGCTTCTATCTTTCGCATGTCTCTCTGCCACTTCCCAAAAGCATAATCTGTCTAATTATCACACTCTACTCCGTACAAATTACTGTCGGTGCTACTTTCGGTCTACTTGTTCTCTGCCTTTCTCCTTGCACCTTGTTTCTGTTGACCACCACAGTTTTGAAAGATCTCTCTTGATTTGGCTTCTGGGTTTTCCCCAGTTGGCGAATTTGTGGTAAGAAGCCTTGGATCTCTGGCTGTTTGGTTTTCATCTTCATGCTGCCTTTTTCTTTACTTTTATTAGTGACTTATGCTTAAGCTCTATATCAGATTCTTGCATTTTTTTTTTAATCTACTGCTTTGGTATTGTCTGATAGGAATCCATATCTAAGTTGACGAAGTTAACTTGATGAGCTGGCACTATGGTTAGTTTGTTAAACATCAGTTTGGCTAGGGTTAGTTGAGGGTTTGTTTGGTTTGGGTTAGCACTATATCAGTCAAGAGAGTTTGTATTGTAAGGGTTGTTGAGAGAAATTGTAATTTTTTTCTTTTGGGTGAAAACGGGGGGACAAACCCCAAAGACAGACTACTCAGATTGGTTTAAGAGAAATTGTATTTTGTCTTTGTTAAAGAAATAGTAACAGTGTTGTTCTTGAGATATTGAGTCAAGGTAGAAGGCAGGTTTTGTCATGGGCAGCCATCTTTTGTCCGTTTAATATCATCTCTTGAGTGGTTAAGCCATTTAATTCGCATTGCCTATATTTATCCCTTTACCATTCTGAATCAAATCTCAAAGTCGAATCGAAAGGGTCAAATTTTTTATTGATAGAATTATATGGAATCATAATACTAAGAACTGAAACTGCATTTCCCATTTTCTTTCTTTCATCATCTTCATCCAAATGTAAGTTTTACATATAGTTTATGACTTTTTTTAAAGAAAATAAATGTTGGTATTGACCCTCACCTCCATTATAAATGATATTCACATAAGTTGGGGAGATTAAGATATTTATGATCATTGGTATCGTCATAACATTATCACAGCCCTCATTGAACTGTCTTGGGACTCCATTATTCATGGAATTGCCAGCTTCGGTTAGGCATTTCAGTCATCAGGTATTTGAACTAGTGGCTTAGCCAAAACAATCCTCAATTCGCTAAAGAAAATGTGAAACTCGTGCTATCGCTGCCATTAGCTCTAAGAGAATGTATACTGCTTCCCCATGTTTGTTGTTCACTATTTCATGGCTCTTTTCATTTTCCTTTTATAAAAGGCCTTTTCAGTCGTTAGGTCTTGTGGTATAATTTGTTAGTGATTTGTTAAACCTTTGCATCTGCTTATTTTTTCTTCGATGCTCTTTTCTTCTGGGAAGAGTTTCATTCTGCGGATTGAAATCAGTTCTTGAGAAGAGAAGAAAGAATTGAAAATCATCATTCAGCAGCTGCAATGGTAGAACTTGAAATGTTGTGTTCTTCGAAGGGTTTTAGATTTTTGTAGTGTAAATTATTAATTTGAAAGTAAAAGACATACTTTCACAGAAAGTTCTCTCCTTCTTAACCTTAGGAATGCCATGGTTATCAGTACAGTAATCACTCACAACGTATAAGTGGTTATCATATTCAATTAATGAAAATTTTAATATCAACAATCAAGAATTAGTTTGCACTTTGAACCATCCAGCATAGTCAAATATGGTGCAACTTACTACTACTACTACTTATTACATCACTTATTTGCTAGCTAGCTTCATAGCAGATAGCTAGACTGAGTTTCTCTCTCATTTTTGAAGGTGTAGGTGCAAAGAAAGAAAGAGTTTCCAATCCAATCCGAAGATCTGTCGAAGATCTTGAAAATCAATCAATCAATCCAAGTGAATGGCGAACATAGACATCGAGGGAATAATGAAGGATCTGCCCAACGATGGGCGTATCCCCAAAACGAAGATCGTGTGCACGTTGGGCCCATCCTCCCGGTCGGTGGAGATGTTGGAGAAGCTGCTGAGAGCAGGCATGAACGTTGCCCGCTTTAACTTCTCCCATGGGACCCACGACTACCACCAGGAGACCCTAAACAATCTCCGCACTGCCATGCACAACACCCAGATCCTCTGCGCCGTCATGCTCGACACCAAGGTCTCTCTCTTTCCTTACCCTTTTCTTCATTTCACATTTCCCTTCCGCTACTTACTTAAACATGTCATACTTATGTGCCGTCATGCTCAACACCAAGATCCTCTGCGCTGTTATGCTAGACACCAACACTACTTTTGAACATGTCATACTTATGCTTGAAGTACCGCTAATTAGAATTGTTTAACCATGAATTTGCCATTTATTTTTTGTAGGGGCCTGAGATTCGTACTGGATTCCTCAATGGTGGCAAACCTATTCAACTTAAGGAAGGGCAGGAAATCACCATTACTACTGATTACGACATTAAGGGGGACCAAGAGATGATTTCCATGAGCTACAAGAAGTTGGCCGTGGACTTGAAGCCTGGAAATACCATTTTATGTGCAGATGGTACCATTACCCTCACTGTATTGTCTTGTGATCCAGCAGCTGGTACAGTTAGGTGCCGCTGTGAGAACACTGCAATGCTGGGTGAGAGAAAAAATGTCAATCTTCCTGGTGTTGTGGTGGATCTTCCTACACTGACAGAGAAGGATAAGGAAGATATTCTGGAATGGGGTGTGCCCAACAAGATTGATATGATTGCTCTTTCATTTGTACGCAAGGGATCAGATCTTGTTAATGTCCGTAAAGTTCTTGGACCCCATGCCAAGCACATACAATTGATGTCAAAGGTATGTGCCATTTCAATGTTTAATTATCCAGGCATTGATATACTAAGATGACCTGCAGCTTTATTTTTTTTCGGTTTTTATGTTTTGTTTTGTGTCTGCATGCTCTCTCTCTCTCTCTCTCTCATAGCAAATAAACATAACGGATTTATTGATAGTAGACTGGATAATATTTTCATTAGTTAACAAGTGAATGTGTGTTTCTTGTGGTTTCTAAAGGTTGAGAACCAGGAAGGAGTAATCAACTTTGATGAGATATTGCGTGAGACTGATTCATTCATGGTTGCCCGTGGTGATCTTGGAATGGAAATCCCAGTTGAAAAAATCTTCCTGGCTCAGAAAATGATGATATATAAGTGTAATCTTGTGGGGAAGCCTGTGGTCACTGCCACTCAGATGCTTGAATCAATGATCAAGTCTCCGCGGCCAACCCGTGCTGAAGCCACAGATGTAGCTAATGCTGTCCTTGATGGCACTGATTGTGTCATGCTTAGTGGTGAGAGTGCAGCTGGGTCCTATCCAGAACTTGCTGTGAAGATCATGGCTCGAATATGTATTGAGGCAGAATCTTCACTTGATTACGGGGCTATCTTTAAGGAGATGATAAAGTCGACACCACTTCCAATGAGCCCGTTGGAGAGTCTTGCATCCTCTGCTGTCCGAACAGCCAACAAGGCCAGAGCCAAACTCATTGTTGTGTTGACACGTGGTGGGAGCACAGCCAAATTGGTGGCCAAGTACAGGCCAGCAGTTCCTATCCTGTCGGTGGTTGTTCCAGTTTTGACAACAGACTCATTTGATTGGAGCTGCAGTGATGAGACTCCGGCAAGGCATAGCCTGATCTACAGGGGGCTGATTCCTCTATTGGCTGAAGGATCTGCGAAAGCCACTGATGCAGAATCCACAGAGGTGATCCTGGAAGCTGCTCTCAAGTCAGCAACACAGAGGGGACTGTGCAAGCTTGGTGATGCAGTGGTGGCACTTCATCGTATTGGAGTCGCCTCTGTTATTAAGATCTGCGTGGTAAAATAAAATTGAGGATGCAGAATGTCAACATTTGCGTTGTAAGGCAGACAATGTGGCCGAGATGGACTTGTACTTTGCTTTCTTTCTAGTATCTCCGTACTTTATTATGTTTTAGCTAGCCTTCACAGCGCACTGAAAAGTGTAGTTATTTTCCATTTCCTTAAGCCATGCGAGAGAGGATATGCGGTAGCGTTGTATTTTTATTGCTTTATGATGCACAAAATGTATCAGCTGTCATGGAGTTTTCATGAAACAGTCTGCAGCACTTGGTTGGATAAATGTGGAGATGCCGCCACACTTTGTGTTTATGAGCAAGAAAAAACAATCAATCTGCCAGAGGATGGATGGATGGATTGTAAGCTTGCATTTGCATATAAAATCTAAGAGATTTCTTTTCAACAAGAACTTCTGCTTAAAAAAAGAAAATTGTTTAATTGTAACGTGAGATCCAAATAAATATGAATAAAATTGTACAAACAACTCAGAAAATGCAAGAGTCAATCAGCTAGCTAGTTCATACTCATAGGCCAACTGAAGAAACAAACACATAAACAGGTCACTATTATCAATCTTGTTGTGCCAAGGGCCCCTTTTCTTCACTCTTGTTGTGCCACTGCCAAGCCAATTTAGTTCTCTTCTGACTTGGTTTCTGGGTCGAATATGATTGATTGCCACATGCAGTTGAGAAGTTGGGGTAAGCGTAGTGGTGACTGGGGAAGACTGAAGAAGCCCACCCAACCCAATTACCCGATTCTTTTACAATTATTCAAAATGACGATAATGTCCCTAACCAAGGTCTGGTTGACCAGAGTGGTCAAGTATTCGATCCATCTAAAACTCAGAAACCAGCCGAGGACGACGAAGTAGTGAAGTATAGAGGAAGATAAAAAAATGGGGAAAGCATCGACATCGCCAGCGACCAAGGACGCGCTTGCCCTCTTCAATTCTCTGCGCTCAGCTTACTCTGCCACTCCCACCACTCTCAAGGTCTTTCTCTCTCTCTCTCTCTCTCAGAATTCACTAACTAAGGATAAGAAATGCTTAACCCACTTTGTCATTTTCTTTTATCAATTTGCAGATCATTGATCTCTATGTTGGTTTCGCTGTGTCCACAGCTCTCATCCAGGTACTCGCATGATCTCAATTTTCCTTTCTCCGTTTTTATATGTTTATAATTTTTTTTTATTTGCTCTGTTTGGGTGCCCAAACTTTTTGGGCAATTGTCAAGATGCAGAATTGAAATGCCTCATTTTGATTTACTCTTTAAAAACGGATCTTTATTATTATTATTTTTTTGGTTTGATCTGAAATCACGTAAGTTGATATTCTCAGTTGACAAACATATCTCTTTTCATTTAAACAGAATTAAATGGCTAATTTTTTGTGTGTATATATTTATTTTCGTAATTGTTGTTAAAAAGAAAAACTAAAAAACAAAAGCAAATGGGGAGAAGGGAAAGTGTCTTGGATTCTTGGATAGGCTTGCAATTTGACCTGCCTTTCCATTTGAACTCCTTACTATTTAGTTAGATCAATATGAATAGCTAGGATCAGTAAAATCTTGTTCTTTTTTGAATATAAATGTATAGTTATCTGAGCCTCAGTCTTTTCTATCATGAGTTTGTATACCTTCTGGTTTGATTATGTACATAGTTTTGCATTCCACAAGGCATCGTTGTGCATGAATCTATTTGGTGAATGTTGTTAACATACTTTTTAATACATGGTTTATGGAAGCTGCGTTGACTCAACAAATTGCCTTTAAGAGGTTTCTGAAGCTCCATTTGGTTTAATATACCAACGGATTTGAAGAATCTAACAGGGGAGAAATATTAATAATTAGGTGTTTGGAGGTTCTGCGGACAAAAAAAAACTTATAAGGACATATGTTCGAGGCTTGCTGTTCTAGTGTTGGTGTCTACATATAATTCCTAAAAAAAAGAGTCCAACAAAATTCATCTTATACAACGACAAAAGGGATAATTTTAGATATAACATTTAATTGAATCGTGAGAATATGATAATCTCCTTCATAAATTATTGGAAGGAAACCAACCTGTCGGATTCACATTCGTGGATCAATGCCACCACCTTCTCTTTCTGTAATTACAGGTCTGGTCCTTCTGGCTACCAATTTTGTCATTCTTGATCACCATGTCCGCTCGTTTTTCCCCTCCTAGCCCACTTCAACATATTCTTCCACCTATTTCTAATGATGCCATCATGCATTAACTACTACAATCATAACCCATGAATGGTGGAAGCCACCTTTGTTGCAACTTGATCTAGTTTCTTTAATCTTTGATTTAGCTATCTACTTTGTTGATGAACAGGTAGTCTACATGGCTATCGTCGGATCATTTCCATTTAACTCATTTCTCTCAGGAGTACTCTCTTGTACAGGGACAGCAGTCCTTGCGGGTAAGGGGAAGATGTAGTTTTTTCATTGTTGGGTGAAAGCTCATATTAGACATGAGGAGGTTAACTTGGAAACTGATTACTTCTTTTGCAGTTTGTCTCCGTATTCAAGTGAACAAAGAAAACAAAGAATTTAAGGTAAACTCTGTTTGTTTCTTGTCCTTCTGTCTGATTCACAAATTGTGAGTTGTGGCAAGTTTGTGCACTCCAAACCAGTTTTCGTTTCCGATGGTCCTTCTTCATCATGTATTAAGGAATTGACAATGTTGGTAATGTTGTTTTGCCCACCTTGACCTATCCTCTTCCATCCTCGTCCTGATCAGTGTTTGTGTGTAAAACTGCAGGATTTACCACCTGAACGGGCTTTTGCAGATTTTGTTCTCTGCAACTTGGTGCTGCACTTGGTGATTATGAATTTCCTTGGATAAGTTAGCATCTTCTGGTCTTCATTGATACTGTTTCCTGGAACAATGATTATAAGATATGATCCTAAAGAAGTTTTAAGAATTTGATGTGGTAACTTTTTCTTGGTAGTTTTCTTTTATTTGACAAACTTAACATGATAAGTTATGTAGCCAGCCACAATATTTGAAAAATGAACCTGCAAAAGAATCTGTCTTTTATTACATTATCAGGATCTCTTCTTTAAATACTTCATTGGAACTGTTTTGATCTTGTGTTTTCTTGTTTTCTTTTATAAAAAAAAATACTGTAAAACTATTTTTGCATGTCTTAGTTACATTACTGGTTGCTGTGGATTTGTTCATTCTAGAGATGGTTAAACTTGTATCTGCCAGACCATTTTAATGCTCTGTTAGTGTTTAGCCCTTTGATATGGAGAGCTCATCTTGTGCTTTTGGGCGTTCAATAGGATACGGATTTGTTCTTGTATAAAAAAGAAAACAGAAGTTAAAACTGTTATATCAATTTATGGAAATCAATAACCGAACCTTCATCCCAGTAGGAGCTGTTTGAGCGGGGCAGGGGTTTACCTGTTGCTGTAAGATTCATTGATTATCAGTTGATAATATCCACGTGTATGGCGTAAATGTGAACTGCTGATTCATGTGAGGCTTGCTATGAGATTCACATTAATTAACGGTTAATAATCACTTACATAAAAGGAAAGAAAAGAAGCAATATCTCTAATTAGTAATCAATGCTGGTTCACTAATTCATGAGAGACTTGCTCTTGTTGTTCTTAGACGCAGAGCAAATTGATTTGAACATCCAGCTTTTAAGTTGAGTCTGTTTTGGTCATGTAGAGATGGCCAACAAAGTATTCTAATAAACAGCTGGCTATAAGTCTCTGCATTCAAATTTTATTGGCTATTATATAGACATCAGTAAGGCATAAAATACATAACTTTTATGTGTTTGTCTTTGTTTATTGGCAGTAATGGAGATTAACTCTGAAATTGATAACTTATTTTGCAGTTTGTCTATGCTCAAGTGAAACTAGTTGCATTATTATTACTTATAGTATTTTTCTAAATTACGTTAGCGTAGAAGTATTGTAGAGACATACTCCATGTATTTATTACTAATTGTTGATGCTCTTTTTGGGAGGGTCAACTTAGGTAGGGAGTATTGGATCTTTAGCAGGGGAGAAGGTGAGAACCTTCGGTATTTGGAGAACCTGCAGAAGACAAGGAGGAAGAAGCAGTCGTCAAGCTTTGGACACCGGTGTGGTGCCTACCGAAGGCTCTCTGATGCTTAAGTCAATTATATGTGGTAATTTTGGCAGAGTAACAATAAAGGTGAGAAAATAGTTACCCTTCTTACTTGGGCACTGTTCTCCATTTATAGGAAAGTGAAAATAGAAGTTTTGCACAAAGTTTCGATGTGGGACTTTGTGCAAACTGCTATGGAGGTGACACGTGTCATAGCCCTAGGTTCTATAGCCGAGAGCTTCGGCATGTGTTTTACCGCTTCGGAAGGAGGCTTTCCTTCGGTAGGTTAAGAAGGGGATGATGTCACTCGTCTTCCAAGGGCTTGCCTATGTGCTTGTTTAGCATATTTCCCTTCCTGAGTGTCGGTTGCTTGATGCTGAATACACTTGGTTGATTATGGTATAAACACTTAGTCCCCCAAATTGCCAATCGAGAAGTGGCTTCTGGTTTGGGAACTTGTAAAAATGTCGCGTAATCATACCGAACGTATTTGCATGGTGGGTGCCATGGGTAGTCCCCTAGTCCCCCAAGTTCGAAAGCTAGAAGGCACTCGGGTTGTAGTTGTTGTTTGGTTTTTTTGTTTTTTGTTTTTTTTAGGAACTGTATGTAGGTTCGGTACAATGGATGCCGAAGGAAACCGCTTGCGAAGGTCTGGTTTGCACATTCGGCACACAGGGTGCCGAATGGTATGTCACGACCCGATTCGAAAATAAAGAATATTCCCGAATCATGGTGTGAGTTATACCATAGTCATAAGAATAAAATCCTACAACCGTGATATGATGAGAAATAGAGCCACAAATACAACAAATTTACTTAACATCACAGAATCAGAGTCGCAGTAGCTCGTAGTTAAATGCACACTAAGATCTTTAACAAACGGTTGACTACTTACAAATATTAATTACACAAATCAACAACAAAAGCCTAGTAGCTTGGTTGAAACCTACTTCCTCATACTTCGCCTTGAATCCTGCACAATCTATTAGGATATGAGCATTCGAATGCCCAGTAGAGTACCGTCAAATCCCTCAAGGTCAACTATCACAGTTAATCAAAGTGTCATGCATCAAACAACACAAGATATATAAATTATGCAATCATACCAGATAAATAAATTTGCATATGCGGTGATGCCATGAACTGACTCCCTTCTAATCCCACTAATTCATACCTTAGGGCAACAAGCCTGCATGTCCCATACCATGCGTTTTACCATTGTGGCTCCGAATACCCTAAAATATGAACTAGTACCCATCCGTCCCTTAACCCATTTTTATTTTGTTTACGAATTTCTCAACTTTCACTTTTCATTAGAGGCCCTACTCCCATCATCTGAATATATTCCACATTTTTATTTACTTAGATATATCTAAGGCCTTCTCCCACCCCTTAGATATACCTCAAATGCCACACGCACACCCCAAACACCACTGTCTTTATGATGAATATGTAATGCAACGCAAACATCATTTATCTCTACTGAATAATAACACAGATAATAACAATAATATTTCAGATTTAAGCACATGAATAATAATATTCACCCAATCTCAAATTATATCCACATAGAAACATCAATAATAATATTCACATAACATCAAATAATATTCACCGAGCAATGCAACAATAATATTCATATTTATAGTATTATATATAAGCACCAAGATTAAAAGTGACATAGCCCAATTATCGGGAAATCAGGAAACCCTACCTCAAGTCCAGCTAGCTTAACCTTGTGCGGGTTTGTCCTCGAAAGTACGCAGAGTAGAACACCAAATTAAGATAATTTACTGATTAAAATTCATTGGAAATAAGGAAACACATTTGAGTGTCCTACTGGCGCACGTAGACCTAAAGCCCCATAATACACTTGACAAGTTGTTTGACCCGATCGTTACTCCCGTAACCTCACGTCCAAGCAAGCATAGAACCAAGCGTCAAGGAAAAACTAATCTATTCCCCTCCTCTAATAGTTCTACTCTTTGGGATGTTTAAAATCAGGTGGTTCAGCTCTAGACTTATATAAAAAATTTAAAACAAAAACTTCAGTTTTGCTAACCATTTGGGTTGGAACACATTAACTTTGAAAATTCACTAAATATTGAGTTTAAATCAAAATAATGTAAAACTTTCCAGATCACAACTAGACACAGAAACATTAAAAATGTCAAAATTTAATGGAAATTGGGATTAAGAAAGCATGTCAAAATAGAAACCAAAACAAACTAGGCTGCATAACGTTCCTTTTTTTTTAATTTTTAAAAAGGTTTGTACACTTTATTTTGAAAAATCACCAAAATTACAATTTACAACCAAACTGGATAAAACTTTCCAGATCTGAAGAAAATACGAGAAAGTAAAACATACTAAAATTTCATGAAAATCCAACTTCAAGAAGTTTTCAAACATGTATTCAAAACAGGGCATGCAGTAGAATCAGAACAATTTCCACTCTAAACATTTCCAAGGTAGCTATAGAAGTCCGATCAACCTAAACTTTTAATATGTTATAATAGACAGCATTTCAAACAACTTTGATGAAGGAACCAAAGTCATTTGAGTACATGAAATCACAGAAACATATTGAAACCGAGCATACTACTGTGAAATCAGGAAATGGTAGACTTATTGTGATCATACCAACGGTTAGGAGTTTGTACTAGTCGTACTGAGGTGAAATTTGAGTATGTTATAGGAATCACGTAAATGAACAACTTTTATGAAGAAAGTTTTCTCATTTGAGCTTCCGAAATTTGAGTTCTCGGCTGCTCCAAGGAAGTAATGAATTTTGGATTTTGAAGATGAACAAAAGAAGAATAAGGATGAAAATATTGTGAATGAGGAAGAGAGTGATGATACAATGAATGATGAGGATAAGAATAAATTCATGATTGAAGAGTCTTAGGCTAGGTGAGTCATCAAGTTAGAAGAGAGTGATGATACAATGAATGGAGAGGAAGAGAATAAGAAAGAATCTTAGGCTAGGTGACTCACCACTTTAGACTATGTGACTCACCTCCAATAGATGAACAACTCATCCCAATTTGGGATAAAAATCAGATTTTTTGAAGAGAAAGTAAGAGGGAAAGGGGGAAGAATGGGAGGATGACGGCTTGATGCCCTCCATGTTTCACTTTTTTTCTTTGCCTACAAGGGTATTTTGGTAATTATCCACATATAGGGGTATTTTGGTCATGTTTGTCCAACTTGAAATTAAACACACTTAATTTAATAATCTCAATCCAAAATCACTTGATAAAATACCCATAATCATTCTCCACCATTATATTATTTTTCACTAAAATATGAAAATTCACCTTGAATTTTTCAGGGTATTACACGGTGGGCGTGACATCAGCACGTTACGTCGTATGAGGCCCCGGGGCATTCGGTAGTGGGGTGCCGAACGGCAGGCGTGACGTCAGCACGTTACGTCGCGTAAGGCCTCGGGCGTTCGGCACAGGGAGTGCTGAACGGTAGGCGTGACGTCAGTGAGTTGTCTCGCGAGTCCCCTTGCACATTCGGCACAAGGGGGTGCCGAACGATAGGCGTGACATCACCATTCAATGCCACTTGTCAGGAAAAAGTCAAAAGGGTTTTGTTGGATTCGAGGCGTTGCTCCTAGTTGGGGGGGGGGGGGGTGTTTGGGTTTGGAGTTAATGTCGTCGGTTCACATTCTGATGCGTCTTTTGGCGTCTATAAAAGGAAGACAAATGGAGAAGTGAGGGCACTTACAAATTTTTCGAAAATTTGGGAGAGGGGTTAAGCAATTTCCGACGAGGGGTTTTGCGGCGAAGGCAATTTGGGACAAGGGCGGGGGGCGATTTCCAGTGGACTGCTGTGGCGAAAATAACAAGGTAAGACTTGTTTTTCTTTGCTTTTTGGATCAAAGTGCATGTCTAGGTTTGAGTTTTTGTATGAATGTGAAGAACGTAGATGAACTTGGTTGAACATCATAGAACATGCTTATGGTCTTGTTTTCAATCTTTGCATGCGCCTTAGTTTCTGTATTTTTGTGTTTGTAGATGTTTGATAATTCTGAGAGAGAGAGCCAAAGTCCACCCAATCACGATGCCTTCAATGGGGAAGACGTGGAGAGTGGTGGGGAGAGTACTGAGTCAGATGGCTTGGTAGAAATGTTGATAGTGGAGAAGGGTAGGGCAGGGGAAGAAGAGCAATATGTTAGCTCTGGGGAGAGGCTTATTGAGAGATATAGAGAAACTATACCGCCCTAGAGGCCGTTGCCAACCGGGTCTTGGGTATAACTCAGGCGTCAGAGGAGAGTTCAAGTGGGCGAGGGGAAGCTTCAAGGCCTGGGACAGTAGTGGTGGCCTCAGCTGGGGTAAGCATGCTAGTAGGGGTTCCATTACCGATGAGAAACAAGTTGACGGTCTATGAGTCGGAATAGTTGAAGGTTGATTATCAGATTCCAGATTATGTGGGTTTAAGGCAGCCAACGCCCACAGAAGCAGTGAGGTACCCACCTGAGGGATGCATGATGGTGTTCTCAGCCATATACAAAAATGGTTTGAGGCTGCCATTGCACCCGTGGGTGCAGATGATACTGGCGAGGCTAGGCTATGCGCCGAGGCAGTACAACCCCAATTTTTGGATTGTCTTGCATGAGGTGTACATAGCCTGGTGGTTGGCTAGCCACTAATGGTGGAAATCATGTTGATCTGGCTCTGATGGGGGTTTGGGGGAGGCGGTAGGTTGTGAACATATTGATAAGTTCATAATTTCACACATTTGCATGCCTTCTTTACTTAGTAATTTTGTTTAGTTTCTCTTTAGTTCAAGTCACTTACCAATGTTTGCATGTTTTTTAGGTTAAGGCAGCAAGAGATCACATTTGATACAATCCATGCATGTTAAGGGCTGATTGGCACAAGAGGAATATAAGCTTAAAGACAGACCCAATTTGGGCCACACTTCTTGTCAGTCCAGCTTCGTACGTCATCTTGCAACCCTCATTTTAGCAACTTACACAACTCAGATGAGGAGACATCCTTCATAGAAGTTGTTCCAATGAGTGTCTAGTATAACATATCCAAATTTCAGCCCAATGGAACATATCTAGAGTCCTTAGCCCGTTAAACACTGAACCATGCTCAGGAGGATTTTAATATGCAGCTGCCAGCTAATGAGCCTTGTGTTCCACACCTCCTTTGAGCCATGTGCCTCAACTCAGATGTACCTGACTTTAGACCTGACATGTTGAGCAAATTAGGGAGGCATTTCAGCATTGGAAGTCTCAAGGAGCAAAACAAGGCATGCTTAATTATGGGGAAACATGTTTGCACAAATCAAGGAGCAGTTTCCAGGATTTCTGGTGGGCTGTCTACACCAGCTAAGGGGAGGACGAATTGGCAGTCTATAAATGGAGAGTTGCAGCTCATTCAAGGGGGAGACACGTACATTCACTTCATCCATTACTCTCATACACACATTCAGATTCACCGAAAAGAGAGAAGAGAGCTAGCTGCAAAGGAGGGAGAGCTTGGAGCTGTCCTGGGAACTACCTTGCTGCCACCAACTAGTTCTTCTCTTCTCATTATTCTATCTATGTATTTCTTATTTTCTGTATTCATAGTTATGTTTAACTAATCCATTTAGTTAGGCTTAGGATGAAGCCCTAGTTATGAATATTCAATGTTATGGATGGTTTCATAGTTAATTGATTTCCTTGCTTTCATTGCCAAGTTGTTAATCTCCAGTTTATTATGTGCTTGATGTATGTTTTCTTGGAGTTGCTAACAAGGATTTTATGCTTCTAGCAAAGGTTGGGAAGGGGTTTAGATTCACTAATTCTACTCTACTTTCACAAGCACTTGTTTGTGCCTAATAAATCACGGTCATAGACTGGCCGAAGGGACCTCCCTCGGCCTTAGCACCTATTCATGAACCAAAACGTGGCATTTCGTCATGTGCTTTGTCTTCCCAAAGACAAAGGAAAAGTTGTGAAGGCATGATCATCTTGGCCTTGCAACTGCAGTATCATCAGGCCGAGGCCGAAGGACGAAGGGGACACGGCCAAAGATATTAGAGTTAAATCGCCACGTGGCAGCAGGGTCCCACGCTTCATTTAATGAAGTAACGCCTATGACTAGCAAACCCACTAGCCGCAAAAAGGCATTTAATGCACGAGGGAAGAAGGGAAGTGACTAAAGTCAGGATTTGGTGACAGAAATCAGAGTGGTTAGGCGCAAACATACTTACAAATATTCTCACAACTTGAGGTCAGATCACCAACCACCAAACCAGGGCATTAAATGCGTTCCCACGGCCAGTAGCGCAGAACCCACGATCAGGGCAGCGGCCGAGATTTACCGGGATTTATGGGGTCACACCACCATGCTTCACAACCCCAAATGTCTATTGGACCACCCACTTGTTCTGATTAGGCTCCACTATGCAGATTTTCAGCTTCGATTACTCCTCCAGAGCTCTTCCTATAAATACCAAGCTCAAGCTACATTCAAAGGGTTCAAACACCAAACCAAAGCCTCCTACGGAGCAAATTATATTTTCCTATAATGCACTTTCAATACCTTTACTTGCTTTCCTAGGAGTAGTGATAGATTGTAAGGAAAATTCATTCATCAATATATCATACGACCCTTGATTTTCAAGGCGCTGGAGCCCCATCTCTGTTACCATCTCATCCACCCCATTTATCATACGACCGTCGCTCTCCGAGCAACATGCCGGAGCACCGCCCAAAACCCACCACCAACACCACCACTAAACGGCCTTGTAGCTCAGGCCCTGAACCTGGCGGCCGAGATCAGTTCCTCTTTCGGCCACAATCGTTTGATTAAGAGTCGAATTCAAACAGGTGCATCACTTAAAACATCTTATCCAAACCACATCACCATCTCGACGCACGGTAGACCGTGCTGGCACACCCGCGCACAACCGCACCGCATCCAAAAGAAGGACGCCACGTGTTAACGCATATCCCCTCGGCCCGGAACACCATGCCGTGAGATTTGCGAAGCCAACAGCAACACATGAATGGCCTAAGAATCATTCAAGGGGTTAATAACCATAGGTTGACTAGGACAGATACCATGTTCTAGGACCTGTGTGATTATCATATTCTCAAGGAACTTAATGACTCTTGTATGCTTTATTCTAAGTAGATACCATGCTTAGGTTGCATATTAGAGATCACGTGTTGTGTAGATATCATGCACAATCACATGCCTTAGGAGAATCATGCATCATGCAACTAGATACCATAGGCTTGTATGCGATAATGTATTGTTGATGAAGCTTGAGTCAATTTCTATGCATTCATAACTTGGATAGGAAGACTAGTGGTAGATTCCAAGGCTCTAACACCTCACAATCATTGTTTTACAACTTGTTCATTGCTGCCAGTGTTCACTTTCCAACAACTTCATTTCACTTTCTTGTTTTCATTTCAACAATAAAACCCCCCATTTCGAGTGCGTGTGTGGTGCTAGGATTCCGTCCTAGACCTTGAGTAGTTAGCAAGAGGCATTATTGAATTCGACCTTGCCTTTAGTTAGTTAGTCAGTTTCTTTGTTTTCTGTTTTTTCCAGCATTCTAAGTAATTTAACTTGCAACCAAGTTACCATTCTCCATGGGATCGACCTCGTATTTACATAAGCTATACAACAAACGGTTCGTACACTTGCGAGAATTAAAGTTGCTATTTTTAATAACTCATTTTAGTTGTTAGGAATACGCTCAACAAGTTTTTGGCGCCGTTAATAACTAAAATGAGTTATTAAAAATAGCAACTTTAATTCTCGCAAGTGCACGAAGCGTTTGTTGTATAGCTCATGTAAATACGAGGTCGATCCCATGAAGAATGGTAACTTGGTTGCAAGTTAAATTACTTAGAATGTTGGAAAAACATAAAACAAAGAAACTAACTAACTAACTAAAGGCAAGGTTGAATTCAACAATGCCTCTTGTTAATTACTTAAGGTCTAGGACAGAATCCTAGCACCACACAAGCACTCGAAATGGGGGGTTTTGTTGTTGAAATGAAAACAAGAAAGTGAAATGAAGTTGCTGGAAAGTAAACACTGGCAGAAATGAACAAGTTGTGAAACAATGATTGTGAGGTGTTAGAGCCTTGGAATCTACCACTAGTCTTCCTATCCAAGTTATGAATGCATAGAAATTGACTCAAGCTTCATCAACAATACATTATCGCATACAAGCCTATGGTATCTAGGTGCAGGATGCATGATTCTCCTAAGGCATGTAATTGTGCATGGTATCTACACAACACGTGATCTCTAATATGAAACCTAAGCATGGTGTCTACTTAGAATAAAGCATACAAGAGTCATTAAGTTCCTTGAAAATATGATAATCACACAGGTCCTAGAACATGGTATCTGTCCTAGTCAACCTATGGTTATTAACCCCTTGAATGATTCTTAGGCCATTCATGTGTTGCTTGTGAAAGGAGAGTAGAATTGGCGAATCTAAACCCCTTCCCAACCTGTGCTAGATGCATAAAATCCTTGTTAGCTACTCCAAGAAAATATACATCAAGCAAATAATAAACTGGAGATTAACAACTTGGCAACGAAAGCAAGGAAAAAAATTAACTATGAAACCATCCATAACATTGAATATTCATAACTAGGGCTTCATCCTAAGCCCTAACTAAATGGATTAGTTAAACATAACTATGAATACAGAAAATAAGAAATCCATAGAAAGAATAAAGAGAAGAGAAGAACTCATTGGCGGCAGCAAGGTAGTTCCCAGGACAGCTCCAAGCTCTCCCTCCTTTGCAGCTAGCTCTCTTCTCTCTTTGTGATGAATCTGAATGTGTGTATGAGAGTAATGGATGAAGTGAATGTGTGTGTCTCCCCCTTTAATGAGCTGCAACTCTCCATTTATAGACTGCCAATTCGTCCTCCCCTTAGCTGGTGTAGACAGCCCACCAGAAATCCTGAAAACTGCTCCTTGATTTGTGCAAACATGTTTCCCCATAATTAAGCATGCCTTGTTTTGCTCCTTGAGACTTCCAATGCTGAAATGCCTCTCTAATTTGCTCAACATGTTAGGTCTAAAGTCAGGTACAGCTGAGTTGAGGCACATGGCTCAAAGGAGGTGTGGAACACAAGGCTCATTAGTTGGCAGCTGCATATTAAAATCCTCCTGAGCATGGTTCAGTGTTTAACGGGCTAAGGACTCCAGATATGTTCAATTGGGCTGAAATTTGGATATGTTATACTAGACAACCATTGGAACAACTTCTATGAAGGACGTCTCCTCATCTGAGTTGTGTAAGTTGCTGAAATGAGGGTTGCAAGATGACGTACGAAGCTGGACTGATAAGGAGTGTGGCCCAAATTGAGTCTATCTTTATGCTTATATTCCTCTTGTGCCAATCAGCTCTTAACATGCGTGGATTGTATCAAATGTGATCTCTTGTTGCCTTAACCTACAAAACACACAAACATAGATAAGTGACTTGAAATAAAGAGAAACTAAACAAAATTACTAAGTAAAGAAGGCATGCAAATGTGTGAAATTATGAAAGTAAACCACCGTGGATAATAAATTGAACGACAGTTATTGAAAATAAACCATCGTGGTTAATTTGTCTACTACGGCCGTAGTGTTCACCTGGTCATCGTTGTTAGTGCGCTTACCACGAAGGAAAGAATATAAATATAGACGTGGTTCCTTTGGTATACAGGGCTTGTAACACCAATATCGTCGTGTGTATTCTCTCAAACAACGGTAGTTGTCATTTTATGGGCATTTGTGTTGTGTTGTGTTGTGTATTCCCATTACCCGTGCTTTTTGTGTTGTGTCAAATTAAATTTTATAATTCACTAAATTCAAATATGTTAAAAAGGAGGAAATTGAGGTAGAGGTGAATAATGACGGAGGAAAAAAAAAAAGCCATTTTGGGACGTCAATCTCAAACAACAAAACTAAAGGAAAACAAGATAAACTTATCTAATAACACAAAGTCATATTTTCAAATCTTTTCATGATTAGTTCATTATCACTAGTAGTAGCATCAAAGAGGCCTGCATTTAAATTAATAATTGTTAAGTTATATATTAAGAGAGTAAATGAATAAATAAATAAAAGGGGGTTTAGGTACATTAGGGCCTGCTTGCGGGTCAAAGGGTTCACCTTGATATTAATATAGATGTTTTTGTCCATTTTAGGAGAAGCAAATCAGCTACAAGGATCGCTTTAATATTATCAATAAGAAAGAGTCAATACCCAAACACTTTTAGAAGGATGGGGTGATATGACCACTGTGGGCTGTCATTTGCAAAAGTGAGTTGAAGGATTTTTAATTTTAAGATATTAAAAAATACGAGTATGGGGAATTGAGTGAGGTAGGCTTCCTTCTTGAGCAATATTACAAAATTTCATAATTTCTTCTTTCAACATGCTTTAAATATAGTGAATTATTCAATTCAATTCAATTCAATTCAATTATAGACACTAAATGAGCTTTAACGTATAGGCTAATTAAGCACTTTTCTTAAAAATAAAGGAATAGCTGCTTTCTTACATGTGTTACTACATAAAAGTAGTGGTGGGCACAATCCGACATGTTTCTGTTTCACCTCAAAACTGCAACCGAGCAAATTACAATATAAAAATTTGATTCAATTTGATTTTGACCAAAATCATGAAAGAAACCTAACCAATTTAAGACAATTTGGTTCAATTAGCTCTCAATATTTTCTGATCATTGGTGAAGCTTGAGGTAACTAAAACCCTAACTTATTTTGATCATACCTCCTCAATACTTCGATAATTGGATCAATTGGGAACGTCATGCCCGGCATATGTGAAGAAGTGGATCTTCTTCAAACAAAAGAGAAGATCTTAGAATTCTAAGTTGGAACAGCTTGAGCAACGGCCATTGTAAAAGATGCATGTATGAAGTTATACTCCCCTCCCCCCCCCCCCCCCCCCCCCCCCCCCATCTGTAATTGTTTGTTTCACCAATACAACACTCACAATCTCCACTGACCCATGTGAATTGTAATGCAAGTTGGAAACACTTGAGCAACGGCCTTAATAAGAATTTCCTTGCCCGCAGTTGAAAACAATTTTCCTTGCCATGATTGAAGACACTTCTACACCTTATCACTTAGACCATGTAACAGCGCCCTCCTACTTCTTCCAACTATGGTAGAGAGTCCCAAATAACGCTTATGACAAATCACTGCAGGAACTCCAAGTAGAGATGAGATAGCTTGCTGGCCATTGACATCTACAGAAGTGCTAAATGAGACTGCAGATTTTGCAAAATTAATTTTTTGCCATGAGGACTTCTCATATATGTCTAAAATGTGTTTCAGATTCTGACATTCAGACATATTAGCATCACAAAATAATAAACTATCATCAGCCAAAAGCAAGTGAGTTATTGAAGGTGCTCCCCTTGCGATAGCCACTCCATGAATCGAACCCATCAATTGTGCCCTCCTTATAAGTGCTGAGAAACCTTCGACACAAATAAGAAACAAATATGGCACGAGCGGATCACCTTGGTGAAGACCACGTTGATGAACAATAGGACCAAATAGGGAACCCTTAAATAAGACTGAGTAGGATAATGATGAAATACAATCCAAAATCATAGAGACCCATCTAGCATGAAAACCCATTCTAGCCATCACAGTAGCAAGATAATTCCATTCAACTCAGTCATAAGCTTTTGATATATATAATTTTAAAGCAATCTTCTTCCTTCCCCTTCGCCCTCTTCTCTTAATGGCATGGATTGTTTCAAAAGCAACAATAATGTTGTCGGTGATAAGAAGATTAGGCACAAATGCACTCTGAAAACTTGAAATAACATGAGGCAAAACCACCTTGAGTCGATTGGCAAGAGTATTGGCCACCAGTTTATAAAGAACATTACACTAACTGATTGGCCTATAATCCGACACATGAGAGGGATGAGCAATCTTTGGGATAAGGGCAATTAGAGTGTGGTTAAACCGTTTGACACTCCCACTAGGGCTCGTCAATGGGCCGGGCTGGGGTAGCCCGGCCCAAATTTAATGGGCTTGGGTCTGGCCGGGCCGAGCTTTAAAGAGGAGAGAGAAAATATCGGGCCGGGCTAAGCCCAACGGACCGGGCCGAAATGTGCCTAGAAAATAATAAGTGTAAATTTTTTTATTTTTTATTTTATAAGGATCATATGAATAAATATGCAAATGTTTGGTGATGTGTTAAAGAAAAGTATGATTATATTCAACGGTATGATTATGTTTGGTGATATGATATGTTGTTCGTCTTATTATATATATATAATTGTTGTATTAATAAATGACACAAATTAATGTACTAATCATCCAATTATAAACTAGGAATGAGTAGAATTCAATAGAAACACAATTTTTCAAACAAGTAACACACACACAAAAAAATTGAACGAGGGGGATTTGTCATTCAAGTGATGTAATCCTAATCCTAAACCCTTATTTATACATAATTATATATATATATATATAAGGGCCTAACGGGCCGGGCCGGGCTTTCATGGGCTTAATCGGGCCGGGTCGGGCTTCAAGCCTAGCCCAACCCCAAGCGGGCTGGGCCCTCTCAAAGCCCATAACGGGCCTGGCCGAGCTTTTTTTCGATGGCCCGGGCGGGCCCTCATAGGCTCATGAGCCCACTGGCCAAATGATGAGGCCTAACTCCCACTACCATTTAGAACTTGCAAGCATGTAGAAGTGACTCTGTCACCTATAATATGCCAATATTTCGGGAAAAAAAGTGCCGACATACCATCAGGGCCTGGTGCTTTTGTAGGAAACATTTGAGCAAGAGTAGCTTCTAACCCCTTTGAGAGTTGTTAGTCACAACTAACAAAGGAAGATTATCAGACTCCAAGTAATCCAAATGATAAGTGATCATATTGGCACAAGCTTGAACTTGTAACCCTTGAATGGTTTTGCCCACAAATCATAGTCCTCCAAAGTACATCAAAAGTCCATCATTTGAGATGAAGCTCTAAATCGACGACCAAGCTGCTCTTTATCCTCCAAATTTTCATTAAATTCACCACATCTAATCCAGGGACCCGACCCCACCTGAGATAGACGTCGAAGAAGCTCCCAAGAATGATGTCGCTGATTCGTCGCATGATTTCCATAAAAACCTGCGACTCTACAAGAAAAACCATCTGGAGCTTCACAATAGCATGGATATGAACCAAAGAGTGAGATAAGATAGTTACTGTCCAATTTTTATTCCAGAGAAGGGATAAATCACTACCTAACTGTTTGTGCCTGATAAACTACGGCCATGAATTGGCCGAGGGAACCCCTCTTCTCGGCCTCAAAACTGAAGCGCAGCGTTTTGTCAGGGTGCTTGGCCTTCCAGAGAAACAAGAAAAAAATTGCTAAGGCACGATCATCTCGGCCTCGATTAAAGGCCGAGGCCGAGATAAAGCAAATTCACCGCCAAAGGCATTAAAGTCAGACCACCACGTGATGGCAGGGTCCCATGCTTCATTTAATGAAGTAGTGCCTGCTTAAATGCAGCAAACCCACTGGCCAAGAATAAGCATTTAATGCACGAGGGAAGGTGGGAAGTGATTGGAGTCAGGATTTGGTGACAGGGATTAGAGTGATTAGACGCCAACATTCTCACAAAGCTCTTTGCAGCTTGAGAGATTAGGTGACCAGCCACCAGAGCAATAAATGCGTCTCCACAGCTAGAAGCGCAGAACCCACGATCAGGGCGGCGGCCGAGATTCACCGGGATTTATGGGGTCACACCACCTTACTTCACGATCCCAAATGTCGATTTGACTACCCACTTGCGCTAATCAAGCTCCACCATGCAGATTTTTAGCCTCGATTACCCCTCCAGGAACTCTGCCTATAAATACAAGACTCAAGACCACTTTCAAAGGGTTCAAACACCAAACAAAAGCCTCCCACGGAGCAACTTATATTTTCCTGTAATGCACTTTCAATATCTTTACTTGCTTTTCTAGGAGTAGTGTTAGTTTGTAAGGAAAATCCATTCATCAATATATCATACGACCCTTGATTTTCAAGGCGCCGGAGCACCACCTCTGTTATTCGCTCACTCATCCCATATATCATACGACCGCCGCTCATTGAGTAGCACGCCGGAGCATCGCCCTAAAACCCACCAAACACCACCACTCAACGGCCTTGTAGTTCAGGCCGTGAACCTTACAGCCGAGACTAGTTCCTCTCTCGGCTACAATCGTTTGATTAGAAGACGAGTTTAGACAGGCGCACCATCTAAACACTTTCACCCACTTCAAACACCTCGACGCACGGTAGACCGTGCTGGCATGCCCGCGCACAAACGCACCCCGTCCAAAAGCAGGAAACCGCGTGTTAATGCATATCACCTCGGCCCGGAACTCCAGGCCGTGAGATTTGCACGGCAGACACTTTTGGCACGCCCGGTGGGACTTTGTCAAAAACTTATGGTGGAAACCAGGGCACAGGCAAAGCTCAAAAACAAAGCAGTCGAAATGACTTCTGAGACTCCTGAGTCCACTTCACCGATCACCGAGACCGAACATTCGGTCAGGATCTCGGCCAGCGTTCCAATAATGACGGATCGCTCGGCCGAGTCCATGCAAGAACAAGCAGTAGTGGAGGAACTGATGTCCAAACAGGCCTACAGAATAGAGACATCCTTTATGGCCGCAATGGACAGATTTTCCTCGGAGCTGCGAACGCTGTTTCATGAGAGGATGCCGGTGACCTCACCCGCGATGCCTACCAGAGCCGGACAAAGGAGCCAAGAGCCTGAGAGGATCGAGCCTTACGGCGAAAGCAGCAGCCTCGGCGCCCCGGCCCACACCCAAGCATCAGGTTACAGCCAGCATTCTTTGCCGCCAACAAACAGCTGGGGGCAGCCCCAGCCCACGTGGGCGAGCCCCGGGCCAACCTATTTGGCAGAGACCACGCGCGGACCACTCCATGCTTTGGCCGTATCACTTGGGCACAGCAGCCTCGCGCATCCTGCGATCCATCCACTCGGCCTAGTTCATACTGCGACCGTCCATACTCATCCTGGTCCAAGCAACGCGACCACCGTATCATCACAACAGTACGGTCAGAGCAATCTGACCCTCTCACCATCATTGCAGGCGGCGTTGTTTCCACTAATCTCTCATCATCACTACGGGTCGGCCGTTCCGGCGTCAACACATACGCCCCTGGTCCAAACCCACGGCGCTCATTTGGCGTCGACCAGCTCGGTCATTCAGGCCGAACCCCTTGTTCAAGTGGCCCCGCAGATAAGGCCACAGAACGACATACAGCAGGTCCCGCGGCTGTATGCGGCCCAGCAGGAGGCACCGCCTCAGGGACTCCAACTCGAGGACGTCCGGCGAATGATTGAAGACGGCCTAGCCCAGCGGTGGCCGGACATGCCGAGATATACCATGCCATACCCACCAGAGATCGACCGGATCCCTCTTCCCCGGAACTATCGATTACCAGAATTCATGCTATTCTCCGGGGATGGGCAGACCTCCTCCATTGAACACATAGGCCGTTTCACGGCCCAGTGCGGAGATGCCGATTTAGACGCCTAGAGGCTCCGTTTATTTGTCCTTTCTTTGACCGGCGCAGCATTCTCTTGGTTTATAAACCTCCAGACAAACTCAATAAGGGACTGGTCTGATATGGAAAGAGTGTTCCACGAACATTTCTACCAGACCAACCGAGAGATAACGGTCGCCGAGCTGGCAAGGATGAGCCAGGCGTCGGACGAATCACCTCACGACTACTTACAACGATTCAAAACATGTAGGAATTGGTGCCGCACGAATCTACCAGAGAGGGAGTTCGTCAAGATGGCCGAAGAAGGATTGGAATTTAAGTACCGGAAGAAATTCCAAGGGATCGAATTCCGGGATATGCATGACTTGACCAACAAGGTGGACAGATATGTGTCCTTGTTAAAAGAGGAGATGCAGAAGAAGACGGCCTCCAAAGGGACCTACTACAGAAACCCCATCGTCAGCTACGCCGAAGCGAACGGCTCTGCAGGGGCCGAGGGCGACGGGGTAGAGGTGAGCTCGGCCGAAGTCAGCATTGACAAACCCTTCGTCTGCAAAGGGCTTGTTAAAACTGACAATAGCCGTACGACAATTTCCGACGCCAAGTTTGCAACGCGGGAAACGAAGGCCTACACTTTTGATCTGATGAGGGCCAAGGCTATCTTCGACCTGCAATTGGCCGAGAAAAAGGTCAAGTTGTCTTTCGGCCACAAAATCCCGAAACCCGATGAGGCCAAAGGGAAGACGTTTTGCAAATACCACAGTTCTTGGTCTCACAACACCAACAACTGCGTTGTTCTGCGAGACGTCATCCAGAAATTGATAGACGAAAAGAAGCTTCAGTTTTCGGAGAAGGCGGCCATGCAAGTTGACTCCAAGCCGTTCCCCCCACCTGTCGTTAACATGGTCGACGCCCAACTCCCAGCCGGGTATAAGGAAACTCGGTGGACGGCGAAAGAGAAGGGGCCATTGGCCGAGTTGAAGCCGCTCCTATGCGAGCGATGCAAACATGAGATTGGCCAGTCCAGGCCGCAGGAGAACAAGAGGAAGACTGTCGAGCCACCTCAACCAACCATTAAGAACTCTAGCGACCAGCATGACCGCCGGCTTGCCAGCAGGACGGTTTTCAACCGATTGGGGGCACGAACCCACGGTACATCGATGGGACCAAGGGACGAGGCCGCCCCCAGGCCAGCCAAGACTTTCAAACCACCAGTCATGCGGGATGACCGCTTGTACCATGCACGGCCGGGGGGCAGAGCCGAGCCACTGACAAAGACCCAGCTGAGGAGAATGCAGAGACAGGTTCAGCAAGCCAGAATGCAGACGACCGAGGCCGAAGGCTCCAAGCGCCAAAAGAAAATGGAAGCAGCAGACGGGCCGCCATCCACTCCAATTACCCCCTCGCCGGCAAAAGAGGCCAATATCAAGCATCCAAGGACATGGCGCCCAAGGCAGGACGAGGGTCCCCGTGAAACAGCGGCCGTTTCGGTTCAGCCGAAGGCCGCAGCCTTGGAAAAAATAAACGAGGGTATCGTCGACATTTACCGCGGAAGGGACCCCCCCTTTCTCGGCTAATGGTTTATCTTTTCTCAAAGAATTCCACAAAGATCACTCGGCCACGGACCTCTACGGCATGACCCCTGAGAGCCAGGAAATCGTGGAGTTAGCCCTTAAAAACACGAAGGCAGAGAGGCTCCTCATCACCAGCAGTTTTGACTCAGCCATTACGGTCGTATACCAGGCGAACAGGGAAGCCAGAGCGAAAGGTCTGCCGAATTACCAGCCCGACCTCGGCGGATTAGAAGCTAAAATCCCCTTTAGTAAGGGCGATTTAGAATACCTCCGCCAGTACCTCACGACCGAGGAAAAGGCCCGGGTAGGCCGCCTAGACGATTACCTAATAGCCAGGGACACCTTGGCAAAGGCTAGGCAAGCCCTCAAGGAGGAGGCCGAGGCTTCGAACCCCCCTGAAGTCAAAACGTCTACAACCAATATCCCGGGGACCGCCGGGCCCATGTTCGAGGGTTTTGGCGATCCGTTCTTCGGGCATGATGCCGAAGATGACCCCACTTTAGGAATTTCCGATGAAGAATGCGAGGGGATCCTCGGGATGGTCAAGGAGGAGGCTCTCGCCAAAGACGGCCGTCAGGCCAAGGAAGAAGCTGGCAGCGGAAACCCGTGGGAGCCAGGAGAGTTCGACGTCAACATGGTCTTGGTACTACCATCCGAGTTTTCAGCCCCAGGGGGGCAGACTAGCGGCTTGGATGATGACGTGGCCAAGGAGCAGCTTGATCAAAGGCCGAAGACGAAAGAAGAACTGCTAGCCGTGGCATTCAATGAGGTCATACCTAGAGATGAGCCGAATAAATATCGACACCTTAAACCATTATACATCTCGGCTCATGTTGAGGGTGTGCCCGTGACCAAAGTTTTCGTCGACTGTGGGACAACGGTCAACATCCTTCCTTACTCCTTGATGAAGAAGCTCGACAAGTCAAAAGAGGACCTCATTCCCAGCGACGTCGTCATGAGTAGCTTCGTCGGTGATAAGTCTAAAACCATTGGCATATTGCCATTAAAAATTACTGTGGCCGACCAGACAAGAGTCGCGGCTTTCTACGTGGTCAAATCCAATGTCGACTACAACATATTGCTCGGCCGTGACTGGATCCACCAGTCTGGGTGTATACCGTCCTCCCTCTTCCAACTGTTGTTCTTTTGGGACAGCCAGAAGGTGTCTATACACCCGGCCGACGAAAAACCTTTTGAGGCCAACGCCGTGCAAGCTCGGATTTACGACGACGACGTTGGATGGGTTGTCCTTACCGGCCACGATGCAAACGGCCGGCCAACTAGAACAACGGCCCAGAAGGTACTGGAATTGGGCGCCAAGAATATCCGACAGGATTCGGCGCGCGAAGTATTGATCGACCTCACCAGCCTTTAGATGACAGACAAGGCCACTAAAGAAGAAGGGGCGGCGGCCGTGAATGATCTGGTGGAAAGACTGCTGGAACATTGGGCGGAGGAATCCTTACGGCCGAATTCGCCAATCAACTTGATCGAATTCCTCCACGAATCGGACGAAACGGACGTCCTCACTCTGGACGACCTGGAGACGGCACCCGCCGAGATGGAGGACGATTACCCCGAAGTCCAGGACCCTTCGTTAGAAATAAATGTAGGGTCAGAGGCCGAACCACGGCCTCTTTTTGTAAGCCATCTTTTGGATCCTGAGTTAGCGGACGAAATTATCGGCCTACTCCACGAATATAAGGATTATTTTGCTTGGGACTATCATGAGATGTCAGGGTTACCAAGGAGTTTGGTCGAGCATGAATTAAAAATCAAGGAGGGGTTCAAGCCGTTCCAACAGCCACCAAGGCGTTTCTCGACCGAGGTCCAACTCAAAGTTAAGGGGGAAATTGAACGGCTCCTTAAAGCCGGCTTCATCCGAACGGCCCGGTACGTCGAATGGTTGGCCAACATCGTACCGGTATTAAAAAGGACTGGGGCTTTAAGGGTTTGCACCGATTACAGGAATCTAAATCTCGCGACCCCCAAGGACTAAACCAAGTTCCTATATTCGTCATGTAAGCTTCTCTCAATTTCTTGATGCTTTAATTTGAAGATTTTTTGGAGTTTATGAAGTATCAATTAGGATTTGCAATTGGGGCATCAGTTTCAATTTATGAGTTATGAATTATCAAATAGGATTTGTAATTGATTTTGTTGTTCTTGCTGTGTTTGTTTTTTTGTTATCAATGAAATCACATGGTATTGTTTAGTTTTCTATCTACTTAGTACCTAAATTTAGTCCACCCCATTTTAAAATCCTGGGCCTTAGCTCCCTCCGCCACTGGGTAGGGAGATTGCATTCATAAATTATACCACGAGAGAAATACAAATACAATAGCCACAACGGCCACTGCAAAAACTGAGAAATGGATTACAAGCAATACAGAAAGATCCATCGACTACTTCAAACTCATACAGTATTCCTCCTCCTCCCTCAACTAACAAGTTTCTCTCTCTCTTTGACTTCGATGCTTTTTTCTTCTTCTTCTATTTTTTTAAAAAAAAAATCTCGTTCACTCTTTTGTGTGACCAAGGGGAAGCTAAATTGAATGCCACATAGGGCAAAAGATAGTTTGTCATAAACACATGTTTGGAAAAACCAAGTATAGCACCCACAACCACTAGTGGACCCATGATTTTTTTTTTGAAAGGCTAAAAGCGTTATAAAAAAAAAATTCGACAACCAAATATTCTTATATAAAAATTTGAACTACCCGAATTATTCGAAAGAGGATTTAGACATTGTCTCTTAAAGTAACGTTCCATAACTGTATAAGTAAAACACTTATGCTCCGTTTGGATAAAGGAATTGCCAACTACATAGAATTCTAAATTCACGGAATTTAGATTTCCGTCATTTCAATTTATGGCAATTGAAGTTTTCAGTGTTTGGATTTATGTATGTCGGATTTTGTAAATGACAGAAATTGAAAATTTCAATGTTTGGATATCTCATGTAAATTATAAATGACAGAAATTAAATATTTTGAAAGAAAAAAAAAAACTAATAACTGACATAGAAGGTATTCCTCGAAGTATGAAATAACATATCGTTTGATGAACTAAATAACTCAACTTAAACAAACAGAGCATATTAGCAAACCAAATCACTCCCCACGTGCAATAAACATCAGCAACATACTCTCTTTTTTCTCAATTGGGAGTGCCTTCAGCATATGAAATTGTTTGTCATTTTCTATCAGCCAAGCACATGCTTTGAGTTGTTTATTTTCACTAATACCGAGTATTGCTTGTACTTCAGCATATACCTCTGCTGGATCAAGGTTCTTAGTATCAGCACAGACTTCAAATGAAAAAGCCATTCTAGCAATTGAATCAGCAATAATGTCTTTGACAGCAGCTCTTTTCTTTGTAGGAAGAATATCGGAAGAATTTCATACACGATTTCTTCTCTTTTGACCATTTGTTGATGTTGGTGAAATATCATCAATAACATGAATATCTTCTAAATCTTGTGTATCACCATCCAAATCAACATAATCAACTTCATCAGTAGGAGTCATAACTTCATCAGTAGAATTTGATACATAAGGCATTGCTGAATTAATATCATCAATGAGTTTTAATTCAATATTTTCATGTGCAGACACTTCTCTGGTACCTATGGAATGAGAACTAAAAGCAATCAAGACCCTGATACTTCTTTTTCACTTGCCAAAAGACCAATGACCAGAGAAATTAAAAGGGCTTCGATTAAAAAGTTGCAGACAAAAGTATAGGAATAAACGATTAAGATTATAAGGGTATTAATGACTTGTTTTAGATGAAGCTAACAACTATAGAGCAAGGCGATAACACAAAGTGATAAAGCTAGCAAACAACTACAAAGTGATTAATGACTTTTTTTTAATGAAAAGTTTGGCCTTTTTTTATTTATTTAAGTTTTGGCTCCATGGAAAATATGAATTCTCACACTATGGAAATTGTGAAATGACGTCTATTTTGATGGAAATTAAACTCGGGAATTTGATGCCTCAATTTCCATGATTTTTTCCGCACGTCATTTAATAAATTCCGCGCTTAAGTTGCCAAACAAGGGAATTGTCAATTTCTTCTCTTAAATTCCCGACTTTTAGCAAAATTCCAAGTAATTTTCCCGTATCCAAACGGAGGGTTAAGGGTTTTAGGTCTATGACTAATTGACTAAAGTTTATATACATCAATTAATTTAACGAAAATGAACTTGGTTTCACAAATAGGCACCAAGACACTAGGCGCTAGGCAGGTCCTCTCTATTTATATATATATATATATAGCCGCGCGGCTATACTCGGGTGCCTTTTATATATATATATATATATATATATATATATATATATATATATTTTCAAAATAATATAGCTGTGCAGCTATACTCTGATATTTTTTTTTTTTTTAAATTTTCAAAATAGTATAGCTGAGCGTTTATACTAGGGCATTTTTAGGGACATTGTTATTCTGCAAGCCTCTATCTACAAGAACAATCAGTTTTTAATTTACTACAATATTTAATTTCATTATTCTACTTGTTGTTTAATTAAATTATTATAATAATATTGATTGTTCTTCCTCTACCAAGTTTCACTCGAGAGAACGAGTTAGATCAAAGATAAACATTCCGACAAAAAAAAAAGAAAAAAAAAATTGAACTCTCAAATTGATTTACCGTGTGTTGAGGCCCAAAAAGTCACGACAAGCCCAAAAGCATTTAAAGCCCAATATGACGTACGAAATAGGGATAAATTGGTCATGTATTAATTCCAATTATATTTTCGGAAATTAATTCGATAAAATAAATATGTACACAAGCTTTTATACAAATTCTAATAGCATCCATGTCATGCCAAAAACCTATTCATTTAATTCCGATATGTCACTAAGCTCAGTCACAAAAGCCCGAGTCATTGTAATACATGCCCAAGCATTCCAAGCACATGCCAAATAACTTCATGCCACGCTAATACATTTTTCCTATGCCTGTCACCTACCAAGCTTACATGAACCCAAGTTATGTGGTTTACGGGGATTGCACGAGGGATTGTGGTGTGGAAGGTTACAGAGGTCCACAAGGCCCACGGAAGCTCTTAGATAATGGAGACTTTGTGCTAGCTACTTGGGAGCACCAAAGTCCAAGCCCATTACTTGGAGTTCTCCAATGTGGGTGAGCAAATAAGATATTCTTCAAGCACTTCCTATTACCCGCTAGAAACAAGCAAATTCCGACACTTCCTTTTACCCATAGGAAATAGTCATTTTCCAACACCTAGCTTTATCTGCTGAAATAAGCATGTCCCAGTACTCCCTATTATCCCCTGGAAACAAGCCAAATCCGACACTTTCTTTTACCCATAGGAAATAGTCATTTTCCAATGCCTAGCTTTACTTACTGGAAATAAGAATGTCCTAATGCTTCCTTTTACCCATTGGAAATAGACTAGCTCCAACACTTCCTTTTACCTATTGGAACCAAAGAAAGCCTTTAACTTCTAAAAATTGGGAGGCATTGCGCAAGAAAAAGCAACTCCTCGTGGTTGCTGCAAGGCTCTCAGCAACCATGAGAACTCACCTTTCTCTTAGCTACTGCAAGCATCCAATGACCATCGACCCATTCTCTTGGCTGCTACAAGCTCCCAGCAGCCATCACAACCATGTCTCCTACTTTCTCATCCTTGAAATCTTTAATCTTCTCTATAAATCTTCACCTCAAGAATAAGCCCAAGCTACTCTTTTATCCTCCCACTTCTAGAACTCATAAATCTCTCTAGAATCATAGTCACAAACACCATAGCCTTCAAAGCCTTAAGCTTTTCTTTCCTCAGCTATGCCCTTTGAAACCTCATCCATTTGACTGCTATAAGCATCCTAACAACCATCACAGCCAAACAATCAAACCACCATAGCCATAGTTTCAAACAATGAATTCTCAACACCCAAATTCAAGCATATCAAACACCAAGCCAAGCACAAGCATTCTCATTTGCTGAACTTGTGGGTTTTTAGCTCCTACACTTCAAGCTCATATACTCTCAGTTCAACATCAGCAAATCATCTTCACCCATTTTTAGAGCTGCCGGAAACGTCAACACAAAACACGTAGCCGCTGGAAGAACAACAAAGTACTCCCCCGGGACTTGCTTCTCCTTCGGGATACTTTGGGCCTAGTTCTCGCTAACATCAAGCCTGAACAAGCCTTCCAACGAAGAAAGACCCCAACATCATGAATTTTATCTCTTTTCAATATCCGCTTTGGATATGTTGAAACTAGCCAATTAATATCAGTAAAGTATAAACTAATGCAACTAGGAGGGTAATTTTTAAATTTTTTTAAAAAATAAAAGGTATAGCCGTGCGACTATACTATGGGGTATTTTTCAAAATAGTGTACGACGGAAATACCATAGTATAGCCCCGCAACTTTACAACGGTAATTTTTTTTTATTATAAAAAATAGTATAGCCGCCTGGCTATACTTATTTTGACACTAGGCGAGTTCCTTTTTTTTCCTATATATAGTATAGCAGCGGGGCTATACTATGATATTTCCTTTTTCTCTTTTTTTTTGAAATACTATAGCCTAGCTACTATGCGTTTTTTGACACGTGGTCCCTTTCTTTATAAAACTAAATAGCATAGACGCACGGCTATACTCTCGTGTATTTTTTTAAAATAGTATTGTCACATAGCTTTACTATAGTATTTTTAAATAAAAAAATGGTATAGACGCAAGGCTATACTTGGTTTCACGTGTTAGCCTTTTTTTAATTTATAAAAATAGTATAGTCGAGTGGCTAGGGTTTTATTTTTTATTTTTTACATTTCAAAATAGTATAGCCGCGGCATTATTGAGGTAACTTTTATATTATTATTTTTTAATAAATAGTACAGCCAAATAGCTATACTTTTTTGGGAGCTTTAGTTAAACACACAATATAGTTTACAAATTCTGAAGATAGGAATATAATTTCATCTAAGAGATTTTCTATTTAAACCCCGCACTCTCTTTGTTCACCCCAATACTGAAATCATTAAGCTGTAATTTTTATTATTGTGTAAAAAGACAAAAAAAGTCATCCAACTTAATAATTAACCCTAGTACATCTATACACACACCCCACACACCCCATCTTCTTGTTTACAAACTCACTCTCTCTCTCTCTCCCTCTCTCTCTCTCTCTCTCTCTCTCTCTCTCTCTCTCTCTCTCTCTCTCTCTCTCTCTCTCTCTCTCTCTCTCTCTCTCTCTCTCTCTCTCTCTCTCAACAATACCTAAGGGTTTGGGGTTCCATATGTTTATGTTTTTTTTCTACTGGGAACAAAGAAAATTGTGGGGTTTAAATAGAAAATCTGTTTTATTTCACATTTTTCCAGTTTGGGGTGTACTTAAGGGTAGTTTGGGAAGATAGTGGGGTTTTCTTAGAAATTGTGAAAATTTAAATTAAAAGATGGGGTGAACTTAGAACAAGGGGTGAACTAAGAGAAGTGTGGGGTTTAAATAGAAAATCTCTTCATCTAATTAGCATAAGGCCAAAGACCAAAATGTAGTACCTAATTTTACAATAATACCATTAACAAATATCAAAAATACACACAATGCCACTCCTTCTAAGGCAAGTATACGCCGGCTGCAGCCCATCGCTGGCTGGCCACCCACCACCGCCTTCTGCAGCGGACCAACTCCGTTGCCCTTTATTCACCTTTTAAAAAAAAACATTTTGTATTATTGAAGTGACTCGAACCTTGACCCTCAAAGGAGGAGGGCTCACTCACAAACCACTACACCAAACTTGATTTTGTAATATTTATTCAATTATACAATATTTATATAAAAAAATCAACAGTTTAAAAAAAAAAATCATCTCAACACATATTCAAGCAAAAACTGCAAATAAAAACATAAACTGCAATAAAAATAAAATGTAGATATCAATTATGTGAAAAACAAAAACAAAAAAGAAAACAGCAACAAAAACAAAAATTGAATTGTAGCGTATGGGAAAAAAAATAAACATGATGAAAGTACTAGAAAATTATACAAAAATCTCTAACCAAATAGCACCTCAAACTCAAATCTGATTATAAAAAAAAAAAAAGAAAAAAAAAGCCAAAGTAAAAATTAAAAATTACATTAAAGAGTTTATCAAAGATTGTTGAAAAATCAATTTATAAAAAGCCAAAAAATAACTAGAAAATTCAAATAAGAATTTGATCAAGAATATACATAACTCAACAACAGAAAAACTAAGCTTCACATCAAAACATGAATACTGCAATAGAAGAAGATCGAAAAATGCACTACTGTTTCTAGAAAAAACAAAATTTCTCATATTTAAGTGGGATTTCAAAACAAAAACAAGGTAGATATCAATGATGTAAACAAAAAAAATGCAAAAAACTACAAACTACACTCCAAAGTATGAGGGAAAATAAATATAATGATAAGAGGGGAACCAAAATGGAAAACGAAGATGAAAGTACTAAAATGGAAACTGTGATGCAGAAACGGAAACTGGGGGGTGGTGAAGTAGGCTACTGGTCAAGGACCAACCAAATTAAAAAGTTCTTATTAATTCATACACACACGCAATCAAACAATTAAGTGATTAACAAGGTAAGACAAATAACAGCTTAAAGTAAACATCACACAATAGTTGTTGACCCAAAAAAACCCAAGTGGGTTAAAAAACTGGGAGCACCAAGCTAGGAGAGATCCAATCCACTCATTAAGAAATACAAGAAAATGAAGAAAGACTTAGCTCAATCTATCACCTATAGGCAGCTTCAATCAACATTTCCGCACATAACATTTCTTTATCTCTTAGCAGCAAATCCTCTCACGAGCACCAAGCTCTAGTTGTATGTAATTTGATGTATGGAGTGAGTTATGGTTTCACAGATTCATCTATCTCAATCATAGAGCATGATTGAGCTAGACGAATGAAACATACGTGTTGTGATGAATAAACTAGAAGTAATGTATTTGAAGCATAAAGTTTAATTCAACATAACAACAACACAGAAACGGTTTACAGCCGAAATCTTGTAAATGTATTCTTGGAGAGGTTTATATGTATGCTATCATATACTCTCAAGTAACATATACTAGCTGAAACAAATTATAAAGATTGAAGTAAGGAAAAACAGTCAGCCATTAAAGATTTAAAGTCATCTTGGGGAACCACTTATGTGAATGCAATTATTCTCATAACCCTCAAGAATATGAACTTAGGCTGAAAGGAAAGAAACTCTTTTTAGATTTTTATTCCCACTCGGTTTTTAGTTGAAAAGCATGACTAGAAGAAAGGCAAGTGACAACTATTCAGAATGCATGATTTTCCCTTAAGTCACCAAGTCTGTCCAATAGGCAGCTTAAATAGAGAGTTTTAAAAACATATTTTAATTTTAAAGCTACTGCCCTAAGCATTTCAACCAAGGAGCGGTGCAAGACACAAACAGAAAACTTATAGAATCAAACAGAAGGCATGTGTGTGTTTGTCTTTTTAATAAACCCAAGGAGCCGCACTTTGACTCAAGGTCTGAAGAGTGGTATTAAAAAAGTAGCTTATAACCCATCACTTGGAGAAGGTGGTAGACGAGAAGATAACAACCAAGAGGTATGGGTTTAACACTAATAAACAAATGAAATGCTTGAATCTTTTAGAAAACAAAGCCGTTTGAGAGTAAGTAAATTTTTCTCATGTGTTTGTCAGCCTTTTTGGAAGGGAAGGATACCCGTTAAAGCTGAAATAAAGAGAAATGTTGCAGCAAACAGGCAAAATTGAAAGTTGGATCAATACACGTGAACATGTATTAATCCAGTGAAAATGCATATGAGTTTTACCTTTGGCAGCAACGTGAGGACTGGGATGATCTTCAATCTATTTCAGTCTCAACCTCTAATCTATCTTAGAAACTAAGAATTAATTCAATGGTTTTGTGAAATTACAAGAGAAGAGCCAAACTTAAAAATATAATCCTTACAATCTCCCCATTTGGCCTTTTCTTAAACAAAACCATAAGATTCAATTCTAGTACAACAGTAATAACCTATTGCTTTTGACAAAGTACCTGCACAACCTCGGGTTTGGATAATATCAGGGCCTGCCCCAAATGTGCCTTTAAGCTCTCAAATGCCAATGCACAGTCGGGATACTATCTTCTTATTCCCCTTGAGCTCCTTAAAGAAAGGGAGGCACCGGTCGGTGGCTTTGGAGATGAATCGGTTCAATGCTGCTACACGTCCTGTCTGGCTCTGAACTTCTTTCCTTGTTTTGGGCTGGATCTTCTCAATGCCTCTGTGACTGATGAGAAAGCCTACGAACTTGCCTAAGCCGACCCCGAACACACAATTAGCCGAATTCAGTTTCATGCCATACGCCTTCAGGATGGCGAATGTGGCTGTTAGGTCAGTGACATGGTGGTCGGCTCGGATGCTTTTCACGAGCATATCGTTGACATAAACTTCCATAATTTTGCCTATCTGATCAGCGAACATTCCATTGACCAGTCGCTGGTATGTCGCCCCGGCATTTTTGAGTCCGAACGACATGACCTGATAGCAGTACGTGTCGCGGTTGGTGACAAATGAAGTGCTTTCCTGGTCGGCTGGGTGCATACGAATCTGGTTATATCCTGAGTACGCGTCCATGAAGCTCAACAGCTCGTGCCCTGCTGTGGCATCAACCAGTTGGTCTATTCTTGGTAAGGGGAAACTATCCTTAGGGCAGGCTTTGTTGAAATTTGTGAAATCTACACACATCCGCCACTTATCCTCCGTCTTCCGGACCATGATGGCATTGCACAACCATCTAGGGTAATCCATCAGCCGAATGAAGTTGTTTTTCTGTAACTTGTCCACCTCTGTCTTCATCGCTGCATTCCGGACAACATCGTATGCCCAACGCTTCTGGTGGACAGGCCGTTGTTGCGGATCAATGCTAGGGCGGTGGGTGATTATGTCAGGGCTGGTTTTGCGCATATCCTCATGGGACTAGGCGAAGATGTTCGTGTTCTTCGTCAGGAATTTAACCAATTGCTGACGAACTGTTGGCAGGAGCTGGGAACCGATCCTTAAGAGCTAATCCAGGTGGTCGAGAAAAGGTGCCATGTGTTCCAGGTCTTTGATTGATTGTGGGTTGATGGGACTGATCTCTCCCCTTAGGTCAATGACAACGGAAGAGGTGGTCAGGGCGTCGACTTCACCAGTTTCTACTCAAAGTGCTTCGTAGGTCAGCTTAGTTTTCAACTTCACCGAGGAGGTGTAGCATGTCCGAGCCGACTCCTGGTCTCCTCTGACGCTTCTAACCCCATGGGATGTAGGAAACTTGATTAGTAATGCCCTCATGTTGATTGAAAGATTGAGGTCACCTATGGCAGGACGACCGAGAGTAACGTTGTATGAGGAAGGGCACTCGGCTATGATGAAATTCGTAGTGACACTAGCACGCTTCGGTGCACCCCTATGGACAGGGTCAAAAGCATGTGGCCAAAGGTTTGCACATGCCCTCCACCGAAGGCGATGAGTGTAGGGCAATGTCAATCGAGGAGATTCTCACTGCCCCTAACTGTCTCAAGGCACCAAGAAAGATGATGTTGATGGAACTGCCTCCATCCACGAATACCCGAGCCACCCCACAATGGGCGATCTCGGCAGTGATGACCAAGGGGTCATGATAGGGGAAGGTGACACCCACAGTGTCGCTTTGGGAGAATGCGATCGACTCTAGTTCCGGCGAGGGTCGGGTGAGCGGGTTTCCAGTTGTATCCATTGCCATGACCTCAGCGGGCTAGTGCTGATAGGCCCTTGTGTATCTCTTTATGGCTCGATTGGAGTTGCCAGCCACAGTAGGTCCCCTCGATATGGTGGATATGTACACCCGGGACACTCCTGGTTTACCGTTGATCTCACTTCATGCATACATGTCCATGGGTGTTGCTTCATCTGTACCATACTCTTTTAATTTTCCCCGCCTTATTAGTGCTTCTATCTCTTCCTTCAGTTGGTAGCAGTCATCCATGTGGTGACTATAGTCGCGGTGGTATTTGCAATACTTGCTCTCATCCCTCCTTCCTCAGTAAGTGAATTTTACCCTTTTTGGGTTAGGGAGCTCGTCGGCCATTACCGCAAATATCTCACCCTTTTATTTGTTCAAGGGGATGTAATTTGTATACTGGTTGTGTTTCTTTGACCTAATCTCACTCTTCCGAGCCAATCTGGGTTCTCATTTCTTTCTTTTTGCTGAGCGATCATAGGCGTAGTCGTTGGGTCTTTTATCCCTCGACTGATACGGTGTGTGTGTTTCCAAGGCTGACCCCGCAGTGGCCTTTCTTGCTAGATTTAACTGCTCAGCGCAGAAGTAATTGGTAGCTTAGTGGAGGAGGTCCTTGTACGTCTTCGGGGGGTTCCTGGTGAGGGAAAAGTAGAAATCTCCTCCCTAGAGTCCGCCCATCAGAGCGTTGTGTGTTGTGGCCTCATCGCATCCCTCACAACGTGCATATTCGTTGTTGAACCGAGTAATGTAATCCTTGAGTTTTTCATCGGGCCGTTGTCTGACCGTGGATAAGTCATTCGTGGTGTATAGCCGATTAGATATGATCATGTATCTCTCCAAGAAGACTTTTCGGAGCTCGGCAAAAGAGCTAATGGACTCCGGAGCGAGTCGTTTGAACCAACTAGTGGCTGTGGCTGGGCCCTTGAGAGTCGTTGGGAATAGACGGCACTTGGTCGCCTTATTAGCGCTGCGTCCCTCATATGGGTCAATCATCCCGTTATATAAGGGAATCTTTGGAGCATTCGAGTCCCCCACTACTCGGGCATGCAACAGGTCCCTTATATATGGTAATGGGATCTCCTCCTCGGTGAACTTTGGTCCCCTGGGCATTTTAGATTTCTCGACTTGGCCAAGCTGATCCCACACACTTTTCAACTCGCCAGTGACCAAGTCTCTAAGCTTGGAGATGATTCCATCGACATCCTCCTCGGCTTCCTCTAAGCCGACCCGATTTTTTCCTTTGCGGGTGTCCTCCACCAGGTGCTTGTTGCGCTCCTGCCAGGCCTTCTTCTCCTTTAGTATATTTCTCGCATCGGCTGTGTTCCGCTCTGGCACCTTAGTTGCTATTGATGAGGACATAGCTCCGTAGGTGTCTGGGGTGCTAGCCGGCTCGAATTCTTGCTGTGCCTGCACCTGGTCCGCCAACTCAACGTGCCTTTCTTGCAGTATCTCGTTTTACGAGCAGAGGCTGTTGCTGAGGTTCTGTACTTCCTTGATGCCCATTAGGATCCGGTTCATCTTCTCCTCTAGGCTCATCAGACGACCCGATCTCAGCTTCTCCCTCCTTCGCCTTTGGGCATTTCTCCCAGCTGCACTCGAGGAGGCCTTCTTTCTGAGGTGTTGTTTTCTCAGCATATCTTGATTTCACTCGCGTCGGTACTCAGATGGGTGAGGGGATGCAGCTTCTATTCGCACAGAAGTAGTTTCCCACAGATGGCGCCAAATGTAAACCGCGTATCCTTCTCGTATGTATGGCTAGTGTTTAGGTTGGGGCCTGGACTCGTATCTAATCTTGTGATAGGGCTATCTCTAGGAAAAGATATGCACACTTAGAACACTATCAAGATAAGAGCGAACTGGGGCTGATCCCAGTTGAGCCCCCTTCGATGATTAAGTCAGAAATAGGTCTGAGTTAAGGAGAATGGATGTAGGGTTTTCACAATGAGAGTATTTATTACCTTTGTCCAAAGATTGGTGAAGGGTATTTATAGGAGGAAGATGGTCTTCCAGATCTTTTATGAAAGAGATCGTTATGGATTGTGTTACATTTAATGTTCTGCCTCTGATCAACCTACTTCTTTGACAGGGATCAGGTGGTGAGGTGACAGGCGAATAGGGATGGGAGGTGCATTAAATACTCTTTCCCCATCACCAACCTATCCAATTGGAGAACAAAGGGTAGGGCGACATCTGGCCAAGGATGGGATGTACATCAACTGACCTTTTCCCCCTGCCAAGCTGCTTCATTAATGACCTGCTAGTTTTGGGATAGAGAGCCACCGTGGTCGGGTCGGTGGCTAGACCTCCGGTCACTAGTCCAGCCCTTGCTTCGTCATGCCTAGCTCTGCGAATCGGGTTGGTATATAAGTGACCTAGCCTGCTACAACCTACGTGGCAATTTCTCCGCAACCAATCTACACACACCGAGTGAGTGAGAGAGAGAGAGAGAGAGAGAGAGAGAGAGAGAGAGAGCTTCATCTCTTCAAGAACAGAAGTGACTTGGTCACCCCTTTTGAGAAGAGCTTCATATTGGTCAGTGTATTTTCTTCCCTTTATTGTAATAAACTTAAGTCAAGAAGAATTATTCTTCTTGCCTTTTTTATCTCTAGCCGACTGTAGCTTTTCTACTTACCTTTTTTTTTTTTTTCTAAATTAATATATTAGCACATGGAATTATATATATATATATATATATATATATATATATATATATATATATATATTATATAGTACAACCCTAATTTCTACCATTATAAGATAATCTCCATCAATTTCAAGAATTCTATTCATCTTTTGACTGCAAGTAAATCATTTTATTTTTCTCTCTAATCGCAATTGTAATTTGAAGTTCCATATAAATTTGGTGTTGAGGAGTGGGATGAGTGAATTATGTTTTTGTTTTGATGTTAAATAAATATTTTATGTGTTTTGGGATTGATTATTATGCTTTGAATAAAGACAATTAGTACTTATATTTAAAAGATTGTTATGGTTCAATAAGAATTAGTTGTACAATTTAAAAGATTATTATACGCCTCACCTTTGAAAACATTGCTTGACATACATGCATACATATATTTCATCACAAACTCTCACATACCAAAGAACCCTAAGATTAAAGTCGTCCTTTCACTTTAGAATTTTAAAACATACATGAATTTGATGGTCCAAGAAGTATCTATGATTACAGTTCATATAAGACAATTTTCTATTCTTCCCTTATGAAAAGAAATGTTGCAGCAACAGGAAGCAGCTCCATAAACTAAGAAACAAGTCAGTAGTTATCTACACATACTATAAGAGTATAGACTAATAGTGTAGATATCTACTCCAGATAGTATTCCCTTTGGAAGGAGAGGAGTAGATGGAGTTTGTAGGACAACAAAGATCTTGTTGTACAGTTAAAGAAAGAAGTTTTGCCTTCTCTGACTGGTCCAGTACTAGAAATATAGGTAGCAGGGTTACTTATATAAAGTTCATGAATTCACTGCACTTGTAATGTATACTCCGGTTAATACTTTAATGACTCCATTTCAAAACATACATAATTAATTGTTATAGTAAAATATCGTGGAAAACCAGAACTATATAATTAATAGTTTCTCCAAGAGAGGAATTCCACCGGTAATTGGAAAAATAATAAACAAAACTTCAATATCAGAAATGAGGAAACATGCAAACAGAACAGAGAGGGAGAGAGGAGGAAGGGATACCTGGAAGCTGGTAATGCTTTCTTTCAACCAAGGGCGGATGCACATTGGGACAAGAGGGGTCGGACGACCCCTTGGAAGGTTGGAAAGTTGACAAGGGACTCCATGAAAGCCCCCTTGCATTGCTGCTGGACGCCCCCTTGTATGCACACCAAGTGCTCGACGAAAGTCCCAGGCGAAGTATTCCTCTGCTGCACAGCTGCGCTGCGCTCTCTTTTTTTCTTTTTCTTTTTTAATTTTTTTAAAACAAGCGTTGCCAAATGACGTCGTTTGGTCCAAGGCTTAGTCTTTTTTTTTAAACTGAGCTGGCCTCAAATCGACGTCGTTTTGGGCTAGGTTTTTAAAAAAACAAAAAAAAAACTGAACAGCATCACTTACCTGAGCCCAACTCTGCACAGTGCCTCTCCAAACCTTTTAGTCCCAATTTCACAACTCCAACCCTCTCAAACCCTAACCTCCCAACCTCCCAATTTTTAGCATTTTTTTCATTGTAGAAAATTTTTGGAACTTTTACACTAAGCCCCCTTGGCCACATAATCCTGGATCCGCCACTGCTTTCATCTCCATGTATTTTCCAGGGGCACCAGTGAAAACCTCTGCAACATGGAACGGCTGGCTCAAGAAACGTTGAATTTTACAGGCACGAGCAACCGTCAACTTATCGTCTTCACTAAGCTCATCCATCCCCATAATAGCAATAATATCACTAACAAAAAAGCACCTCCAAACTCAAATCTTATCACAAAAGGCAAAATGAGAACAAAATCTACATCGAATACTTCAAAACCAACTTCTCAAACCAAAATATAACTACAAAATTGAAATACGAATCTGATCTAGAAAACACATACCTCACTAGATGAAAAACAGAACTTCGCGTGAGAAGAAGGAAGATGAGAGAGAGGGTATAGTCCTCGATGGAGCAAATAAGGAAGAGGAGAGAGAGAGCGGGTATCGTCGTCGTTGATTGAGTGAAGAAGGAAGAGGAGAAAGAAGAAAGGGCGTCGTCGCATCGTCGATGGAGCGAAGAGAGAAGATGAGAGAGCGGGCGTCGTCGTCGATGGAGTGAATAAGGAAGAGGAGAAAGAGAGAGAGAGGCTGAGATCTGGTTTTAAACAAAAGGGTAAAACTGTATTTTATCTTTATAATTTAGATAGGTCTAACGAATCTGGTCCTCCTCTTTAGGCATATCCAAAACAAAATTTGATTCATAAGTATTAAAACCAAAACAGAAATACTATATGTCTCAAATCCTAATTAATAAATATTGTTATGTCTAATATCTAATTTTTCTTATTTTTATATATATAGTGAGTCAATGCCTAATTAGTTTGCTCAATGGGTAATTAATATATATATTTAATTAATCTAAAGATGGGCCTTGGGGCTCTGTGATTTAAAGTAAACCTGATTAGTTAATTTATTAATTATTTATTTGAATTATTTTTAAATTTCAAATATCATATAATATTTTTGTCTGATTGCGTTTGTCCTTATCTGATACCTATTGGAACAGGTATCAACCAATCTATTTAAACACAAGCCTTGGGACTGTACAATTACATCAAATCCACAGAGAACATTTATATCATCATTCCTATATAGCCTCAGAGATAAACACAACCCTAGTTCTAGGACTTTGATTTAGATAGTTGTAACTTGGTGAACACTGGTGGAACCACCTTATGGGCTACAGTTGGCTGTAGCCTAGTAAGGTTTTTTATTAGAAAATAAAAAATAAACTTGGGGCCCACAATGTGGTCCACTTTTACAGATTTATTGTGAATTCCTTTTGTTAGGTTGCTTTCTTTTTTGGTTTACACACAACCAAGGTCTAAAATATCGATGGTATCGGAAATATCGGAAGTCTAAAAACACAGAAATGTCGATGGAAATATCGGGATATTATTGATATCGGTAAAAATTGAATAAAAACCACGGAAATTGTAAGAAAAACTTGAAATTTTTTATTGAAACTTTGCAAGATGTTTATTTAGTCAATTATCTATTAGTTTATCACCAAAAAAAAAATGGAAGGAAATGCATTGCATGATGGATTTAATTGATTTAAGTTGATTATATAGCGAGCTGTCAAACACTGTAAGCGTAGAAAATATGTAGTAATTAATGAAAGAAGATTAAACACACCATAATCATTTATATATAATGAATTACTACAATATTTTACACTTTATACATTGCATGGTAAGATACATGAGTGACTTAGTACCACATAGAGTTCCTATGAGGTTCAAAATTTTCACTATCTTCATCATCTCTATGTGCAGAGTAAGTATATTGTGAAGAGTAGTCATCAAATGATAAATCCCCAAAATAATTTTGCATGTAATTGTTAACATGCCACCGATATGGATCCGAGATTGGTTAATGTTGTCCATAAGCAAAATCATTTGAAGATTAAGTTTCGGATTCTTTCCATGAGTCGCTTGATTCCATCCCAACAGGAATGAGATATGAAGGGTAGGGAAATGGTTGGTATAACCTTTGTTACTACTCATCTCATGTCACTACTTAAAAAAGGCTCAAAAGACACTAAGTGCTATCAGTCTCTTTTGCCTTCTTTAGGGACTGAAAACAGTGCCTAATGTAATATTAGAAACTAATGTATATCAGTGTCTTTTGAAGGAGTTCTCCATTGATATTTTGTCACTGATTATAAACCTCCGTGCCTAATGTTTGCCATGGGTCCCACATTTTTTATAATACCCAATACACATTCATGTATTCTATTAAAGAACTACATCCGTGCCTAATGCATTCCCTAGGAATTGAAGGTATATCAGTCCCTAATGGTCATAGCTTTTATTTAATACACATTTATCTCTATTCAGATGCCTTTCAATTAATGTTTGCCCATAGTATCATACCCATTACAATACTTACACCCACTAAAGGAAAGAACTTGTAAATAAAAATACGCAAACTTGCTATTGAGGCAATTTAACGAGAATCATCATTTAGAAGCAACTCATAAATTTGCACTAGTACAGATACATGATGTAGTGATTAAAGGAAACAAAGCACTGTTGTGCAAATCAAAAAGGGTTGAAAGCTATATATGAGAAATTATAAATGATTAGTGAATCTACAACATTGAAAATAATTACAAGGGTTCCTTAAAGAACCAGTGACTCACATCTGTTTTACAGATATCTACAGCAGGGTCTTCCTCCATTCGCATAAGCTGCCGCTAGTCGTTTAGTTGATGTGTCTCCTGCAGAAAGTAGCGACCATCCGTCCAAAGCCGAGCTTCATTCTTTGTTATAAGTGCCAAACCTGAACAAGATTCCAAACAGAACTCAGTGTGACAATATGCTTCAAAATTCACTTTACAAATAACTAATCAAATTCAAATAGCATCATCCTAAAAAATAACAGGAAATGAAAAAAACTGTCCAGCACTCTCAATGAGGCCTGAAACAAATTGACGATGGCCTCCAACCCATTCACTCATGAATATAACAACAAAAATCAATTTCTAACAAATCAAACCACATGTAACCTATGAAAAACCTCCTGGTTACAGTAGACATCAGCTAACAACAATCAGTCACACTTGATCTGTGGCCCTAGCCATTTATCAACCTCCCCTGCGTTTTGATATGAAAACACAAAGAAAAATCCCGAGAACAGAGAAACTAAACAAAAACAAAATGTGTTTGCTTGTGTGTGTCAAAGTGGGAGAGAGACTAGCTTAATCAACTCAGGTGTGGGGTTTCAATATTAAACTTGTTCTCCATATGCACAAAGCCAACAAATCTTCAAGAAACAAAATTATAGGAAAAAAGAATGGAGCCTAATTTAGAATCCTCACATGGCCTGCAAATGCATCTAAATAGAAATTGGAAACTAAAATTCAAGGGGATCAATAATTAAAGTTTACATATATGCATTTCCAAATCTTATCTAACCAACGATGTGCACCTATCATTTCCAAGAAGCAGTCATACTTCATCCGTCTTAAGGTTGCACCTAAGTTTTGAGAAAAATCAAACAGGGAAATTTAATAGTTAAGCAATTGCAAATTCAAGAATATAGAGAATTTGCAAAACTAGCAACACATTATTAACTGCAAACTTATTCCAACATTTCAATATCATCTTCTAAAACTACAAGTGTTTAAAACTTATCAATACAAGTTCAACTCCATTTCCTACGAACCCAAGGGAAAAGAAAAGGACAATTAAGTTATTACTATTACTTATGCAACTCACAATTGCATTGTACATTCCCAAGCTCCCTTAATGCATAAAACACAAGACTTACAAGGAGAATTGCATCAGCTCTGAGTGCCACCACATATCCCAGCAAAACAAAAAGTCAAAATGTTTCAATGGCCTACTTCCTAATTACATCCACCTGAAGCACCAAACATTAAAACTTCAATATTTAAGGTCAATTATTCAATTGCGAAACACAAAGTTTCTTGGTTTTTTTTTTTTCTAAGTATATTATATATATGTGTAAGGAAATCAAGGCACCTTAAGAGGCAGAATATATAGATCCAACTTCCAGTGAAACCACACCAGCAACAGAATACAAAAACTTACATACAGTATATTTCGATTTCATAGTTCGAGTTTTTTCAGTAATCATCAATTCGCTTAATATTCAAAAAAAATCTGAGGGTAATAGGTAAAATCTGGTTTGTCTCGGATTTTCGTTTTCTGATTGTGAGATTAAGAAACCCAAAAATAAATTAAAAAATTTGTCAAGCATTGATTGGTTTCATTCAGTTTTCACCGAACCAAAACACCCCAATGACTTTTTTTTTTGTTTTATGAACGAAACACCCCAATGACTTTGATTGTTGAAATTAAATGCATTATTAGAACTTACAGGCCTCATAGCAGGATGAAGTGATCCATAAAATTGCCCAATCTTTCCCTTAGCTTGCACTAAGTTAAAAGTTTGTGAAAACAGTAGTGTCAAAGACAAAAACAAAATCAGATTAGAGAGCGAGAGAGAAAGAGGGACTTACCTGAGGGAGTACATGGAGAATGGTGGACCAAATTGAGTGTGGGCTTATTATCACGAAACGCCCCTGACATTTGCGAAATTATCACATTGCATCCCTAACGTTTTTTTGTATCATTAATGGTCCCTAACGTTAATACAGGTACTCTTAAATAGTCCCTTTGTCAAAAAAAACCGTTAAATCTAGGGGTATAATCGTCAAATCAATCCAAAATTATAATATATTTTTTTCCTTCCCTTCTCTTTTTTTTTTCCCCTCTCTTTCCTCCTCTTTTCTTCTTCTTTTCCTTCGCTGTTTCTTCTTTCTCTCCCTTTTTTTTTTCTTCTTTCCTTCTTTGTTCCTCATTTTTCTTCTTTCCTTCTTTCTCTATTTTTTTTTCTTTTTTCTCTTTTTTCTTCCTCTTTCCTTCTCTCTGGGTGGTGATTTGGGTGCTAGAGTGCTGGGTTGGTGGGCTGTGGAATTGGGCAGGGAGAGAGTTGCAGAGAAAGTACATAGAGGGGCAGGGGTATAAGATCCCACGGTGGTGGTTATGGAGGTCGAGGTGGTGGTTTGGTGGCTAGAGTGGATGGGTTGGTGGGCTGTGGGAGGGGGCAGGGAGAGAGTTGCAGACAGTAGAGAGAGGGGCAGGGATATAAGATCCCACGGTGGTGGCTTTGGTGGTCGGGGTGGTGGTTTGGGTGGCTAGAGGAGACAAAAAGAGAGAGAGAGAGAAGGAAGGAAAAAAGAAAGAAAGAAGAAGAGTGAGCGGGGCCAGGCGGAGAGAAAGAAGAAAGAAAAAGAAAAGAAAGAGAGAAGGGAAGGAAAAAAATTTATAGTTTTGTATTGATTTGACGATTATACCCTTGGATTTAAGGGTTTTTTTTTACAGAGGGACTATTTAAGAGTACCTATATTAACGACCATTAATGATACAAAACAACGTCAAGGATGCAATGTAATAATTTCGCAAATGTCAGGGACGTTTTGTGATAATAAGCCTTGAGTGTGGGTGTCTTCGGGTCACGCGAAGGGGGAGAGCAAGAGAGCGTCAAAGAAGCGAAGGTGGAGAATGAGACACCGAGACACAGACACGAGAGAGAGAGAGAGAGAGAGAGAGAAGAAGAGGGGGTGGTAGTTGTCGCCGGTGGTTGGTCGTCGGTCGTCGATAGCAGCACAGAAGTGGAAAGCCAATGATGAAATTGAAAGCAGAGGGGACCTTAGGTTTTCAACGAATTTGAGATTGGGTTTTGTAAGACTTGTGAGAACGATTGGGATGAAGATTAGAGTCAAATTTTGAGAGTGATAGGGCAAGAGAAAGAGGGACGAAAGTATCGATAATGTTAGTGGGGACTGAAAATCTGTGACTAATACCATCAAATACGGTAAAACATTTGGGAATATCATTACCTTATTATCCGTGCCTAATACATTGGGGACTGTTTCTTATAATCCGTGCCTAATTGCAAACTATGGGAACAATTCTTTATCATTCGTGCCTAATAGAAAATTATATATTTTGTTTTTGCTAGACATTCTTTTAAAATACTTGCAATAATAACAATAGGAACAGTTTTCTGTGTCTTTATATTTCTAGAGACTGAAATACAACTTTCAGTTCCAAATACCATTTTTTAAAGACTGTTTTCATGTCCGTGCCTTGTAAAAGGGTCCTTATTGCCCCAATTTCTAGTAGTGTGTGAAAATTTGTTTCTTGCAAAAAGAATTCAAAACAAAATCATGTATATATATAAATATTTTAGCATATTTTCACAAAAACATAAGTGATATGGTGGTTAAGGTGTTGAAGGAGTAAAATGGTTTTCACAAAAACCATGTATATAAATATTTTTGGGTTTCGTATCGCGATATTATAGGGATATTATCGAAAATATCGCGATATATTGCCCAAATCATTCATAAAAATATTGATATTATTGTCAAAAATATAGATATATTGACAATAACACCATGATTTGTTGCGAAAATATCGGACCCCCAAAAGTCCGATATTATCGGGATAATATCGGAGATAATATCGACATTTAATACCTTGCACACAACTTTTGCTTTTTATTTTATTATTTTATTTTCTTTCAATGTATTGTGTTGTGTGGTTTTCTAATTAATTAAGAAATATAGTTTGACTTAATTAATCTTAATTGGTCCCACGTTCATCCTAGTTTTGTTAGAATTCCTGGTCAATCCAAAAAAAGAAGAATATATATATATATATGAAACTTAGACCTAGAGTTCCATGACCCAAAAAAAAAAAAAAAAGATCTAGGGGTTCAAAAGAATACTTGCTGCTACGTTCTACTTATGTTATACTAAGAGAGACAATCAAAGGGAGAAATTTTGAAGAACCAGTTACGACTCAAGACAAGACAACGGCAACTATGAAACTTGTGCTAACTCTCCCTGTTTATATGGCAACTACTGAACGAGTTTTTTTAGCTATGAAACTTGTTAAAACAACTCTTCGCAACAAGATGGAGAATGAGTTTCTAGCTGATTCTATGATTGTCTACATTGAAAAACATCGTGCTGACAGTATCGATTCAGATGTATAATAACAAAATATTTCAATTCTCTCAAGGATCGCAGGGCAAAACTTGAATAGATACACTTCTAATTATGTTGTTGAACATATATTTATTTTGATCATATCAATTTTGTTGTTGTTGCATTTAATATGTATTTGTTTTATGCTAAATCTTATTGAAAATTAGTCATAACTATGCAATAGCGTGGTTTATATGATTTAATGTCTACTTTTATTTTAGCTAAAAAATTTAGTTAGCCTACCCGTCAAAAAATTTCTGATTCCGCCATTGTTGGTGTAGCAAACGCATGCAGAACTACAAGCATAATTTGGGTCTAAAAAGGAATAAGGTCAAAACTAAAGGATAGTTTGAATATGCTTTATTAAGTTGAGCTTAGTCCGGCCCAAACATATCTTAAAGCAAACAGTACACATTATTTGAAACATGGACTTATCAAACTCAATAACCATATCAATGAAAGGGCTAAGTCAAAGCATTTGGGTCATCTTATTCAACCAGAGAATATAAAAAGCAAAACTAATTGTTTTTCATACACACAATCCCAACTCACAGACAGTCCTCTCATAGTGGTGCCGGATCGATAAAATAACAAGCAACACCATCTTTCATGACTTTTCCAACATGTGTGTAGCCATCATCTTTTTTGTAGAGGAGATCCACGACTCTTGTTAAATTAACAATACGTACAAGGATAGGAATTGGCATAGAAATTGGTCTAAGGAACTCCTCGTTCATATCTTTCCATGAATCCACAATTTTTTTGTTGAAGACATCAATTATCTCTTGCTCATCTGACACCCCATATTGCTTCATGTAACAATCAATAGCAGAAGCAACATGCCCTCTCTCTTTCTCAAACTGCAAAAATAGAATCCAAAATCCATGGTTGTAAGATTCATTTTGACTAAATTGTCCTCAACAGTTTGAGCTCTATAGTCCTATATTTAATTGTTTGTCACTTTTGGTCCATCTGTCAAAATCCCTTTGCCATTTTTTGTCAAAATTTAGGAGTAAACGTATCCATGTATGTTGCATATACTTCTCTGACCTCCCACCTCCCATTTTCTTCTCATAATTCATCTTGAATTGAAGTTCTAATGACATTTTCCAGGTAAAATTGAAGTTGCGACTTCAAATGAGGGTGAAATATGAGAAGGAAAGTGGATAATGGGAAGCGGGGTAAAAATATATGTGGTGTGAGCAGATATTTTTTGTCCTAAAAATTATAGAATTTGATGGAAGGATCAAAACGACACTGTACTTAGTGTGCGAGGACTATAAAATTTAAAAATTGAATTGAGGGACGAAAGTGAGAATCATGTACCTTGGTCGAAACAATGTCATCCATAAGCCTAATAATGATATTGGAAGCTCTAAGAATTTTTGGGTCAGTCAACAACCACTCAAAGGACTCCTTGGTTACAATGTTTCCCATGCCAAGTAAAGATATAGTTGAAAGTATGGTGTTACCAACAGATGCTGTAGCAACACGCATGTACTCCTCCATGTTTGGGATGCATCCTTCGTGGAACCATTTGGCCTCATCAAAGTAAGCTTTAGCTGAAGTTTTCCACTGCATATATGGGACATATGTAAATCCGTTCAAAAAAGTGAAATTTAAATTAGGCTTAATATCACAAAACGTCCTTAAGGTTTACGAAACTATCAGATTGCATCCTTATTATTATTTTTTATTAATTAATTAATAAATACATACAGCTTCTTTTGCGTAGTTTGCTCGGTATGCTCTTCCTTCCTTCATCATCTCCTCCTCAATTTCATTGAAAACATTCAAAACCGCATGGTAGAATATTTGCATGTAGTCAGCTGGCAGTCCATCTATACAATTGACATGCCATCTGTAAATTGCATACACCATATTCATCTTAAGCATATATATACAAAGAAAAATTTTGTTTTGTTTTTTTTTCAGGTTTTGTTTTTATTTGTTCAAAAATTCAAACCTTTGAATTGCTTCGGTAAAGATCTCGAGTTCTTCAAATGTGCCGAATGCGTCGTAGATATCATCCATTACTGATAACAGGGCCATCACTTTTGTGAGAATTTTTCTCCCAACAAGGAATTGGGGCTCAAAATAGACTCCCACTACCCAGAAGTACAACTCCACAATTCGGTCTCTTGCAAAAGGCAGCTTCCTTTCAAACTCTAGTTCTTTCCACCACCTAATTAATTGACAATATTAATTAATTTACTAACTTATTACATGGTAATTAATTCACATAATTAAAAGATAACCTACCTAATAATCTCACTGAGCTCCTGTTTGTGCGAAGACTGAACAAGATTGAAGTCTGACTTGGAAAGTTTTAATAGAGCTTCATTATGTGAAGCTTCATGCTGGTAAGTTGACATGTACCGACGGGCACATAACCTCTCAAGACCCTTTCGCAGCGGTCTCTCTAAGGCTTGAAGTATTTGTTCTGCCAGTTGATAGCTTACATGGGTTGTTGCCGACTCGAGATGTTTGGTGGTGAAAACAAGAGCTTCTTCTAGTATATCTTCTCTATGCACCCTCAGATGAGTTGCTTCATAAAAGCTTAGCATGCCCGGCACATCAGCAATTAAGCTTTCCTTGAAGCCTCCATTTTTAATATCTTTGAACTTGTTGAATATTCCTGCTTGATTAATTGCAGCAAATGGACACATAAGAAATAATTTTGGCCAAATTCAATCTCGTTAAATTAATTTATCTAATAATTTAGCTTACTGCATGAAACATTGTGTCCATGTTGTCGTAGTAGCCGAAAACCAAGAGAAACATTGTGTAGATCACCATCACCATCATCATCATCATGGAAATGATTTGCAGCATATATATGTTCCAGTGCTTCTTCTATTTCCTTTTCAAAGTGGTACGCCACGCCTAGGCGTTGCATTGCATCAATTAGCTTCATCTGATTTGAAAAATCATCTGCACTGGTTGTGAACACTTCCCTCCTCACTGCTAGTTTCAGTTCTTCAACTTCTTGTTGCTTATGGGCATAAGTTATCTGCATCCACAAAATTGAATGAGCAAAATACATGTCAAATTTATTTTGAAACAAAACAGAGAAACTTGCATTTAGTTATTGAAACAATTTGTATAATATATAAATTACGATGTCTTCTGAATCATAATTCATAAACTGATCCCCCCAAATGCTCGGGTGGTAATTTGCTGTCCGTCGAACAATTTGATCAGCCTTAGAATTTTGTGATTGAGCTGTTGAACCAGCTTCTAGAGCCATGATTTGTACTTGTGTAAAAATGTCAGATCTTTTTGCCTCTGCATGTATGGAAAATATTGTTCATATGCTCATGTATATATAGGGAAGGGATGGAACTATTGGCTTACAGCACAAATGCAAAATGAGTAACTTCTTTTTGTGGGATATATATCTTTTGTAATCTCAAGTGACCCTCGACCGACCGTTGGCCAGATTTGCAGCATATGTTTATCGTTTGTCCCTTTGCAGCATATGTAATATAACACATGTATCATGGGAAACATGAATTTATTTTTTGGCAAATATCACCACTGTAATATAACACATGTATCATATGTAATATATGTTATAGACAATGAGTTCGGACGGTGTTCCTATAGGCCTCGTTTGGTGGTTCTCAAGTTGATTAGAATTGTGTCCAAGTCTGAATGTATTTCACTTATATAGCTTTTCGTCTGAATTTCAAAAAAGAAACACATGAGATTTTAGTAAATTGCATTGCTGCATTTTACTGTTTTTCATTAAACTACGCATTTTAGTTTACAACTCAGAAAAGTTTGGGTTCTATTGGAACAAGGGCTACGTTTTTGAATTTTGGGTGTACTTAGTTTGGGTACATGGCAGCCATGGGGCCATTGCTGAAGCCTGCAGAAATGAGGATCGCATCCACATTATAGACTTCCAGATTGATCAGGGAACAAAGTGGGTGACTCTCCTTCAAGCACTTGCAGCAAGACCCGGTGGGGCACCCCATGTACGGATTGCACTTATGCTAACTTGAGTTCAAAGACTGTTCTTATTGGCTGCTACGAGAATTCTAGAAAAATTCCACAATCATCTTTAGGGTCTTAGCTTCAATCTCCAATTGGCCTTACACAAAAACTTCACCAAAAAAGTTGCATTTTCGTTGAAAATCAATTAACTGCTCCGAAAAGCTGAAAATGGAGAAAATAAAGATTCTCCTACAAAAACTAAGTATAAAGAGTACAAAAATGTGTATATTTATGAACTTATCATGTACCATCATAGTAATATATGTAACTTCTATATTTTGCCTTCTTCGTATGTTGTGATGTAGGACATACGAGATATGAGTCAATTGTAGTGGACTGCGGCATTATCACTTCAGGATTATGTTCAATCATTTACTCATGCTTTTGTGTTGCGTCAAGAAATTTTCTATTTAAGTCAATTCATGGCATTGTATTTGTCAGTTTTTATATTGTTTATAAAATTCAAAGACTTTTCTCTATTGTCTAGTGGATTCCAGATCAATAGTGGATTTTGGCATTATCCATATCATTAGATTTCCCATTACCCGTGCTTTTGTGTTATGTCAAATTAAATTGGATAAGAAGGAGGAAATGGAGGTAGAGGTGAACTTATCTAATAACACAAAGTCATATTTTCAAATATTTTCATGATTAGTTCATTATCACTAGTAGTAGTATTAACGAGGCCTGCATTTAAATTAGTAGTTGTTAAGTTATATATTACGAGAGTAAATGAATAAATAAATAAAAGGGGGTTTAGGTACCATTAGGGCCCGCTTGCGGGTCAAATCACCTTGACATTAATAGATGTTTTGTCCATTTTAGTAAAAGCGAATCAGCTAGAAGGATCACTTTAATATGCGATACAGGTTGGATTATTGATTCAGGAGCTACTGACCATATGACGTATAATTTTGCTTTATTCTCTACTACTCTTCCGCCTCATCGTGATCATGTTCTGACTGCTAATAATGCTGCTACTTCTGTCACGGGGGCTGGTTCTATACTCTTGACACCTGCTTTACCATTGGACAAAGTGTTACTTGTTTCATCTTTGTCTAGTAATTTATTATCTGTGAGGCAAGTTACTGAGCAGTTAAACTGCGTTGTACTGATGTATCCGTCTTTTGTCTTACTACAGGATATCCAGACTCGGGAGATCTTTGGTCGTAGTACTAAAAAGGGGGGGCTTTATTATGTAGATGATGTGGCAACTAGTCGGGTTCTTCATGCTGGTAGCGCCGAAACTTCTCAGCATCGCCGGATTTGGTTGCTACATTGCCGATTTGGTCATGCCTCCTTTGGATATTTACGGCATTTGTTTCCAGCATTATTTAGTGGTGTAAATGAGTCTGCTTTCCAATGTCAGACTTGTATTTTAGCTAAGAGTCATCTGGTATCCTACCCTCCAAATTGTAATAAACAGCTTATGCCATTTGATTTAGTTCATTCTAATGTTTGGGGACATTTCCCTGTTTCTACTCCCTTGGGAGTTCGTTGGTTTGTGTTATTTGTGGATGATTGCACTCGTATGATGTGGTTATATGGGATGAAAAATAAAAGTGATGTGGTCGAAATTTTCCAGCGTTTCTATAAGATGATTCAGACTCAATTTATGCTCCCTATCAAGGTTTTTCGATCTGATAATGGTGGAGAATTTGTTAATTCGGCGTTATCCCAGTTTTTCCACACTAAGGGTGTACTCCATGAGACTACTTGCCCTCAAACACCACAACAGAATGGGGTTGCTAAACGTAAAAATGGGCAGATCCTTGCTGCTGCCTGTGCTTTGCTGCTTGGTGCGTCAGTTCCAAAGCGGTTCTGGATGGATGCTGTTACCTATGCAGTCTATCTCTTGAATCGTCTACCTTCACGAGTTTTGGATTTCCAAACTCCTATATAGGTACTGACCCATCATATCTCTGCCTCTTCTATGCTGACTCTGTCTCCAAAGGTGTTTGGTTATGTCGCCTATGTTCACCTCCATCTGAACTGAGTAGTGTATGAGCTGAGGTATATGGATGGCCTATCTTGCTTGATTGCTTAGATTTCCCTACATAAATAATTTGTAATAATAAGCATTACTGATGAGTAGAAATTAATAACAAGAGATCGTAAACAATATTACAAAACATGGAACTTTCATACTTGATGAAACAATATCTTTTGATGTCCTTTTTATTTGTTTTTCCGTAGCATTTTTAATCCGCCAGTACTTGCATGTAGGGAGGCTACAAAGGTTTTAGGACAGCGTCTTTAACGTGGTTCACCATACCAAACTCACCTTCTTACTTATTATTTATTTTGCTTTTACTTACCTATTATTTTGTTTCCTTCAATTTCATTGTACCTTAAAAGCTTTCCAATTTGTTTATAAGTTATTTATAATATAAATGTTTTTGTATTTGACTTTACGAAAAAGGAAAACTAAATTTTTTATAACAAATTGCGATGTCGCTTCCAACCTCATGCATCATCACTACCAAACTATCTACAAACTCCTTGTCAAATAATTTAAATATTTTCCTTTTGTAGACAGTAGCAGCATGATTCAAAATATGCACCGATTGATGTAGCCAATGCAATGATAATGTAGAGAGGGAAGGAAAACAAATAGGTCGAAACAGCTGATGATATGGAAGTACATTGCAGGAAATCCATGGTTTGCATGCTCTGTGTCTCTAGGAAATCCATGGTTTGCATGTTTTTTCAAAAAACACAGTTTGAAATATTCTCACACACACCGTGCCGTGGAGAATCAGACCGCATACCACTAACCTGCATGTCCACAGCTCAGAGACCCCATCGCCATTTACTGTACTTTTCTTGGCTTATTCTCTTACCTTATCTTTTCCTTGTTTGTATAATATTATAATTGCACATGTTGTCATTCTGTTACCTTATCTTTTCCTTTTTTAGGTCTGATTAATTTCGTTTCCTTATTTATATAGTTTATCTGTTGAATGTTCTTTTCCCTTGTTTGGATCACTTGTCTGCTGTATGATTACAGGGTATGACTGGAAAGCATAATGAGCAGATGCTTACTGTCATAATGGAATTCCAGTTGAAGAAATTTGAAACCGTATGCCTACTCGAGCATTACTAGCAAAGAAGCAGAATAATGCCTTTTTTTGGATAATTTTTGTAACATTAAAATTACTCATGACAATCTGAGAAAAGGGGGAAGAGAAGCTTATGAAGCTGAGTCGTCAACGACAGGACAACCAAGTGTAAGGCCCAGAAGTCTGTCCCCATAACAAATTCTGTTTATACTTGTATCCTTACAAATGCTCATCGTTAATTTTTTTTGAACAGATAGATAAAACAGTAGTTCAATTCAAGAAAACTACTTGAATATGGCTGCTCGAAAATCCTTCGCGGCGATTCTCCTTTTCCTCTTTCTGCTTCATTTGAATTGAAGTAGAAAAATAAAATAGAAGAATATACGACAATAAGAGGAAAACCTGATATGCCAAGACAAATAAAATGGTGACTTTCCAACTTGCAGGCACAGAAAATGGTGACTTTTCAATTTTCTAGAGTAATTCTTCATCCATTACGTCAAACAAATTTCATTCAATGTAGAACGTTTTCGACAAGGTAGCGGTTTAAGCTTCCAAATCTGCAACGTTGGCAATCACTACCTTCATCATCCTCCATCAAATCTGCAACAAGCATGTAAAACACCTTGAAATGTTACATGGTCTGGCTTAATACCTTCATCCTCCATCAAACCAAACGATTTAACCACTTCTCTCCCCTTATAGTTGTGACAGCATTCCAAAATCACGGAGTTCCACAGAATTACATCTCTCTTTGAAAACCATGAAAGCATACTCAAACTCAATAGAACTCATGCCCCTCCGACCACACAATCCATTGTGTAGCCATTTCTGATCATGAAACCGTGAATTTGTTTTCCTTGGTCAATAGCAAAAATATTTGCACAAGCTGCCAGGAGAATTGCAAACGTAAACTCATCATATATTTCCTCATATTGCAACTCACAAAATATTTGTGGGAGCAAATATTCCGGCTTTCAATCACAAAGCCTCACGTGGACAAGAAGAATATCTCACAGGTCAATAATTGGACCCATTTATTTGGGGATTATTTAGGCCAAAATTGGGAGATATTATCATCAAATAGGGATTTGATTCTAATTGAAATCCCTAATCGAATCAATCTCCCCATCTATCTCTAAATATATCGAAAAAAATTGACAAAAGTAACGGTGGGACTAGTTGTCCAAACGAAACTAAAGTTAAAGGACCACGGGAACTATTTTGGAATCATTTTGGAAATTGAGGTGCTCAAATGCAAATCGGGTCAAAGTTCAGGGACTAATAAAACGATTAACCCAAAAATTTAAGTCAATTTTTTTTGGTAAAAAAACTTAAAACAAAACAAAAATTAATAAAAGAAAAAAAAAATCAAATTTACATTTCCCCCATTCAAAATCGAAACCACATTCCCTCATTCTGTTCCTCTGCTTTCTTTTTTGACCTCTTTTGACCTGCGTCCTCGCGAGATTTTAGTTTGTAATTCTCCTTTTCGCATAAAAAAAAACATTTACATTGTCGGAAAAATCCCATAAAGGAAAGAAAAAACGGAAAAAAGGTGGGTCTTTTCAGGAAGGCGGTTGCATGCAGCTGAACGGAAAAATCCAATTGGATTGATTCCAGTTGTACCAAATAGTTACCAAATTGATTGTAGAAACAAAGAAAGAAGGAAAGAAAAGAAGAAAGTGTTCTTCGGAAATTCTATTTTATTTATTTAATTTAATTGAAGAGGAGGTGAAAAGAAGAGACGTGGCGATTTGTTGTTGAGGTGGGCAGCCAGGTGTGCCTGAATAAAGCGTAAAAGCGTTTAATTGGCCTACGTCATCATTGTTCAGTTTCTTCTTGACTTTGTGAGAGTGAGCAAGTGAGTCTGTGAGCGTTTTCGCTGAAGGTACAAGAAGAAGAAGGGTGGGTTTTGATTTGATTGATGGATTGTTCTTTCAGTTGGACGGTGGATCCGACTCCGAACCCGGATCCGAATTCGACTCCGTTCAGACAAAGCAAACGGGTCCGGTCCAAGAAACAAGTGGAGTTTACCGGGTGGGGCTCCAGGCGGCTCTTTGAGTTTCTGGAATCGATTGGCAGAGACACCAGCAATCCAATCTCGCAATACGACGTCGCCTCCATCATCGCCGACTACGTCAATCAACACAAGCTTCAGCACCCCACCAAGAAGAAGAGAATCGTCTGCGACGACACCCTCCACTCGCTCTTCGGCCGCAAAACCATTGGCCGAGTCAAAATCTACGACTTGCTCCACCAACATTTCGCCGAAAATCAACAAGACGACTCAACCGACGACGGAGAAAACGACGATGACGACGAAAACCCCTTTTCCAATTACTTCTTAGGCTCAGCAGACGACAACATTTCTCAATCGCAATCTCGACAGCGGAAGCAGAAAAACCCCAAGAGATTCGATTCTGCTTGTCCTCCAAAAAGCAAAAGCTGTTTTGCGGCCGTCATCCCCGAGAACATAAAGCTGGTGTATTTGCGGAGGTCTTTGGTGGAGCATCTTCTTCTTCTTCACAATCAGCAGGAGCAGCAGCAGCCACAAAATCTAGCGTTGTTTGAGGAGGCTAAAGTTGTGGGAAGCCTTGTCAGAATCAAGGCCGACCCGAATGACATCTCGCAGACGAACTCTCACCAGCTTCTCCAAGTTACAGGTCTTGTTCATGATGATAATGTCAGCAGCAATAGAGGAGTTCTTCTTCAGCTTTCTGGCCTCGCCCTCCCAAAACAAGTCCAAATTTCCGAGCTGTCCGATGATAACTTCTCCCCGGTAAAACCCGAAATCTAATCAATCTACTTAATGGATCACTCCTGTTGCTGCTATCTAGTTCATCAAACGCCAGTTGGTGTTTATTTTTGGGAACAATTCTAAATTAGGGTTCTTTTAATAATCTCAGATGAATATGCTGCCTGCCAAACAAATTTTTCTTCTCCGCAATAAAACCCCACCTCCACTCCACATTGTCTTAAAACCCTAGCCTTTTGAAAAATCGATCTTGAAAATTTGCATCCCTCTTACAAAAAAAACCCTTTGTGCTGATTAAATTAACACTGTGTCGCCCAAGACCTCCCTTAAATGATATATCCTATAATACAATACTTGATACCAAGCTTATTGTTCTAATGTCACACACGCTCAATCTTCCCTGTTTAAAATGAGGTTAATCTATGTTTCATTTGTTGGTGCATTTCTTTCCCTGTTCTTGTGAATTTCCTCAAAAGCCTTCAGTCAGTAATTCCTTCTTTTAAGTATGCATCAGGTTCTGGCATTCGTTAATATAATTGTGCTTGTTTTATTTATCTTGCCTAACCATTTCTGCCGGTTGCTTTGCAGGAAGAATGTGAGGATTTGCGTCAAAGAATAAAAGATGGGTTGCTCAAGAGTCTTACAGTGGTAACTTCTAATATCTTGTCCCTGTTCTTCTTTTTTGGCTTCAATACAAATCATGTTTCCTATGCCAAAAGTAGGTAGTATATTGGAAACATAGAAAAAAGAATGTTACCACGTCATACGGGAAACTTATGGAACTTTGCTTCCTTTCACATGTTTATTAACTAACCATCAAGAAGCTTTTTCCTACGCAACAGAGGTCTTGAGGTGAAAGCAAGGACTTAGTCTGTTTAAGGTTTCAAAATAAATGGTTTAGTCTGTTTTTGACTATATACCTTTGTCCTCTTGTATACAACTCAGGTAATGGTCGCTGGGTATTCTTATACTAATGTTTATTAACCTATCAAAATGGGAGAAGGTTATTTGCTTGGCCAACCATTTCATTGGTAATTAGATATAATAGGAAACAACAATTTTGTTAGAGCAAAAAGAAATTACAAAATAATATGGACAAGAAATCCACCAGGAACACAACCACAGAAACCAATAGATGCCCGCCTCCCCAACTAACCAAAATAAAACTAGACAGATAACAAATTTACTGCTATGTTTGCTAAGCTAATCCTCACAAATATACTCAAGAATTACCTTGGACTTGGGAGTAGTCCACCAAAAGGGTGCAAGTGGGTACCATGAAGCAACGGAATTCATTGCTTGATATAATACTTACTGAGTGAAAGCCATCATGTGTTGTCTTATGTTCAATATATTAAGGGATACTATTTATACTGCCCTAGGGCCTTCCTCTCTAGAGGGCAGAGGTAACGGGTGAGCCTCTTACTCAGCTACCCCATGTGGGGGCTTTCTTCATGGAAAACTTTTCAGATAACTGTTAAAGAGGTTAACACCTTTATAATTATTACTGCTTATTTGTGGATTCTCTCCTCTATGAACATAGTCAACTTGTTGAACCTTGTAATTTTGGTTGTCTTTGGTGTGGAGGTTTTATTCTCTTTGCCATGCTATTGATTATCAGATCTATGTGCAGAATAGTCTTTTTCTTTTCTCCTTATGGTCAGCTACATATGTTCTAATATTTTACCCTTCATCTTTTTAATCTGTTTGTTAAACTTTTGACAGGTGGAGCTTCAACAAAAGGTCCAGATGTTGCACGAGGATATAACAAAGCATGTAAGTATTCGACTATAGATAAATTTTCACGTCAACAGAAGAATCTCTGTCAGAGTGTTTTGCAAGTTTGTGTATTTTTTCAAATATGGGCTAAGTTTTTATATTGTTCATGTGTAATGAACCCAAAAGGAAGAGATGGTTATCGATATTATGCATACCATGGCAAAATGTTTTTTACATATTTGCTGTTGCTTGAGGGGTAGTGTTGGAGAATAAAAGTTTATCGTACATAAAGGATCACCTATGGTACGGGTGTTACCTTGGATAACTGCTCATGTGAGAATGAACCTTTGTGATATGGCTCAAAGGAGAAGGTCTTTTTGTCGTTCTCCCTGTTTGTGTGCTGTGTGTAGTTGTGGTGCTGAAGGCATGCATCATTTGCGTAGTCATTAGTTGCACTGCCGTTGTGGCTAATGGTGTTTAATTTTAGCTGGGTTACTCCTGCTTCATGTAATACATCATTATGTGGAAGCTTAATTTTTTTGGGGGGCAAGAGGGTTGTGGTCTTCGGGAGGTGTGATGTGACGGCTATTTGTTGCGTTGTTTGGAAAAAGAGAAATAGGAGGACATTTGATGATCTTAGGCGTGGGGAGGTGGTTGACTTACACGAGAGGGTCCGGTCTGTGATAAATATGATTCAAAGTAGGTCAGAATGTTTGTTTGCCTGGTTTTTTTTAGGGTGCGGTCTAGTTTTGTGAATTAAGTGATTTGGTTGTTATTTAGTTTCATATTTGTGATGAGAGTTGTATTCTATTTAAACACTTTGTAGGGTTAGGATTAAGGAATCTCATTCTTTCCTTATTTTCTCGACATAACCTATAGGTGTGTGTATATGTAATGTCCAAAATAAATCATGATCCAAGGGATATCCTTCTTTTCCCTCTACAAACATATATCATATTCTGCATATGTTAGCTCTATAACCATATTTTGCAATTCTGCTGACCCCTTATCATCAGGGACTAAATTCTAAACAGAAAATTGATTAACTTTTATTTATTTATATTGGCGTCTCCCTTGTGGGGCTACCACTTCTCACCTAAACTATGGACTTTCTCTGATGCCTGTGATGTAAGTGGAGGTTGATTGTGTGACATTTTCTCCATCTTGTGGTGGATTTGTTTCAGTGGCTCGTGAGAGAACTTGCTTTGTTACAGAAACTAATTGATCGAGCCAATGAAAAGGGATGGCGCCGAGAATATCCTTTCAAAATATCTACAGCTTATATACCATGCTTTAATATGTTGCCTAATTTGCAGAAGTATTGCCCGGTCAACTTTTAGCTCACAATGAGGCAATATGATTCATATTTTATAACAGAAGTGAAAGAAATTGCTCATTGGATCCTTAACTTGGTTGATATTTTACGCTGTTTGAGTACTTGGAGAGAAGGCAATTGCTTCAGACTCCAGATGAACAGGCAAGATTGTTGCGTGAGATTCCGGAAGTCATTGCAGATGAAATAGAGCTAGAAGGTGCACCGAAGGATGCTCCAGATGAAGTACAAGAAGGAAACCACAGTTCACTAACAGATATCCAAAGGGGTGCTTCAGAAGCTCCTATTTGTGATATGCCAGCTCCTACTTGTGATGTACCAGCAGAAGAAGCTCTATTAACTCGGACCTCAGGTGGCGTAGATTCTGAAGGTGCGTTTTTAAGAATATGATGATTTCACGTGAGGTATGCTAAACCTTTGCATCAATAAAATTTTGGGCCTCACTCATGGCCAATTGGTCTTGGGTTTGATGCTTCAAGTTTAACATGGTATAAAGCGGGCAATTCATCCACATGTCAGGCCAAAGTTGCCTAGACGTGCCCCACGTCTCCCAAATATTCATGTCGTTATGTGAGGGTGGCCTGTTGAGAATATAAAGAAATCCCACATTAGCTATTTTTGTCATTACATTTTATTATTATCATTATTAATATTGTTGTTGTTGTTGTTATTATTATTGGTAGATATAAGGAAACAGTACTCTTTCAAAAAAAATGAAAAATGATATTTATGTTCATTATTTTTCAGCAGCGAGCAATCATGATGCTTCTTGGCAAGAATGGCGGGAACAACCGACAGAGTCCGTAAACAGTAGCAATGGTGAGAAAAGGCATGGAATTATAGACACTAAGGGATTTCAGAAACTGGTGGATAAGCTGGTAATGACGTCTCAGGTAATTGATTTAAGTAATGATGAGGAAAATGAAGAAAGATATGACGTAAAGGAGATTCCTGGTGACCAGCTGGGGAGCTTGATATGGCATTATTTAGATCCCCAGGGAAACATACAGGGTCCCTTTTCAATTGATTCCTTAAAGTCATGGAGCGATGCTGAATACTTTCCTCCAGATTTCAAAATTTGGAAGGCAGGTCAGAGCCTAAATCAAGCTGTATTATTGAAATGCATTCTTCAGCAGACTTATCCGAATAAAGTTTCAAAAGACTAGATTTTGGTTAGTCATTAGTTCAGGGTTCATCTGTCATTATCCGAATAAAATTTCCATGCAGGGATATGACAATCTTGGCTGTCGTGGTGATGAATTTTAATGCTTAGAGCTTGCTTTGCTGAAATTCTTGAAATTTCAGATAATTTGATTTGTGCTGGTAATTGAATATGCAATGCTAATTTATACTACGGGTTTTGAATTGACGTAGAGGATGACATTTGGCTAAGTATTTTTGTTGGAAATGATCATTCCTTTTGACTTGATTTGGGAGATGCAAGAGGGAACAAGGTAAGGAGTTCAGGTGGCCTTCCCCCGCATGGTGATGGATGCAAGTAAAATCTCCTCTCTTGAATGGCGCTCTCTTTTTCTCCTTGAGTATTCGTTGATTTGTTTTCTTCAGCTTGTTCCAGCTGCAGTATAGACAGCTTTGAGAATATTGTACAAGGGCTCGTTACTGAGGGGCTTGAACTTGATGAATTGGGTGGCTTGGAATGAAAGGTCATGGTGGGTGGTTTCACTATCTCAAGCTTGGGCCTCATCTTCATGTACTGCCTTCTTTCATGAAGTTTGCATATCGGCATCGATGACCATGTCTTGGTCTTCCTACCAATACTATTAGTAATATTATTAGGAATGATGGTGCTCGATATAGTGCCCGTGCTCGTTCTCTTGAGTTGTGCTTGTTGTGCAGGATCAGATGGCGGGCTGCTGCTGCCTGTTAAACGCTGCACTACTTCTCGAAAGGTATTTGTGTCGGTTTGGATGAATGTAGTAGTCAAGGGTAGCTTATTACAACCAGTAGTTATGCCTATTTCTGATGTCTCCATGCTCATCGATCGATTGAGCTGGGGTTCACAAACCACTGCCTCAACCTATCCACCTTTGATCATCTATATTTATAAATATGAAAGTTGCCGGATTGAGAATCGGAATGAAGGATTGAGGTTTAGGGAGATAGGAAGACCCAAATTAATAAATAAGGTGGACAGAAATTAGTTAAGAAGAGAGAGGTTAGGTTAGTTTAGTTTAGCGCTTAGGTAGGTAGGACTGAAAATGAAGGATTGGTTTCCAGGCGTACAGTGAGAAGCCAGTGAGGGCAAACAAAACTACCAGAATTGCCTCTGATTTGTTACAACATTTGTTTTCAAAATCTCCCATTTTGGGGAGGGACAACCACATGACAATTTTACTTTTAGCAAAATTGTCATTCATCTTTTACCGCCAATGACTCTGACACGTTGACTCTTGGAGTTGACTTTTTGCTTCAGACCAGCTACTTTCCAATTTCAATTTCTGACCAAATCATGGTTGGTTGTTAGTTCCATTTTCTATTTTTGTTTTATTACTTATCAAAAACAAATTCTTTTTTATGTACAGAAATTTATATTACAAATGCTAAGGTCGTGGTGAGGTGGTAAACACTATAACTACTTCTAATTTCCTTGCTAAAACATAGTATTGACTCAAAAATACCTATTGTCGAAAAAAAACAAAAACAATAAATAATGGTAATTTTCAATGGTGTGAGGATTCGAAGTTGTCTTCAATTCTGCTTTATCCACCTCTCCCCAAACATAACTTATATATATGTAATTCTCTTATTTAGATGTCTGTTGTGGATGCCATTATAAACAGGCAAGAAAGTAGGGGGATAGTACAAAATACAATAATAACGTCCAAATGTCCGCATAGGAGAATTTTTGTATGTTATATATAATAGGAGAGCCAATTTATTTGGCAACTTTGGCCCAAAAAATAAAAGTTATTTGGCATCAAAATCGCCTTATCCTAGTTCCACTCCAGTTTCAATCTTTTTGAGTAATGTTCTTTACAATATTTCTTTAGTGGGAATTCGTCGTATTTAATAGAAACGCAATTAATTTTGATAAACTCGGTAACCAGTTATAGGGCAACGTAACTTGAAAATCATCACATGCACCGTAGTTGAAAATCATCACATGCACCGTGCCTGACTGGTTAGCAATTTTCAATTTTTAAGGACCGATTTAGGAGAATTTAGTTTGTAAAATTTATAAATTTAGGAGAAATTAGGATCTAAAAGAAAAAAATTTCTTCAACGTTCCATGTCCACTTGAATTCGTTTTGAATTGATCCAATGAAAGTCAATTGATGATCCTAATTGCTGGCATAAATCTAGTAAGTGCTAGTCTTTCACTAATTTGAGTTAAACTAAAACATAAACCTTATGTTTTCAAATTGAACAATCACAACAAGTATGATTTTATTTTATTTAAGTACATTTCATCACTAACTGAAGGATATTGTCATCGTTTGATTCATAATAGTAAATTAATGTATCATTATGTCAAAACTAATTAAAGTTTAATTCTAAAGAAATCAAAGAGAGAAAACCCTAAGGTGAGAAAAGTTTCAGTCGACGCCCTATTCGGGCTCTGTGGCCTATATTTCCCCCACCCCTCCTCCTTTTCCCACCCCTGCCCTCCACTCCACCCCACCCCTATGGTACTTGCCCATCTCAACTTTTGGTTGCATTCAGGTGCTTCGTTGTCTTGGGGACAAGATGGTGGCATATTGACTTTTATTTTCTTGTTGTGTGTTATAGTTTTTTGAGTTGTAATAACTGTATCAATTCTTTTTGAGTGTTTCGTGTTTGTAGTCTCTACTTGTAGCTTTTATTTGTGAGAATTTAAAAAGTTATAGTTGCAATTGTAGTTTTGTCGATGAGGCCTTTGCCTGAATTTTCTAAGTTTGTTGCTTTTACGCCCGAATTTCTTTCGTACTGTATGGCTATGTGTGGGGTACACAATTAAAGTTATTTTATAATGCCCTTGGACCTATCAGTCCAAAAGTTAATACTTTTTCCATTGACAATTCGCCAAACTAACCCCTGTCAAAGGAGCTTAGCACCAAAAGAGATTGTTGATCACGTGCTTGGCACCCTTGGGGATCTTGTAGCCATCATCCAGAAGAGAATAATCTCTTATGGTGCGTTTGGATGGGGTAAATAAACTTGGGATTTTGACAAAAATCAAAATTTATAAATTGACATACATCAATTCCTATGTTTGGATTTAAAAAAACATAGAAATTTAGAAATTCCACTTGGAAAAAAACATGGAATTTGGAGGGTATGAATCCCAATTTTAAATTATATTTAAAAATTATCATTTTTAAAACTCTAAGTGAGTGGAAGTTTAAAATATTAAATTCCATGTTTAAATCCATTAGCCAAACAAGAAACTTTACAAATTATAGAACATTAATTTACATCGTTTTAAATTCTATCATTTATGAATTATTTAATATTTTTAAATTTCTTCTTCCAAACACAACATTAAATATTTATCTCGGAAACTAGAGATCCACAAAACTTGCTTGTGCTGACAAATTCTCCAACTTTCCTTGGCAAGTATGGCTTGGTTCATCTACATTTTTGTACCCAAAATGTCTCTGGGCCCACCGTACAAAGCCCAAAGCAAAATTAGACCCAGCTCGCTTTAGGAAGCGACTGACCCTATCTAGAAATGGCCTCTCCTAAGGCCACCTAGGCTTGATTGAGATAAACCAAGGCCACCTAGGCTTATACATCAAGGTCCCACGCACCATGCCATGTTTCGCACCTAAGGGAAGGCCTAAACATCGACAGCAAGGCTGTAATACCCCGAAAGATTCGAGGTAGATTTTCATATTTTAGTTAAAAATAGTATAATTGTGGAGAATAATTATGGGTATTTTTATCAAGTGATTTTTGGATTGAGATTATTAAATTAAATGTGTTTAATTTGAAATTGGACAAAAATGACCAAAAAATACCTCTATGTGTGAAAGATTACCAAAATACCCTTTTGGGGGTAAAAAAAAGGGGAAAGAGGCAACATGTAAGCCAAGCATTTCTTCCCTCCTTCATTCTTCCCCCCTTCCCACTTACATTCTCTTCAAAAATCTGATTTTGGGATGAGTTGTAAACCTATGGTGGATGAGTCACCTAGTCTAAAAATGGTGACTCACCTAGCCTAAGATTCTTTCTTATTCTCTTCCTCCCCATTAATTGTATTATCACCCTCTTCTAAATGGATGACTCACCTAGTCTAATTAAGGCTCTTCAATCATGAATTTACTTTTATCCTCATCATTCTTTGTATCATCCATTTCTTTCTCATCCACCTTAGTTTCATCCTTATTCTTCTTTTGTTCCTCTTCAAAATCCAAAATTCGTCACTTCCTTGGAGCAGCCGAGAACTCAAATTTCGGAAGCTCAAATGAGAAAACTTTCTTCATAAAAGTTGTTCATTTACGTAATTCCTATAACATACTCAAATTTCAGCTCAATCCGACTAGTATAGGCTCTGAAACGTTGATATGATCACAATAAATTTACCATTTCATGATTTCACAGCAGTATGCTCGGTTTCAGTTTGTTTTTGTGATTTTCATGTACTCAAATGACTTTGGTTCCTTCATCAAAGTTGTCTGAAATTCTGTCTATTATAACGTATCAAAATTTCAGATTGATCGGACTTCTATAGCCACCTTGGGAATGTTTAGAGTGGAACTTGTTTATAGTCTTCGACCTTAGTTTTCTTTCCTCGTTTTCAGTCCAAAACACTCATTTCAAAAGCTCAAAACACTATGGTTTCTTCATGATAGTTACTCCAAGTTCTCCTCTTTATAACATATCTAAAGATCATCCAAATGCAACCTTTATAACTCTCTGAAAATTGGTGTGAACAAAAATTGTTCAATTGATTATGTTGAATTTCTTGTTTTTGATGTGTACTTTCTCTCAAATGGCTTGTTCCTTATCATTCAATTGCTCCAATTAGCCACTATCATCTCAAGTAAATGATTCTTTGAAAACTTGAAGCTCATCTTTTTATTGTCTCTTTGAGTACTAGTTTTAAACCAAGTGTGGTTAGAATGCCTCAAGTATATATATATATATATATATATATCTTTCGAAGTGTGTTTTTGTGAAGTTCTAGATTATTTCAATGTGATTTTTGTTCCAATTTCATTTTGGGATTTTGTTACATCTAAATGAATATCTCAAGGGTTATTTCAAAGTTGGTTTTGTGCCATTTGAATTTAAATTGATTTTTTGTGAAATTTCAAAGTAGAGACTATCCTGCTGGAATTGTTTTGATTCTGCTGCATACCCTGTTTTGAATAAGTGTCTGAAAACTTCCTAAGCTTGGATTTTCATGAAATTTTAGAATGTTTTACTTTCTCGTATTTTCTTCAGATCTGGAAAGTTTTATCCAGTTTGGTTGTAAATTGTAATTTTGGTGATTTTTCAAAATAAAGTGTACAAACCTGAAAAAAGAACGTTATGCAGCCTAGTCTGTTTTGGTTTCTATTTTGACATGCTTCCTTAACCCTAATATTTATCAAATTTTGAAATCTTTAATGTTTCTATGTCTAGTTGTGATCTGGAAAGTTTTACATTATTTTGATTTGAACTTAATATTTAGTGAATTTTCAAAGTTAACATGTTCCAACCCAAATGTTTTGCAAAACTGAAATTTTAGTTTTAAATTGATGTTTTAAATTTTGTTTATGAGTCTAAAGCCAAACCACCTGATTTTAAACATCCCAAAGAGTAGAACTACTATAGGAGGGGAATAGATTAGTTTTTCCTTGACGCTTGGTTCTATGCTTACTTGGATGTGAGGTTAAGGGAGTAACAATCGGGTCAAACAACTTGTCAAGTGTTTTATGGGGTTTTAGGTCTACGTGCGCTAGTAGGACACTCAAATTTGTTTCCTTATTTCCAATGAATTTTAATCAGTAAATTATCTTAATTAGGTGTTCTACTGATTAGTTCATAATTGTATATCATTTTGTACCCCTCTAGCTTATGATTTGGTTATGTTATTGAGTTAAACTTGTACTTTTAATCCCTTTTCTGTTTATCATTCAGTTCATTGGGCCTTAGGTAGCAATGGTAGCTTTGGATAGGAAAAGATGCAAAATAGTGCAAAAACGAGCAGACTGAGTTAGCAATTTGTTTCGGCCTTAACTTCCTCCTCCCAACTTGTATTGGCCCAATTAATATGTGGTTGAAAAGAGGAGATTCTGAACTGCAAGATGGATTGTTCAAATGTATCAATTGATGAAGCCAAGCCCAATCTGTGGGCCCATCAAAATGCACACCATGCTTAGGATTGCAGCTGGTAGCTGTTGAGCCTTGTCACCTCCTTTAAGCCATTTGCCTTAACCCAGCTATAACTGACTTTGGACCCAACATATTGAGGTGCAGCAGCAAAAGAAGTATGAGATGAAATTGATTCCAACCACACTAACATAAACAAGATGAAGTGAGAGTTATGGATTGTATTAAAAGAGGAATGATGGTGTTGGAATTCATCATGATGTTCCTCCCTCTTAGCCCTATAAATAGAGAAGTCTTCAAGCTTCAAAACACTCCCATCAACCCCATACACTCCAACAATCAACCCAATACTCTAAACTGCCCCAAGTCACCAAAATAGCTCCAGAAAGCCTCTCTTCCATTTCCCTACGAATTTCCTCTTTCTCAGTCCTTATGGGATGAAACCTCTACCAAAACAGCCCCGTACAATTGCGAGTTAACATGATATTAACAACATCTACTCTACATACTTTTGAGGACGAAACCGCACAAGGTTAAGTTAGCTGGACTTGAGGTAGGGTTTCTTGATTTCCCGATGATTAGGCTATGTCACTTTTAATCTTGGTGATTATATATAGTACTATAAATATGAATATTATTGTTGCGTTGCTCAGTAAATACTATTTGATGTTATGTGAATATTATTGTTGATGTTTCTCCGTAGATATTATTTGACGTTGAGTGAATATTATTATGCATGTGATTAAGCCTCGAATATTATTGTTATTATCTATATTATTATTCTGCATAGATAAATGATGTTTGCGCTGCATTACATATACATCATAAAGACAGTGGTGTTTGGGGTGTGTGTGTGTCGTTTGAGGTATATATAATGTCACGACCCGACTCCCCTAGCACGATATTGTACGCTTTGGGCCCCCCTATCTGCCCTCACGGTTTTGTTTCTGGGAGCTCACGAGCAACTTCCCAGTGGGTCACCCATCCTGGGATTATTCTAGCCCCCAACTTGCTTAACTTCGGAGTTCCTAAGAATCCGAAGCCAGTGAGCTCCCAAAAGGCCTCGTGCTAGGAAGAGAAGTGCCCACATATTTAAAGCACTTCACCTTTCCCTCCCCGAGCGATGTGGGATTGCTCACTGTTCTTGTTTCCCCAAGACACGGGTCTTACAATCCACCCCCCTTGGGGCCCAGCGTCCTCACTGGCACATTTCCGGTCGGGGTCCGGCTCTGATACCATTTTGTCACGACCCGACTCCCCTAGCACGATATTGTCCACTTTGGGCCCCTCTTCTCTGGCCCTCACAGTTTTATTTTTTGGAGCTCACGAGCAACTTCCCAGTGGGTCACCCATCCTGGGATTGCTCTAGCCCCAACTCGCTTAACTTCGGAGTTTCTATGACTCCGAAGCCAGTGAGCTCCCAAAAGGCCTCGTGCTAGGAAGAGAAGTGCCCACACATTTAAGCACTTCACTTTTCCCTCCCCGAGCGGTGTGGGTTTACTCACCGTTCTTGTTTCCCCAAGACACGGGTCTTACATATAAGGGGTGGGAGAAGGCCATAGATATATCTAAGTAAATTAAATGTGGAATATATTCAGGTGACGGGAGCAGAGCTTGAATATATTAAGGTGATGGGAGCAGGGCCTCTAATGATAAGTGAAAGTTGATAAATTTATAAACAAAAGAAAGATGGGTTAAGGGACGGATGGGCGCTAGTTCATATTTTATGGTATTCGGAGCCACAATGGTAAAACGCATGGTATGGGACATGCAAGCTTGTTGCCCTAGGAAATGAATTAGTGGGATTAGAAGGGAATGAGTTCATGGCATCACCGTATATGCAAATTTATTTATCTGGTATGATTGCATAATTTGTATATCTTGTGTTGTTTGATGCATGACACTTTGATTAACTATGATAGCTGACTTTGAGGGGTTTGACAGTACTCTACTGGGCATTAAAATGCTCATACCCTAATAGATTATGCAAGATTAAAGAAGAAGTTTGAGGAAGCGGGTTCAACTAAGCTGCTAGACTTTTATTGTTGATTTGTGTAATTAATATTTGTAAGTAGTCAACCGTTTGTTAAAGATCTTAATGTGTAGTTAACTACAAGCTACTGCGACTCTGATTTTGTGATGTTAAGTAAATTTGTATTTTTATGTGGCTTTATTTCTCATCATATCATGGTTGTAAGATTTTATTCTTATGACTATAGTATGACTCACACCATGATTCGGAAATACTCCTTATTTTCAAATCGGGTCGTGACAAAGGCCCACCAAGCATAATCCCAAGAGGCACGATGATCCCATAGCGGAAATAACCACGTGCTAGGATCCCATTGACCACCTAATTCGTTCAAAAGTCCCACATCGAAAGAGAACCAAAAAAAAGGTTCCTCCTTCCCAATATAAAAAGGAGTACTTTTCACCAAAATGGTAACTTGAACTCTCTCTAGATTTAAAGACATTACCTTTCAAATTCTTCTTTAGAGAAAGATCTGACTTAGGCATCAGAGGGTAGTTGGTGGCCCCACCATCAACTCTAGTGACCTTTTCTTTGTCTTCTTTCTCGGGAAGCCAACACTCATTCGCAGCAATACAACACCCCCCAAAGGTGCAAGGAAAAGAAGCTTTGCACAAGTATGATCCTCAAATCCGAGAGGGCCATTCTTGAGGAAGGGTGGGCTAAAAGCGTCCAGACATACTCTGAATTGGTGGTGTGAAAACTAAGCATCAACATACATGGTTTTCTTAATTCATAACCCCTCTTTATTTTTAGGTCTCCACACCTAGTTACAAGGATCATTTGTGACTTTTCACTAGGACTGGGCGCAGTCTGGTCCAATTTGATTTCCACTTGACACCGAAACCAGAATAGTTACTATTCAACCAATGTGGTTTGGTGCGATTTTTAGATAATAAAAAATGGGAGGAAAACCACACCAACTCAGACTGCCAATTTCCAGTGCGTTTTTCCAGTTTTCCAGTTTAGACCCGTTCTCTTTGTTTTGTGTTGGGCTTCTATAGCATCTAAGGCCCTTTTCACATTTTCATAACAATTGGGCCTAAACTTTCATAATTCAACCTGTCAAATTTTCTTTATTTCGCATTCATATTCAATCTAATTGATCACATTTAAATTCAAGCCTATCTTTCACATTCAATTCAATCCAACAAAGCAAAGAACCACAACATACAAGCATTTTAACTTCCGAAAACACAACATGCATGCTGCCATCCAATCTCTAAAATTCTACCCAACAAACAAACATACTATCACAACCACAAACACAACATACAATCTTAACAATTACAATCCAATGTAAAAATTGATAATTAAATTACAAACCAAATTAGAAATTCTAAACAAAACCCAAAAATTTAAAACAACACCAATGGATACTTCATACGTGCTGAGATCATAAACACCAAAATTCAACTCTTGCAAGTGCAACATAAACACCAATGATTTCCCAATTCTAAAGCTTAATAATGAAATAGCTATTTGAATTGTAAAACAAACTCATAGAAACTCACATATTAAGTGATCACTGGAAAGTAGCAGGATTTGAGTTGGTAGGTGCGGGTAAACTCGTAAGATCAGCACATAGAAACATAAACACATTAAAACATTAGGCAAATATGCAAACTATATATATAGTATGCATCATTCAATCACATATTTTCATAAAACCTAATTTCACATACAGAAACCTAATCCTTATAGTAGTAGAATATTAACACTAGTACATTGAGTAGTAGGAGTTGGTGAGATAGCATACTCACTTGAACAACACGTATTGGGTAAGGGTAAACATTCAAGGCCAACATGTGAACACTACATGTTGGGTAAAGGGTAAGGGTAAATGTCAAATAATCTAGGCCCAATTAATCAACCTGCTATGATACTATGCTAAATTTCAGAGAAACATGTCAGCGGCCCACTACTAGCAACACCGACATTATTCCCAACTTAACCACCTACAAAGCCCAATATGACAGGACCATACCCAAATTCCACTTTGGAATCTGAGCCAAACCCTGTGCGTGTCCGACACTTGGCAAGTGCCAGGCACAAATGACCTAATTGCCCTTCTAGTCAAATTTCAACCAAAATTGGGGTTTGACTTCTGCCGAAAATTCAGCAGAGTCTCCCCTGAAATCGGACCAATCCCAAAATTACACATGTCAAACAAGCATAAGAATATACACCAACTGCCAGCATGCAAATATTTACATTCTAACAATTAAACAAGCATTCTTGGGTAATATCAGAGCATCTACTCATAGTAGATTACAAGGATAAAATAACTATACAAAGCCCTACATTGGCCAAGGATGTGGCGAAAGGTGGTCTCGGCCCGGTGGTGGTGCACTAACGCACGACTACGGGCTGGAGGCGCAAAACATTGAAAAGGTGAGTGGACCAAAAACAAAGTTTTAGAAAATAGTATAGGAACATACTAACCCCACTGTAAAATCAGTTATAAAACTAAATCATTTCTTATATATATATATATACTCGTACTGAAATTAATGCATTCATATTTATATCTATAGAATCATTCATACACTTAATCAAACATTAAATCCTGAAAGCATTGAAATCAACTTTAATCTACCACCTAGGTGTACCCATTTATTAATCCATCAATTCCTTATGATTTGTCAATTCCACTAGTTTCCGTCAATTCCATCCTTGTGCCACCGGAGTGACACGTTCTCGCAGGTCTCGGTGACACAAAGTCAACCGAACCGCAGTCTCGCAGGATTCAGGGGACACTTGGTCCACCTGATCCGCAATCTCGCACCTCACAGTTCGGGTGTCCCCGAAACTCGTGGGGCGGTGTCTAACATGTTGACTTACCCGAAGGCAATTGGATGTCCATCGACATCAATATAACCGAAGGCAACATAATTTTCATTCCGAAGGCCACCTTATTTTTGTGACAACATTTATTATACCTGAACTCTGCTGCCATTTTATCTATTAATCATCTAAAATTCTAGTATGCCATAATCTATAGGGAATCTCAACTCGGCAGCATATAAAATATAAAAATAAAACATATAAAAGTGATAATTCAAGCTAGTCAAACTCATATAAGTGAATAACTTATTCAAGATCAAATAATGAGATTAAACTGCATAAAAATCATTTATAAAACAAAAAGTCCACTCACAGATGCTCTGAGCTAGCTGGACCCTTTGAAAGTCCCTCCTGCAGGTCACCTGGAGCCCGGGTGCCTGAATAGCCATCATAATATTTGATTAATAAAACTGCTCAATAATATAATATTAAATTAAAAACACTGACCCCCAGCTCCTAAAAGTACGTGCATCACTTTAAAGATCATTTCTATGCCCACATTAGCTTTCCTCTCAGTGGACATGGTTTAGAAGTAACTCAAAACTCACAAACGATAAAGTCCCCAAAAGTCAACTCTGGACCCTGTGGGGTTCACGATCTCCAAATTCTGATCCGATTGTTCCTAGAGGTTCCAATATGCGTAGGACACATGTCCCGAGAGTTTGGTCTCGATCGGACGGTTGGGTTGCTCACAATCGCACAATCAGACGGACGAACGATTTTTCGTAATACTAACCCTAGGGTTGGCATTTTCAGAGTATCCGAGACTCCGATTCACGATCCGTCAATCCTGAAATTACCTAGATTGACATACTCCAGTTTGACTACGATCCAATGGTCCAAACTTATTGAACCCGAAAATTGTACAATATGCAAAATCCGTTCGGGGTTCAAACGTTATCCAAATTGAGTTCCGTAAATTCCTATGCACTCGTGAGGACACGAGTATTATTCTAGGACCAAGAGTGGTCCTCGACACCTGGCTCATGTGTCGCCCACGTGCCGGCAGCGCCTGGGTGTGCATAGCAAATTCCGGTGGCCAGAAAATCTCCAAACCGCCAGCCCAAACTCCTAGCCTAGGTAAAACACCTAATTTGGAACCACTTTTGTTCTTGGACTAGGGCCAAAAAGTGGATGAAATTGAGCTCTCAAAACTGGCAGAACTTTAACTCGAAAATCAACCTATCAAACCTTAAATCTCTCAAAACCTACTCATCCATCAGCTAGAATGTGAAAAATAGTCGAGAATCCATACCTTACTTGCTTGATTTGGTGGCCGGAAGAGGGAGAATGATATGTTTGAAAATCTGTCAAACCCAACGGAATTTTCTGCAGCTGTTTCGGCGGGATCTGGTCCTTCTTGCTACGGCTGGAGTCGAGTTGGGTCGCTGGGGTGGCAGCGAAGGCTTGGTTGGTCAGGTTGGCCGGAGGTGGGGTGTGGCTGGAAAGAAGAAAGAAATAAGGGGAGGGGCTGGTCTGTCGAATGTAGAGAGAGAGAGACAGAGAGAGACAGATTTTGAAAAAAAATATGACTTACCAATTTGCCCCTCAACTTAATTTACTTGTAGTTTCTTCGTTACAATTCCGATTCCAGTCCACTACATGTCTACGGACTCATTTCGTCGCTCTCTACGCAATGATAGAAGCGGATTTCCCAAATTCCTTCCCGGTCAAAAAGTCAACTTAAAACCTAATAAATTATTCTAAGGGTATAATTGTCTTTTCCTCCATTAAATTATTAATTAAATAATAATTAAGGTTTGGGTTGTTACACAGTAGGGGTAGGGTTTTGGTCTCTTAGGTCAGCATGTTGTTGTGCATTTATGTCATTGTCTTTCTCTTTTGTAGGGTTTGGTTCGATCCCCCCTGTTGTTGTTTGTGCCTGATAAACTACGGCCATGAATTGGCCGAGGGAACCCCTCTTCTCGGCCTCAAAACTGAAGCGCAGCGTTTTGTCAGGGTGCTTGGCCTTCCAGAGAAACAAGAGAAAAATTGCTAAGGCACGATCATCTCGGCCTCGATTAAAGGCCGAGGCCGAGATAGAGCAAAGTCACCGCCAAAGGCATTAAAGTCAGACCACCACGTGATAGCAGGGTCCCATGCTTCATTTAATAAAGTAGTGCCTGCTTAAATGCAGCAAACCCACTGGCCAAGAATAAGCATTTAATGCACGAGGGAAGGTGGGAAGTGATTGGAGTCAGGATTTGGTGACAGGGATCAGAGTGATTAGACGCCAACATTCTCACAAAGCTCTTTGCAGCTTAAGAGATTAGGTGACCAGCCACCAGAGCAATAAATGCGTCTCCACGGCCAGAAGCGCAGAACCCACGATCAGGGCGGCGGCCGAGATTCACCGGGATTTATGGGGTCACACCACCTTACTTCACGATCCCAAATGTCGATTTGACTACCCACTTGCGCTGATTAGGCTCCACCATGCAGATTTTCAGCCTCGATTACCCCTCCAGGAACTCTGCCTATAAATACAAGACTCAGGACCACTTTCAAAGGGTTCAAACACCAAACAAAAGCCTTCCACGGAGCAACTTATATTTTCCTGTAATGCACTTTCAATATCTTTACTTGCTTTTCTAGGAGTAGTGTTAGTTTGTAAGGAAAATCCATTCATCAATATATCATACAACCCTTGATTTTCAAGGCGCCAGAGCACCACCTCTGTTATTCGCTCACTCACCCCATATATCATACGACCGCCGCTCATTGAGTAGCGCGCCGGAGCACCGCCCCTAAAACCCACCAAACACCACCACTCAACGGCCTTGTAGTTCAGGCCGTGAACCTTACAGCCGAGACTAGTTCCTCTCTCGGCTACAATCGTTTGATTAGAAGACGAGTTCAGACAGGCGCACCATCTAAACACTTTCACCCACTTCAAACACCTCGACGCACGGTAGACCGTGCTGGCACGCCCGCGCACAAACGCACCCCGTCCAAAAGCAGGAAACCGCGTGTTAATGCATATCCCCTCGGCCCGGAACTCCAGGCCGTGAGATTTGCGCGGCAGACAGTTGTTCTTTTATGTTTTTGTTTCTTATTAATAAATTATGATCAAGGGAACGGGCGGGGGGCTTCCAAAGTGTTGGTCCCCTCTTTGAGGGTGGTGGATGTTTGTGCATTCGATGACCGATATTGAGGAGCTAATCTCGCCTAATCCTTTGATTTATTTATAATAAAAAAAGGTGTAGGGTTTTATCACAAAAGGTATCGGTGATATTAGTAGTGGAACCACTCATTATGTAGTGTATTTTATTTAGTCAAGGTTTGGATGTAGGACTTTATATTCTTCAACATTATTTGGCTGTTTGGCTATGATGGTGGAGGATGTGGCTAGTTTGGTTGTGATGGTGGTGGGGGCTTTGATTGAATCCTTGAAAAATGTTTTTAGATTGAAATATATATATATATTTGGTATTTAATTTGGATTAAAAAAAATTTAATAGCCAAATTATTAAAATGCCCCTGCCACGTTAGCACACTTAACAGTTTTGTGGATAGAAATGGACGAAAGTGGTGAAGTTAGAAAATTTCAGCAAGTTATAGAGATTTTAGGGGTTTTGTGAGAAAATTTCAGTTTCAGTGGGTGAAGTGAGACCGAGCACCTGTTCTATGGGGCAAAACATTAACTAATAAAACCAATTTGGTCTTTTAGCCCATATCCAAAAATGTTTTTTTTTTTTTTTTTTTCAAAAAGCAAATGTTAATATATTTAAGGGCTAAAGTCAAAAGATTCCCTGAAGGTTTGGAGTCATTCTCAATATGGACCCCAAGTTTCAATTTCATCAATTTACACCAGATTATTTTCAAATCTGACCAATTTAAGCATTCTGTTAAGTTGATTGTTTGGTCAGACATTAACTAATGACGTGCCCACTTTAGGACCCACCAATTTCTTTAAAAAAAATTCATAAATCAATTATATAATATAATAAAATAACATTTAAAAAATCTTAAAAAATCAAGGCTCTAAAAAGAGGAATGCTTGTTGATGAGAATGAAGATATATGACTTAGTTGAATCTTCCCATAACTTATGGATGAGGAGGAGGATAATTAAAACTTTTGGATGGCCTTTTTTATTACTTATAAAGAGTTACAATATGAATTTTTTTATATATATAATTAATATATTTCTATTCCGAAAAAGCTTACACGACAATGCGTCGTTGATTTTTACGCAACAAAATAGCTTACATAATTTGCGACGTGATACACAATCACCATTCAAAATATTGGTACTTAGAACATCTGCAATGATTATTATTAATGCAATTTTATTGCATGAAATTGAACTAAAACAGTAAAATCTCACTTGCAATGGTGTGATTTAGTTCATTGCAATAGATGTGATTGCAATAGAGGGTGCTATGTGATGAACCCTCTTTTGCAATTGCAAGAGGCTAACCATGGAACCCACATGCCAATAAAATGGGGGAAAAAAAAAACTTCAATTAATGCCAACAATGGTTGTGCAATAGAAAAAAAATCCATCAATTAATTGAAAATTTCAAAATTGGTCTCTTTTTAAAGATCTCTTTGAGAATATTGCATTAGTACAATTTTTAGTGTTATTAAATTTGGAGTTTTTCTATATAAACCGCACTTATCTTTGTTCACCCCAAGTTCTAATTCAAATTTTCACAATTTCTGAAGAAAAAAAACCCACTATCTTCCCAAACTACCCCTAAATACACACCCAGCAAAAAAAAAAAACTCATCAACCTCACACCCCATGCCCGACACCCCGTTATTTTGCCTCTCACCACTCTAAGTTCACCTCAACCTCACATTGCTTTTTTTTTTTTTTTTTTTTGGGCTTAATACCTCACATTACTTAAAGAGATAAAAACACTATTGTCAAATGTGTAGCATCATTATTTTATTATTATTATTATTAAGTTGTACTAGATGTTTTGGTTTTATTTTATTTTTTATTAAAATTCGAAGGAGGTTTTGGTTTTATTTTTAGCAATCACACTAAGTGCCCATTTGGCATTGCTTATTTGGGGTGATAAGTGATTTTAAAAAAAATTTATGAAGCCCAGCCCGTTTGGTAAACTATGAGAAAATCACTTATTATTAAAAATCACTATGAGAGAAAGTTATAAGGGAAAGCAGCTAATGAGGTGCTTTCATTTTCTTATTATGCAAGAATCAGTTTCGAAGAGGCGCTGGGTTTAATGATTATGCGGCAATCATTTTCTGATTATGTGGAAATTAGTACCAACAACACTTTTAACAAAAAGTTTACCAAACGCCAAACTGCTTTCTCTCACAGCTGATTTTTCTCACAGCAAATTTGACGGCAATTATTTTCACAGCACAGCAATGCCAAACTGACCTTAAATGGTCACCATAGCTTTTATTTTTGTATTAGCAATCACACTTTTGCGTGTGGCCATCCTGACTTTAGTCTTTCACATACTCTTTAAGATATTTAAGCCAATTCATCAAAGACAAAGAAACTCAAATTGACTTTTTGTTTTTTTTCAAGGGAAGGGAAAAACAAGAGTTAGATTCAATCTATGGGTGTGAGGATAACTGCCATACCAACTGCCCAGGAAACTCAAATTGAATTTGACTTCTTCCAAGTGATCGGGTGTGCATATAGATGTACCAAGGTTAAGTATTAAGTTGGATGATTTTTTTGTCTTTTCACACTAATAAAATATAAGAGCTTAATAATTAAAGTAATGGGGTGAATAAAGAAAAGTGTGGAGTTTAAATAGAAAAACTCTAAATTTATCCCTTTTATTTTATTTGAGTACGTAAAAATAAGTGTAATTAGTTATAACTACTAATTTGAAGCTATTGAACTGTAACATTCCAACTAAAAGTGCAATTCAATTCAATATGCCAAAAAAGATCAATTTATTGAACTATTAATGGTGATGCTCTCAGTACATATGAGTAATAAAGAAAAACGTCTAAAAGACAGCTGTACACATCAAAGTCTTCAACGACAAAGTCTGCTCTCAAGCCAAACTGCCTCTTACACTGTAGGAACAATTCTGCCGAGAAATTCCCAGTAATAATTTAGCATGTGGTCTGTAGGCTTCACTCGTTCCCATTTTCCAGTGCAAAATATTGCATATGCATCAGCTGCATACCTAGCTCAAATAAACAGGAAAATTCAGCTTGCTTGCATCAAGATCAAGTTGAATAACTTGCATGCAATTGGATGGGGAGGGGTCAATTGGCTTCTCTGGAGTTTGGGGAGAACACTAGTCTGGACTCTGCAAAATCTCAACCATTGAAGAGAAAATTAACGTTTCACGTTGTGTCACATCATGCCATCAAGATGGTACCATTTTTTATCCCCCAAAATGAGGCAGTGCGATCCATGAAAACATGAATTTCATCATGAATGGTTGGATTGCTGAAAGCAACCGCTTTATCCAGGCTAGGCAGGGCATGATTTTATTTTGACATGTACATTCGGGAACCATGTACTCATCCTCCAAAACTCCAAAACTCCAAAACTCCAGAGAAACCAGACATAGGCTTAGGCTTCTTAAGCATTGCCAAAATAAACAGGAGGAACAAATAGAAAGAACAAGAATTTATAAGCAAATAAAAGGATTTTAGATTAGCCAATTTACTTGCCAACACCATGCAATTCAGTTACATAGCTCCAGCTTTCCTCCAAATACTCCTGAGACAAACGCTGTATCATCACTGCCCTCTTCTTCTGTAGACCAAGACTTTTTATAACCTTTTCTATATCCTCTGTGGCAGCCTCAGTAGCAGCCTTTGCATTGGGACACAAAGTGAAGAGATCTGATATAACTCTTCTTGCCTGCATATAATCCATTAAACAATAAATCCATAGGAACAGTAGGGAAAAGTATTCACATCTTTCATCACTTTGAAATGAGTCTTAAAAGTCAAGATCACATTTTTATTTTTTTTTTCCAATCCACAGTCCAACACCAGATCAAGGATGCCATGAAACAAAACCATGGACCCATTATATTAAATCATAAACGAAAAAGCATAACTTAGATTGGTAATTTTCAGTGTAATTTACATATAGGTATGATGTAGCTAAACTGTACTAATGTGAGAACCTAGACTGCACAGTTAGCAATAGAAAACAGGATTTTATTTTTATTTTTTTGAAAAGCAAGTAAACAGGATTATTTGATAAAACATAACAACAGTCACCTTCATAAAAACTATTTAACGGTTAAGATTGCAGCCATACACATTGAATCAAATTCTACCCAAGTTAGCATCTTTTTTTTTTGTTGGAAACAATAAACTGTTATAAATTCCAAATCCTATGATTCTGATTTTAAAGGCTTCTATGGCCTGAGATGAATTCTGCGATTTTAGATAGGGAAAAAATTTCACTAACGGAAATGAAATTATACAAAGCAATGGAACAAAGCAAAGGACTGGATGTCACTGGACTAGAGAACTAAGCACCATACTTTCAATAACAGTCTCCACCAGAACCATCATCCAATATATAATCCCAAAGTTAATGCTTTCCACACTAATTTGAAAAGACATTCTATGTTATCTGTAAGGAAATATTGTTTGAAATTAAAATAAACTTTCATTCCCTCCTGAGGACTAGTGTAGATAAATTAACATCATAGGGTATAATCTTTCTGCTTGCAAACCTCTTTTCCAATCCTAGTACACAAATGGCTATGTATAGTCATTACCACACAGTGTAGAAGTTAAAAAGCGTCTAACGTTCTAGCAACCCAAATTTTAATAAGATCAGTCAATTCAATTTGATGTCATTCTAGTAATTATTCCTTTTCCATTTTCCAGTGCTTTCTTAGAGCAAGACAAGGAAATAACTCATAAGCCATGAAGAGAACAACCAACAAAAACAATAAAGCTGAGGGAACTCTACTAAAAGATACAAAGAACAGACAGAAAAGCCTACAACAAGTGACGGCTATCATTCGGAAGAATTAGATCACATATGCTTCAGTTAGATGTAGGGGGTATTTGGTACCATTACTCAAATTATTATGTTTTAAATGAGATGGCATAGCCAGAAGTCGAGCCAATATCTCTTTCTGAAATAAATAAACAAATCGTGAACTCTTTCTAAGGCTAATGTTAAGAGACTTGAGTGGGAATATTTTACTTTGCCAATCAGAATGATTCAAAACTAGACTTAACGGTTAATGATTGGTTACTTATTTTAACTACTTATCATAGTTACTTACTAAACCCCTACTCTCTCTATATATATACTTCTATGAATCATGCAATTTATAGTAGTCCAAATCTAATATAGACATAATACAATGAATGGTCAAGTAATCAAGTGACAAAGTTATATAAAGAAACAAGACCTGCAATCCCGTTGTCTGATTAAGGAGCATGCAAATCACCAATACTCTCCAAGGATCATGGAAGTGATCCTCTTGCATGAGACCATATTCCGAGCGAGGAGGAATCCATGTGTTATCTGGAGTTCTTCTTCGGTATGCTTCGTCTTTCTTCTGGGAAGCAGAAAGAGTAGTCTTAATTGCCGGAGATCTCTTACACCTTTTTTTACTTTCCAATAAGTGGCCATCCACATTATCTTCTTCTTTGGATTCTTTCTGAAAGTAGGAAGAGACCTTAACAGACTTGGAACAAGTTTTTGAACAGCGTTTACGCGGCTTAGCTTTTGTATCATCAGCCCCATTTACCAACAATTCTTGCACTCCTGATGTTTGGAAGTAAGGGGAAACCTTTCGGACTTCCACACGTGCTATTCTTTGGTGATTTTCATTTTTCCTCCTCTTGGAAGAAACCTTTCCATTTTCTGCACTATTCTGACTCACTTTTTCTTCTTTGAAGGTTCTGCAGGTGCTTGGCACAGTGGCATGCTCCTCAGTTGTGTTCCTGGCACTCTCACTTACTACAATGGAAGAATTGATAATATTATTCAATGGGAAATGGGGTGCTGTTTCATTTTCCTTCTGATATTTTTTCTCCTCCTCCTCTTGTTCCACTTCTTGTTTCTTCACACCACTAATTTGATAATAAGTTTGCAATGGTGTGCCCATCTTCTTCTGTTTGTCAATCCGTATGTTGTTCACGCTAGCACCACCCTTGTATGCAAATTGTGCAAGTACATCCTCAAGTTTCAAAATCCCATTATTACTTTTATTAGCCTTTATTTGGGGATTCATCTCAGACTTCTGTTCCACATCCCTTTCTTTCTTATTTACTACATTCATCATAGTGCTTGTTTCACGGTTTCCCCTCTTCTTCTTCTTTCCGATGCCATTAGCACCGGATACCTCCACTGAAGTCACATCCTCATTGGCAACACCTGCAGGTTCCATACTTTCATCTTTGTGAATGGCTTCCGGAGAGGTTGGCAGGAACTCTGTAATCTCCTCGGGCTTGGGCTCGGGCTCCAGAGCATTTGTGCAACTACTGTCATCCTTATCATGTTGTGTTACCCTTCTCCTCTTCTTCTTTATGCTAATACCATCACAAACGTCATTGAAATTTACTTGTTCCTTTTCCTTGGTTTTATTTTCACCAGAAACCTTTTCAATTTCAGCTACTACATTAAGGTAGGTCGCAAACATCTTACCCTTTTTTCCATCTCCCCCTTGATTCTGAAAATAGGGAGAAACCACTCGCTGTCCAATGCATATAGGGGCTTTTCTTCTTCTTTTGTGGTCGGAATTAACATTGGCATTGGCCTCAAGTAAACCCACATTGCAATTTAGTTTTTCCTTTTTCTTCTTTGTCTTGGGTTTGTTTTCATAAGAGGCCTTTTCAGTTTGAGCTACTACATTAACAAGAATGCCTGAATTGGAGGCAGAGGTTGGGAATATCTTACCCTTTTCTCTATCTCCTCCTTGATTCTGAAAATATGGTGAAACCACCCGTTGGCCATCATCGCATTTCGGAACTTCTCTTCTTCTTCTTCTTCTTTTATGGCTGGCGTTGGCATTGGCCTCGTCTAAATCCACATTGTCGTTGCCTTCTTGTTCCTTTTTCTTCTTCTTCTTTTTCTCTGTTTTATTTTCATAACAAATTGTTTCAGTCTCAACAACTACTAGTACATCACAACTGTCTGAATTAATAATTTTAGTAGAGGTCTTACCTTTTTCTCCATCTCCTCCTCCTCCTCCTCCTCCTTGATTGTGAAAATAAGGAGAAACCAGCCGGTCGCCAACGCGTATGGCATTGACTTTTCGTCTTCTCTTATTCTTTCCCTCGCTCTTACCCTTTTTATTTGCTTCTTCTTCACGGGTTTGGGTTTCACTTTGAACAGGTCCACTGGAGAAATTGACATAGAAACCCTCCCTTTTTTTCTTCTTCTTATGCTTAGGCTCGTTATCTTCTTCCTCTAATGGCTGAGGCTGAGGCTGCCTTTTCTTCTTCTTCTTCTTCTTCTTTTCCCTCTCGCCTTCTACCATTTTCCCACTTCCTTCCTACTTTCCTCCCTCCTCTCACATTCACTGTTGCACTTGCACAGCGGTTCCACTAAAAAAAAAAACTCCCAAGGCCCAGACTAGTCGCACTTCACTCATTCTACTTGGGCCCACAAAACTAGATCAAAGTGAAATTCTATAACAAGAGTGCCATATATGAACCTCTCATGTGAACTTTCATATTAGCCATATGATCGTTTCATTAAACTTAAGTGAAGTTACTATTCAGAAAAATTATGAACTAACATGAAGTTCCAGATCTAAGATCCATATATGGCACCCTAACTATAGAACGACTTCAAGAATTCTTGTGCTATATGGATGGATCCATCAATTTCTCGTCTTGACCCAACCCAACCATTATGAATTCTCAAATTTACTATAATTTGTATATAAAAATTCATCAAATTTGCTCATTTGGGCTAATCCGAACCAAAGTTAGTATATTAGTCTAGCAATCTACTAGATTTAAACAAACACATAAATCTTACCTTACCATTGTTATAAACCTTTTCATTTTAGTGAAACATATATTTTAATTTTTTTTATAAAAGAAAAAGTTAGAATTGGCCGAAACACAAATTGTTTATATTTTATCCCCATTTCAACATAAACACAATTATCGCCAACCCGTACTTATTTGTTTATTTTTGAAAAATTTGCATAAATGCCACCTTTTAGGGTTGTGTTCAATTGTCATATGAACTTTTAATTTTTACTTTTAACCACCTAAAATTTGAAAAGTATTGTAATTTACCACCTGAGTCTAACTCCGTTACAATTTCCGTTAAATCAAAATTTTAAGTCATTTTCTGTCAATTTATTCATTATAATTTTAAATTTTAAATTTTAAAACTAACATAATTTAAAACAAAAATACAAACAAACCTAATTATCCACACCAAGACCATACATATTGATAGACGGAATTGTGATTTATTTCCTAAATAAAAAAATGGCTTCCCCCACCCCCTTCAAACACCCGCCTTCCCAGTATCCCTCCCCCACCCATGCACAGTTCACACGAAACAAATCCAAACTAACCATCCTCAAAAATCACAAATAGAGTTCAATGATGGTGATGGATTACTCTCTTTCACCAAACCCTCTCCTTCTCATTTTCTTGACAAGCTCTCCTCTCGCTTTCATTTCTCCCTCCCTAACTTTTCATCTTTTTCCCTTTCACAATAACATTGTTAATCATCTGAATATTTTTTTTTCAAGAACATAAGCAGGTGCTACTGCAAAGACATCAACTGTAACTTGGCTATTATAGGAGATGATCTTTTTGGCAAATTGGAGAGCTTAGATGATGGATTTGGATTTGGAGGATCCATGGAATTTCCTTCACCGCCAGCTAAAGTGCCATTGGATGATGAAACTGCTAAAATATAAGAAACTATGAGAGAGAATATGTGTTTGTGAGAATTTTTTGTATATTCTTCTCCTTGTAGGAGGTCATATTTATAGTATAATAAAACCTTGAAGGCCAAGGAAAGTAATAACTCCTAATTCTATTTACAGTAGGAAATCAGAAATAAAAGGGAAATCAATTACAATTAATATGAGAATCTTTGGTGTGCAAGGAAAGTTTAATTAGTCCACAAGTCACACCAACACTCCCCCTCAAGTTGGTGCAAAGATGTCACCAATGCCCAACTAATCCAGTAAATTGTGAGACACTCTATTGGAAATTGTCTTTGTCAAAATATTCGCCAATTGATCCTCGAACTTCACGAAAGGAAATTTAATCACTTTAGCCTTAAGCTTTTGTTTGATGAAGTGTCGATCCACCTCAACATGTTTGGTGCGATCATGTTGAACCAGATTCTATGCAATAGCAATTGCAGCCTTGTTGTCACAAAAGAGATTCATTGTGGATGTAGGTTCATACCGAAGTTCAGTAAGCAACTTCCTTAACCAAAAGGAGCTCACAAATTCGTTTAGTCATATCTCAAAACCCAGCTTCTGCACTAGATAAAGCTACTACCTTCTATTTCTTGCTCCTCTATGTCACCAAATTACCTCCCACAAATGTAAAATAACCAGATGCGGATCTTCTATCTATTACACTACTTGCCCAATCTGCATTTGAATACCCATCAATATTCATCACATTTTGAGAATCTAAGTCATTTTCCGAGTGCAGACTTCAAATATCTAAGTATCCGAATAACTGCATTTATGTTGTCTTCACTTGGAGAGTACATAAATTGACTGACGACGCTCACCGCATAAGCAATGTCTGGTCGGATATGTGACAAGTAAATCAATTTTTCCACTAACTTTTGGTATCTTTCTTTGTTAGTTGGAACTTGATCCGGGTATTCTTCAAGATGATGATTCTAAATAATAGGAGTGTCTACAGGTTTGCAATCTAGCATTCATGTGTTTATCAAGAAGTCAAAGACATATTTCCCTTGAGAGAGAAATATGTCTTGCTTTGATCGGGCCACCTCAATCCTCAAGAAATACTAAAGTCCACCTAGATTTTTCATCTCAAATTCAGTAGCCAAATAGTCTTGTAGCTGGGATATTTCCTGTTTATCATTTCCAGTAATAATCATATCATCAACAGATTATTAAAGCAGTTACCTTCCCTTTCTGATGTTTCAAGAACAGAGTATGATCTGAGTTACTCTACTAGAAACCATTTTTCTTTTTTGCCATGGTGAACCGTCCAAACCATGCTCGTGGTGACTTTTTCAATCCATACAATGTCTTTCGTAATTTGCATAATGTTCCATCTGAGTAGTATTATATCCAAGAGGAATGTCCGTATACACTTCCTCTATGAGTTCTCCATGCAGGAAAACATTCTTTACATCAAACTGGTGTAGTGGTCAATCCAAATTAGTTGCAAGGGACGACAAGACTATGACGGTATTTAACTTTGCTATTGAAGTAAAGGTTTCTTCATAGTCTATACCGTAGGTCTATGTGTATCCTTTTTCCACAAGCCTTGCCTTGTATCACTTAATATATCCATCAACATTGTGTTTTATAGTAAACACCCATTTACATTTGACGGTCCTTTTCCTTTGTGGTAAAGTTTCCAGTGTCCAAAACTGATTTTGCTCAAGAGTTTTCATTTCTTCCTTTATAACTTCAACCCACTTAGGGTCTTTCCATGCTTCAGCAACCTTGGTTGGGATATGGATAGCAAACAACTGATGCACGAAAGCATTGAGTGGTTTAGACAGTTCCTCAATGGACACAGGATACGCAATTGGATACTTTAATGTCTTGCTGATATTTGGTGAATAACGATTTAGTGGCTTCCCGGGATTCTACGTGAAAGGTAATTGATATCCAATAGATTTATCCTCTAAATTCACAAGTGCAATAGAAGTAGTTACCTCAACGATATTCTCAGGAGATTGATCCATTAGTACTATTGAGTGAGAGGGGGGGGGGGGGGGGGGGGTCATGGAAGAACATCTTAGATTCCAGAAAGGTCACATTTAAAGTGACATAGGTTCTACAAGTAGGAGGGTGATAACATCAACAACCTTTCTGATGAGTGGCATATCCCACAAAAACACAATGAAGGGCGCATGGATCAAGCTTGCTACGTTGATTTTTGTGAAGATGAACAAAGACCACACATTCAAAAATTCAGGGTGTGAGCACCAAAACATAGGGCAGTGGCTCATGTTGCGCGAGCACTTGTAAGGGAGTACGAAAGTTCAAGACACCAGATGGCATGTAGTTGATCAGGTGAACGATGGTGACGATAACATCATCCCAGTGATGACGAGGAACATGAGCACCAATCATAAGTGCTCGGGCTGTTTCCAGAAGATGTCGATTCTTTTGTTCAGCAACACCATTTTGTTGTGGTGTCTAAGGACAAGTCGTCTCGTAAATAATTCCATGTTGTTGGAAATAAGTCTGAAAATCATGATTGATACATTCTTTTTTATTCATCAAATGAAATCATGTCATCCATGTACAATCATCTACGAATGTGACAAATCATCAAACGCCAGAAGGAGCAGTGATAGGGGAGGATCCCTAGACATCACAGTGAATTAACGTAAATGGGGTAATACACTTGCTTGTACTCAATGATGAGCACATAATTATCACATTTTCTATCCTTAAATTATATTTGTTAGTAATTGTTTTTCTTACAATTTTAGTTAATTAGGTGTGTTTTCACTTATTTACTTGCTTACATACTCTTTACATAAATAATGGTAATCTCTTTATTTTCTCTTAAGGTTATATACATGTATATGCATTTATAATTTCTTCAACCTTCTTAAGTAGATAAATATGCTTGCTTATTATTTTCTGCACCAGTTTTTGGTTTGTAATATTGCACTTTGATGTTTGCAGTGGGGAGCCAGCCATGCATTGCAAGTGATGATAATTGAAGCATTCCAATTAATTGTGGCAGTCGAAACTAGAGAAGAATTGAGGTGCAACTTCCACAAGCCAAGAAGAATTATAAAATGAAGAATGTGAATCCGAGCAAAAAGAATGAATGGACAGCATGGCAGCATTCCTTGGCATATCACATAATTGAATGATCAATTAAAGAGAGTTAGCACGTGAAGAAAGCAAAAGCAAAAGAAGAATGGGCAGCCAAAGGATGAATCATTTTTTGTGATCAGTCAACATGAAATAAACTAATGCTTTACTTCCTTAAGGTGCTGCACTCAACCAAAAGAAATGAAATTGAATAAGAAAAGCAATGGAAGTGGAGCATGTACCATAAGAATTAAAAGTGAGAAAGCTACGAGAGTGGCATGATGGGATATTAGTTTATTCAAAGCATATTGCAAGGTTGCAACAGGAACGTCTCCCAACTCCTATAAATAGAGAGATCCTCCATAGCATTCAACGCACCCAATCTCCACAACTCTTGAGCTTTCTCTCTTCCCTCCATCTTTCTAAGTTTTAATTTCTGTTTTTAGTTTTATTTTATTATGGGGAACTAACTCCCTAGCTAAGGCTAGGGAGAAAGCTTTTAATATAAGTGTGTAATTTTTATTAGTTTGATCCAAACTTAAGCTTTAATGTGAATTTGTAGTTTTTGTTCAAATGGAATTTGTAGTTTTCTTTTTAATTGATTGATGAATATTTGATAATCTATTTCATGGGTTCAATCATGTTTTTCCCATTGTGTAGTAAAAACTTTCATGCTTTTAAAAGAGAAGAGAATTACCAAAGATGAATAGAATTTGATGAAGATTATTTTTTGATAGTTTGTTGCCAATGGTACAAGTTATGCTTAGAATACTTCTAAAGGAAAAGAACTTTAATTATTTTGAACAACTACAATGGAAAATATTTTGTGGATCAAATTATTAAGAATTGCATGCTTATGTTAAAAGTGGAAACCCAATGCCTTAGTGTTTTAATCAATTGAATTTTCTTGAAATCAAATCTTGCATAAATCTACTTTTCAATCACACTTGTTCTTTTTCATCTCTGTTATTTTCTTTACACCGCTCCCTGTGGAAACGACACTCGGACTTCCGAGCTACACCACTATACGATACCTTCTCTTGGGTTTTGCAAAGTGGTACGAACACTCAACAAATAGGGCATACGGTGACTCTTGGCCAAAATACACGTGTCACATTCGAAGCCAAAGTCCTTGAAATATGAGAATACATCAGGCAGAAGATGCTTTATATAACTAAAAGACGGATGTACCAATCGAAGGTGCCACAACCAAATTTGCTTTTGTTTACTATCATAGGGATGCGTCACACTGTTAGCCATGTCGAGACTAAAGTCATCCACATAACAGAGCCCTCTCACTTAGTACCACGACCAAGAATCTCCTTAATGTGAATATCCTGAAGCAAACAAAAACTCGAGTAAATTAGTACACAACAATTCAATTGTTCAGTAATATGACCAACAAAAATCAATTTATTAGATAGAGATGGAACAAGTAAAGTATTAGACAATAAGGGAGAGGATGAGAGAGCAACAGTGCCAGCCCCTGTTACAAGATAAGTAACTTCATTGGCGTTAGCAATACAAGTTCGTCTAGGTTGGGTAGTATTTAGAAAATCATCAAAATCAAACCTCATATGATCAGTTGCATTGGAATCAATTATCAATCTTATGGAATCACTCTTATCTGTTGTATGGAATCCATAACCAATACCATTACTTGCAATATCGCGTTGTGTTCGATCTTTAAGAGTAGCTCACCATTCGGGGAAGGCATGCAACTTGAAACAAGTCTCACGAGTGCGCAATCTCATCCATGAGTCAGGGTCATTAGTCAAGAAGTCGTAATATGTGCATCAGAAGATGCATAGAATATAGGTTGAGTAAGAACCCGAATCAGAATCTGAGCTTAAGTTGGGGTCTGAGTCTGAGTTGGAGTCAGAGTCAGTATCTGGGTGGGAATTGGAGACATATTCGGGAACTGGGTCTTTTAGGGAATCAATTCGTCGAAGATCGGGTTCGAAATCGGGGTCTAGGTCGGATCCTAAGTGAGGATCGAGTTCAGGGTTTGGTTCTGCAACGATAAGAGCTGAGCCATCTGAGCACTCAATTTGGCTAAGGTCGGGTGAGAAGGAGAGCCAAGGTCGGTGGTACTACCTCCATGAGGAATGAAAAAATCATCCTCCCCCATGGCAGCGAGGGTTTGAAACTAGAGTCAGCAATCCCAAGATCGTTTCTTCTGATACCATGCTAAAATATGAGAAACTATGAGGGAATATGTGTTTGTGGGAATATTGTGTATTCTTCTCCTTGTATGATGTCATATTTATAGTACAATAAAACCTTGAGGGCTCGTTTGGTACAAGGGATTGGCTTGGACTGGATTGGCCAAACTTTAATCCCATGTTTGTTTCCCATGGTTCTAATCTTAAATGGGATTAACTAATCCTGGGCCCACTAAAAACACCTCCTTAGGTGTTCTTACCTAAACCCGTGTGGAAAGAGCGGACAAATTGTCCCGAGCCCTTCGCTAGCGACATCGCATCGCAGTGCCCCTCTCCCTCAACAACCAACCACAACCAACAACCAAGAGCCAGCAGACCCACCCGCCACCACTGCTTTCTCTCTCCTCCAGCCGCAACACAGATTCACCATATCCACCATGGCCACTGCATCATCTTCCCAAGCCATAACCAGTTCAAAATTCAAAGAAAAAAAACACCACACAAACCCACTGGATCAACGCCAAATCTTCCCCTACCCCAGCAACATTGATGTTCCCCTCTCCCTTAACTCCTCTTCTCTACCCCTCTCTGCAAATCCAAAAATAAAATAAAATTAAAGAACAAAAAAGAACATAAATGGTTTCAATTTTGGCTAAGAAAAGAAAGAAACATGAGTTCTTTGCTTGCTTGGCTTGGGTTCTTGCTTGGCTTGTGAGATGATGCCGAATTGGCTTGGGTTCTTTGCTTGTTTTTTGTCTGAAAATTTTCGAAGAGAAAAAGAGGAAAAGGGGAAGACATAATAGAAGAGGAAGAAGAGAAAATTTTTGAAAACAAAATAAAGAGAAAAGTAGACAGAAGAAGAAGAAGAAATAGATGCAGAGAGGAAGAAGAAGAAAGAGAATCGGAGAGAAAGATGGGGAAAAAGAGGAAAGAGAGAGAAAAGAAAAGTCAAACAAATATTTTAAAAACTTACTTTTTACAAAAAAAATATTTATAAAAAAAGTTAGTCATAGTCCAATCAAATATATACCAAACGCAGTACAAGTGTTATCCAACTTATGACATGCCAAGCCAATCCAAGACAGTCCCAATATTTAGTCTAGTCCATGACAGTCCACCGTACCAAACGAGCCCTGAAGGTCAAGGAAAGTAATAACTCCTAATTTTATTTATAGTAGGAAATCAGAAATAAAAAGGAAATCAATTACAATTAATATGGGAATCCTTGGTGCACAAGGAAAGTTTAATTAGTTCACAAGTCACACCAACAAAAACACCATCACGACCACTTGGTTTTAGCTCAACACCAGCTGACTAGACCGAGCTTGATGAAACTAATTCTCCCCAAACCACTCGCGGATCGAGGAATTTTTTATCAAATGTGCAATTTTGAAAGGCTAAAAGCTTTATATATAGAAATTTTAATAACCAAATATCCTTACAATTTAAACAATATTAATATCATTCATAAGTCATAAAAAAAAAAATAGCATTACAATTAACCTACAATTGTTGCTGACGAGGTTTCATATCACGATGTTTAACGAATTGCTTTAGGAAAGAATTGATGTTTAAAGCCCACGAAAAGAATTGTTTTAAGAAAAAATCCTTGTTTAAATTAAAGCCCACGAAATGCAAGTCTTGTTGAACACCCATGAATCTGGTATCCTCCCCCTTTTCTTTTTGCCTAAGCCCAACACAACAATGCAACATAGATAGTTTTGCTAAGGCATTTTGTCGAACACCTGGAGTGCACTACCATTAGCTTGAGTAGAGGGACAATTTGAAGCACCTACATTGGTTTTTCCAACGTGTGGAGATGCAGCTGCACCTCCTTATGCCTAAATAGGTCCGCCACTATCCTCAACCTTCCACCCGATATTAAAGGGTGTATGGCAACATGAGGGAGGAAGGAGCTCAGAGAAGTTGGATACTTACGTTTTTCCATAGAAAAATTCTCATAAAATATATTACCGTAACTTATGCCTCAAAGTTCAAGTGGTATTATTTCCTTTTATTTTTTATTATCGGCAATTTGATTATCGTGTTCAAACTTGTCACCTAATTCATAGTCATGCAATCCTTTTCTTCACGATTCAAAAGACTAATAAAAAATCAATTCTTCGTACTTTTGAAAATGTAAAATCATTGTCTTCCCGTTCAATGACTCTCCAAGCTCATTCCAAATCATTTTCACGATTACAAATGATCAAACTGATGCAACGACATTAAAATGATCCAATTGAAAAATAAAAGATAATCCACCAAAACAAAAGTTCTGAACTTTTAAATATCCGCAACAAAAAACAACTACCAAGGAGTTCCACAACCAAGATTTTCATAAAATTCCCAACTTGAAGCAAACAAGTAACAAACTAAAAACTAATCCTGTTTTTTTAATGTGGCCACACCAGAAATTGGTGCCGATCATATCCGACCTAAGCCTTGGTGCCAATCATATCCGACCTACGCCACAAGGGTGCTGGCGGTGGTAGATTCACTGCAAAAAGAGATCAAATGATATAAGCAAATAGGGAACAACTATTGACACAAAATATGATATAATTTGAAATGATCAAACAGCTGAAGCAATGCTCATTGCGCAAATTTGTATAACCAGTCATGAAAAGAAGATAATTTAACAGCGAACCACTCCGGTCTCATTGTCATAGATACCACCCTATAACTAGCATGTTTATGGAATTGGGGGCAAACCAAACACTAATATTTGGCATATCTCACATAGATTTCATCTCCGAGGGAAAAGCACTCTACAAATGTATAAGTTTTTTGAGGACAGCATATAAAACTATTAGCTTCCCACATATAACGAGTTCTTCAGATTGTGAATGTTTCGCTAAAGGCAAATTTATACACAGTATGCAGAAGAATCCTCAATTGTTTACGGAGCTAAGGCAACATCTATTTTCCATATAGGATATTAACACACTCTACCTAGTGTTAGAGAAGAATTCCATTAGGTGTCTTCAAGTGAGGCTAATGCAACCCCTACGACAGTCACATGAATAGGACAAAATGATTCCAAAACGATAAAAACAAGATACTTACTATTTCCACACTGGTGGAAGCTTCTTTGTCTTCTTGTAGTAACGAGCAAGACGATGGATTCTGCTCTCAACCAGAATCAGTCTAAATTTAGAATCCTTGTCCTTCCTGTTCCTTTCCAAATGCTTCCTAATTGAGACAGCTTTCTTGATGAGGTGGTATAAATCCTCAGGTATTTCAGGAGCAAGACCTAACCCAGCAAAGAAAAAAGGAGGACGAAACCATTTACTCATTTGTGTTCAAACATAAAAACAAACCATGGAATAGAAATCAGGAGAAGACGCACCATGTGCCTTCAGTATACGTAATATCTTGCTTCCGGTAACACTCTTCACCTGAGCAATCCCATGAGAATCACGCAGAATGACACCAATTTGAGAGGGTGTTAGACCCTTCTTGGCGAACTTGCAAATGTTCTCCTCAACCTTAAACATAAAAAACAACTTGGTAAGTATAATACACAAAATGAAAATTAGTGTTTAGTTCCTTTGCATTGGGAATCAATTATCTTGGAAATATCAGTAGTTAACAGACAACCAAATATACTCTCATTCATTCAATAGAGAGGAATGGGTTTGCAGCATTTTCCATTTTCACAAAGGTATGTGGCCATGCATTTTAGATATAAAGGCATAACAATTGATTATATGAACATGGAACGCAGAAAACAAACTAAGTTTTGATTATTCTAAAATGCCGAAACCACTCAAATAGAACCAAACAAAAGAAAAGGTCATTATGCTTCGTTTTCAATGTTAGAATTACAAAGATGCCAACTACAATCACAACATTAACAGACTTGTAAGTACGAAAATTCATATTAATTAGAACATCACTACTATGTGCAGAAACAGCCTCAAGGTTTCATTTGGTGCAAACAGCAAGGAAATTCGTGCCCAAATTACATTAAAAGAATCCGCTACTTCATAGAAAAGATACCCTCTAACTCCCAAAAAAAAAGGAGAGAACACAATCAAATACCATCAGGACCATTTTTTATTCTCTCACTGTTTAATCAATCCATTCAATGAAGATGAAAGACAGACAGAGAGAGTTGAACTAATAAGGCTCTGTTTGGTTGCTAATTGGCTAAAGAAGACCCAAAAAACGTAAAAGAATCCTTTACTGTCTGATACCAATTGGGTAAGAACAGCTTCTTTTTTGTTCTTTTTCCCAAAAGTGGGGAATAACATTGAGCAAAATATTCAAAACTTACTTCAATTTCACATTAACCAAACAAATCACAACAAACCCAACTAGTTAGAGTTAAGGTTTCTCACATCCTGCGTTGAGATCTTTAACCAGCTCGGAGGGGTCCTCTTGTATGGAAGAGCCGAAGCCGATATACCCTTACTGCAAAAACAGCACAAAATACAACACCAAAAAGTGGGTCAAGCTCAAACATATCAACAGAAGGCAAGAAGGCTTCACGGAGCTTATTTACAGAGCTTGTTCAGATAACAAGAAAATAACTCACCCTCTGCTGTGCATACGCCCCATGGTGCCGTTCTGGTCACTCTAGTTTTGCCTCCCTCTGTTACCTGCCGAGAAACCCTAAAATAAAGAGAGGTGGATAACGAAATTTAGTAACTCAAACTGTCAAATTCTTAAGTATGAACATTACAAATCTGTAATTTTGAATCCCCACACAACAGCAACTGAAATTGTGAACTAAACCCAAAAGGAAATTAAAACCCAAAATAAAAACCAAAAGGAAAAAAACAAGAAATGCAATATTATCAAAATTTATATATCTGTGGAATGCATTGGAACCCAGCAAGAAGAAAATGAGGGGAAATAGAACATACCGTGAGTGGAGAGAGAAGAAGCGGCGATGGGTTCTGTAAGAACAAGGAAGATAATAGAAGACGGCCAACAAGAAAAGAGGGTTTCGCGGCGGCAATATGCTGATATAGAGAGAAGAAAAGAGTTAGGGTTTACTAAGGTGAGTATTATATCGCGTGTGTGCAGGTGTATGCTAATATAAAGTTCCAACCACTCAAATTTTCTCACCGCACATTATTTTATTTTCTTTTTTCTTTTTTGGGTAAATAAAGTGACACCATTTTGTTAGAGCATCTCTAAGGATATTTCTTATGCTGCACGGATACGGTATGCCAAATACGGCAAAATTTCAAAAGCTAAGATACATATTGCATCCATCGTAAGTTCAAAACATAAAACTAAATACAAAATACAAAACATAAAACTAAATACAAAATACAAGTCTGTAAAAACAAAACACAAAATATAAGTCTTCATAGGATTGTTCAAATCATAAAAATATTTATAAAAAACACCAAAAAAAAAAAATTAAAAACATTGAGAAGCCACTTCTCAAATCTCTAACTTCATTCATCATATTCATCATGGGTAAATATGATAGCTTCTAATTCCTTCTTTCTATTTCTTCTTCTTTTTTGGTTATTCTCTCCCAAATGAAATGAAAATCTAGCTTCTATCAAGAAGAAGAGTTCGGGTCTTTAAATATAGAGTTTTCAAAATTTACATTATCGGAAGAAAATAGGAGAATTGGCATATCCTATACAAGTATCGACATATCCGACATATCTTATGCGAGCATAGAAGTATCAGTATAAGTATCGGAGTATTGGATACGGGCAAGGTATTAAATATCGATATTATCGGCGATATTATTCCGATAATATCTTATTTTGGGTGGGCCGATATTTTAGCAACTAACCATGGTGTTATCGTCAATATATTGATATTATCCCGATATTAGGGAGATAACTTCAACATTTTTATAAATGATTTGGGCAATATATCGAGATATTATCAATAATATCCCGATAATATCCTGATAATATCCCGATACGAAACCCAAAAAATACATGAAATTTTTTGAAAAGCCTCCCCTTTGCGCATAGAGGGATTCAAACCCCTCCCATTTTACTCCTTCAACACCTTAACCACCATATCACTTATGTTTTTGTGAAGTCAAAAAGATGACTCGTAGAGAAAGAGGCAAGGGGACTTTGTCAAGTCAAGAAGATGACTCGTTATCTATAACTTTGGACTCTGTTGGAGTAGGAAGTAGTAACTATAGTTATACTCATAACCAACCATTTCCCTACCATTCATATCTCATTCTTGTTGGGATGGAATCAAGCGACTCATGGAAAGAATCCGAGATTCAATCTTCAAATGGTTTTGCTTATGGATAACGTCAACCAATCTCGGATCTATATGGGTGACATGTTAACAATTACATGCAAAACTATTTTGGGGATTTATCATTTGATGACTACTCTTTAAAATATACTTACTCTACACATAGAGATGATGAAGATAGTGAAAATTTTGAACCTCATAGGAACTTTATGTGGTACTAAGTCACTCATGTATCTTACCATGCAATGTATAAAGTGTAAAATATTGTAATTCATTATATATAAATGATTATGGTGTGTTTAATCTTCTTTCATTAATTACTACATATTTTCTACACTTACAGTGTTTGCCAGCTCGCTATATAATCAATTTAAATCAGTTAAATCCATCATGCAATGCATTTCCTTCTAATTTTTTGTGATAAACTAATAGATAATTGACTAAATAAATATGCTGCAAAGTTTCAATAAAAAATTTCAAGTTTTTCTTGCAATTTCCGTGGTTTTTATTCAATTTTTACCGATACCGATATTTCCATTGATATTTCCGTGTTTTTTGACTTCCGATATTTCCTATACCACCGATATTTTAGACCTTGGATAAGAGCATACCCCTTCAGTTAGGAGTATCAATGCAACATAGGATATGCCAAATACAAAATGTCAAATTTAAATTTGATGGCTTATATGGCAATTTGATATACTATCAAGGTCCTCACTCCACTTGATATGTTAAACTTTTATTCCATTTGACCAATAAGAATGAAGAATAGGCTTTTTTTTTTTAAATGGAAAAATGGGCCAAACTGTAACAAACATTTAATGTAAACAGATATGAGAGTAATAAAATAATAATAAAACTAATTTGGCGCTTGCTTTTCTCAGTGTCATTTTTGACGTCCAAAGTCCCAGCCTTTATTCCACGTCAGTTTTGGCGTTTTGGTTGGAGTGATGGTTGGAGCTATTTCTTTTGGTCAGATGCCTATGTGACAATTTAAACATATCGGTTGGAGATACTCTTATATACCCATTTATTTATCATTGTTTTTTTTTTTACAAATATTTATTAAACATGAAATATATTGCTTACCACTTTAACCTAAGGTGTACTATTACCACATTTCTCAACACTTGACATGTGTCCATAGGCATAACCATAGTTAACTATTTGCTTTGTACATGTGGAACTTTGATTATGTCAAGTGTTGAGAAAGTTGGTGATGGTACACCTTGAGTTAAAGTGGTGAGCAAAAATGCTCATTTATTACTCATGTTGAGTTGACTCAATTTTGGGTTGATACATTACCTTATATCAATGGGTCATGATAGGGAGACCTTCTTTAGATACCAACTTGTGTACCATCTTTACACAAGTTGGTCTCTAAGATGGTCTCCCTAGCATTTTCCGATACCAACTTGAGTTGACAAAAATTAACCTTATAATTACCCTTTTACTAACATGTTTATAATCTTAACATTTATTATTAATTAAATTGCTTCTTTTTATTCATTCAAAAAACTTAGAAAGATTTGATCATGTCACAAATATTGAAATTATAAATTTTAGGAAAAAAAATTAAGAAGGATGGCAATTTTCCCTATGAAGTGCGGGGCTTTGATCCTAATGAGTCGAGGATGAAGGATAAAAAAAAATGTATACGGACGGTTTTGTGAAATTTCGGGTATGGTGTTTAGTATATTTTTAGTTTAAAAAAATTGAATTGATGTATAGCTTCTGCTCATAGTGCATTTTTCTCGTTCAACAAATGAGTTTTTTTTTTCCTTCTAATGGGCAATGACCGCGGTGTTGGGGAATCTCTTATTTGAATATTGCGGGTATGAAGGTGGGGATGGATGAAAAATGCTTTACGGGGATGGGGATGAGAATGACAAACCCACCCCAAATTTGACCCATTGTCATCCCTAGTTGTTTGATAACAATTTCATTTTCATTTTCTTGAAACTGAAAACTAAAAACATGTTTGGTAACAGATTTCTTTTTCAGTTTTCAAAAAAGTGAAATCTAGTTTTCAAATCACCCTTATAGTTTAAGGCAACTTGATTTGTTTTTTTTTTTTTTTGGTTTTGTGTTTTTTTTCTCATTCACCAATTTTACATCACCACATATGCATTGCACTTGAGTTAAATAAAATTCAATATTTGAAACCTCCAGACTTGGACCCAGCCGCTCGACTCTTGCGTGGACCCATTTCAAGCCTCAAGACCTCTAGATCCAAAATTCACCAAAAATTGATCTAAAACTACTACTAACTCTTTGTAACATGCATTTTCATTCTATGATCTCAAATTCACAATTTCACTCCAAAAAAACTTCCATTGTCAATGCAAATTTCAACATATGTTGCTACAAATGCCAAATTAAATAAATTATCTCTATTGTTTTTGTCATGCTATGGTAGTGCATGCCTTTAAGTACTATCATGATTGAATGAAATGTTTGTTGGTGCAGGTCAATGGTGAACATGAGGTAGAGGAGCTTATATTGAATCATTGAGAGAGTTGGGGTGCGAAGGGAGGCAACCTCGCCATTTGAGTTGGGTAAGTCCCCATTCTGGAACATGATCTAATGTATGTGACATGTCAAATAGATGTCTGAGTTGGAGAGTTCACAATTTGAAGTGGAGGATTGGGAGTTTAGAGTAGGTGATGTGGGTTCTGCTGCTCGAGTGCAAACTATCTTGTGTAGAGCATGTGGATATTTGCATGTCATGTAGGTCAACCTTTTGTGTTGAATTCACTTTGGTATAGTTAGTTGATGTCCTAATACATTTCGCAAATAGATGGGCAAGATCTTCCATTCGAGGTTAAAAATTGGAGCATATCATATGAGTTCAAGCTAAGCAGAGAAACCTCGAGAGGTCGAGTGAGAATAGAGGTCTCTTGGTTTCTACTTTTCTAGAAGTTTGCTTTTATGTGAGTCTAAATTTGATTTGTATTGTAGTGAGTATTTCACCACAATTGAAGGCGAGGAATCCAAGCTCTAAGCTTGCTGAGTCTTTGAAGAGAGCTCTTGATTAACAAAGAAAGGTTAAACAAAGAAATGACGTTGATGGAAGTACGATCAGACAACCTTCAACTTGGGTGCATGGTGACCTTGGTCCCTTCCAGGTTATTCCTCATGCCACACCTTTCTTGGACAAGGAAAATGATGAGCTCAAGAAAGAGGTAGCTGAAAAAGACCAGCAGAAGAAGAAGATAGCCAATGCCAAAGAGGCGCTAGCCGAAGTTGAGGCCAAGAAGGCAAAGGAGATTGACTAAGTACGCGTAGAATCGGTTGAGGCATACAAAATATCGGAGAAGCTAAAGGACTTAATCTTGGACAAGATAGTGGATGAGCAGTACAACTGGGAGAAGAAGCTTATGAGGTTTAATCCTATTATGGAGATCAACTTTTACACAAACAGTGATCCTCATCCCCTTCCAGCAAGCAATGAATGGATGGATTAACTTGGTACAGTTGCCGATTCCACTACCTCCCTAGCTTGTAATGCTGATGTTACTGACGAGGTCGTGAATACCAAAGCATTATTGAGGATGACACTGTCAGAGCCAATCAGGAGAAGATTACCGAAGCTTAAAATTTGTCAAGGAGAAGGTATCGTAGGTTACGACACTGGCTTTCCAATTCACGTTCCTTAAGGCTTAACGCATTAACAACAACTCTTGCTTAAGGGAATTGGGCGTACATCTTTATGCTACAAGCAGCTTGTGCTACCAACGAAGAATATGCTGCAAAAGGGCAAAGCATAAAGCTAGTTCTCTGTGTTAAAGCTAAGTAATCTCCACACTAGCATACAAGCAATATGAACTTCACAGGCTAAGCAAAGCAAGCTATCTCATGCCAAGCAGAATGCATAAACAAAAATATTTTAGGAGCATCATACAATTTATTACTCAAGCCCATGGCAAGCAAAATTCTCATTCCATGATCAACAAACAATTCCCATGGCAAGCAAAATTCTCTTCTAGCAATACAAAAGATTCAAGCATTGCGAAACTTGCATTCTGTCAATTTCTTAATAGCTATTTTCTTGCAAAATGAGAGAGAGTCCAAAATTAATCAAGCAGGTATCCACAAGAAAGACGAGCCTAAGCTGAAACACCAATTCATACTTATGCCTACAAAGTAAAAATTTTTTTTTTTTTTTTTAAAAAGAAGAAGCTCACATGACAAGACCCGACCCAAATTCTACTTTGGAATCCGAGTCGAACCCTGTGCATGTTCGACACCTGGCAGGTGTCGGGCACAAATGACCTAATTGCCCTTCTAGTCAAATTTCATTAAACTCTTGGTTTGACTTCTGCCAAAAATTTGGCAAAGTCTCCCTTGTAATTTGATCAATCCCGAAATTTACACCTGTCAAACAAGCAATTAAATATGTACACCAACTTAAACCTATCAAACAAGCAATTAAATATGTACACCAACTTAAACCTATCAAACAAGCAATTAAATATGTACACCAACTGCCAGCATGCAAATAATTACATTTTAACAGTTAAACATGTGTTTTAGGGCAATATCAGAGCTCTATACAGAATAGATTACAAGTATAATACAATTATACTCAATCCTACGTTGGCAAAAGACATGGCGGAAGGTGGACTTGGCTCGGTGGTGGCTCACCATGCACGATTATTACTTGGGGGCGCAAAACATCATAAAAGGTGAGTGGACCAAAAATAAAGTTTTCTAAAAGTACATAAGAACGTACTAACCCCACTGTAATAACAGTTATGAAATTGAATCATTTTCTTATTTATACTCGTACTGAAATTAATGCATTCATATCTATATCTATAGAGTTAATCACACATTTAATCAAACATTAATTCCTTGAAGGCATTGAAATCAACTTTAATCTACCACCTAGGTGTACCCATTTATTTTCTTCAATTCATCGTGTCACCTTTGGTGACACGTCCTCGCAGGTCTCGGTGACACGAAGTCAACCTGAGCTGCAATCCTCACAGGATTCAGGAGATGTTTAGTCGGCCTAATATGTAATCCTCGCAGGTTTCAGGGGACGTTTAGTTGACCTGATCCGCAATCCTCTCTCTCACGGTTCGGGTATCCCTAAAACTCACAGGGCATAAGTCAAGCATGCTGACATATCCGAAGGTAACATAATTTATATTTGGGGTACCTAAGGTGGCTTAAAGAAATATAAAATTCTGAAAAGATTAACGAATAAACGAATTCTTGTTTAACTTAAAACTCTACTGTCATTAAACCTGATATTTAATTAGATTTTTCTTTTCCTATATCCTTTAAGGGTATCCCCCTCGGCAACATATAGATTGAAATGCTTAAAAACAACAAATCATATCATAGAAACACTGATCATTTAAATAAACTTATTCAAGATCAAATAATGAATTAAATTGCATAAATTCATTTATGAAAACAAACAATCCACTCACAACTGGTCTGTGCTCGTTGGACCTTTCGAAGGTCCCTCTTGCGGGTCAGTCTGTACTCGGGTGCTTGAATAATCATCATAACATTTTATTAAAAATCTGCTTAATAATATAATATTAAATTAAAACCCTGACCCCCGGGTCTTAAAGGTGCATGCATCAATTTAAAGGTAATTCCTATGCCCACATTAGCTTTTCTCTCATTTGGAATGGTTTAGAAGTAACTCAGGACTCAAAAGCGACAAAGTCCCAAAAAGTCAACCCAAGACCCTGTTGGGTCCACGACCTCAAAATTCCTATCTGAAAGTTCCTAGAGGTTCTAATATGCCTAGGACACATGTCCCCAAAGTTTGGTTTCGATCGGATGGTCGGATTGCTCATGATCGTATGATCAGAGGGACGAATGATTTCCGTAACCCTAGCCCTAGGGTTGGCATTTTCGGAGTATCCGGGACTCCGATTCACGATCTGTTGAATCCTACATGATCTTGGAATTACCTAGATCAACATAATTCAATTTGACTATGATCCAACGGTCCAAACGTATTGAACTCAGAAATCGCGCAATAGGCTCGATTCGTTCAAGGTTCAAACGTTGTTTGAATTGAAATCCGCAAGTTCCTACATGCTCATGAGGACACGAGGATCATTCTAGGACCATAAGTGGTCCTTGATACCTGGCCCACATGCCGCCCAAGTGCCGGCAGTGCGTGGGTGTGTATAGAAAATTCTGGCGGCATCTATTAAATTAATAATTAATAATTATTTAGGTTTTGGGTTATTACATCACAACTCCAGCAAGTAGGGAAAATTACCTACCAAAAGAAGAGCTCAGATGCCCAAGTTACGACACCTTCACCCTTCCTGTTCCAAAGACTTACAAGCCTACAATCATGGGAAAGGCTCATCATGTAAAGTTTAGCATTTTCGCAAGCATAAGGAGGCCCAATGCACAACAAAGGAAAATAAAAAGGAGCAATCCATACCGGCAACTCCTCCGCACGATTTCTACAAAGGCACCTTTCCAACAGCTTGTTAAAAAAAATCAAAGGAAAGAGGACCCGAAAACTGACTCAATCCCTACCTTTTCCAGCAACTATGACGTGGGTACTCTCGTCGCGGCGACAATAAAGAATGGATAGGTCTAGAGGTTTGGCGCTTGGCTGCCAAAACAAGAAAAGAAAAACCCCTCAATAGATTTGGAAATTGCAAAGGAGTAGGCAATACCTTGTTTCGCGAAGGAATCCCCCTTAAAGGATGGCCTCTGATGCACCAAGAAAGGAGGAATTGTGAATTTTGGAAGAAAAGTTTGCACAGAGACAATCTCTTCCAGCAACGGCAAGAGGATTTCTTCACACGGGGAATAACGAAGTCAAGTTTGGCTTGAGCTCTCTTCCAGCGGCTGTAGACAGGCGGGTCTCCTCGATCTCACTCTTTCTCTCTCGCTTTGAGTTCGCTAGAGAAAGGACAAGAAAAGAAGAATAAAGTGGTAGAGAGAGGGACTTACTCTGGTACGCGTAAAGAGGAAAGAAAAGAAGAAGGAAATAATAAATGAAAAGAAAGAAGGAGGAAGTTGGTATCTGGGAAACCGCAAATACCTGCTGGAGCTTATCATGACACGTCGCCATCGTGCACGAGGGAAGAGAAAGGCCACCTTGCCAATTATAAATTTGATTTTTGGGTTGGGTTTAATTATTCAACCCATTCCAGCACTTATTCATGGCCATAATAATTAAGGAGGCTAATGTTATGGCCTAAAAATTCCAAGGCTAGACCCAAATATATTCTCGGCCCAATGCGATACTTTACTAACAAGAAACCCGATTTGGGCACGCGAAAGTTTGTCATACACGCTTGTATGAGTCACGATCTACGTGCCACACCAAGCAAATATGTACCCTGTCAAGCTAAGAGTTGTAGCAAGCCTATAAAATGCATCGGCTCTATGAACCCATTCTAATTATCCCGTCAAGCGTTGTTTTGACTCGACCACAGCCCTTTACAATACGATGAAATTCGAGCGCGAGCACGCCAATCGACATGCAATGTCAAGCGGAAAACTCTTTATTTTACACCTAGCCACGCTACAAGCTTAAGTGGGCCTCAGCCATGCAAATGTCTTGGGCTTGCTAAGCGGGTTGTGGTATGGATGGTTACGAGCATTCATGATGCCCATTGATGAGCCAAAAAGTGGAAGTTTTGGGCTACCTGGGAGCCCCAAAACTCGAGCCCATTTTTTGAGCCCAAATATGTGGGTAAGTATGAAAGAGAGAAAAAATAGCCCATCACGTTAGAGCAAGTCCAGCAGAGGGTTTTGGACTTGGGCTGGGGGGGTTTGGGGAGAAAAACGGGCTCCAGCAGCAAGGGATAGCCCGAGTTGCTTGTGGGGGCCACGAAGTCAAGCTGGCTCGAGGGCAGGTCCAGCCCCAGATCCAAAACTCGGGGGAGCTGACGTCATCGATGACATCAGCACGCAAAACTTAAATTTTTTTGCTGTTGGCGCGTGCAATGCACGTGCCAAGGTAAAAAAATCTGGCTTCCGCATGCTGACGTAAACCCTGCGCAAGCCCAACGGCTCTAGGATAGATGGCGTCGTTTGGGTGCTTCGATGTCCTTTCTCTCTCCAATCCAACGGCAGCCAATATTTTTGTTATAAAAATATGAAGAAAAAAAATGAAATTTTGTTTTTAAAAAACCAAAAAAAACATGAATTTTTTTTCTATAAATACCTACCACTACTCTTCACTTTCAACACCAAATCCTCATACATTTTCTTCTACTTCTACTATTATTCACTTTTTACTTAACATTTTATTCACTTTCAAGTTTTATTTTTCTTTATCATCTTTATGGCTTCTTCTATCGACGGTGTTGGGACATGGAGCACCATGGAAGATGTTTTGTTGTGTGAGTGTTGGGTCTAAATTTCTCATTGTCTCATCACGGGCAATGAGATAAAATTCTTTCAAATGTGGAAAAAAATTTCATTCTGAATTTTGTGAAAGATCGGGTTCAACCTGTACGGAAATGGCATTGTCTAGTAGGTGGAAAATTCTCAATAAAGAGTGGGGGAAATGGAGAAATGCTTTGGCAAAAGCGATGGACAACCGTAGTAGTGGGGAAAATCTTACCGATGAGGTAAATTATTTGTAATTTTTGTTTTATTAATTTTAATGTGCTCATATTTTTTTATAAATGTTTCTTGCATTGTCAATATTTTGTTAATATTTCATTAATACCTAATATTTTGTTAATGTTTCTTGTATTGCCAATATTTTTTTAATGTTTCTTGCATTGCCAATATTTTTTAATGTTTCTTGTATTGGGAGAAAGGCGGCGAAGGCAAAGAGAGTGAGTAATTCTACTAGTAATTCATCTAAATTTTTGGAGGAAATTGCAAGGCAAAAATCCATGAGACTTGAAATAGAGAGGAAAACCCAAGAAGATGACAGGATATTTCAAATGGAATGCGTAAAATAAAGGGAGTATATACGCAAGCAAAACATTGAGAAGCAAGATCGGGAAACCATGGCTATGGATACAAGCCATATGTCCCCTGAAACAAAACAATTTTGGAAGCTAGAATGAAGGGATGTTATGAGACGAAGACTTTTTCGTGATAATGGACCTAGCAACACGGATTGGTTAAATGATCAAAACCATTAAGTTAGTTTGCTTGCTTTTTATTTTCATTGTATTTTAATGTTTTATTTTGAAAATTAGTTGTAATTCATGCATTCAATAAAATACATTTTTATTAAAAACATTCCATACATAAAAAAACAAACCACATCCAAAGCATTAAAAAAAACAAACCACATCCAAAGCATTAAAAATAAACAAACCACAACCAAAGCATTAAACTAAAAAAAGCATAACAAAAAATAAAACATAAACATAATAAATAAAACAAAATTGTTCACTTCACTTCATTCACCGTCATTGCCTTTCACCGCCCATAAATGCTCCATCAAGTCAACTTGACGTCATTCATGAATATAAGACGATTGCATCTCCGTATATCGATCAATCATACGGGTCATTACACCACCATCCCTAACCAACGGTTCATGCTACACTGGTTCTCCATTTGGCCCCATGGATTTTTCATAAATTCGTGTCAAGGGCATGTTCATTGGATCTAGTTCGTACATGTCTTCAGATGAATAATCATACTTATCCTCCACAATCATGTTATGGAGGATAATGCATGTCATCATTATGCTCCTTAACATCTCCTTATCAAACATACATGCCGCACCCCTAATAATAGCCCATCGGGCTTGGAGGATACCAAAGCACCTTTCCACATCTTTTCTGTACCCCTCTTGATATGTAGCAAAAAAATTTTGCTTCTGGGATCGGGGATGGGGAATTGACTTGACAAATCTAGTCCACCTCGGGTAGAGGCCGTTAGCTAGATAATACCAATTTTGGTGGACGATATTGTTGATTTGATAGGTGATATTTGGGGCTTCACCTCTCAAAACATCATTGAACATCGTGGATTGACCTAGGACGTTCAAGTCATTTTGAGATCTGACAACTCCGAGGAAAGAATGCCAAACCCACGTATCAAAACCTGCAACGGCTTCAAGGATGATGCTTTTTTGGCCTTTCCGATTCCCATAATCGCCTCGCCAAGCGGTCGGGCAATTCTTTCACTGCCAGTGCATGCAGTCGATGCTACCAACCATTCCTAGAAATCCTCTCTCTTCGGCTTTTTGTAGAAGCCGTTGCAGGTCCCTGGGAGTAGGTCTGCGCAGGTACGGTCCCTGGGCGTAGGTCTGCGCAGGTAGTCCCTGATGTACAGAGTTTCAACTGCATCATAAAATCTCACCAAGGTCTCCAAAATAGTGGACTCCCCATCTGGGCAATCTCATCCACTTGATCAGTAGATGAGCAATACACCAACATTCGTATAACAACTGTGAACTTTTGCTCGGGAAGCAGTTCCAAATTTCTAGCAGCATTTCTCTTTTGAACAAAATATTCATCATAATTGCAAATATCATGCATGACTTTATTGAACAAATAGGGTTGCATTCTATATCTCCTTTGAAAATCAACATCAAAGTACAAAGAAGTTGGGATAAAATAATATTCCTTAAAATTCTTACCCCGAGAATGTCTAAGTCTGTCCACATTCATGCCACGACCTTCTCGTGAACTACCGCGGCTTTGGTTTTCTCAATCATGCATAGCCATTACTGTGATAGTTTGCATATCCAATTCTGCCTGCGCCCTTTTGCCTGCAGTTCGTCTACGCCTTCTTTCTCTAAATTCTCAGATTTGCCTCTCCAAGACCTCGTTCATATCTTTCATTGGAGTATGAATTCTAAAATATGAGAAATGAAAATGAAGAGAAGATATGGTGTGAGAGGTGTGAGCTGAGGCTCTAGTTATATAGAAAATTTTTGGCCGATAAGGATGATACGTGGCGTAATTTTAGAGGGTGAAAATCTTATCTGAAATTTGAAATTCAGATGAAATTTATATGAAATTTGAAATTCAAATGAAATTTTATTGAAATTTGAATTTTGAAATATATATGAAATTTTAAATTTGAAAGTTATCTGAAATTTGAAACCGAAAATCTTATCCGAAAATTTTATCCGATTATAAGATATGAATAGTATTGACACGTAGGAACCCAAAAATCTTATCCAAAAATATTGTCCAAATTAATTATTTAAGTAAACAAATTTATGAAAAAAAATAAAAAAATGAATAGTGTTTGCCCTAGACTAGGGCAACTGCTGGAAACCAACATTGCTTTTTCAGGGGCACCCACTATTCACGTGAATAGTGGCTGCCTTAGTCCCCCTTGCCATGGCTAAGGCCACTTCCAGCAGCCCCCTAGGGCTCGGGCAGGGGGGGGGGGGGGGGTGGTGGGGGCAAGAGCCCAAAATCAAGTTCCAGCAACAAAGGCTGGCCTAGGCAATTCGTGGGGTCCACGAGCCTGGGCTGGCCCGAAGGCAGGGGGAGCCTGAGCAGGAGCCCGAAGGCGCGGCTGACGTCATTGCTGATGCCCGTGTGACGTCAGTAGGTGGGTTTCAAAAATTTTTACCGTTGCACGCGTCAATGTTAAAAAAAATTTGCTGTGCGAGCGTCAGCTTTCCCCCAACAGATCTATGCCACATGGTGTGTTCTGGTCCTTCCGATTCCTTTTGTCATCCAATCCAACTGCATGGAATTTTTCAAGGCAAAAAATTATGAAAAAAATTTGGAATTTTTTTAGAAAAATACCCACAAAATACTGATTTTTTTTTCTTCTATAAATACCAATCCATGCTCTTCACTTTTAACAACAAATCCTCATACATCTTCTCCTTCTCCAACTATTATTCACTTTCTACTCAATATTTTTTTCACTTTCAAGTTTAATTTTTCTCTATCATTATGGCTTTTTCTCAAGAAACTGGAGGGGCATGGAGCATCATGGAAGATGTCTTGTTGTGTGAGTGTTGGGTCCAAAGTAGTCATGATCCCATATCGGGTAATGAGATGAAATTCTCTCAAATGTGGAAAAAAATTCATCATGAATTTGTTGAAAGATCGGGTTCCACCCGTACGGAAATGACATTATCTAGTCGGTGGAAAATTCTCAACAAAGAATTGGGGAAATGGAGAGATGCCCCCACAAAAGCGATTGATAACCAAAGAAGCAGGGAAAATCTCAGGGATGAGGTAAATTATTTGTAATTTTCATTTTATTAATTTGAATGTCCTATTAATTTTAATTTAAATGTTTTTTGCAATTTGTATATTTTGTTAATATTTATTGTATTTCCATATTTATTTAAATGTTTCTTGCAATTTTTATATTTTGTTAATATTTCTTGTATTTCTAATATTTATTTAAATGTTTGTTGCATTCTCTATATTTTGTTAATATTTTTTGGATTTTCATTAATATGTTTATCTTTTTTGAACAAATATCATGCATGACTTTATTGAACAAATGTTGTTGCATTCTATATCGGCCTAAAAAATGAACATTAAAGTATAGAGAAGTTGGGATAAAATAATCTTTCATAAGATTCTTATCCTGAGAATGTCTATGTCTATCAACATTCGGTGCACGACTTTCATGTGAACCACGACTGCTATGGTTTTCTTCATCAAGCAAAGCCACAGCCATGACAATTTGCTGATCTAGTTCTCTCTGCACTCTTTTGCTTGCAGCTCATCTACGCCTTCTTTCTCTTATTTCGTTCTTGCCTCTCCAAGATCTCCTCCATGTTTGCCATTGAGAATGGAATATAGAATCTGAAATCTAAAATCTGAGAAAAGAAATTTTTGAGAAGATGTAGTGTGAGTTGAGCCTTAGTTTTATAGAAAAATTTAGGTCAATAGATATGACACGTGGCACAATTTTATAGGTTGAAAATCTTATTCGAAATTTGAAATTCAGATGAAATTTATCTGAAATGTGAAATTCAAATGAAAGGTTGAAATTCAAATGAAATTTATCTAAAATTTGAAATCTATAACACGTGGTGCAATTTTATAGGGTGAAAATCTTATCCGAAATTTGGAATTCAAATGAAATTTGAAATTCAAATGAAAAGTTGAAATTCAAATGAAATTTATATGAATTTGAAATTCATATGAAATTTATATGAAATTTCAATTTTGAAATTGATCTAAAATTTGAAATCTTATCCGAATATTTTATCACAAAATCTCATCCGAAAATATTGTCCAAATTAATTGTTTAGGTAAACAAATTTGTGAAAAAAACAAAAAATTAAATAGTACTTGCCCTTTGCCATGGCAACTGCTGGAAGTGCAACTTACTTTTTGCAAGGGCAGACACTATTTACGTGAATAATGTCCACCCTAGCCCCCTTTGCCATGGCAAGGGTTGACTTTGGAAGTGCCCTAAGGGCAACTACTGGAAATGCTCTTAGGAAGTGGCCCAAACAACTTAGAAAATATCTTAGGAAGGTCTTCAGCACATGGCCAAAGAAAACCGAAGATAGATCATCTGAAAAACCAGCGTGTGCAGGCTGTTAGGAGTCTTCAGCACATGGCCATAGACAAAACCACGATAGACCACATGAAAAACCAAAGGATCCTTGCGTGTGCAATTTGCTGGGAGTAAAACACCCTTCAGACCAACACCATTACCCACTTCTTTCTCATACCAGCTCTTGCCATAAAGTAAGGGAGGAAAGAAGGAGAGATGGTAGCCAAAGATAGGAGATTGCCACAAGGACAGCTGCGGGAGGACTTTAGAGCTCCCAAAAATCTTGTCTTTATGTGTTTGGATTAGGGGGATTTCACAAAAAATGGATGAATCAAAGGAAAAGAAGAGGAATGGAGGGGGACACTTAGCTGATTTGGGAAGAACCAGCTAGGGTTTTTTGGGAAGAAGGAGCCTCATCTCAACCACATCCAGAGAGGGCAAACATCACCTCTCATAATTGGAACCCTTCAATTTCGAGTCATATTCCTCCATTTCTTCCCCTTTTCTCTTTTGGCAAGCCACTCCAGAGCCTGACGAAGCTTTCGTCTAGCTGCTAGAAATTTTCTCAAAACACCCATTCTTCCAGCCTTGTCTCTTCCTCTTTCCCCTCAACAAACTCTCGAAAATACTTTCTTCCCTTACTTTGAACCCCCATTTCTCATAGGAAATCCAAGCCTTCTCTCTCTCTTTAATGCTAAACTTATGAATGCTTAGCTTCCATGCCAAGCCTAAATATTTATCTGTAAGCAACTGTTGGTTTTGTTGTTGAAGAAAGCCAAGGTGTTTCCTAAGGCTCCACGAACTTTTAGAAACACCCTTGAGGTCTGATTCTTGAACTCAGACACATGGACAAGTCCACTGATTTGCTTTTTACAGTAGCCCAAGCTCATCTGTAGCTGCTAGAAGGAAAAAGCCCCTACAGATACATTTTAGCACTTGAAGGTGTTTTTTTATTTGGATAAAAAATAAACTTCATTAGATAAAACTTCAACAAAACAAAAAAGGCTTAGTTGCTATAGTGCCCACTGAAACACCACACTTGTAAGCTGCATGCCTATTTATAGGCTAGGTGTTGCCTCCATTGCCCAAGTCCCATTGACTTGGACAATCTCTCCTAGCCACATATTTTATTTCTCTAGACTTTTCTTGAACTTAAAAGCCATGTTTGGTACGCCTCATTGAATTGGACTGGGTTAAATAGCATTTGAAACCCTTGTTTGGTAAGAGACAGGACTAACTTAAATGAGATTGTATAGTCCAATAGTGAAAAACGCCTCACTCGCTCGTCTAATACAGTGAGCTTGAAAAGTGGTTTGCTAAATTGCACGCTCGCTAAATGGAGTCCGACGCTTCTCTTTAAAAAATATTAGAATTTTATTTGTTTTCTTTTAATTATTGTTTTAGATCTTTGAATGGTTTTTTTTTTTGCAGCATTTATTTATTTTAGATAAAAATCCTTAATTAAATTTAAATATTACAATAATTATTTTGATATTGCATTTGGAAAATCAAACTATAGTAATTTACAAATATTTGATATTTTTCTAATATTGAAACAAGTTTAATAATTCATGATGTGATGCTTTCTTTGTCACAAGCAATTTTTACTTTGTCAAATTATATATATCTATAATTTTTTTAATTATTGTTTTACTTGGTCCTTGAAAAACCTAGAATTATATAGGTGCGCTTAGCTCCTTTAACAATGTTTCGACCAACTAAGATTAATCTTGAGAAGCCAAAAAATAAATATCATAATTTTATTCTTCATTAAAAAAAAAAAAACCAGAATTTTATTTGTTTTCTTTTTATTACTATTTTAAATCTTTTTTTGTTGTTGCCAAATATTGTTATAAGTCTTTGAATTGGGTTTCTTTCTAGCATTTATTTATCTTTTAGGTCAAAAACCTCAATTAAATTTAAATATTATAAGAATTATTTTTTAGTCTACATAGGTCTTAACTATTTTTATAATCTAACTTTTTAGTCCGACGCAACACTAAGTGCCTGTTTGGCATTGCTTATGTGGGGTGATAAGTGATTTTTAAAAAATTTTGGGAAGCCTAACTCGTTTGGTAAACTATGATAAAATCACTTATTGTTAAAAATTGCTGTGAGAGAAAGCTATAAGGGAAAGCAGCTAATGAGGTGCTTTCATTTTCTAATTATGCAGGAATCAGTTTTGAAGAGGCGCTTGGTTTAATGATTATGCTGCAATTTTTTTCCTAATTATGCTGCAATCAGTACCAACAATACTTCTAACAAAAAGTTTACCAAACGCCAAACTGCTTTCTCTTACAGCTGATTTCTCTCACAGCAAATCTGACAGCGATTATTTTCATAACACATCAATGCCAAACTATCCCTAAATGTAGGTTAGTACTTAATCAAACTTAGGCCAATCCAAGATAATCCGAAATAGTCCTAGGATTTAGTCCAGTCCATAACAATCTGTCGTGCTAAATGACCCAAAGTGACCCACTTTGCCTCATTAATCAACGTTTTGTGTTTCATTTTGGCCATACCGTCAAGTCTGTTAAAATGAGATAGAAAATGTTGGTAAATGAGGCAAAATGGGTTACTTTAAATTTCGAGGGGTGATGTGAGATTTGACTAATATTTAGGGGCACTGTAGCAATTAAAGGAAAAACCTACGACACTAAAATTGTCAAAATCAAAATTTCAAAGGAAAAAAGAAGTAATTCAGCCGAAAGCATTTCGCGTCGTGTAAACTTTGCGTCGGCGAACCAGTGTAATTAGAGATTCGCCGAAACACTACTTCCCATTTTGCTATCAAATTAAAGCAAAAATATTATAAACAATACAAATATCTCTCACGCTTCCTTCAATTTCGATCTCGCCCATAACTCCCTCTCTCTCTCTCTTTTCATTCTCTGAAACGAAATCTCAGCGGAAGCAAAGCCACAGCCACAGCCACAGCCACAGCTCCAGCTGAGAAGAAGAAGAAGATGGCGCCGCCAGCAGCAGCGGCAGCAGAAGGGCAAGTCCAACGCGGACAACAGCAAGGAGGAGGAGGGTTTGGTCAGAGCATCACTGGAATCATAAGGATTGCTGTGTTTTGGTACTTCGCTTCCAAATTCTTTTCTCCCAAAAAGCCTTCTGACCCCACTCAACTCAGCACCAATCTCTTCCAAAAGGCCGAACCCCTGGTCTGAATCATCTCTCTCTCTTACTCTTCGTCTTTTTCTCATCTCATTTTCTCAAATTTGTATGCTTTACTGAGGTTTTGGTTGTTTTTGAGATCTGGGTACGCTGTATCTCTCTTTTTTTTTTTGCCGATCAATTGAAGTTCTTGTTTTTATGTCTTCAACATACGTAAAAATAAATCTTTTGGCTACCAAATAACATGGCTTAGGGGAAGTATATATTTATAAATATTAAGGGCTTAAGCAGAGTATATACTTACTCTACCATACTCGAAAGTTATGATTTATTACAACTGAATATAAATAAAAAGGACAGTTGTGTGACCTACATGTTTATGACAGTTGGAAGTTTACTGAAACTCATATGGATGTCGAAGTGCTACTGTAGCAACTGTGTGTAAGATAGGATGGGAATATTGTCGCCTGCTATGTATGGTTTCAAAACACAATTATTTGTACAGAGTGAACTTTTTTTCTTCTCATAAATAAAGAGTTATGATGGAAATAAACACACACAGGGTTACATATGCACTAAGATTGTGGAAGATAAATGGAGTATACAGAGAGATATGTGAAAAAAAAACTTGGTGGATGGTGTTATGGGGAAAAATCGCATTTCTGGTTTAAATCTTTATGTGTTATAGGTTTAAGCAAACTGCTAACTGTTATTGTTTCAGAGTAGGCCTGATTTGGCCTTTTATACCACTATTTTCCTTTAGAGATTTTCCATTCTCATGTCAAACTCAAATTTTTGATGATTTCTATTCAGGATATGTGGTTGTATCTTTCTGAACGTGAAAAGTTCAATGAATTCAGCAGTGAGCGTGAACTTGTATGGCATGAAACTAATATTCCATATGCTCTCTGGGGCCCAGAGAGTACGAGATCTCTTTCTATGAAGTACTATCCATCTGAGGTATCGCTTATAGACTTATCTATATGAGACATGATCAATTAATTTTCTTGTTACTAGTTTCCAATAGGTTGCTCATGTTTTCAGGCATTAAAGCACAATGGAAGTCTCTATGCTCATGTTTTCTTTGCACGCTCTGGTTACCCTCCCGACCCAAGTGATCCAGAGTATCAGCCTCTTGCTGTATTTGGAAAGACACACTGTAAGATTGTCTCCTGGAGTTCATCCATAAAGTTTCTTTTCTAATTCTTCCATTTCATCATGAATACTGGGAAATATCTTTTTGTTCATCTCAGCTATTGTGACACACCTGCCGAAGTCGAAAGCTGGTAAAAAAAGGAGTTTGCTGGGGGACTCGAAAGACTCCGATGAGAAGGAACCACTAATTGAGGCACGCTCTTTTCTATTTACTGATTCCATAGATTGTTCTGAGATTACTATTTATGAGTGGACTTCAAATTTTGATTACTAGAATCTCAAATTTGTTGGGAATTGGTATCGTATACAATTGTCCCACATCAGAGAAGGGACAAAGGGTTAATTAAGTGGTAGCTGTCCCAAAATTGTACCAAGGAATTTTGAGATAAAAACCCACACCTTGAGTCAAGAGAAAAGCTTCGGTGGATAGTTAAGTACTGAGTATTGGTTGAGTGGGCCTGGACTTGATTGAGGCTCGAGTTCAACAGATTTTGGATCTCTAAAAATATTATTGGTTTAGTTCACATATTGAAAGTAGGCTTTAAAAAAAATGAAGTACTTGTTAACAAAATAATTTCCTCTAATTATTAATATGCTTCACAAAAGAGGCTCTGCCTATTTTGACCATTACATTCGTATCTATTCCGAAAAAGAACAAAAAAAGGAAAAAAAAAGGTCAATTCATAGAAGACCAGTGGTAACTCTATCCTCTTTATCTGTTAACCATACATGTAAGAATAAAAAACCTTTCTAGAGTTGGTTCATAAGAGGAGAAACTATCCAATCTATGCTTGGTTTATGGAGGCAAAATGTCATCAAACATTGAATATTCAATAAAGTAGAGATGTTTACTTTTGAAGAAAAAAGAAAAAAAAAAGGCAGAGATGTTTCTATACAGCGTGGTTAAAGAGTATTAAGTCCTTACAACCCACCAGTGTGTGCTATATTTCGTGTATATATCATATCATACTATCTTATGAAGTTTATTAGATTAACTGTTAGTGGTTGGTTTAATATTTCCTAAACTTTTAGCGATATGGATATCACTATACCTGTCAACATTTCTGTATATTCAGGCCGGTGATGTTTTTTAATATCAATATGTTTGTCCTTGATAATAAAACATTGATTACCATCTTGTTCTTTTCAATAGTGAAATGTTGCAACATTGTTAACTTCGACTTCTCATAAATAATACATGATGAAAATTCATGTTCTTTTCAATAGTGTTACGGTCATAAGTTGTAATGAAATCCATGTTGGTTGCTTCAGGTAGTCGATGATACTCAAGGTGATTCTGAAGATAATGGTCCTGTGGAGTGGGTTTCGTATTGGAAACCAAATATTACTATTAATCTGGTTGATGATTTTACGGGGTATGTTTTCTGAGTTTGAAATAACTACAATGTTTTGCAAGTATTTGGCAGAATGTTTTATTTATAGGAACTTGCTTCGTAGTTTAAAAGTTGAAATACTGTACGTTGATTTTGTATGGGATTTATTTTGCTAAAGGTCCTAACATATACTAATTATATAAATTGTAATTATTTTTTTATAGTTACCTAGGGAAAAAGCGCTTACTACATATTGCTACTGTTTTCTCTTTCCCATGTTACAAGCATTTTTTTCTGATGAATTTTCCAATTCTTGGGTTTTTCTCTCTGCAGGTACGCTCATAATGCTGTTCCACCTAATGTTGCCCCTTGTATCCTTTTACTATATTTGACGGTCATGCTTTCTGGTCTTATAATGAGATTGCTGGGTGATTATTTTCTCTATTGGTTTGAATGATTGTTAATCCCGGGAAATGCCCTCAAATAGCACTATTACTGTAGCAAATAGTCCCATTATATTGATATCATCTCGATATGATGTTGATACTATCAATACTTTCTATTATTTTTATTTCAAAAGCTCCCATATAGTCTTGATATGACATAAATAAATTTCATTATTCTGATGATACTGTCGAATTGCTACAGTAATATTGGTACTTGATTTCATGCCATGTACAATTTTGTCCCTGAACTACGTTGATGTGTCTTGATTTGTCTCCATGCAAGCACTTACACACACTGAGAAATACTGACATAACTTAGAAAGTAGTCCTGGATATTTCTCCTGTTAATTTGGTTTCTGGTAATGGGGATTGCTGGGAATACACCATAGCTTTTATATTTTCTATACAGTTGCTGCCATGCTAATACCCTTAGTTTAAGACATTGGCTGAGTTATATTTTTCCCTGCTGCATTGTGTCTGACCACAGTGCTGCAATAAAGTGATGCATGCAGTTACAATAATGCCAGTTAAAAACATCATAATTTCCTGCCACTGCACGCACTGAGCTTTCTTCAATTTCCTGTTTTCTCGTTATGGCAAATGAAAAATCCGAATATACTTGGAATCCTCATTTGGGAATAAAGCTTTGGTTAGTCAAGGGGTTTTGTATTCTTGAAAGCTATATGCATATATATAGAGCATAGGTGGCTTTTCAGTATGGAAAAAATTTCATATTGTTTTTTTATTTATATTTTATAAATATCTTCCTTTGAAAATATATGATTTTCAATATGCATGTTGATAAATTCTTAGATTTGTCGTTGTCGCCATTGTGTTTTGGTTGTTGTGTGCAAGCAGTAACTTGACTGGAGCCTCTATATGACTAAAATGTGGGTTTCTGAGGTAAAACATGCTAAAGCCCGGAGTTTTGGGTTTCTTAACTTTAGCTTTGCAGACTTGAATCTTGAGCCTAGTACTGGAAACTACTTTCCAACTATTTTCTTCAACGAATTTTGGTTACTTCGAGATAAGATGATAGCAATTAATGAGACAGTGAAAGAATTGGCTCTTAACCTGGTGGTAGGTCCCATAAGCATGACCAAGTGGCAACTATTCCTGCAGATTGATCAGTCTTTCCAAATTCACCGTAGTTATGGAAGCATGCTTGAGGGTGAGGCTGATGAACTGAAGGTATTGCTTATTTTTGTTACCGTAGGAGATTGGCTGGCATTTGCATTTAATAAATTCAATAGTCAGTTTTCTTGCTATACTTTCTACAGTGCTGATTTTCAGTTGAAATTTGGTAAATTAGATTAAGATTCTACATTTCAAATATTGGGGAGTCCAAAAAATTAAACTAATGATATATAATGCATTGTAATGTAAGCACTGTAGGATGACTGAATGAGAACGGTTGGGATTCCAATGTTGTGATTAGGAGCACAAGTTGCTGCCATGGAAAGACCTCGCCTGAGGCATCAATTCTTTCTCTTCTTGTTGTCGTTGGAGGTGGGTAATGGGAATAGGGTGAGGTTTTGGGAAGAGTGCTGGGTTGGGAAAACTGCTCTCTTTACAGAGTGTCACTATCCCCACAACACCTCCATGGCTAGTATGTTTGTTCATCTTATTTCCTATCCACTGCTGTGGAGTTTTGGGCTTCATATGAATCTTAATGATGAGGAAGTGGGGGAGTGTGCTTTGTTTATATCACAATCAGAGTGTTAGATGACATCTTGCTAGGCAAGCTGGGAGGATTTGGAAGTTGGAGTCTTCAAGGGGCATTTTCTTGTAAATCCTACTGATGGAAGCTGATGGAATACCCTTATCTTTCTTCTTTTATAGCCTCTATTGTAATTTGGAAGGTCAAAGTACCTCCTAAGGTACATCTTTTCAGCTTGGATTATTGCTCACGGGAGGGTTTTCCATCAGCTTTCATCTGTAGGATTGACAAGAAAATGCCCCTCAAGTGTCATGGGTGTTTCTTCCCATTGGTGTGTTACGTATTAAAAGGTTGTTAGAGTACGGGTTATCTTTTCACTCCCCTGGCTGCTTCATGCTTATGGTTTAGGCTGTTTAGGGGGTCCAATTTGAGCTGGATTGTTCCACAATCTTGTGTGGCTTTATTCTGCAAGAGGCCTAAGTTGTTTGGCAATAGGAAGAGGGGTGTGGTTCTGGGGATAATTCTTCTGTTTCTATATTTCCAGTTTGGAGAGTTGTTTCCTAGTGCCTTGTTCTGTTGTCGTGGATGCTTGTTTTTGCAGCTTTTTTTTTCTTGCTTTTGTTGAGAGCTTTTTTAGTGTATTGGACTTCTTGTCCTCTGTTTTTGTATTTGTTTGCTTTAATCAATGAATTCTGTTTTGTATAAAATAAAATATGATCTAGTCATTTAGTGCAAAGTTACCTAGGAGGTACCTGATAGAAATCCATCCAATTTATAAAGTCTTAACCTGTCTCATCTATAGGTAATAGGTCTCCTTAAAATTTTTTCCCCAATATTTTACAGTTCTTCCTTGCTCATAAATATGGTATAATGTTCATAAAAATATTAATATAAAAGAAATGAACGGATTTTTGAAGATGCCGGGGGGCAGAAGTGGAGGAGGTGCGGGAAAAGACAAAGTACTGGGCAGTGCTGTGGGCTTCTGTTTCTCCTATTTTTGGGAATACATCCCTTTCAACCATTTTGCTTGATTGGGCTGCAGTGTCTTCATTAGGATTGTTTTTCTCATAGTTGTAAATATCTGTACTAGTTTTCTTGTTTCCTTCTTTTATTGCTGGAATACTTGTCCACTTTTCTGTATGGTTTTTTTATGAAATAAAATTTCTCCTTTTCTTTAAAATATATATATATATATAATATAAAAGAAAATCTGCATATACTGCCTCTTTTTAATTATTTATTATTGCAAATTTGTGGACCTAGAACTTTAGGGGTAGTTGAGGATTGGGTAACTAGTTCACTTATTTTGTTTTGATGTGATTAAATTGCTCTTGAGATGATTATTGAAACTTTTTTCGGTAGTTAGTTTAATGTGTTTTTCTGGGGGAATTTCATTAATTTAATAATTTTCATGATTCTTGCTGCTTGAGCACCAATATATGCAAATTAATATTTAGTGGTTTTCTTGTCTTTTCAAATCTGAATTGATTTGTAATGCTTTACAGAGAGTATTCTTGGAAGGAAATCCTTACCTCCTTGGAATCACAATGGTTGTTTCTTTGCTTCATTCAGTGTTTGACTTCTTGGCATTCAAGAATGGTGAGTGATTGTTCTTTTAGTTTTCTTTTGTTTTATTTACTCGTACAACATATTGAGGATTATGGGATGGCTTGTTAGTCTAAACTTCTTCTCTGCAGATATTCAATTTTGGAACAAAAATAAGTCTATGGAAGGACTGTCTGCAAAGTCTGTTATTGTGAGCTTCATATGTCAGCTCATTGTCTTCCTCTATCTACTTGACAATGAAACTTCGTGGATGATACTTGCAAGTTCTGGAATTGGCTGCTGCATTGAGTTTTGGAAAATTGGGAAGGCTATGCACATTGAGGTATCAGTTTAAGTTTGCATACTGTCACAAAGTATTAGGCCAAATAACTTACCACACTTTGTCTTACTTTTTTTTCCCCTCATGTTTTCTGGACCTATTAGCAACTCTTTTTGAGTTATGTTCTAAGTTCTTGGAAAGAGTGAATCGAAGGTTAGCTGGGTGGATAAAGGCTGTCTATATGTGTTTATAAAGGAGACTTTGATTTAGTCGGATTTTCTGTGGGATGTTAAGATAGAAAGGAGAGGGTGCAAAGATTGGGTATTTAGGAAGAGAGTTATTTTGGCATTGATTTTTCGGGAAGAGAAGCTGGGAAGAGAGATATTTAACATAATATTCGGTTTCTTAAGAAAGGTTTTGACACATGGTGATTCTATACTTGTTACGAATCTGTACGTTTTCCAGATGTGAGATTTATGGATGCTTATGTTTCCTAGGTATCTAGTAACTCCTTAAGAATGATCCTTCGAAAAAATCATCCTTATTTAGCCCTCTAAGCTTCATTCCTGCAAACAATCAGCCAATAATGGGAATAATTTAGCCTGTTGATTATCATCTGGATTATTTCAGTTTTGAGTTTGTCTATTTGTTGGGGCCCTCCTTTGCAATGTGGTATGATAGGAACCGTCCATTTTCTGCGTCTTCATTTAAGAATCACTCATGCAAAAAAATACGCAAATTCAGAAGTCATATATATCCATTTGATTGTCAATTATGATAAAATAAATTGACGAACACAATGTTTCCATTAGCGGTGAATGATGACAATGATAATCAAATGGAACATGTGTATTGAATTATCATCAAATAAGGAGATGAACACAATGTTAATAGACACTGAAATGTGATGATGATAATCAAATGGAATATATATGTGTTTGTAGGGTGTTAACTCTTATTGAAGAGTGCTGTTATCTAATACGAAAATTGCCCTATGTCTGATTTCCACCTATATGACTATATCACATGATACTTTATGCTGTTATCCGCTAATGTTTGAAACTTTACATATTTGAGACTCAGTGTCATGACATAGCTATTTTAAACAATGATCCTGATCTCTAGTTTACCTAGTTTATAAAATTAACAAGCTTGTGTCCTTTCCATCTCAAGATTGATAGAACAGGGAGGATACCTATGCTGAGGTTCCGAGACCGTGAGTCATATGCAGGAAATAAGACAAAAGAATATGATGATATGGCGATGAAGTATTTGTCATATGTGCTCTTCTTCCTCGTTGCATGCTCCTCTGTTTACTCACTCAAGTACGAGCGTCACAAGAGCTGGTATTCTTGGATTCTCTCTTCACTCACGAGCTGTGTCTATATGTTTGGTAAGTTCTTGGTTCCATCCATTGTTTGCTATGCTAATATTTAAAGTAGTAGCAAATTGCATTACTTGTTAATTACTTGAAGCCATTTCAATTCTCTTTATGACTGTTGTGTATACCTCACTTACTGAGGCTGGACTTCTTTGTATAACTGTAATCTAGGATAAGTTCATGTCTGGGCCCTTTTATTCAATCTAAAACCTTAGAATGAAGATACTGATGAGCATAATAAAGACTTTGTAGTGAGAACTAAGTAATATATTTTTGTCTTAAGCTATTAGCATTTTCCTTATCTATTCTATTGTTCTATATACTGGTTTCATTTGCTTTGGTAACCCTCTGATTTAATAATAGATTTTTCAGAATTATGCCAGAATCTTATAATAGTGAGTTTACACAAAAATCAATCTTCCTATATTATGTATACTAGGTCGTTATTTGTGGTAAAAATTTAATGATTGGTGCCCTTTGTTTTGAATGCGTTGTCATTGCAGGTTTTATTATGATGTGCCCTCAATTGTTCATTAACTATAAGCTGAAGTCAGTGGCTCATCTACCCTGGAGGCAGATGACTTACAAGTTCCTCAACACCATCATCGATGATCTATTTGCCTTTGTCATAAAAATGCCAATACTACATCGCCTTTCTGTCTTCCGTGATGGTAAGATGTGGTCTATTTCGTTTTATTTTCCTCGGTAGTCATATACATAAATCTGTGTATATTTGGGGGTCGGAATTGTTTCTTCATTGAAATTTGAATGAGTTAGTTGATAAATCACATTGGTGGTGCGGAATTTTGTTCAGCTGCCATCATGTAGGTATTTCAAATCATGACGTAGCTCATATTAAAAATAAATAAAAAACTAATTCACCTCCTGGAAGCTGCAGTCTGAGGTGGCACTATGTTGAAGTGAAAGGCCTGAAACAGCTCATAATCACCTTGTTTGGGAAGTAGTGTGGATATAGTTTAGTTAGGATTTGAGAAAGGTGTAACATTGATCTTTTAAGGGGCGTAGGGTGTTTTGGATTTTTAATCTGGTTTCTTCTTTGGTACAACAGTGCTACTAAGCTTAAAAATCGGGGCTTGCCTTTTCTTTCTCAAGTTTGCCCATTCTTAGGAGAGGGGAAGTTGGTATTCCTGTATTAGGCTGCCCAGGCCAGTGGTTATTGTGTTACATTTTGATGCACTATAAGTCATATAATATTCTGAAGGCCAGTTGAAACTAGTAGTTTATTCTGTCTGTTTGAACTTATTTTGGTTTGTGTCTGGTTCGCATATTTCCCCCCTTTTAATTTTATTGTCTTCGTTCTTGCTTCACAGATGTCATATTTCTGATATACGTATACCAGAGATGGAAATATCCCGTGGACAAGAAACGTGTAAATGAATTTGGTTTCAGTGGTGATGATGAGGTCACAGAGGGTGCAGTTGACACTGCTGTTAAGGAAGAAGAGAAGAAAACCAATTAAGCTTTTAAGTTATGTAGATAATTTGATTTAATACAGCACATACTTTCAGTTAGGGTAAACATTATTCTAGTATTATTGTTTTGCCCTTTTTTGCTTCGTCCATTTACATTCGGTCTTGTTTTAGTAAGGATTTGGTTGTAGGCCTTGCCATCTCCTTTGGAAGACTTCTATGGCCAGCAGGGTAAGCAACTGTTACGAGCGCTCCTCACAGATTCCAGTCACTGACTACAGTTTCTGTGATACTATTTAGAAAGTTGCTGCTAGAGGGGGTGATCCTTTTTGGGTCTGGTTGGACTAGGTGGTTTGCCTAAGTATGTAGTGTTTTCTTTAAATTTTCAAAGCCCGTTGATAATGCCACAAATTTTGATAATGCCTTTTGTAGTATTTTCCACCCTTTTTGATAAGTATTGATGTTTTCAGAACAATTGAAGTGGCTGGCAGAAGATCATATTCATATATCGTTGTTAAAATCTCCTTTAGTCCCAGCTCTGAATGCATAAAATTGTATTAAGAAATATTTCGCTTTATTTAGATGTACCATGTTTTGATGGTAAATCTTGCGACATCGAGTTGATAGTCAATTTTGCAAGTTGAATTATTTGAATCCTTTTATAACTTCCAAGTACTTAAGGTATGTTACTCATCTGGACACTAGTACAAAGCCTTTTACTCCAAAATATCCGACTTTTATTTTAAAATATTTGACTTTTATTTTTTGAAAAACATCCAACCTAAAACCATGATTACATTCTAAATTACAAGTATCAAATTGTACTTTCACTTGAATTAGTACACATGTCTTACTGGTTAATGGTCCAAACTAGCTAATTTGTAAGCAACTTTGTTAGCTTCATAATGGATATGTGCCAAAAGAAGTTACTTTTTGAAGATACCAAGTGAAGATGGTTTAAGAAAGAAATTCTTCTGCCAACAGGGTTTAGTTCAGTGGAAATGGGCTTAGACTTGCAGATTAGAGATCTCAGGTTCGAACCCTCATGATATTTTAGTTGTGTGTGTGTGTAAGAAATCTCCTTCTCTTTAATCTAAACTGTTGCTTATACTTATAAGAAAAAAAAAACATGTAAGAAATGCTTCCTTGTTATTTTTTCTTTCTTTTGAATAATTAACAATCGTCCATGTGTCAGGTTCGAACCCCATATCATCTTAGTTTTGTGGGTGTATGAATACCCCCTTGTTGTACTCAAAAAGGATAAAAAAGAAAAAAGAATCTTTTTTCATAAATGATGCGTGCAGTGTTATTGCTCATGGTAGAAGAATTTTATGCCCTTCCCAGTTCATCTTGAATAAATGTAGGTAAATGATTTTCCCACTCCCTTTTTATCCACCTACACTCCTTTTTGTTTAGAAAAATGGAGTGTAAGTGGATAAAAAGGGAGTGGGAAAATCAGTCCCCTAAATGTAATAATATCAAAGTCGAAGAAATCTCGACCACCTAGGACTTGATCTATATTTTATTTAATACAAGTGATAGTTTAAACTACTTCAAATTAATTAAATTTCTTGAATTTGGGTGCAAGGGGTAGCGTACTTATTGCCCTGGTTAACTGACCTATCAATTTAGCCATTTTTTGTGAATCGAGAAGAGGTGACAATCTCCTCAAAATTTAAAAACTATTGTTTAGATTAGGATTCGCCGGCCTGACCCAAAATTTTTGGGTTTGGGTAAGGCTTTATAGGGTTTTTATTTTTATTTTTTATTTTTATATCCAGGCCTTCAAGGGGAAACTCATGAATAATGATTAACGTATCATGGACATTTTATTCCCTTTATGACACTTCATAAATTCACATAAAAATTCTAAAATCATGGAAAAATCATATTCATGTACATTTTACACACATGACATCAAATAGCACAAAAGCCCAAAATACCCCTCCTATGTAAGGATATCAATGGACCTAGTACTGCCACATATCAAAAGATTAAAGAGTAAAAGTGTTGATATATTGTTAGACTTGTTCGACAGTTTAGTAAAACTGTTACTATTGGTCAGAGAAGTTAAAGAAGTTAGAAAACGTGTAAAAAGGCTTTAGCTAAGCTTAGATAAATACTGTAATTGTCTTCAGTTTAGATTTATGAGAAAAACTACAATCGTTTTCTCTCTTTCTTTGAAATTCTCTCTACTTTATTTCTTGTATTCTCTGCTATTGTGTTCTTCCATCTTCCTATCTTAATATCCTATGCCACCACCCCTACGTCCATTTTTCAAAATCTTCTTTCATGTAACATCCAAAATTCCAAGTATCAACCATACATATATGAAAGATTAGACATGGTATAACATTTATAACCATGAAACTAAGCCAATATGAAATTTAAAACTCAAAAGGGTACTTTTTCATAAACCTTGGCTCTAGATAGCACTTGAATGGAAAAATTGTTGTAGGCATTTCTTAAACATACTTAAATAGGAGAATGAGTTATCTAATATGCATTTCTAAAATACAAAAAGGTGGAAGCATAAATAAACTTTAGAAACTTAGACAAATCCTAATAGTTCAAAATCTTTTTAAGTTTATGAAAAGATTGTGCATTTGAGTCTCTAAACTACTTCTAAAGAGAGAGTTAAAGAGATAGTTACATTTGGAGCGAATCTTGAATCCTAACAAGGCATTCAAGTAGTATTCTTGATCTCTCTCTCTCTCTTGTTGATTCTCCACTATTGTTTCTTCAATAGGTACAATAGTCTACACCTCCCCAAAGCTCTTCACCAAGGATACGATGAGGTGAGAGAATGATAACTTGGGAGAGGACAAAGTGCTAGCTCTCTCTCTCTCAAGTGGCCAGCCAAGGAGATTAGAAGAGAAGGTTGAGGCTTCTTCTCTTCCATTTTTTCAACTTGAAACCTTAAAACAAAAATGATGTCATGACTTCTAATTTATAGAACCATATATGTCACACATGTTGACCTAAGTCCACATGTGTGCCACACCCTCTCTTTGGTGGTCTTATTTTGGGCATTCATGGTTCTACACATTTATACTTTAATGTGTCAAATGTGTCTAAAGTCCTAAAGTTCAATTGTTACTTCTTTAAGTCATGTAGGACCCAATTAATGTTCAATAACTTTAATTGATTAAATTAAACTATTCTAATTAGTTTAATGTCTTAACAAATTAAGTTACTAACTTGTCTTACACGTACGGTCCTGGGCAATCCTTGTTGACTATGTCAAGTGTCGCATCAATGTTGACTTTAACTTTGACTTTGACCAAGGCATAAAATCTCTTTCTCTCTTCTAATTCTCGATTCACTCCTTTTTGGTTTGCGATCTTATAGGTTTTAATTAGGAAGGCAGTGGGTAAGTCCAATTTCTTTTAAACCCCATAATGAATTGAATCATACCATTCAATTTTCCCTATTGCCAACAGCTAATTGTAATTAGACCTTATAGGCACAAGCCATGGTTGACACATAGCAGTATGTCACAGCTACTCAAGCTAAATAGAATTCATTCAAGAACCTAGTCAGTTGTGATTGCAATGCAATGGGTCCTTCTCTAAAATAATATTCTATGTCACATTATTGGGATACAATTAACTTGTGTCAAATTCCTAATGTGACATTTCTAGGTTATTTGATTCACATGGATGTGATTGCAAACTTTCCTATTGCAATTCTTACCCACTACTTTGGCCAAAGATTCAACGAGATATCTCTAGAGTATTCTCTCTTTTTACTAAGAGTAGAGATTTTTTGTTGTACATTCACATGCCTCTGTGAACTTATAGGATATCTCGATGATCACTCTTAAGCCATATCTTCTAATACAATTGTATAGTGTTCTCAAAGATAAACGATTCGTTCACAAGACAACTATGATGTCTCAGGTCTGAGGACTATTTTGCATTACCGCAACTTAGAACTATTCGTTCGACACTTGTAAGTAAAACTACCATACAAGAATTACTCTATCTCTATTGAGCACCTACACGCTTGTCTCAATGTCTTTACACGAATGACTTGAGAGTAGTCATCATCCCGTTTGAGCAGACATAGTGTGTACCAGTCGTTGTAGGTCACCATTGTCCAATTGGTGATCCTATGACCATAACATTTTAGGATGTGATATATTATAATGGAAAGGTCTCGCGAATCTAACATCTTTAGATTGCTTTCCATTTTTATCGATATCCATGGACTTGTTACTTTATCGTTTGCATATAAGTTTCCTAAAGTGACATTCATGCCTTTGTAATTATATTTATGTAATATTATATCTTTAGAAGTTTCCATTTTTGTATTGGCTTCGAGGGCATATTTCCAACAGTCTCCCACTTATACGTAAATCCAATCAGCCACACAATGTATTTGCACTTGAGACGCTTACCAAGTCATAACTGTTATGTACTAGGCTCTAGTGACTTATGCTATATCAGCTCTCTTTGCAACTTTGAGACGGTCGACGTCATGAGTTACCAACTCATTTATGTAATGTCTTTTCAATTAATTTGGATGCATGATGATCCAACCGCAGGAACTACTCTTGAAGAGATTCGTTTTCTCATCCAAATGGTTGACATATCAACCTCTGTTGTATAAATATGTACTACTCTTGGCTGTGGATCACTTAGTGTTTCAATAGACAACATTTTCTAGAACAACTTCGAGAATTTTTCCTATATCATAGTGATTAGGATCATATTAGAGTCCAGACAAGTGTACACTTCCACTTTGCTATTTTGATGACTCTCTTTGTTATTTTGTCTTTTGCCTATTTGTGTTCTCATAACTCAAAAGAGAACACATATCAATTGTCTAGGGTTCTGATCCTAGGGTGTTACATTGTTGTCCCTAGTACAACTTGTTTTTATACTATCTTGATCATATCATATATGATCGTATTCTTATTGATAAGCACATGAACTCTTCATTTATACTATTTTAGATTTCTTGGTAAGACATCACTAGATGAAGGGGTTTCTTCTTTAGACTTTGAACGAGCTCTCACTTCTTCTTCTGGAATACAACCATTACTAAAATGCTTATTCAAAAGACTAAGGGCCCGTTTCGGTATCATTTTCAAGGGCCATTTTCTGTTTTTGTTTTCTGTTTTCACGTGAAAACATGTTTGGTGGGTTATTTTGAGAAACAAGCTGAAATTGTTTTCTGAGAATGAAAATGAAAGTATGAATAGATGTTGAAAACGCCATAAAGTCGTTTTCATTTTCGGCGTTTTTGTTTTCAATCTCTTCGAATCAAGGCCAACTCTCCTCCGTCACTTGAGCAAACAATCCAGTCAAATTAGATCCAAAACAATCAAATCTCCTCATTCCAGCCATAATTAGCCCCAAAATTTCAAGGAAAAAAAAACTCATAATCACACAAATCTGCAACTAAGAAAAAAAGACAGAGAGGAAGAAGAAAATAAAAAAAAAAGACAAAGAGGAAGAAGAGAAAGAATCAGAAAGAGGGAGAAGGAAGGAGTGAGAGAGAGTTGCAGAGGGAGAGATGAGAGAAACCAGCCACCACATACCCACCTCAACCACCATCACCACCCAATCTAACCACCACAATCATTAATTAGTGGAACTAGAGAGGTGAGTTGATGGGATTCATGTCATGGAAGGAAGGAGGAGTGAGAGTGAAAACGAGGGAAGGAAGAAGAAAAGAGAAAGTAGAGAAGAGGAAGAAGGAAAGAAAAAGGAACAGGTCTGGGAAGGAAAGAAGAAGAAAAGAGGAAGAAAGAAAGAAAAGGAGAAAAAGGAGAAACGAAAAAAGAAAAAAGAAAGGGAATAAAAGATGGTTTTATTTTTTTTAAAACAATAGAATTTTTCATTTGTTAAATTATACATTTTTTAAAATATTTTTTCAAAACAGAAATTAGCAAAATATCCTTGAAAAATAATTCACATAATATTATTCTCAATTTGTACTACCATATATATTTTCATTGTTTATAATAATTTTAGCCTCTAAAAATATTAGAATTAAAAAAAAAAAAAGAACTGAAATTATAAAAAATACACCTGAAAAACAATTGTACTATCAAACACGTTTTCATTGTTTCTGTTTTCTAAAGATGTTTTCTAATTATCTACCAGATGCATTTTCATTGCCTAAAAATGCAAATTTGTTCTCTTGTTTTCATTCTCTGAAAACACTCTCTGAAAACGTTACTAGACGGGCCCTAATTATTCTAGATGTTATTCATTTATGTGAATAATCCGGCTCCATGGTTGTAAAACCATATTTTGAGTTCTCATGTATAATATTAATAGGATCGATAAAGTTACATGCTAACTTTTTCCATTATTACAAGGTTGGTATTAAATATCATATATGATCATTTATTTTGGAGTTAATGTGGTTGTGAGTTATTTAAGGATTGAATTTTCATCTTGTTTTGACTATTCACTTGTGGTTCATAACATTTGTCTTATTTGTCTTACAACAAACATCTATTAACATCCTGTAGTAGATATGACATCCTTTAGTTGTCCCACAAGATCACTTATCAAACTTTAAAGTCATAAGCTCATGTTTAAGACAGTACTTTCAACCATGTTTATGTTTCAATTGGACCTTTGTACTTTATTTTGTTATCCTTCAGGCATAGAGTGTATAGAGCGATTATAATGATGAAGGTCATTCCTTGAGATGTTCTAACTCCTAATTAATTTTAAGAGATGTTTTATTCAATCATTTACCCTCAAAACATTTCAAGGGGTGTTGATGCTCTCAATGTTTTCCCTTTTCCTTTGATTTCTTGAAATTCGAAAACTCTTGGATTTCAGACTTGATTTAGTCCAACCGGGAGCGATCATCGGTGAATGCTATAGAAAATATAATGGATTCAATTCCATTATTATTTAGATATACCTTATACAACCTTATGATTTCTATTCTAGTTCTAAACTTAGAATGTTTGGATTTCTCAACGTTTAGATGCAACTCATAGGTAAGAATTGGATCTGATTCAAAGAACCACGTATTGCTTGTCCTATGAATATTATCTTGGTTGTGATGTCTAAACACTATAAATCATACTTTAATAAGATTTATATAATATTTGGATCTTTATAGGATCATAACGCATCTCAATATTCTAAACAATTCATGTAAGAACACATTCATATATTCATCTCATAAAGCATAAAGAGGTCATTCATCATATTACCATAATATGAATAGTCATATATAGAAAGAAACCTAATGGTTTTGTCATACAAACCATAAGACTATTTTGTAAAATATGAAAATAGTGAATAAGTACTTTATACATAACCAAATAAACTAAATAAGTTCATAAGTACTATTAAGACCTACATGAGATAAACAAAAGAAACATGCTAAATGATCCAAATCTCAACACCATCATCCTCCGAGAGCATCCTACTTGTTCCTAGTCTCTATAGCAACATGACCTACAATAGATCATTGTTAATTAGGCTCATGTAAGGTATAAACTATTATTTAGAGTTACTTAGCAAATTGATATGTAAACTTCAACCTTTTTGCCCTTCAGGCTAGCCAAATAAGCCCAGTAGTTCCTCTTGCAATGTCCATCTTTGCTTCAATGGAAACACAGTATCTTCACCTTCTTCTAATATTCTTTCTTCTTCTCAACACCTCATTTAGTCTTAAGAGCATGGCTCCCTTTCTTCCTAGCTTTGAACTTGCCTTTGCCTTTCTGATTAGGCTTGGCAGAAGAGGTGGACCCCTTATAAAAAAAAAAGCTACCTTATCATTCCCTCCTTATTTCATGAAGGTCCTTTCAGCAATCACACACATGTTCAGAAGTTATGAGAGAGTGTGCTCCATCTTCCCTATATTGTAGTTCATGACGAACTAGGAGAAGGAATTAGAAAGGGATGTAAGAAAGATGGCAATGGCCAAATTATGGTATGGTGGACTGTTGAGACTTTCCAGTTGCTCAATGAGTCCAATCATCGTTAGTCCATCTTTGTGAATTGGTGCTTCCTTGACCATCTTAGTCTTCAAAAGTTGACACACTGCACTATAGTCCTTGTTGCATGTGCCTTTTCCATAGATCTCGCAAAGATGGAATATGATGTCAGCATCATGGATCATGCTCATGGTGTTTATGTTTCTCTTCATTCATGGAGGCCAGAATGTATCAATTGACCTAATTATCATCATCAACGTGCTTGTCATACTTAGCATGTACTTCCTGAGAAGCATTTCCAATAAGGGGTTCTATGTCAGGAGCTTGCTCTAGCACATACACAATCTTCTCGACAGTAATAAATATCTTAAGATTGCAATACCATGTTGGAAAGTTGTGGCCCTCTGGACAATATTTGTTTAGGATCTTGGCGAATGCGGTTCAAGACATATATACAAATATATATAGCTAAGTGTTAGATTGTTTTTAAATTACTATTGACTTTGGTCTTTAAGTCAAATAGTACCTCCCACTATTTTTAGAAAATTTCACATCCCTCAAGATGGAATCCAAGAGTTTCAATTAAAACTCTTAGTGGGATGAGAGGCTCCTTATTATCCGGATCACGGCACCATAATAGGTTCTTGGGGAATTCTTTGATATTAAAGAGCGTGCTTGCCCATTCACATCTTGATGTGATTACCCATTTCGTTTGGCCTCTAGAAAATGTGAACTTTTGAATATTATTGTGAAGCACCCATTGTACTAGTTAAGTCTTAGCCTACCATACTTTCTTGTGTAAAGTTTCAAGTATGACCTCATCATAATAGAAAATTGGGCATACTCGTTTTTACCTTTATAATATCATATGTATGAAATGAACCTGCTTTTAAGTGAGAGTCTGATGCTTTGGGCCCTCTATAATTGAGTGCAAGCCCGGTGCGTTGGCACACTTAAATATGACTTTCATTATGGTTGAAAGCCAAGCAACGACATCATAATGCCCTTTGTTTTTCGACTTAATATTTGATTGAGGGAGTTTTTGGGTCTCATCTTTTAAACTTGTTTAAACAATTTAAAACATATTGTCCTAGGACAACTATTACTCCATTAAGCACATTAATAGTTACACAATGCTCCCACAATTTTGTTTAAAAAACTAAATCAATTTCATAAAATGGTTTTATCTTGAAATTTGAGAATATGTGTTACTATTAACGAAATGTTTTGCATTCTTTAAGTATGGTTAAATATTGTATATAGGTTAATGGATGATTATGGTCTAAGGTGGATGGTTACTAGATGGTTAATGGATGATTATGGTCTAACGAAATATTTTGCATTCCTTAGCCAAGATGTTGAATCTAGGTCTAAGGTGGGTAATTGATTTTATTACGTGTTTCAACATCTTTAAAGCATTCATGGTTGGTGGGCATTGGAAAACTCAAAGCTCGATGGGCCTTGAGGAAATTACAATTCAAGGGAGATAGAATTACATTGGAGAATAAGAGAGGAGAGGTATACAAGCCTCTATTTAATTTACAAGCCCAAATGCCAATTAAAGAACCTCTTAAGGAAAATTAGTTACAACACATCCATTCAATCATACCTATTCATCCAATGAATAATGGTCAATCATATAGCTCAATTTGGTTTTGGGGCCTTAAGTCCATAATCATCATTCATTCAATTATTTAATCCAATCAAATAATAAAAGGAATGCAACACTAAACATTTGAGACTTGGAACATATGGGCATATTTTCAACGAAACATATAATTCAAACAAAAACATGTAATGTTTAACAAAAAACAATTTTTTGTGTGTTTTAGTGTAAGGGGCAATTATGCAATTTCTAAAAGTTGAGGGGCAAAATTGCAAATATAAAAAATTTGATTTGAGCCCCAAATTTACGAAAATTACATGAAGACCCAAAGTGAGTCTCCATGGGGTGGGCCGACTATCGGAGGAGATGGTATGTTGTGTTGTGTGTGAGTGTGAGAGTTGGTGAGAAGTTGGTGAGAAGTTGGTGAGGGGTGAGTGAGAGGTGACATCACCTTTTGTACCAAAAAGCATCTTTATTCCTATTGTCTCATTTCAAAAATGAAAGAGACATGGAAGACAAAAGGTACAATATTGGCATGGATTGTCATAGAATGTTATTGACTAACACAAGACTATCATGGAAAATCAAAAAGAAAGATTTCTTGGGAAACTCATGAACAATGATGAACATGTCAAGAACATCATGAACATTCTATTCCCTTGATGACACTTCATAAATTCACACAAAAAGTCTAAAATAATGGAAAAACCATATTCATGCTTAGAATTTAAGACCAACACAACCATGTACATTTTACACAAATGAGCATCAAACAGTACAAAAGCCCAAAATACCCCTCCTATGCCACCACCCCCTATGTCCATTGTTCAAAATCCTCTTTCATTTATCATCCAAAATTCTAAGTATCAACCATACATACATGAATAGATATGAAAGATAGATAAGACACGATATAACATTTATAACCATGAAACTAAGCCTATATGAAATCTAAAATTCAAAAAGGTGCAACTTTTTTTTTATAAACTTTGGCTCTGGATACCATTTGAAGGGAAAACTTGTTGTAGGCATTTCTCAAAAACACTTAAATAGGACAATGAGTTATCTAATATGCATTTCTAAAATACAAAGAAGCAGAAGCATAAATAAACTTTAGAAACTCATACAAATCCTAATAGTCCAAAATCTTTTTAAGTTTATGAAAAGATTGCATCTTTGACTCTATAAACTGCTTTTTAAAAGAAAGTTAAATAGATAGTTACCTCTGGAGCAAATCTTGAATCCTAAGAAGGTATTCAAGTAGTGTTCTTGGTCTCTCTCTTGTTGATTCTCCACTATGGTTCTTCAATAGGTACAATAGTGTGCACCTTATGAAAGCTCTTCACCAAGGAGAGGATGAGATGAAAGAATGATAACTTGGGAGAGGAAAGAGTGCTAGCTCTCTCTCTCTCTCTCTCTCTCTCTCTCTCTCTCTCAAGTGGCCAACCAAGGAGATTGAGAGAGAGGGTTAATGTTTCTTCTCCACATGTGTGCCGCACCCTCTCTTTGGTGGTGTTGGAGAACAATCAGTATATAACCAATTAACAGAATAATAACAAAATGAAATATGCTTTATATATATAATCAAACCATACGACAATAGAATAAATTACAAAATACTGACTTGGATAGATGATAGAGTCCTGCAGAGCTGTAGTGTCCTTTAGACAGTATTTCTCCCCTACTCTTGTGCTTGTAGTTTGATAGGAGTCAGTCCACCAGGATTAAACTATCACAAATCAAAGCCCAAGCACTGTGGCTTTGATTTCTGGCAAACAATGATATGATTTCTCTCAGGAAGTGCTTATGTGTGAGAATGATAATGCTGTTCCAAATTGTGTGTTTTATGGTTTGGACGAATTGTCAATATATAGAGGTTTGACACCTCTTCATCCAATAGTTACATTAACTGTTTAATAGATTCGAATTTCATATAATGATTTTATCTGAAAATGAATTTCTAATTAATAAAAAGAAATATTAATTAAATCAACATAGCCCTAAGCCCCAAGGCTCATCTTTTGACAATTAAATATATTTATTTATTACCCATATATATATATATAGTATGATGAGACCCAACTTTGCCTCCACTAGGCCCATACCCTATTTAGTATTTCTAAAGTGTTGGTGCTTATAAGGGGTGTAAATTGGATTAGAAAATCTAATTCCGACCGATTCCGATCTGAAAATTTTCCGAAAAAATCCGACTCCGATATCTAAAAGTGCCGAAATATGATTTTTTATTTATTTTAATATTCGGATCGGAATCGGAATGTATCTGTAAAATCTGAAATTCTGAAATTTCAATTTGAAAAATTCCAAACTACTTCGAACTCATTCAGATATGATTTTTCCAATTTGTTTTTCCTGAAAATTCGGAAATTTTTATTATAATTACATTTTTTTTTAATAGGTCTTATATATGTTTTATTTCAGTACTCATATATTCATATATGCTAAACATAGGAGTATATTAATTTAAGGCTATTGGAAGAAAAAATATACTTTTGTTTTTCTCCAAAAAAAATATAATTTTTTCCAATAGATTAATTTTAACATAGGAGTATATTAATTTAAAACTATTTACAAAAAATATATTATCTTGTTTGGGTCAAATGTGTAAAATTAAATTACATGGTTTAAAGGATAACAATTCCATGGTCACATACTAAGGGTAAATGCCATGGTCACACACTAGATTAATAGTTGATCCAATAAAATTGATAATAGTTCAAAGGGTAACAATTCCATGGTCACACACTAAGATTAAATGCCATGGTCACACACTAGATTAATAGTTAATCCAATAAAATTAATAATGGTTTGAAGGGTAACAATTCCATGGTCACACATAGGATAAATGCCATGATCACACACTAGGTTAATAGTTGATCCAATAAAATTGATAATAGTTCAAAGAGTAACAATTTCATGGTCACACACAAATTAAATGCCATAATTGCACACTGGATTAATAGTTGATCCAATAAATTGATCATGGTTCAAGGGTAAAATTAAATTCCATGATCACACAGTAAGGTTAAAATTAAATGCCAATGTCATGATTAGGGGTGCAAGTTATATTAAAATGTTAACATCAATTATGATAAAATCAATTTAACTTGCGACATACGTGATTAAGTTATATATATATATATATATATATATAGAGAGAGAGAGAGAGAGAGAGAGAGAGAGAGAGAGAGAGAGAGAGAGAGAGAGAGAGAGAAATATACAATAAATTTATAACAATAGTGTTTAATATTATAATATCCTTCAAACAAAACCAAAAAAGAAAAAATCATCTATAAGTGGTATTTTTGAACCTACGACCTCTCACTTGCAATTTTGTTAATAGACCACCATAGCAAGAGGATTCCTTGTGAAATATATCTCAACTAAACATATTTAATAACTGATCTGGGGAGTTTGAAAAATATTATAAAAATCTTAGGGTGAAACCCTAATTTATTTATATTTGTTTTCCTTTCTTTCTTTTCTCCAGCCGCACCACTCTTTTTCCTCTTCCTCCATCCAGATGTTTCTTCTCACTTCTCATCTCTCTTTCTGTCACCTTCCCAACCATTCTCCTTCATTATTCTTTTCCTCCTCCTCCTCCTCCTCCTCCTCCTCCTCCTCCTCCTCTCTCTCTCTCTCTCTCTCTCTCTCTCTCTCTCTCTCTCTACGATAATACTGATGGAATACCACTGTAAGTCTGCACCAAAGTTTCTACAAGTCTTCCTGTCAGAATTGTTGTTGGCTATGACTTCCAAAATTCTTCCAAGAACTCTGAAAAGATTTAATTTCTGAAAGTTCTGACTTTACCGAAAATTCTGCATTGGAATGATGTTATTATATTTCGAAATTTCGGAATTGGCATCGGAACTGAATATGACTTCCGAAAATTTTCAGATCGGAATTTGGAACTCTGATTTTCAATATGTTTCAACTGAAGAACAACCCTATTATAAACCATGAAAGGAAATAACTCCCATTTAATGTGGGACTAAATGAAAGTGTATTTTTTCCTATACAAACTCTAACAATACTCCACATTTGTATAGGAAAATTATAACGTGCATATTTGAGAGAAAACTTAGATATAACACATATCAGGAGAGGTGACTTTTGGACTTGAACCTACCCTAGTGAATACTTATCGGATTTACCAAGTGAAGCAGTAAATATAAAATATTGAACCATTCACCTATTGTAGTAAACCGAGACAACAAGTATCACATATGTTACATCTTAACATACTACTTATTTATACGTTTGTGTTCATTTTGGTCTTGAACAAATCATGGATTCATAGGATCTTTAGAGAATTTAGCCATCTCATTCTCATAAATGTGACCCCACATTTACTCCTACATGGGTAATGTTGACTAACAATAGTTTGCCCTATTCTTCTTGATTTCAAGAAATCAACATCATTAAACTTTCGTACCCTAATAGACTTCTTGCAGACAACACACTTCTTTCCTTCATAAGAATGAGATATAAGTGTATTACCTCATTTGAACCATGCCTAACCAGTTTGCCTATTGAACCTAGATCATGGGATATCCAATCAGCTAGGTTAAGTTTCCGTTAGGCCGATTCATTTATTGAATTGGCTTTAATCCCATTCCCCTCGATGTTTTTTTAATCTGCTCTCTTGGCAAGCCTTTTGTAAGCGGATTTGCAAGATTTTATTTTGAGGTTATATAGTCAATGAAAATTATTCCATTTGAGAGCAACTGCTTGATTGTATTATGTCTTCGTCTAATATGTCTACAATTTCCATTGTAAACATTATTTTTGGCATTTGCTTGAGCAGCCATACAATCACAATGTATACAAACAACCATTATAGGCTTAGGCCAAATAGGAATATCCTCCAAAAAAATTCTTAGCCACTCAGCTTCTTCACCAGCCTTATCTAAAGCTACACATTTTGATTCCATCGTTGATCGGGCTATGCAAGTTTGTTTACTAGATTTCCGAGATACGGATGCTCCTCCTAGTGTAAAAACATATCCACTAGTGGAATTTGTTTCTAAATCATTAGAAATCCAATTGGCATCACTATATCCCCATAGTACTGGAGGATATTTGGTATAATGTAATCCATACTCCAAAGTGTAATTCAAATATCTCAAAACTCTTATCAATGCTTCCCAATGATCATGTCCTACTTACAAGCCTACTCACATAATAGGCTATATTAGGTCTTATACAATTCATAATGTACATAAGACTTCCAATGATTTGTGAATATTTCTTTTGTGAACAGCTTCACATGCATTCTTCTTTAATTTGCAACTTGTATCAAAAGGTGTTACAGCATGATTAGTTCAAAAATGACCAAACTTTCTAAGAACAGTTTCTACATAACGGGATTGTGTTAATATATAACCATCTAAATTTCTTTTAACTCTAATTCCAAGAATCATAAGTCTTTCATGTCAAAACTAGAGTTTAACATTTTCTTGGTAGAGTTAATTATGTCATCGTTTGTCCCAATTATGAGCATGTCATCTACATACAGACACACTATGACACATGCATTTTTATGTGTCTTGATATAGACACATTTATCACATTCATTTATTTTAAATCCATGTGTCATCATAGTATGGTCAAATTTTTCATGTCATTGCTTTGGAGCTTGTTTTAGTCCATAGAGAGACTTTACAAGTTTGCAAACTTTTTGGTCTTGACCTTTTACTACAAACCCTTTGGGTTGTTCCATATATATTTCCTCATCCAGCGCTCCATTTAAGAAAGCAGTTTTTACATCCATTTGATGTATTTCCATGTCATAATAGCAATCAACATCCTTATTGATGTTATCCTTGTCACGGTTGAGTATGTGTCAAAGAAATCCAAACCTTCCTTTTGACGGTATCCTTTGGCTACCAATTGAGCCTTATACTTATCAATTGTGCCATCTGGTTTTAATTTCTTATTGGCTTCTTTCCAAAATGGAGCTTCAGGACTTGATATCGCCTCTTTATATGTTCGAGGCTCAGCTTTAGCTATCATAGTCAAAAAATCTGGTCCAAAATCTTTTGGTATTCTTGTCCCTTTACTTCTTCTAGGTTCTTGATCTTGTTCGTTTCCTTAAACACTAGATGAAGTAGGATTACCATCGTCTATTCCAGAATTCTCATTTATTCTAAAATCATCAACAATTCACTTTCTATTGACATTGGACCTTCCTTATTGATAAGGAAAAATGTCCTCAAAGAATATTGCATCCACAGATTCTAGTATTGTATTCACATGTATATCAGAAACTTCAGAATGAAATACTAAAAATCTATAAGCAACACTATTGGATGCAAATCCAATGAAGACACAATTTATAGTTTTGGGTTCAAGTTTGGTTCTTTTTGGCAATGGAACTTGAACTTTTGCTAAGCAACCCCACACTTTGAGTGTCTTATAAGTTGGTAACCTTCCTTTCCATACTTCATATGGTGACTTGTTACTTGTTTTATGTGGAATTCAATTCAAGATAGTATTTGCAATAAGTAAAGCTTCACTCCACATATTATGTAGAAGCCCATAGCTATTTAGCATAGAATTTATCATGTCTTTAAATGTCCTCTAATTTCTTTCAGTAACACCATTTTGTTGTGGTGTATTAGGTGTTATTGTTTGATGAATTATACCATTTGTGGCCCAAAATTCAACGAAGTCAGTGGATTCATATTCCCCTCCTCTGTCTGATCTTAGGACTTTAATTTTTTTGTTGAGTAGATTCTCAACTTCAGCCTTATATGTCTTACACATATCGAAAGTCTCATCTTTGCTATGTAATAAATATACATAGCAGTACTTGCTGCAATCATCAATAAAAGTCACATAATACGGCCCCCACGACTTGATGTTGTTCTAAAATCACACAAGTCACTATGAATTAAGCCTAGTAATTTATTGGACCTATTATGTACAAATTTAAAACTTTGTCTAACAAATTTAGATTATGTACAAGTTTGACATTTAACATTTTCAATAGAACCTAACTTAGGCAGCAATCCTAAATTATACATTCTATGTAAGGAACAAAAATTAACATGTCCTAATCTAGCATGCTATAAGGTAGAAGAAGAGTCAACAACATAAGTGGAAGTTTTATTTATATTATTATTGATAGAATTGGCGGATACATTAAGTTTGAACAACCCATCAGCAAGGTAACCTTTTCCCACAAACATTCCCCCCTTAGTTAGTACAACTTTGTTGGATTCGAAAACTAGTTTGAATCCTTTGTTTCTTAGAATAGGTCCAAATACCAAGTTCCTTCGTATATTTGGTACATGCAGCACATCTAGGAGGGTTAGTTCCTTTCCATAGGTGAATTTCAAGAGCACTTTTCCCTTTCCAACAACAGCAGATATAGAGGCGTTTCCCATAAACAGTTGCTCACCACCATGTATCTCTTGGTAAGGAAGAAATACATGTTAGAAATGTGCCCTAAGAGCCAATACATTTGATGTAATCTCCTTAGAATACATTTCGTATATGATATATAAAGGGCAAACTTATTTGTTATCTTTTACATTGTCTAAAGAAACAAATGTCCAGGGTATGCTAAATAAGAGATAAAGTAATCTAAAGAAGATTAGATTCGGGAGACCTTTAATCTCTAACTGTAGCATCCCAAAATGTTCCTAATCATAGGTTATCAAATGGACATTGATAAACCGTCAAGATTAGCACATATTATGTATGCTCAATTGGGAGGATGGTTAGTCTCAAACCATTTGTGTAGTTGACACTAATACAAGTATGTGGGTGCTCATTAGTGAATGAGTACACTGAACGCGATCAACCGTAGTTCTCGTATGGAGTATTTATCTATATGTCAAACGAGAACTCATAGTTGCAATAATGCAAATTAGTCCTTAGACCTGAGGCATCATGGTTGTCCTGTGATGCGTTATTGATCTTTGATAGCTCTTAAAGGCAAGCCGTAAAAGATTTGTCTTAAGTGTTGTTGGGATCTCTTAATTCATCATAGGGGCATGTGAATGTACAATAATGAATCTCTACTTTCGATAAAGAAGGAGAATGTTTCAAGATGTGATTCAGTAAATCTTTGACCAAAGTATTTTGAGCTTGATTTAGAAAGTTGTTATTAATCATGTTCTTTTGAATCACATGAGGTTGTAAATCATATTAGGGGTTTGACATAATCAATCCGTACCCTAATAATATGATTTGAAACATTGTATAAGAGAAGGACCGTATTGCATTGCAATTCCAACTGAATAGGTTCTTCATCTATTCTGGTTAGCTTGGGTAGCCTTGATATATTGCTAGATGTCACTCTTGGCTTGTGGAAGTCCTAGGATTGATTGTGATTGATCCAAATAAAGGAAGAATTAAAAAGGGGTTTTAATTCCAGTTGGTTAGAAAGAGTTCTAATATTTTCTCACTGCCTTGCTAATTAGAACCTAATGGATCGCACACCTTAAATGGTTAACTTTGAATAATACAAATGAGAATGAGGAAATCAATTTGATTGATTTGATGTGGATAATTTACTACATGTAAAAACGTATTTGGGCCTCGATAATAGTTAGAGAGAAGCCCAAATGGTTGGGTATCAAGCCCAAGGGCTTAAGACACCTAAATATTATGGTTTAAGTGTCATAAGGCCCAATTTTGGAAGCCCAATGGGTTTTGGCCGAAAATGCTTAAGTAAATGTGTATGGGAATTGTTTCAATAAGCTCATTGACACACAAACACAATCCAACATCAACCAAATGGGTTTGGGAGATTAAAGAGAGATAAAAGAGTGTTTTCAAGAGTGAAACACTTTCATCTTTCAAAGTGGTTTAGATTGAAACCAATCTTGAGAATCTTGCACTAGCATCCAAGTATTCTCAAGATACTTATTCTCATCTCAAGGTTCCATTGGTGTGGAGACTTAGAGGCCATATACTTTTGTGGCTCACATGGAGAAGAAAGATCAAGGAGCAAAGATCAAAGATCAAAGATCAAAGAGGAGATCAACAAAGAGGAGATCAACAAAGAGGAAATCATCAAGAGAAGACCAAACACAAATTGGTTCATATAATTGCTTCAAGGGTAATTAGATCTTATCCTTTCTCTTGAATTTTTCATTTATGAAAAACATATCAATGTTCATGGCTTAAGATACTTGGAAGAAGTTTTGTTTTTGAATTTAAACAACCACCATAGACTTCCGCTGCGATTAATTTGATTAAATGCATGTTTAATATTCAAATGAACTTTGGAAAAATGTTATGAAATTCCTTCAATACATTCTTATCAACACAGATATGGTGGGTGACTCTAGTATCAATCAACCATTCATTGCATGTTGGTTTCTGACACCACTGTAGCCAAGTTTTCATTAGTCACACGGGCCTGATTGTACCTTGGTCTGTTGTTGTTTGGATTAGTAGGATTGGCAAGATTATTCTAATCCCTTATGTGCTTGCAGTCTTGAGCCTTATGACCTCTTTTCCCACAAACCTAGCATGCTCCTTTGATCTTTTTGAAGTCTTGAATGCTGCATAAACATCATACAGTGTGTCATCGAGGTCATTCAAGATACAGTTCCTGCACAAGAAATTAGATTGTGTCCATGCATTAATTGTAGCGATAGTCTCTCTGGTTGCAGGATTCTCATTTGATACAGGGGCATCTTGTTTGAGAATATAGGCTACATTTAATGTTGTCAGATAGAACAACATCTTCTGTTGCCAACGTTTGAAATCAGTGTTGTTGAATTCTCAAGCTTTTCAGCATGAGAGGTCTTACTTCCTAATTGTTCCATATTACTGTCTAAAGATTGTTGGACAACAATCAGTATATAGCCAAATAACAGAATAATAACAAAACAAAATGTGCTTTATATTTATATAATCAAATCAATACAACAATAGAATAAATTACAGGATTAAACTATCACAAATCACAGCCTAAGCCGGTCACTTTGATTTTTGGAGAACAATGATGTGATTTCTCTTAGGAAGTGCTTATGCGTGAGAATGATAATGCTGTTCCAAATTGTGTGTTTTCTAGTTTGGAAGAATTGTCAATATATAGAGGTTTGACACCTCTTCATCCAACAGTTACGTTAACAATTTAACATATTCGAATTTCAGATAATGATTTTATCTGAAAATGAATTTCTAATTAATAAAAATAAATATTAATTAAATCAATAGAGCCCAAGGCCCATCTTTTGACAATTAAATATATATATATATATATATATATATATATATTTATTTATTTATTTATTTATTACCCAAATATATTCCAAGCCTAAACCATGATGAGGCCCAACTTTGCCTCCACTAGGCCCATACCCTATTTATTATTTCTAAAGTGTTGGTGCTTATAAACCATAAAAGAAAACAACTCCCTTCCAATATGGGACTAAATGAAAGTGTATTTTTCCTATACAAACTCTAACAGGTGGCCTACACATTTATACTTTAATGTGTCACATGTGTCTAAAGTCCTAAAGTTCATCTCTTATTTCTTTAAGTCATGTAGGACCCAATTAATGTTTAATAATTTTAATTCATTAAATTAGATTATCCTAATTAGTTAAATGACTTACCAAATTAAGTCACTACTTGTCTCACAACTATTGGTCATGGTCAATCCTTGTTGACCGTGTCAAGTATCGGGTTAATGGTTGACCTTTGACTTTGACTTTGACTAAGGCGTAAAATCTCTTTCTCTCTTCTAATTCTCAATCCACTCTTTTTCGGTGTGCCATTTTATAGGTTCTAATTAGCGAGGTAGTGGGAAAATCTGATTTCTTCTAAACCGTGAATGAATTGAATCCTACCATTCAATTTTTCCCATTAGCAAAGGCTAATTGTAATTCGACCTTACATGGCTTCCACAAGTCATGGTTGACACCTAGCAGTATGTCATGACTACTCAAGCTAAATAGAATTCTCTGGAGCAGCAAGTCAGTTGTGATTGCAATGCAATGCGGTCATTCTCTAAAACAATGCTATATGTCAAATTATTGGGATACGGTTAACTTGTGTCAAATCCGTAAGTGACATTTCTAGGTTATATGATTCACTTGGATGTGATTGCAAACATTCATATTACAATCCTTATCCTATACTTTGGCCAAAGATTCAACAAATCATATATCTCTATAGCATTCTCCATATTTACTAAGAGTAAATATTCCTTGTTGTACATTCACCTGCGTCTATGAACTTATCAGATATCCTGATGATCACCTTTAAGCCATATCTACTAATATAACCATATAGTGTTCTCAAAGATAAACAATTCATTCACAAGACAACTTTTATGTCTCATGTTTGAGGACTATTTTGCATTATCGCAACTTAGAACTTCTTGTTTGACACTTGTGAGTAAAACTACCATATAAGAATTCTTAGTCAATTGCATTCAGTGAACTCTATCTCTATTGAGCATCTACACACTTGTCTTAGTGTCTTTACAAAAATGACTTGAGACTAGTCATCCTTCTGATTGAGCAGACATAGTGTGTACCATTCTTTGCGGGTCACCATTGTCCAATTGGTGATCCTATAACAAGAAATATTTTAGGATGTGATATATTATCACTACAAGGAAAGATCTTTTTGGCGACCACCACTTTTCGTCACTAAAAGGTCAAATTTCTTCACCCAAAAGATTTAACAACCAAATTGTTTCGTCGCTAAGATGGTCGTCCTAGGCTCTTGGCTAAAAGTATTAGGCAACCAAAGCTTATTTTTGTCTCCAAATTCTTTAAGCGACTAAATATTTTCGTTGCCGAAAAGACTTCAGTTGGTCACCTATAAAGGTGGGTTCTAGCGAAAAGACCAAAATTTGGCCCGTGAATGGGCGGCCAAATGTAATTTTCGTTGCCCATAAGTTCTAGTGACTAAGAGATTTCATCCCTGAAGCTACTTCTTTCATTGCTAAAATGTGCATATTTTATTTTTTTGGTCGCAAAGATAATTTTGAGACCAAAAATAGTTCATCACTGATAAGTTTGGTTGCAAAGGGTAATTTTCTTGTAGTGTATAATGGAATGGTCTCGCGAATCTAACATCTTTAGATTGCTTTCCATTCTTATCAATATCCATGGACTTGTCACTTTATCGTTTGTATATAATTTTCCTAAAGTGACATTCATGCCTTATTAATGATAGTTATACAATGTTATATCTTTAGAAGTTTCCATTTTTGTATTGACTTCTAGGGCATATTTCCAATACTAGCAACATCTCACGGTTACCCAAGCCAATATAGAAGAAGGTTGAGAACCTATTGAGTTGGAATTACAATGCAATACGTTCATTCTCTATCTCAATGCTCTTGATAACATTATTAGGGTATGAAATTCATGTCAAGCCCCTAATATGAATCCTCGACTCATATGACTCAAACCTGACTTGACAGTGGTGGGACGATGAAGATAGCTTGTCAGGAAGACCGTTTACTAAAGGTGTGGTGAGAAGAGAGAGAAAGAGAGGGGGAAAGGAGAAAAAGAACGCATGTACGTGTGGCGAGCGTGTGTCTCACCTCGGCTTTAAACATGTTTTCTGAAATGATGATTTTGCCCTTATACTTTCGATGACCATAACTTTTTCATATTACTCCGATTCGGGCATATTACGGTCTATGAACTCATGACAGGAAAAAAATTTCAAAACACGTAACAATAAAAAATTTACCAAAAGTCACTATTCACAATGGTAAAATGGTAAATTTACTCTTTTTAAAAAAAAAAATTAATGGAAATTTCGGGACGGCCACCGCTAGACCCAACCAGACGTGACAAAGATGACTCAAGATGACGCACCACCAACATACCCCTAAGCGGTTGTCTGATCTGGTGGGCACCAATGAGCTCACCCGAGTAGGATAGTTGATCAAATATCACATAAGCACCCTCTCCAAATGGTCTAACTAAAGCAAGTTCATGACCCTAAACACACCAACTCGAACAAATGTCACTACATGATAGGAGCAAACATTAAATGCATTCCTAATCCCCGCCAGGTGTCACCCTGCCAGACCTTCCTTGGTCAAGAGAGAATACTCAAGACACCACCCATTCGAAATCAAGTGTCAACAATGATTAAGGATGATCAACAGCCTCCTGATCAAACGACATACAAACATCACACTCATGCTTCTCCTACAATTAGACAATCAGAAAGTGCATGTCTATACTCAATGATAATTTATCTGCTCATCAACACCGCCACTAGTCTTGGTACAAATACTACTAGTGCTCCGGACTGGTACTGAGCTTCTTAAGGTTCAAGGTGAATGTCTAAATTATGCCATCAAACCAGACTAAAAACACCTTCCTTTTCTTACATTTAATAACCAAATAATCAACTCAATAGCATGGGTTTTAGGTTTGCTAGTTTTGTATAAGTTGTTTGACTCTTCAGTTTAGTCAATAGCATGGGTGGCCTCTTTCTTACCCTAGGGTTTTGTTTTATCTGGGAAGGTTTTAACAAGGTGTTTAGGGGTGGTAGAAATCCACCTAACCCGGGCACAAGAAGAATAGCGGGCGAGAATTCCTAGCGGGCGAGATTTCCTAGCGGACGAAATTCTTAGCGGGCTAGATTTCCTAGCTGGCGAAATTCCTAGTGGCCAAGAATTCCTAGCGGTCGAAGTACTTTCTCAAAAAGGTGGCCGAGGTCTTTTCTTCAAAGGCCATGGTGCCTTCTCAAAAATGTAGCCAATGTGTTTTCTTCAAAGACCGTGGTGCCTTATCAAAAATATGGTCGGGCACTTCCCTTTGCAAAAGTGGCCGGGCACTCCTTAAATACCTTGGTCGGCCACTCCTCTTACAAAAAGCTGGGCTAGGGCGAATTTTCTCCTTGCTCACCCCGGCGCCCTCCTCTCAACACTTGGGCAAGCAAAGTCAGGCCAAGGGAGTTGAAGTTCGGCGGGAGGTATGTTTGCCGAGTGCCCAATATTCGAATATTTGAGAACTCAAATATAGTCCAATGTAGGGCCAAGCCCAACATCCAAATATTTGGAGTTCCCATACCACCTATCTTGGTGAATGGTCGACGGATTGTAAGCCAACTCTAGAATTCTAAAAACTCAAGGGGCACAAGGTTCCACCAAATGTCAAGATGAAATCTCGGAGGTCAAGGCCCAAGCCACAGATTCACGCCCAAGATTTCTAGAGCTCAATGTGCATGTGATAGAGGCCTCACAAGGAAACAAATCAAGGAGATTGATGATAATTCATAATATTCCAAACAAGAGAGCAAGCAATCAGAATATTTCAACCAATGTAATCCCATGGATTCAAGGGGCCTCAAAAGGAAAGATTTTTAAAAGAGTTGACTTTTGGCCATTCAATGGCCAGCCCATGGGCTGACGGAAGCCCTATATAAACCTCCCCAGACAAAGACAGAAGACACACAACATCAGATAGACAAACCTATCTTTCGTCTCGCACTTTTCTTTTCCTAGACTTAGGATTTTACTTTCAAGCACCTAGTGTAGCGAGTTCTTCCTTTTCCTAGTGTAAGTTTCAATTCTTGTTCAAGTTATATTTTCGTGTCATTTAGATTCAAGTTTATTTCCATTGCTTTGCTTTTCATTGTTATCGCACTTCAATTAAGTTCAATTTCAAGTTCATTTTACTTTATTGTTCTTATCGCTTTCATGTCGTTCTTGCTTTATTTATTGCTTTAATTCTCGTCTTTACGTTATTTATCTTTCGCACTTTACTTTACGCATTTGTCTTTAAATTATATTTAAGTTTAAGCACCTTTACTTTACGCACTTATTCTTCGTTTCATTACATTTCACCTTCAATCTTCATCTCCAACCCACTCCACATCATTTGGTCGCTCACATAAAGCCTTGATCCCGAGGTAGTGAAAGAACCTAGGCCGTGAGGAGGTTCCTTGCTCGGCCGAACAATCGTTTGATTAAAGTCAAATCTCGGACGCAACACATCCATCTACTCACATTCCATTCAAGCCCAAATTCAGGGCTTGGTGGTGGCACGCCCCGCACTCAAAAAAGAAGAAGGACCAAAAAACTCCTTCAGTCAGCCTACCCAGCCGAAAAGAGGGAAACATAATTTGGCACGCCCAGTGGGACACACTATATGAGCGACTGAAAGGAATGGCAACATTCCTATCAGCCGATGAACTACAACGGCTATGATTCTTATGGCTCGAATAGCCAATCCATCGACCAACACTATGGCCAATATAATTTTACCCATCAAGGTGGGCCTAACAACCAATATGGCTCAAGTAGTCAATTTGGTGGCCAATATGGTGGGCACACTTATATTGGCGAATTTGGTGGCCAATATGGTGGGCACAACTATGTTGGCGGATTTGGTGACCAATATGGTGGGCACACTTATATTGGTGGTTATGATCTTATGAACCAAAATGGTTCGAGTGATCAAAATGGCTTTGGTGGCCAAACCAATCAAGGTGGCTATAGCTACCAGTACAATTCTACATATCAATATGGCTCTGGTAGCAAATTCAATGGCCAACATGGCGGAAATAATAATCATGGCCAAAATAATATGGTATATCAAAATTATGCGAATGGCCAACATGGCTATAATGGCCAATACAATCAGGTGGCCGAGGGACAATACACTTACCCAATGGCCAAAATAATCCGCTCAGTATTTATGATCAGCCTAGTTATGGTTCCCTCCAAACGAATCATCCTAATGGCCATAGTGGCCAAAATGTTCTTAGCGTAAGTAAGAGGCCATATGTTGACCGCACGGACAAAAAACATCAAAATTTCATAAAGGAAATATCTGAAGTGAAAGATTTATTTATGGAGATGGTAGTTTCCAACGAACTTTTGATCCAACAGTTGCGTGAAATCTCCTTGCAACTTGCGATCGAAGAGCAAGCTCTTAGCCAACAAGCCGAGGGGCAAACTCTCAACCCCAACCTTGATTCTCAGTCACAAGATGAAAATTCTCATGTGGTTGCAAGTTGGCCACCCATTCCACCTACTCCTCTAGAGGAAAGTGAGCTTAGTAGGGAATATGAGAGTGAGAAAGAGATGGGTGAGACGACCTTAGGATCAAATGTTCAAGTTGACCGTCCTATTGAGAGCCTGACATTGGTTGAGGAAAAGGAGTCCACCCAAGGGGATGAGACCCAAAAGATGGTCATCGATGAAAATTGCAATATGGTCCAACCCAAGGCAACCATTCTAGGATGTAAAGGCTTACAATCTAGTGAAAAAGAAGGGCGAAGCATGACCCAAGATACAATAATGATAGACATGATCGTAGGAGAAAAGCTCGACATTGTGAGACCACAATTGCAAGTGGTCAAGTTTATCGAGGCCCAGCCAAAGACCAAGATTAGCCAACCAAGTGGATTTGGGGGGCATGAAGGATCGGCCAAAGTGATGGCCAGAAGTCATCCGGGTGGTACTAGTCATCATAGTATTTCAACCCATCACCAACAAAATGGCAAGATCCAAGTTGAGAATAAGAAGGGCTCCAAGCTTGGAGTAAAACATGGTTGGCCACCGCCATGGTCTCCATGAAAATTTTGTTCAACACGGCCACCTACTAGGTAGGCTGTTGAGATTCTAATAAAGGTCATGGTTCATTCTTGAACAAATTGGCCACTTAGTTTTAAAAATTAAAATAAAATAAAAATAAAAATATGAAGTTGGCCTCCTCATATGACATATTATACTTTGCTTTGTGGAAGGCTCAAGATTGAGTTCCGTCAGCGGAAGATGAATGATTCTTTTATTTCAGCCCCAGAAGGGGAAGTTTGTGATTTGTGGGCAAAAATGACTTCGGGGCATGTCCACCACCTGAGTAATTCGTCGGAGGGATTCACATGCCTTCGATCATAATCAGATGGTTGGTTCACTCCCCATGTATACTCAGTGACAAAATATTCCGACCGCTCAACCGGGCCAAAATGGTCGCGGCTGAACCACGACCATTAACCAAAATAATTTCGGCCAAGATCCAATCGTCGGTCCTGACCATGTGTTGGTTGAAGATGTTACGAAATTCGCTGGAGGACCATTGTTCAGGCCAAATCATGCCACTTCATTGGAACTCTCACAACTCATGCGTTTCATGGAGACAATGGCACAAACGATAGTCACTCAAAATGCTCAAATCAATGAGAGGTTTGATCGATGGTTAGGCCAATAAAACGGCCAAAATGGCAACCAAGGGGAGCCTAATGGAGTACCAGCGGCCGGGCCTCAAGTGGAGGCTCAACCAAATGTCTTTGGAGTAAATCTGCCCCAACCTAATCCACTAGCTGGGGGCAACCCAACCCCAGTGGTTAATGTTCCGCCGATGGGCAACAACCCATATGCGGCGGTAAACCAATTTCAAGTGTTCTCACCATATAATCAATTCAGCCTACAAGCTCACTAAAGGGCCGGAGCAAATTTTGTTGGGCCTCGTATCAACCAATTCGCCAGAGTCGGTGGTTGGAATAATCCCGGCGGGAATGCTAACAACCCATTGCTAGGGAATCTAGCAATCGACCGAGGTGCGGTCGAACAAATGATTCAAGATATGGTGCGCCATGCTAGAAGGATTGGTAGACCAGTTTACCGGAGGCCATATCCAGAGCACTTTGATCAAGAGGAATTTCCGAGGGGTTTCAAGGTTCCGGATTTTGCACTATTTTTAGGAGATGAGCTCCAATCGACCGTTGAACATATTGGCCGATTCACGACCCAATGTGCAGAGATTGGGCATCATGAGGCCTTGAAACTAAGGTTATTCCCAAGTACACTCGCGAGGGCAGCTTTCTTGTGGTATGTCAAACTTCCACAAAACTCCGTCCCAAATTGGCAAGTCATGGAGAAAATCTTTCATGAGCAATTTCATCGGCTGGAGCCGGAAGTCTCAATGGCCAACTTGGTGAAGATAAGCCAAAAGCCAAATGAGTCAGTCCAAGAATACTTGGGGTGATTTAGAGAAGTAAGGGCTAGGTGAACGGTTAATATGCCAAAGTACGAATTTGCAAAATTGGCCCAATGAGGATTGTTGCTTGACCTTCAAAAGAAATTTGAAGGAATTTAGTTCCGTGACATTTATGATCTCTTACTTCGGGTGGATCGATACGAAGCCCTTCTAAAGGATGAACAACAAAAGGGGCCGCCGGCACCTCGACCAACCTTTTATAAGAATTCGGCCAAACCCTTCGGGCCTAGAACTATGGCGGTCCACGCGGTGGACGTTGAAGATATAAAATTAGAAGAAAGAGATCAAGAGGTTTTGCTAAAAGAAGAAGAAGAGTCAGCCTAGGTAGACTTGGGAGAGATTATGGCAAAAGGGCCATATGTGCAAGGCTTTGTCTAAAGCATTCAAGGATCAAAGGCCAACGACGGCCCAAATTTCCAAGTTTAGTGGAACCTCCCAAAAGACTTCATCAATTTGAAGATCATAAAATTTCCAAAGAAAGTTATCGTGGGCATCGACCAGAATCCTTTTCCAAATGCCCAAGTGAATATGGTGAATGTCAATTTCCCAAGGCCAAACCAACCTAGGCAAAAGTTGGACTTGTGTGGCTCAGCAAAGGCTGAGTTAGAAAGAAGGGCAAGGAGATTCCGACGGACCCTAAGGCAAGAGGCAAGGCCAAAATGTACCCCGAGGTGGCCAAGGTTCTCGAGACAAAAGTTTCGACCAAGGAAGAACCTCCAAAGCCCATTGTGCTATGCAGTCGATGCCAATGAGAGGTAACTCTCGAAGTGGTTCCGTTAAAGTCCAAGAAGCTAACCAAGGAACCTACCAAGGGGCTGATTAAGAAGCAACCCAAGGATCAAGTCCAAGTGGGAAGACTTAGGAGTTTTGAAAGGATTATGATAACAAATCCGGCCAAGAATTACAGCCCACATAGCCTAAGAGGCAAAATGAAAGTAAGGCCAAACGAACGGCCATTGCATGAAAATTAAGATAGGTACAAGAGGCCACGATATCAGCCTAAGAGGAGAAATCAACATGCCCCTCTAAGGTGTGAAGACATTGATTCGCTAGACTCAAGCCAAAACAGAAGCATGTGGATTTCAGTGGGCGAAGGCAAAAGCTAAGATGTGGCCTATGTATCAAAACCCCACCCCGCAAATGATAGTGGTGTTCCAACTTTCAAAGGTGCCAAACACAAAAGCGGGCCAATGGTATAGAAGCAGAGGCCAAAACTCCCATCGGTACCCCTGAGCAAGACTCAAACTAGAAGGGCTCAAAGGCAATATGCCACCACTTGCAAGACGGAGTTAGAATGGGTTGACAAAGGGCAAGCTCAACTCAACCGGTTGGTCGAGCTTCGAGAGGAGCTTCGATTGGAGGAATTGGAGTTGGCCAAGGCCGATACCTTCGCTTCCTTGGAGGTAGCCTTGACCGAGGAGATGAAAATACGTTGAGAATGGGTGAATGACTGAGTCGTGGTAATGGCCTCGGAGTAGCCAATCTCGGAATTGGAGGCCCATTTGACTAGGGCTTTCAAGACAAAAAATTCTAAGGCTGAAGTTAGTAGGCCAACCAAAATGGTGGGCAAGAAACCTTTGAAGGGTGAGAAAGCAAGGGTTGCTTGATCGAAAATCAAATCTTTGGTCGCCAAGACTCCGATAGTGACCAAGGGAGCTCAGCCCACCGAGGTTAAGAAGAAATGAGAAAATGACAAGAAAATGGTCGAAGAAACTAGGGGCGAGCTCCATATGAAAGAAAGTGGGCCAAAGGCGGAGGAAGACCAAGTCATGGTCGAGACCGAGGCCGAGGCCAACAAAATAGGAAAAGAGACCGAACATATGGCCGAGGGAAGACAAGAGGCCGAATATACGGTTGAAGGAGAAGATAAAGATACGCTAGAAAACCACCAGCCCAATTTTGCATCGGCCAAAGGTTTGATAGCCGAAGATGAAGAATATAGAGGTGAAGGGTGTAGAGCATCTTGAAAAGGAGTGCAAGGAAGTGATGGCCAAGTTTAAGAATGAACTAAAAGTGGGCAAGGCCAAAGTGAAGTTTGGAGACTTTGACGAGGTAAATGCCATAGTTGTTACACTCCCACTATTTTTCGAAGCTCGGCCGAATCATCCTAATTATATGGATGGAGATTTGTTGGGCCAAAGAAATTGAGGTGGCCCAAGAAATTCCAAAGGAATGGAATGCCCAATCTTGCATCGTGGTGCCCAAAACGGAGGAAAAATTGCCCGAAAAGGTGTGCTATGAGATGCCCAACAAGAAAATGTCCTCCACCTTAAGCCTTTGTACATGGGCACTCATTTTGATGAAGTTCCGGTTGGCAAGGTCCTTGTAGATACAGGGGCTACAGTCAACATCCTCCATGCCTCAATCATGAGAAAATTAAAGAAAGGCTCAAATGAATTAATTCCGATCGAGACAACGATCAGTGGGTTCGTGAGAGACACCACGACTTCAAAGGGGATTATCCCACTCCAAGTTAGAGTGGGGCAAAAGGTTAAAATGACCGCCTTCTTTGTGGTGGAGACAACGACCCATTTCAATGCTTTGTTGGGCCGAGATTGGATCCATGGAAGTATGTGTGTGCCCTCTTCACTTCATCATTTTTTACAATTTCGGCATGAGGATGGATGTGTAGAGTTTGTTCAGGCCGATGCATGGCCCTTCATGGCCTCCGCCAATGCGACAGAGGTAGAGTTTTATGAGGATGATACTGGGCCTCTTTATTTTACGGTGTCAGATAGGAACGGCCGACCTATGGGAGACTCAGCCCAAAAGTTGATAGACTTGGGTGCATATGATGTCCAAGCAGATGGGGTGAGTCTCAATATAGCTAATTTTTTTCTCCCTAAATGAGTGATACAAGTATAGAGGAAGAGAAGAAGGCCGTGGTGGAAAACCCTTTAAGACGGCTATATTGTTTTTGGGCAGAAAGAGCGGCCGAGCATGGGTCCACCGTCCAACTTGGTGGAATTCCTTCATGAAGGTTCGGAGGATGACGCACTCGAGCTTGGGGACGAAAGACAACCATCGACCAATCTACGTTATATCTAATGAAATTCAAGGATTGCTTCACTTGGGAACACACCGAGATGCCTAGATTGAGTCGTGACTTGGTCGAGCATCGCTTACCAACGGTGGAAGATTTTAAGCCCTTCAAGCAGTCGCCTCATCGGATGTGGGCGGAAGTAGAATTACAAGTTAATGAAGAAATTGTAAGACTTGTGAAAGCCGAATTTATTAGGCCAAATTTGTAAGTCATGATTTCGTAGTTTCCATCGGGAATTTCATAGGATTATTGGTGCACCAAAGGGGAATTCAAATTGATAAAAATGAGGCTAAGGCAATCATTCGCAGGCCCTATTCAAAAAACAAGGTGTGCAAAGTTTGTTGGGCTAAACTAACTTTCTTCGAAGGTTCATAGCCAACTCAGCGGGAAAAGTTGGGCCCTTCTCATCTTTATTAAAACTCAAAGATGAAGAGAAATTTCGGTGGGAAGAGACTCACCAAAGGGCTTTCGACGCCATTAAAGAATATTTGGCCAAGCCTCCGGTGCTCATTCCGCCAAAGCGGGGCCGACCATTGAAACTATATATTTCGGCCTCGGAGAACTCCATCACAAGTTTGCTAGCCCAAGGCAAAGATGAGAAGAGCAAGCGGTATATTACCTCAGTCGAATTCTAACGGCCACTGAGAGAAAATACTCGCCGGTTGAGAAACTTTGTTTAGCCTTATACTTTACCGCAACCAAGTTGTGGCATTATATTTTGCCCTCCATGGTCATATAATCGGAAAAACTAATTTGAATCAAAATGGTTAGGTCCATTTCTCTCCAATCAATGGCGGTGAGATAGTCTGCCGCAAGGAAATATCGTTATAGTAAAATAATTATTTTTATTGGAAGAATGGGAATCTTTAAAAGATTTCTTGCAAAAGATATCATATATATAAGGGGGCTAAGTTCACTACAAAATGGGGCCAAACAATGGCCCAGGCATCTAGCCCGATTCAAAATTTAATAATGTGCAAGGTGAGTAAAAGCCTTTAACTTTAGAAATTGAGAGGTCTCGGGTTTCAATTTGCTTACCTCTACACCAACTCCAAGCAAAGAAAATCGGGGGGCAATGTTTAGGGGAGGTAGAAATCCACCTAACCCGGGCACAAGAAGAATAGCGGGTGAGATTCCTAGCGGGCGAGATTCCTAGCGAGCGAGAATTCCTAGCGGCCAAGATTTCCTAGCAGCCGAGATTCCTAGCGGCCGAGAATTCCTAGCGGGCGAGATTTCCTAGCGGACAAAATTCTTAGCGGGCGAGATTTCCTAGCGAGCGAAATTCCTAGCGGCCGAGATTCCTAGCGGTCGAAGTACTTTCTCAAAAAGGTGGCCGAGGTCTTTTCTTCAAAGGCCATGGTGCCTTCTCAAAAATGCAGCCAATGTGTTTTCTTCAAAGATCGTGGTGCCTTCTCAAAAATATGGTCGGGCACTTCCCTTTGCAAAAGTGGCCGGGCACTCCTTAAATACCTTAGTCGGCCACTCCTCTTACAAAAAGCTGGGCTAGGGCGAATTTTCTCCTTGCTCACCCCAGCGCCTTCCTCTCAACACTTGGGCAAGCAAAGTCAGGCCAAGGGAGTTGAAGTTCGGTGGGAGGTATGTTTGCCGAGTGCCCAATATTCGAATATTTGAGAACTCAAATATAGTCCAATGTAGGGCCAAGCCCAACATCCAAATATTTGGAGTTCCCATACCACCTATCTTGGCGAATGGTCGATGGATTGTAAGCCAACTCTAGAATTCTAAAAACTCAAGGGGCACAAGGTTCCACCAAATGTCAAGATGAAATCTCGGAGGTCAAGGCCCAAGCCACGGATTCACGCCCAAGATTTCCGGAGGTTAGTGTGCATGTGATGGAGGCCTCACAAGGAAACAAATCAAGGAGATTGATGATAATTCATAATATTCCAAAACAAGAGAGAATCAAGCAATCAAAATATTTCAACCAATGTAATCCCACGGATTCAAGGGGCCTCAAAAGGAAAGATTTTTAAAAGAGTTGACATTTGGCCATTCAATGGCCAGCCCATGGGCTGATGCTTATATAAACCTCCTCAGACGAAGACAGAAGACACACAACATCAGACAGACAAACCTATCTTTCATCTCGCACTTTTTTTTTTTCCTAGACTTAGGATTTTACTTTCAAGCACCTAGTGTAGCGAGTTTTTCCTTTTCCTAGTGTAAGTTTCAATTCTTGTTCAAGTTATATTTTCGTGTCATTTAGATTTAAGTTTATTTTCATTGCTTTTCTTTTCATTGTTATCGCACTTCAATTAAGTTCAATTTCACGTCTATTTTATTTTATCGTTCTTATTGTTCTTATCGCTTTTGTTTTCATTCTCGCTTTATTTATCGCTTTGATTTATTTTATCGCACTTCAATTCTTGTCTTTACGTTTATACGCACATTTAGTTTAATTGCATTATTTTTACTTAAAACCCTAAAAATTACAAAAACATCCGTACGAAACCTAACCATCCTCGAGCCCGAGGAAGTGAAAGAACCTAGGCCAAGAGGAGGTTCCTTGCTTGCCCGATCAATCGTTTGATCAGAAGTTAGAAGCGCAACACATCCATCTACTCACATTCCATTCAAGTCCAAATTCGGGGCTTGGTGGTGGCACGCCCCGCATCTGAAAGAAGAAGGACCAAAAATTCCTTCAATCAGCCTACCCTGCCGAAAAAAGGGAAACACAAGGCCGCTGTGGGAGCAAATATTTTTGTCTCTAATCACAGCACCCCACATGGAAAAGAAGATTATCCCTTAAATTAATTAATTAAACCAATTTATTTGGTTTATTAATTAATAGGGATAATATCTTAATTATAAGATATTTGAATCCTAATCAAATCCCTAATGGGCTCAACCTCTACAATTTGGGTAAAGAATAAACTCCTCCTAAAATAAGTTTATTCTCTACGAAACCCTAGCCCCGAAGCTCCTATAAATAGATGACTTCATTTATCATTCAAGGTACTTCAAAAAACCTACTTCTAAATCTAGCTCCAAAACCCGAGAAGAATACCCAAAGCTCTCTCCCTCTTCACTCTCCACTCCATATTTTCTCCATATGGCTCTAGCCACCACACATGGCTCCGGCCACCCAATTCTCACCCAGAGAAATCTCCGTACCTTTTTTAGCTGCTGTTTCACCTAGATTCAATCGAACTTAAGCGTCAGAGGGCCTTCGGCCAACACCCTCCAAGTGTGGTCTATTTACTCAGGTCTTTTTTACAGGAATCGAGGAAAAGATAGAAGGAAGATCAAAGGGCAAAGGATCTAGAAGTAAATATTCTCCTGCGAGATTATTTGCACAAACAGCCGCCATTAACATGCTAGTTTTTACCGTGTAATGTTCCCTTTGGTTTAATGAAATACAATCTTTTCTCAACAAAAAAAATCAACTCAAATATGTTATTTTTTCCAGTCTAGTAATATCTTTCTATACATATAGTTTTGCAAATTCCTTCCACAATTGAAAAGATTAAGCTTTTTTATATTTATAGATAAGTTCTCAAAAAATCACACCCAAAATCCTTTTTATAAGCATTAAGTACAACCATCAAAACTTTTGAGTGCTGCTAAACGAACCCTAAAATTAACTGAGTACACCCTATGATCTAAGTACACCTTAATATTTTAATTAAAATGTAAAATTAACTAAGTACACCCTATAGAACTACCAAAAATACCCATGGTACACCCTAATACTTGTAGCATTATTTAATAGTTGATTTTCAGCTTGATTTTTTTAATAGTGTTTATAAATCTTTGACTTTTCATATGGATTTATGCTTCTACTAAAATTGTTGACACTTTTATTGCAATTCCAAGTTCTTGCAATCACCACCTCTTTCGTTAATAATGATTTTTTATGCATGTTTCAGTTATATACTACTATGCCACCGTGAAATTTATTTGTTCTCAACTTTCCCAACCTCTCTAGATGGACTATTCGTTCTTGGAAACCAATAACTTGTATGTTGTACGTGAATGTATTGGTGTAAAGTGAATAAGAACAAGTGAAAACTGATACAACTGGAATCTACTGTCATGGGGAAGCTGGGATCTCCTCCCTTCGATAAAGAACCAATCTTTGTGCTCATCAATATCTCTCATTTATGCACACAGAGACACTGAAAAACTCCATTGAAGTTTTTCTATAAATTTACTGGCATTTCTTTTTTCTTGTTACAATTATCACTGTTGATTGTTATAGTTAAATTAAAATTAGTGTGGATACTCCTCTTGAAATTTCAGGCATATCATCTCTGGTTTGCTCTCCACCTCTTATTGTTTGTTACCTCTAAATACAGGAAAAATATTTGAGAAAGCTGTCCGGAGTCCATCTTATTAATGCATCACGACTAACAAATATCTGTAAAATCACTAATAATTAAATTAATGTATGCAATTATAAAATAAATATATAAATATTCATTAATTTACCTCGTTTGTGATAAATTCGTTTCTGTAGTCTAAAACACATTGTTTATTGATGTCGGTGTCTTGCTTAGACACATCTTCTGGATGCTATAAAAAAAAACCCTCATATTTGTCATTTTTCGGTACACATGCTTTAGCCTAAACCAAAAAAAATAATAAAAAATCAAAATTAATACCTCTTTTGATGACTTCCTCAAAATGTATGAAGCATCCATTCCAAAATTTCCAAGTTAATACCTCTTTTGATGACTTCCTCGAAAAAAAAAATCAAAGTTAATACCTCTTTTGCTGATGATCCTATTAATGTTGCTTTTATTTTGATGTATGCTACATAAAACTGGAATAATATCTCTGCAATGTACTCATAAGAGGCCAATTCATTTGTGTCCTTCCAAAACTGTTTTCTAATGGCTTGTTCTAAGCCCCACATTGAGGTGGACGTGCATGAATAAGCCACCATAGTAGGGTCAGATTTTTCATTCATGTTGTTAGCGAACCAGGCAAAAGTAATATGCTTAAATTCTATTTTTACAATATATAAGTCAATTCACCATAATATTGTTTTGACAACTTACTCGATTGAAATTATCGTGTCTCTTGTCAGGAATGTAAGATTTTTATGTCTTAAAATCTCACTCAAGTGGTCTGCTAATCAACGTAGAGTTCCAAAGCTATGTGGAGACTAAGGAATTCAATTATAACTGGACTTGTAAGTCTTGGAGAGAAGTGTTTCAGTTTAAGTCCAAGACTGCTAAGGTTCCTAATTCATAGTGGATTAGAACTACTAATTCTGATGCAATAAGGAGAGGTTGAGAACTTCTTGATGGGCAAGGAGTTCCGACTGATGCATATAAATACATAGTCCTTGAGATGAATATTAACCAACCAGAAATCCATATAGATGCACAGCAACAAAACCAAGACAATTTACAAGAAGAGCAGGAAGTAAGAAGATCAAAAAGAGCCAGAAGATCAGCCCTGTCAAGTGACTACGTTTATCTTCAAGAATCTGAGCAAAATGATCCATGCCTAGAAGATCCTATAACCCTTAAACAAGCTTTGACAAGTTCAGCAAATGAGCAATGGTTGCAGGCAATGTAATTTGAATTAAATTCAATGGAGGAAAATAAAGTATGGGAATTGGTTCAATTGCCTCAAGGATGTCGACCTATAGGGTGCAAATGGATTTACAAAACTAAAAGGGATTCAAAGGGTCTCATTGACAGATACAAAGCTAGGCTAGTTGCAAAAGGATTCACACAGCAGGCAGGAGTTGATTACAATGAGACATTTTCTCCAGTCTCTACAAAGGATTCGTTTAGAGTCATGATGGTTTTGGTAGCTCATTTCAATCTCTACCTCCATCAAATGGATGTAAAGACTACGTTCTTGAATGGAGACCTCTATGAAGAGATCTACATGCAGCAACCTGAGGGTTTCATTCAAGAAGGGAGAGAAGATCAGGTTTGCAAATTAAGGAAATCTATTTATGGATTGAAACAAGCTTCTAGACAATGGTATTTAAAATTTGATGAAGTGGTGAGGTCTCATGGTTTCAGTGAAAGCCCTGTGGATGAATGTATATATATTAAAGTCAGTGGGAGAAATTTTATTTTTCTTATACTTTACGTCGATGACATTCTCTTGGCAAGCAAAAATTTGACTTTACTACATGATACCAAAGTTTTTCTGTCAAAAGTTTTTGATATGACAGACCTTGGAGAAGCCTCTTTTGTACTTGGTATTGAAATCAGCCGTGATAGGGAGAGAGGATTGCTTGGATTATCCCAAAAAGGTTACATAGAGAAGGTGTTGAGAAGATTTAATATGGAGAATTGTGCAGGAGGAGATGTTCCCGTCTCAAGAGGAGACAAACTGAGTATGGAACAATCACCTAAAACTGAACAAGAAAAATTAGAGATGGTTGACAAGCCCTATGCCTCACTTGTAGGAAGTTTGATGTATGCTCAAGTCTGTACTAGACCAGACTTAGCTTTTGCAGTAAGTGTTTTGGGGAGATTTCAGTCCAATCCAGGCCAAGCACATTGGGTGGCTGCAAAGAAAGTTTTAAGATATTTACAGAGAACCAAAAGTTACAATTTGGTTTATAGGCAAGTTGAGAATCTGGAGTTAGTTGGTTATGCAGATGCAGATTTGGGAGGATGTGTGGATTCTTTAAAATCCACTTCTGGTTATGTATTCATTTTCGGAGGAGGAGCTGTCTCGTGTAAGAGTGTGAAGCAAACACACACTTCAACATCAACTATGCAGTCTGAATACATTGCATGTTATGAAGCTGCAAGTCAAGCTATTTGGCTCAAGAATCTTATCACAAGTTTGAGGGTTGTTGACTCAATTGAAAGACCAGTTCAGATTTGGAATGATAATAGTGCTGCAGTGTTCTTCACCAAAAGCAACAAAAGATCATCAGGCACTAGACATTTGAAGTTTAAATATCTGTCAGTTAGAGAAAATGTCAGGGACGGTCTTGTGAAGCTCGATCATATTGGTACACATTTCATGATAGCTGATCCGTTAACTAAGGGTCTGCCAAATGGTGTTTTTCATGGACATGTTAGAAGCATGGGATTGGTGTCCAGTTTTGATGGGGAGGACTAGTGGGAGTCTGTTTTAGAATCTAGCCTTCATTTTGGTAGCCTATTTTTATTATTTAAGAACCTTGATTGAGTTTTCAGTTAAAGTGCAGTTTGATTATTATTATTATTATTTAATTCTGTGTTTAATTTGTTTAACAAGTGATTTCAGTTGGTATCAAGTGTAGACAAGCTAGCTTCAATAACTATATTTGATACTCACTCACGAAAGAGTTATTTTGGAAAGGGAGATCTTGTAATCTCTAAAGAAGTGGACTACAGATGGTAATGACATAAAGCATTTTCTAAAGAAAAGTCATGTTCATCTTGTGTTCTAATCTTGACGGAAGCTTTATGTGGCTATGCAGATAGGTATAAGTGATTATAAAGGTCCTGGATGTTTTATATTCAAGGCACCTTGATAATTCGATGCTTGTTTTCACAGTTGACCAAGAGCTTGTTTAGGAATACAGTTTAATTGATTTCCATGGCCATAAAGTAGTTGAAACATGGTTTTGTTGATTATAGACCAAGTGGGAGAATGTAAGATTTTTATGTCTTAAAATCTCACTCAAGTGGTCTGCTAATCAACGTAGAGTTCCAAAGCTATGTGGAGACTAAGGAATTCAATTATAACTGGACTTGTAAGTCTTGGAGAGAAGTGTTTCAGTTTAAGTCCAAGACTGCTAAGGTTCCTAATTCATAGTGGATTAGAACTACTAATTCTGATGCAATAAGGAGAGGTTGAGAACTCCTTGATGGGCAAGGAGTTCCGACTGAAGCATATAAATACATAGTCCCTGCTCATATCGAAATAGTCAACTCTAGAGAACTCATACCCCATCTGTGAGAGAGAATACAGAAATCGATATTGAGGAGAAGTGCTGTGTGTGTCAAGTTGCTGCTTCGATCATTCCAATGGCTACAGAACAAGGTAGTGTTCTCTTATATGCAATCTATAAAGTTTACAAGGAATTCAATGATTAATCAGGCCTTCACATAATCTCCACCGCTGTGCTTCCTTTTGGACTGCCAGAAGAAGCAGATTTGAGCCCAAGTCTTCTTCTGCTGAGCAGGTTGTGCTTTAACTTCTCTTTTCACGACAAGCTCAATCATGTATTCAATAACAGCCTAAGATGCACCAAGAAAGTACAGTTAGCCTTGAGATAAAACCTGCAGGACGTACCTATTGTAATGCCTCTATTCTTCTCTCTTCAACAGTAATCTCTTGATTAGGGTTGAATACGGTTAGTAGGGTGTACTTATTAAAATTATATTTGTTTCAAAATTCCATATATCCTTTTTGGTAATTTTATATTAGGGTAAATCAGTAATTCAATATATACTTTTGTAGTAGGGTGTACTCAGTTAATTGTAGGGTTCGTTTAGCAGCACTCAAACTTTTTATCAAAGATCTGAACCCAAAAAATCAATACTAAAATGTTTTTTTTTTATACGTTACTTCAGCAGGTTTTTATCATAAGTGGTCCATGAACTTCTTAAAAATTTTAGAATTAGTCCTCAAACTCTCAAATCAATCAATGTGGTCCTACAAATCAATTTGGTTCCTACTGTTGCATTTCAACAATACTTTTGTCAAATTTAGCCACATATCATCACGTGACTAACTTTACATGTGTATTTCCATCAAAATATAGCTTATTTTAGTCATAAAACTCATGTTTCTGCTCAACAAAATGGTGACCATAAAATGGGGGCGGAGGAGATTAGGAGGCTGTAAACATGATTTTCTTGCAATAAATTAGACAAACATGTATACAAAATAGTTTTTGTATTAATAAATTTATGGGTTACAATCTCTACGTGCTATTTATACAATGAGCAAATCTTCTGGTTCGAACTCCAAAAAATATTAAATAAAATGGTGTTTGATTCAAGGGTTGTAGGGGGTTGATCTTGACCAAATAGGTAAGCACAAGGTTTTTCTTGTCATGAACGTGGTCGGATTTTATGTAGTGTACCTCCAACATTATCCAGTACAGCTAGAGCTTTCAGATCCATGAGTATAGTTACAGTAGCTGCAAAAGAGAGCTTCAAATCCTAGAGGGTGTGTATGCGATTGGGGAGAACTACTCTCCACCCCTAATGCTCCAACACAAACAAGCTCAATGGAGTTAGTTGGCCCCAAAGAGAGAGATAAAAAAATAAAATTAAGAAACACAACAAAACAAAACAAAACAAGCTCAATGGATTAACAAGATAAAATGGATTAGTGGGCCCCACACTAAACTGTAAATCACTTTACCAAATAGAACATATGGTGATCACCAAAATGTGTCAATCATAAGATCCATAATATTTGACATAGTCCATGATGTAGTCCAATTTAGTATTCACACATTATAAACTGTCTGCTTAAAAGGAAACAAAAATTGGTTTCAGAAAAGAAAAAACAGAAGGATTGCATCGATAAGTGATGAAGAAATTGCAATCCAACAAAACAGGTTCAAAAATCACAACCAATTTTGTCAATGAACTCATCCAATTCAAATATTCAAATATCAGCACCAGAAAGGTTAATATACAACAAATGAAGAAAATTTTACATATAAGCATATCTCATAATAAGTTATATACAACAAACTCATTAAATTTTGAACACCATCTCTCCATCTCTCCATCTGTGATAATGAACATCAAGAATGTACCACAAACCTGATGTAATTCTCTTTTCCTCTATGTCTCATGTTCGTTACTCTTTAGCCATCCGCTTTCAATAATTATCAGGCATCTCTTCTTCATCAGGTAAAATCATGGTCAAGAGAGAATACTTGACTCGTAGAGATATTTTACCCTTCTCAGCCATAAGCCTTGCCCCCGACACAACCCAATACCCAGGTGAATCCTGTGGTCCTCTAGTCATTTCTGTTGTGTCAACAAACCTCAAAAGTTTAGGTGTCTGTGTGGGCACTGGAGGGCCCCCAGGATACACAGCGGAGTTTATGTTCACATCAGAAGGCCGAGGAGGTGGTTTCTGAGCACTCGAGAAACGTGTACTGATAAGGGTCGAAATTAATCCAGATTTCTGGGCCAAGCCAGGGGAACCATCCCACTCAGCTTGTCTAACATTAGTTGCACCAGTAACTTTAGAAAAAAGAAGCCGTAAAAATAAAACTTTCTTCAGGCCAGAGTCTCCAACTTCAAAGTGAGCCCCAGTGACAACAGAGAAATCATCATTAGCCTCCACAGGAGCTGTACATACATGAGAGAAGCTCTTCCATTGAACCTTTTCGTAATATCTCCGGTCAGATGAAAGATGAGAAATATTGCCATTCACTTCATCCTGGAGTAGGAAGGTCTTTGGCAGCGAAGAAAGATGCTGTAAGTGGATTGCTAAGCAGTTGCTTCTTTTTCCCTCCAAATACAATCGGAGACCAGTCACTGGCTTCTTACCCACATCAACCTGTCATGTAATTCATCAGAAATCATGATGATGCTAGAATGCATAAATTTTATTTTAAACACTAGTAATATAAATAAATAAAAAGTACGTTTCCCCAAAACACCAACAAAGAAACCAAAATTTACCACCATCAAGAATTTAACCATGTCATTTCCTGTGAAATTATTTAACCCATTTCCCCTATATCATAACCAAGAAAATTTGGGGATAGTATGGTAAATCAAAGGGAATAGGGAGGGAAAACAAGAGAGACTAGCTGGTATCCTAAAGTTTTGGTATTTAGAGTATAAGCCACTTAATCTTATTTAGCTATTCATTGCTCGCAACCTTCCTGTTGAAGGTCTCATACTTAAGAGAACATGACACGGATACATATCATCAGTTGTTATTCATACCTCTTCCCAGCATGATCTCATTTAACAAAACTGAATGATCACGCATCCACTAAATTGTTTGTGGAACTGCTTAAAGCTTAATCTATTGTCTTTTAACCCTCACACAAGTAGCACATTGAAATCAACTAGCTAGAAAAATAAGCTTTACTTCAGATTTCAAGTCTCATTTGAGTTCAACTTTAACTAATGGAATGGTGCAATTACTCTTCTACCGATACGATACATCCAATTTCTTTTGCAATACTAAGACAAATTCCAAAGAAAACACAACACTAATACCATTACCGGAGTTGTATTAACATAAAGCTTAGGACCCATGAAGCTGAACTGTAAAGATGCACTACTTTGCTGCTTCCTCTGAGGACCAAGAGCAAGCTCACCAAACACTGGTGCCCATTGCCTTGGAAGTTGAAACTCCAAAAATTGATGCAGTTCTTCAATTGGTGGCTTATCTGCACTTGATAAAAATTGCAAACAATAAAAAAGAAAAGAAAAGAAAAGAATTGTTTAACATTTTCCTTATGTTTCTAGTAAGCTTATACAGACATTAGAGAAAATGGGGCAAGCATAAAAATGGTAGATCGTTGGTTTGCTAGTACGAACTAGGGGAAAATATTAGATAAGAGTGAATTGGATGTTTATTCATTTTAGGAAGGAGTCAGTGATGTAGGTTATCCTTTATTCTGAAAAAATTAGACAAATCACTGGTGATATAGGCGAACAGATACAAGTGTCAGTCCTGCTATGAACTTAAGGTTCCATCTTAATGACATATCTAATCATCCACTAATGATGCCAATTTCTCAATGCAAAGAGAAATGAACTTGCGGCTGCAAGTTGCGGGACGAAAGCGGATGGGATGAACATATCTATTATTATTGTTATAACTTACAAGAGGCCATAAGTATGGGGTCTGAAATAGACATCTGTCAAAAGGCTAGTTATAAAATAATGAAAAGAATAAACAAGCACATTACATAAAGAAAACATAGTGACACCCGCCACCAGGAACCATAAGTATGGGGTCTGAAATAGACATCTGTCAAAAGGGCAAAATAATGAAAAGAATAAACAAGCACATTGCATTAAAATACAATAAAAAAACCATAGTGACACCCACCACCAGGAACCAAAAAGAAAAAAAATATATTATAGAGCTGATGTAGAACAACCGTAGATTTAGAGTAAATACTTGAGCAATAGAACAGAGAAGAAATAAGGGATCGAGGAGAAGAATTAGAGATCGAAGAGACGAAGGGAAAGGGAAGGAATCAGAGAGTTTAAAGTAAGGAAATTTGTCATTAATCAAGTCTGCCTTAAAAGATTACAAACAACTCTATTTATAGAGGCAAAACCCTTTTTAGTCTAGGAAAAGGAAAAGTAAACTAAGAAATAGGAAAGCAAATTAACTAATAAGAAATCCTTTCCTAGGAAGGAATCTTTAAGAATTAGGAAAACTAATAATAGGAAAACTAATCCAAGTAGAATTAGGAACTAATAACAGGAAAACTAATCCAAGTAGAATTAGGAAAACTAATAATATGCATTCTGCATCAAGAGCGGGAGCAGATCAGCTCATATCCCCAATATGATTTATGGAACTAGATATCTAAAAAGATTATTGCATGGACTCAGAACTGAAAAAAAGAAGAAGATAATATTTGTATGTTGTGACCTGAGAGAATCTATAAAATTCGTAAGTCTGCTGATGAAACATGAACATGGCTATACAAATAATCACCAGCCAACAAACTGTCAATATCACATTTATTGGATTTTATTACTTAAATTATAAGTATATTTAAGAACTATTGCTATAGTTTAGTAAGCCCATTTTGATTAGGGTGGCATAAACAAAAGGTCTCAGTTGAAGTTCATTTCCGACCAATAACTAACCACCCACAACCACAAGTTTTGCATCAATTCATAGAAGGTTAATGGTAGGTTTGACTAGTCCTTAAATAAATCAAAACTTTTCTATATTAATGTTTATCCTTGAATCCAACTCCATCCGCTTATTATACAGACAGAATCCAGATAGAGGTTTTAATTTGAACACATCTGGGACACACAAAATAATAAAGTAGACAAAATATGTGAACCAAGGGAAATGCAAAATCTAAACATTCAGACTGTTTAGATTAATCTCTAGACTATATTCATGTAAGATACACTTACATAAAGCATGATACTCATAAAATTGCAAGTACAAAAGCTAGGAGGCAAACCCAACAAAGTACATTCAGTCTACCACACAACAAGACACATAATACTCCCCTCCATTTAAGTATTGGATTCAGATGTAACGCACAACACGATAGATATTCATAAAAGCTAAGCATAAAAGGGAAAATATTAAAACAGTACAAGGGCACACACAATAAAATTTCCGAAAAAGCAAATTGTGTTGTCGTATTGAATGTTCTTAACTGTTTGAAACCAACAATATAACATTGTTTTTGTGCAATGAAGGGAAACTATTGGATATTAGTTTTAGAGGATACTTCTTCCCTAGGCATGTAATTAGAAGTTTGGAAAATTGATTTACTAATGAGAGAAGGATTCAGCTTACAACGAAGATAGAGATTAATGGCATGACTTAAAAATCCGCTCCCATGAATCCCACTCAGTAACGATGTAATAGGAACCAATGACATTGAGATCACATCAGGTTCAATCTGAACTGTGTGACACCACTCATTGTAGGGTAGATTTTTATACAAGCTTCCACCCTTCCTCTTGCACATGAATTTAATATCCTGCACCTAAAGTACATATGAGATATGAGCTTCAATATTATAGTTTGATAATACTCCAAATTAAACATTTGAAAACATTAAACCAGTAAGCTAGACAGATCATCTACCACTCAAGTACAGACAGTTTCAACCTCAGAAAACTCCAAGATTTAATTTCCTACATCTCAAAATTTTATGGCTCTATTTTCATTTAATCGTACCAACAGAAGACAAAAGTATAAGCAAAAGAAGACAAAAGAATAAGGATACAAACAGTTAAAGAAATGTTCAATAACTCAACGTTTAAAATATATATATATATTATGACTGGTAAGCACCTCAACGTCGCTACTGATATAAACAGTTAAGAAATGTTCAATAACAGTCAGAACTCATAAATTTCCATAGCACTTAATCTAATTGGTACCAAGAAAGAGCTTTGACCTGACATAATTTACATTTAAAATAGAGATTTTCGTTCTGTCTTTTCTTAAAGTGTACCTCTACACATGAGTACGAACTGGATGGGATTGTGTCCATGATAGCTCGCCCGTGCTCCTTGACCAACTGAAACGAAATTAAGACAGAGGTTAAGGTAGCTATACGATATGCCATGATACAAATCTGGCATGATTTCAATTGTATAAAAGTGGCCAAAGTAATGTCTACTATACCCCAAAAAAGAGTCATCTCTCTCCTAAATTGGGCCAATTTTCATAATACATTATTGAACCACAGTAACATAAAAAAACTTAAAAACAGGACTCAATTTTAAATTAAAACTTCAATTCTAATAAAGTTAGAATGAGACACATCCAAGCACCAGAACAAACAAGAGAACTCTATGGTGAAATCATACATGAGAGCTTTTCTAAAAACAACCAGATAAAGTTTCACGAAATAGGTACAAGTACATAAAAATGGACCAAAGAAAGTTTCAAGAAACATTTCATTGTATCAACATCAGAAAGCCTTATTTCTGGAAAAAGATATATACTGCAAGAAAAAAATATAGCTGCTGAAGTTTACAGATGGAAAGAAAAACATTGGACTTTTACAATCGTAATAAATGAGTGAAAAAAACTTATTGTAATTTATACTTCTTCCTCTATTGTGAAACAGCCATAGCAATCCAATGATCACAAATGTCCATGTTTCAGATTCTCCTTCAAGGATCATATAGAACTTGGGTTTCTATGCTACGACTAAAAACATATATAGAAATTGTGTATTTTCTTCTAACAAAAGCACCATGCTACTTAGTAAAAGTATTTCGCACAGAAGCATTCCCAAACAGTCTCTAAGAGCTTCCATAGGAAGCGCTTCTAAATGAATAGATAATAGTGTGCTTTGTGCAAAAACACTCCTAAATTATCTCTATACATACACAAACTGGTATGTTAAATTTCAGTAACATGGGGTATGACCAGAAAGTTCATTTAGCAAAAAGACCCATTGATATTTGAATTGAATGGTATTAAGCATAAAATGAAATTCTTCAAACCTTGTCTCTCTCGTAGAATTTTTCAGAATTCACACTAGACTGACCAGCTCCATCTATGTACATCTTATCTGCCATGTCCTTCAATTTTTTCTGTACATCAGCAGGTTGGAGAGGTGATGAGTGCTGCTGCTTGGCATATATCATATCCTTTCCGCCCATTTTCACCCCGACTATGACATGTGTACCGTACTTGTCAATAAACCTGGAAGAAAACATTAAGAGGAAAATGTAATCAGTTTATGAAGTTGAGTAGAGCATTTATCAGATGACCAGTTAGATGAGATGTGAACTAATATGTAAAACCTTGCGAGTGCTGCAGGATCCCAAGATGAGGGGACAGCTTGTTTGATATGGTCACGCAAGGCAACCTGGGATTTTTCAAGAGCAACGCTGTAGATTGTGATGGAGATTCCATCAAAAGCAAGTGTTTTGGTGTTGGCAGCGTCCTTCTGCCATCCTCCTGTAAACTCAAATGCTGTATTGAAATGCCCAGTTGGGATTTTACCAGACAGGGTCAATTCCTGGTTGAATTGCTCTGACATCTACATCAAACCAACCCAACAATTTATATATGAATTTCTATTTAAAACAACAACAAAAATGAAAAATGAAGAAAGTATAAAACTTTAAATCAATATGAAGACAAACGATGAAAGCAACAAACAACGGACCTGTTGAAAGGAGAGAACATCAGAGCCGAACCTCATGCGCTCGCCTTTGTCGCATTTGATGGATTTGGGGACATTGGGTATGCAAACCCCACCGGCGCCTGGAATTGCAATTTCACGAACTTGGTCGTCGTCGATGGCGATCAAGCGAGAGTCAACCCCAACCCCAACCGCTGACTGCTGCCTCTTGCAGTACTTGAGCTTCAAGTCCACCGTCAGATCGTATCCCAACCCTATCGACTGTATCGCTGCCTCCGCCGCCTCCGCCGCTGCTTTCTTTGAGGTCTTTCGACTACTCATCTCTCTTTTTCTCTCTCTCTTTCTCTCTCACTTTCCCATCGACCAAACACCCCTTCGATTGCCAAGCAACAACACAAGCAAGTCTTGAGTCTTCGTTCTTCTTCGTCTTCTTCTTTTCTTCTTTTTTCCTTTTTCTTTTTAGTTTTGTGTTATGAAGACTGGTCAATGCAAAGCATTTACTATTGTTCCTGTTGTGCATTTGTATATAGCAAAAGAAGTAGCCTCCAATATATAAAATTATATATATTGAAAATAAAAATATTTGATTGGGATTGTTTTGTTTGAGGAAGAGTAGGTAAAAACTGGTATTTGGGGAGGAAGTCAAAGCTTGAGTGCTGGCGTCTACTTCTGGGAACCTGCTGCTTGCCATCAAACTCCACCTCATGCCTTTCGTCTTCTAGCTTCCACCCTTTTCTTTTCCCTCCCTATTTATTTTCCCATTGGCTGGCTGCTGCATTTATTTCTACGCACCTTTTTCAAACCTACACTTGTTTTTTTTTTTTTTTTTTTATAAATATATTTTTGTTATAGTGAATTAGGAAAAAAAATAATACACCATGATAATTATATATTTGATACAAAACTACTGGATAGCCTAATTGGAGATTAAAAAAAAACCTAAATTAGCCATTTTTTATTGGCTAATTAGTTTAGCATGTGTTCATTCCAAAAAGCGTGGTCGTGTTTTCACACTAAAATATTCTTTTACACTCCGTTTGGATGAGGGAAAATAACTCAGAATTTAGCTAAAAGTTGGAAATTTAAGAGAAGAAATTGACAATTTCCTTGTTTGGCAACTTAAGCGTGGAATTTATTAAATGACATGCATAAAAAATCGTGGAAATTGAGGCATCAAATTCCCGAGTTTAATTTCCACCAAAATAGACGTTATTTTACAATTTCCATGCTCCATTTGGATGAAGGAATTGCAAATTACATAGAATTCTAAAATGGCGGAATTTAGATTTCTGTAATTTCAATTTCTGGCAATTGAAGATTTCAGTGTTTGGATTTATGTATGTCGAATTTTTTAATTGACAGAAATTAAATATTTTGAAAGAACAAAAAAACTTATAACTAACATAGAAGGTATTCCTTGAAGTATAAAATAACATATCATTTGATGAACTAAATAACTCAACTTGCTTTCAATCAGCCAAGCACATGCTTTGAGTTGTTCATTTTCACTAAGACCTAGTACTGCTTGTACTACAGCATATACCTATGATGGATCAAGGTTCTTAGTATCAGCACGGATAAACTCTTCAAATGATAAAGCCATTCTAGCAATCGAATCAGCAATATGACAGCACCTCTTTTATCTGTAGGAAGAATATCATAAGAATTTGATGCACTATTTCTTCTCTTTTGACCATTTGTTGAAGTTGGTAAAATATCATCAATAACATGAATATCTTTTTAATCTTGTGTATCACCATTCAAATCAACATGATCAACTTCATTAGTAGGAGTCATAACCTCAGTTGCATCTGCACCTATTTCAGCGCCCTCTCTAGTGGCTCTATCTTTGCCATACAAATCTACTATATCATCCCAATTTTCTATAACTTTGGTCAAAAACACCCAATTTTGATAGTCATTTAGAAACCATGGTAACCTTGAAATAGAAAAACATAAATTGAAGGAGAGAAAGGCTTGAAGACTAACCTCCCAAAGAGACGTGTACTATTTTTTTTTTTTATTAATGAAAAGTTTGGCGGTTTTTTTTAATGTAAGTTTTGGCACACTAGAACATATGAATTCCCGCACTATGGAAATTGTGAAATGACGCCTATTTTGGTGGAAATTAAACACGGGAATTTAATGCCTCAATTTCTACGATTTTCTCCGCGCGTCATTTAATAAATTCCTCGCTTAAGTTGCCAAACAAGGGAATTGTCAATTTCTCCTCTTAAATTCCCGACTTTTAGTTAAATTCCGAGTTATTTTCCCTCATCCAAACGGAGGGTAATGTCATTTATAAAATTCCATCATTTACAAAATTCGACATACATAAATCCAAACACTGAAATCTTCAATTACTAGAAATTGAAATGATGGAAATCTAAATTCTGTCATTTTAGAATTCTATGTAATTTTCAATTCCTTCATCCAAATAGAGTATTAAGTTATTTGGGTCGTAGAATGAGCTCAAATATGTTATGTTCAGTTTGATTATAGGCATTCAACTATTAGTACTAAAAAGCCCAATAGAAAAACAGTGATTCAGACATAAAGTAGAGTGGATGTCTTGCACCTTAATAAATTGAACTTTTCATTAGGTCATTGTGCTCCAAGTAGGAAATTGGTTTGAATGGATTCTTTTCTACGCTGGTTTGTTAAGGACTTCAATATGCCACTTGTGTGATTAAAACTCAAAGAAACAAAGGACTAAAACTACAATCGGACTAAGGAACTACCAAACAGAGTATATGAGAATTTTTTTACATATATTCTTCTCTAATATATATGTATTTATAAAGATATACAAACTGGTAAACCTTAAAAGAGTTATATTAAAGAAATCCTAATTAAAACAGGACTATGCAAAGGGCTAATTACAAAAAATATTGAAAGGAAACAAAAAAACATATTCTCGCCAACACTCCCCCTCAAATTTGTGTAGGAGTGGCATTTTAGACCGAAAAACCAAAAAACCGCAAAAATCAACGGACAATTTACCGCAATGAAATCGCAATCGCAGGAAACCGAACCACATTTGCGGTATGAAGAACCGAACCGCATTTGCGGTTGCGGTTACTGTATTTGATTTTCAAAACTTGCGGTTACTGCAAACCACGACTATATTTTAAATAAAAAAATTTACATTTTATTTTTCCTTTGGGTTGTAACTTTAATTTATTTTGCATTGCATTTTCCTTTTGGTTTGTAACTTTAAAGGATTTGGAATTGGAATGCTTGAGAAGTTGAGGTTGTGAATGCTTAAAAAGTTTAACTTTAATTGGAATGCTTGGAATTGAGCTTTAATTTTCTTTAGGTTATGAATGCTTGAGAAGTTGAGAAGGTTGTGAATTTGTATATGCTTGAGAAGTTGAGGTTGTGAATTTATTTCTTTCGGTTGTAATTTATATTTTTGGGTTAAAGTATGCTTGAACTCAAAAGGCTTTAAAAGAAGCATCAAAATTAGGCCTAAAATGTGGAAGATTGGATTTTTATGACACAAAAAGAACTTGCGGTTTTAAACGTCTAATTCACGGTAACCGACCGCTTTTTGCGGTTTCAAAAATCACCATACCGCAAATAGTTGGTTGGTTTGCGGTTTGGGCAAAAATTTGCGGTTACCGAACCGCAACCACCCCTAAGTTTGTGCACATATGTCTCAGATGCCCAACTTGTCAATTGAGTTATCGAACACCCTACTGGACTTTTCTTGGTCAGAATATCTGCAAGTTAATCTTCATAATTTACAACTAGAAACTAAATAAACTCAGTCTCTAAATTCTCTTTAATGAAGTGTCGATCAACCTCAACATGTTTAGTAAAGTCATGTTGCACTAGATTATGTGTTATCTTAATGGCGGCCTTATTGTCTCAGCAGAGACTCATAGCCTTCTTAAATTCCAATCGAAGTTATCTCAATAATTTCTTCAACCAAAGTAATTCACACGCACAATTAAACATACCTCTAAATTTGACCTCAACAATCTAGCCACCACCTTCTCCTTCTTACTCCTCCAATTAACTAGATTACCTCTTACAAAAGTAAATTACCCATAAGTGGAACGTTTATCAGTAATAGAACCTGCCTAGTCAACATCATTATACCTTTCCACATCTAAGTGCTTATTCTTTGAGAACATTAATCATTTACCGGAAGGAGACTTCAACACCTCAAAATTCGGATTAACCCATTCATATGTGCCCCACTATCATAATGCATAAATTGACTCATCACACTTATTGCATATGCTATATAAGGACTTGTATGAGAAAGGTAGATCAACCTTGGACAATTTGTTGGAACTAATATTTAGATGGCCTAACAATCTTTTGAGTCTTTGTACTTGCTCGCAAAATACTTTTGCAATGTTTCTTCTCATCATCATCATCGCTGGTAACCACCATATCATCAACATATATGAACAAAACAGATGGAATTAATAAGCATGTATTTGGAGAAAAGATGTTGTGACCAAATTGCATGCCCTAAGACTGCAGTGCCAGCAAAACATGGGTCGTTTTTGGAGCATTGTGCATCTAGATTGTGACACCCTCTGTTGTAGTTTCTTGCAAAAGACCTCCTGGTGGATTTATGACATTTTAATAATTCATAGTAGCTATCATGGTAGAGACAAGCATCAACATGTTGTGTGAATTTTTCAGCCAACCCTTTTATTGGTAGAATTCAATAAATTTGGTAGACTAACTTGCATTTCCTTTTTCTATCACCTCTATGCTGCCAACACCAGATGGGGGTTGTTGATGATTTTCTTTATTTCCTCTCACCTCCATCAAAATCTTGTGGATTTCCAAGCTCCTAGAGTTGATTAAGTTATGGCTTAAGGAACCTACCATGCTCAATACCCTCATTGATAGGAGTTGCTTCTTTCCTTATAATAGGAAGTGAAAGTAGGAATTTTAGGATCTGTATACAAAGTTGTAACATCAAATATAAGACAAACTGTAGATTTATAAAACATTTTAGCATATATATATCAGGGTCAGCATGGTAGGGCTTGAGATTGCTCACGTGGAACATTGTATGAATCTTCAATCAGGGTGGTAGTTCTACACACTAAGCAGCTCTTCCCACTGTTCGGAGGATAGGAAATGGACCCTCATATCTCCTCAGAAACGCCTTATGTACCTTTCTAGTGGACTTGTGTTGAGAGGGGTTGAGCTTCACAAAGACTAGATCACCTGGTTGGAAGACAACATCTCGCCGATGTTTGTCCGCCCATTTCTTCATCTTCCAAGTTGCCTTCTCTAATTAAGCCCGAGCTAACTCATTAGTCACCTGCCCGTCCTTGGCCGTCTTGTATGCAGCAGGGCTACGCCCTGTGTAGCCTAACACCATTGTTTGCCAATGAAGCGAATGCCACAGTCACTGATAATACTCTTGGGAATCCCCCAATACTTCACCACATACTTCAGAACAAACGTGCAACTTCCTCCGCGTTGCAATCCGTCGGTGCGGGGATGAAGGTAGCATACTTGGTGAACCTGTCGACCACCACCAAAATTGAGCCACACCCTTTTGACTTTGGTAGACTCATGATGAAGACCATGGACAAACTCTCCCATGGTCTAGTTGGAACAGGAAGTGGCTATAGCAACCCACCTGGCTGCTTTTGCATTGTCTTTTCTTGTTGGCATTCAAGGCAAGTCCGCACGAATGAGTCTACATCTTCCCGCATCTATGGCCAGTAGTAAGAATCACTCATCAATGCCAAAGTTCAATGAATGTTTGGGTGTCCCGCCCACTTCGAGTCATCAATGCCAAAGTTCAATAAATGTTTGGGTGTCCCGCCCACTTCGAGTCGTGACACTCCTTCAGTAGTTCTAGCCTCAAATTCTCCCACCTCAGAACATAGATTCGCTTCCTTGTTCCATATAGAACACCATCATTGAGCATCGTCTTGTCTTCCCATCTTTGACAAGCTCTAGTAGACTCTTGGCTTGGGGATCATGTAACAAGCCCTCTTGTATCCTTTGCATGAGAGAACTTTGGGGTCGCACTACTGCTGCTAGCTCGGCCTTCTGGCTTAAGGCATCGGCAACGACATTCGTCTTCCCTTGCTTGTACTCTAGTTGTACTCGAACTCCGCCAAGAAGTCTTGTCACCTAGCTTGTTTGGGTGACAATATATGTTGGGACTGAAAGTAGCTTGTCACACCCCGGATCGGCTCCGCCGTAGCACGATATTATTCTTTTTGGGCCCCCCTCTCTACCCTCACTGTTTTTTTTTTGGGATCTCACGAGCAACTTTCCAGTGGGTTACCCATCCTGGGATTACTCTAGCCCCAACTCGCTTAACTTCGGAGTTCCCATGACTCCGAAGCCAGTGAGCTCCCACAAGGCCTCGTGCTAGATGGAGGTGGGCATTTAAATATACGGCTCATCACCCCTTTTCCGTTGGTTGATGTGTGATGTTACAATCCACCCCCTTTAGGGGCCCGACGCCCTCGTCGACACACTCGCACCACATGGCAGAGTGGCTATAATACAAAATTGTCACACCCCGGATCGACTCCGTCGTAGCACGATATTGTCTATTTTGGGGACCTATCTCTGCCCTAATGGTTTTTTTCTGGGAACTCAAGAGCAACTTCCCAGTGGGTCACCCATCTTGGGATTGCTCTAGCCCCAACTCGCTTAACTTCGGTGTTCCTATGACTCTGAAGCCAGTGAGCTCCCAAAAGGCCTTATGCTAGATGGAGGTGGGCATGTACATATAAGACTCATCACCCCCTCTCCGTTGGTCGATGTGGGATGGTACATAGCTTGTGACAATATTGTCAGTCTTGACCACGAACTGAGAACCAAGTAGGTAGTGTCTCCAGGTTCGCAAGTAGTGCACTACGACTGTCATCTCCTTCTCTTGAACGGTATACCTTCGTTTGGTGTCATTGAGCTTTCAGCTCTCGAAAGCCAATAGATGTACATCCTACATAAGTACACCATTAATAGCAAAATCTGATGCATCAGTGTATATCTCAAAAGGTTTGCTAAGATCGGGAAGTCTCAGCACTAGTTCCTCCATAAGTGACCTCTTCAACTCATCGAAGGCATGTTAGCATAATGGTGTCCACTGCCACGTCTTGTTCTTCTTCAACAAATCTGTAAAAGGGGCAGCAATGGTTGAATATCCATTGATGAACCTGCGATAGTAGTTGACCAATCCAAGGAAAGACCACAACTCAAGTACCTTGCTTGGTGGTTCACATTCTTGAATGGCTCGCACTTTGCCCTCCTCCATGAGCAATTGTCCACCCCGAATTTGTGACCAAAGAACTCAACCTTTTCTTGGACAAAAGAGCACTTCTCCTTCTTCACATATAGCTTATTTTCTCTAAGAACTTGGAACACTCTCTACAAGTACTCGAGGTGCTCCTCTAGGGAATTGCTATACACCACAATATCATCGATGTAAACCCTAACAAATTTGTCCAAGAAAGGATGGAACACCTTGTTCATTAGAGTGCAAAAGATTGCAGGGGCGTTAGTCAGGGCGAATGGCATGACAAGGAACTCATAACACCCATATCTTGTCACACATGCGGTCTTCAGTTCGTCTCTGGGTGCAATTTTTACTTGATAGTATCCTGGGAGTAGATCTAGCTTGGTGAAGTACCTCACTCCTCCCAAATGATCAAACAAATCTACAATCAAAGGGATTGGATACTTGTTTTTTATGGTTACTTTGTTTAATGCCTAGTAGTCGATACACAACCTCAGTGTTCCTTCCCTCTTCTTTTGGAAAAAGACTGGGGCACCATAAGGGGCTTTGGACGGTTGGATGTACCAAACGTCCATCAACTGTTTCAATTGTTTCCTCAATTCCTGCAACTTGGGAGGGGTCATCCGATACGAGCTTTGGCAGAAGGTTTGGCACCCGGTTTCAACTCAATGGCATGATCCACCTCTCTCTTAAGCTGTAAGGTGTTGGGCAACTCCTTGGGCATGACATCTACAAACTTCTTAAGGACTACCTCCATAGCTCTTAGGACTTGTTAGACCTCCTTCTCAACTGTATCAACCTTAATCGTTGCAAGGAACGTCAGTTCACCACTAGCACTATGCATGGCATTGCTTCACCCTGTGCTATGCACATAGCATTATAAAATGAAATTGGAAATGCCTTTACCTTGTCCATGAACTCCATTCCTAGCACGACATCATAGTCATCCATTGAGATCACAGAAAAGTCAGTCACTTCCTACCAAGTAGCATTGTGAAGCTTCATGCCACGAGCTACTCCAATTGGCTTGGCAGTTGAATTCACCGTCTTCATATTATCTACTTCGTTTGAGACTCGACACCCAAGGCTCTTTGCTTCCCGCACTGACATGAAGTTGTGTGAGGCACCTGTATCTACTAGACAATGGGTTGTCTTGCCATCCACCATAGAGTTGACAAACATCACTTCTTTAGCTTAAACCTGTGGTTGAGAGACTTTGGCTTGTAGGGCATTGAAACTGTGAATGGCCCCCATTCCTGCTTCCCTGTTGGCCTCCTCTTCCTTCTCTTGATTTATAGCATTCAAGGCTTTCTTTTGTGAATAATCCCGCATCATGTGCGGTCCATCGCACAAGTAGCAGTCTAGCTTTGATTTGTCCTTCCCCTTGTCACATTTGTCATTCTTCTTTATAGATGACTTGTGACTGTTAGACTTGTCGCTTGACTTGCCACTCTCTTTTAGCTTGTTTTCTCCCCCACCGGATCTACTGTTACCTTTCTTTCCTTTGAATTTGGAGTCGCTTTGATCATTCTTTTTGAACTCGACAAGAGACTCAGCTGCAGTAATTGCCTCTAACAAGGCTTGTACGTGTCTCCTTTGTAACTCCAGCTTGGCCCAATTTTGTGGGGCACTTATGAAGTACATGAGCTTGTCTTCATTTGTCATGCTAGGCACCTCAAACAATAGGTTGGTGAACGTGGTGACATAGTCTTTCACGCTTCCTGTTTGCTTTAGCCATCTCAGCTTCTCCTTCGCCTCATACTTGACATTCTCTGGATAGAAATGCAACATAATATCCTTCTTAAATGCATCACAAGTCTTAAGTGTAAAAATACCTTGATCAATCTCCATGGATCGACGACGCCACCACATGAGAGCATTGTCAGTGAGAAACAACGTTGCTGTAGTTATTTTGGATTCATCATTGTCCATCTTGAGATACTTAAAATACCTTTCAATGTTCCACATGAACGTGTCCAGCTTGATGAAAGTCTCAAATTACATCTTTTTAATATTATTTTAGAGACTTTATGATATAATTTTGGCTTAATAAATATAATTTCACTTGTTATTACATTTTATTCTCACTAATTGGATTTATGAATTTTTTATATTAATTTGGTGAACTTATTAGGTGAATTTATCCTTTATAGGAAGTTGGAAAGCCAAAAGATGAAGATACATATTTATCCAAGTTCATGCCAGGTGTGAAAAGAATTGTTGGTGGATTTTATTGAAGAATTGATTGTGGGATTATTGTGATTATAAAGAGAAGTAAAGAGGGAGAAGAGAAGACAAAACCGTTGAAGCTAAAGAGCCTATTTCATGTCATTTATAGCCATTTAACGCCCACTACCTCACTGTTATTTCTTTTCCACTAACTCTCCACCATCAACAACATGTTTAATCCAATTAATCCCTCACTTAAACCCTTCATTACCCACCATGAATGTATTAACTTTCCACTCACCTCATTGACTACTATAAATCACCCATCAACTTATTTGACAAATTTCTTTATCCATTTCATTCAAAATTTAGTTATGTTTTCCTTTGTAATGGGTTGTTAGAACTCTAGCTAAGGCTAAAGGGAATGTCCTTTGAGTAAGTTTGTGAATTGTTCTTTAATCCAATATACGGTATGAATAGCTAAATTCTTTTATCTTTGGTTCTTCAATATTTTCATATCCTTTTATTTTGATTGATGTTAAATGCTACTATTTTCCATTGAATTCAATTATATTTTTCTCATTGTTAATAATTGACTTAGCATGCTTTTAAATTAAAAGAGTAGTTATTAAGCAATTCCATTTTCTAAACAATCATTAATAAAAGATAACATCGAAAAATTAAATTGGTTTTAATTTCTTTATCTTCTGGTTAAAGTTTCTCAATGATAATTTTAATCGAGTTATAATTTGGATTAAAAGAGCATGAAATGTATTTTGCTTAAAGAATTGAACCTTGATGCCTTAGCATTTCCATTATTGATATTTCATTTTTAAACTCAATCTCTACAACAATCAAATCAAATTACTTTTCCATTTTGATTGTCACTTTTATTTTGGTACGTTTAATTATTTCTTTGTGTGCAGACATTTGCTTACTTGCTCCTTAAGGATACGATGCTTGGACTTCCAAGATTATTACTACGTGTGACTACTTGCACTTGGGTAAAAGCAACACAGCTCTTTCGCCTCCCTCTTCCCATTAAAGGATTTGGGCTTGAAAATATCTAACACCTTGGGTTCCTTCGAAGTCCGGGTCTTGTTCAATTCAACTTCTTTGAACAAGGCCCAATCTCCCTTCACATCCCTCACTTCATCACTAAGTGTAGTAAGCTCTGCCATGAAATGATCTAGTTTGGTTTGGACATCCAACTTGATTGTGTCCAGCATGGAGTTGAGGGCTCCCTAAAAATTGGCCTTGAAGCTCTTCCACTACAACTTCAAAGCGTACCTTCGTAAAGACATCCTCCTCGAGTTGATGATTGAACTCGACCACGACATTCTCCATCTTTGAAAGTCATTTCTCCATCGTTGCTACCACATCTTTGGATCAGTCCTTCCTTGATTTGCCCCCATGATCCAAGTTGACCTTGGACATATCAACCTCCACATCGGATCCGCTCTTTGACATGCTTCTTCAAATGATTCGAGCTTTACACTCTAATACCAACTGCCATGAGATGATTTTTTGAAGTCTTCCTTCCGTGCAGCATTAGACTTGGTCGTCTCTCGAACAAGTTAAGTCAGCCTTTCTTCTTGCAAAATAAGATTGAACCAAGCAAGAACACAAGAACAAGAGCTAGAACGATAAGAACACTTAAGAACGCTCAAGAACACTTAAGAGAGTTTGAGAGAATATATGCTTGTATTGTTACTCAATGCTTTACAAGTTGAGGGGTGTGGATACACAATGAGTCACCCTCCTTATATAGAGATCCAAGCTCGCCTACTACCCAAAACGAAGGGCTAGGATCGAAACAATCTAATGATTCAGAATCTACCACTACTATACATTGAATCTAGACATGTGGACTAAGAGATCTAGAATGATCCATCCGATGGGCCGGGCCTTGAGCTTCTCTTGTTAGGCTTGACCTTCACAAATGGATCCTCTAGGTTGGCCCAATAGTTGTTGGGTTGAGCCTTCAACTTGCGGGCCGTGACACTTAGCACCAAAGGTAGCTGAAAAATGGTGATACCATATCTGCTGCTTAAGTTGAGGAATTCAATGTCCTCTCCCAGATCTTTCACCAACATATTCAAGCACTCTAATTGGTGATATTGCACACATAAGTGTAGAACTATTACTTCTCATCATTCATCTCGAAGTAGCATACGAATGAAGTTTGTGTTTGCCCATACCAACTCATTTGGACGTTAACTCTCCTGTTTATGATTGTGTAGCAAAGATCGAATCTACCTTCCTGATCAAGTTTCATGCGCGCATCATGATTTGCAGTCAATACAGCCTGTAAGTACTTTGCATTGAAACCATCATTCGTCGTGATATTCCTAAGATGTAATATGACCCTATCAATTGCTGGAATGCATTCAAACAGCTTAATGCCTTTCCCCAAGTAGTCCTTCACAAACTTGTTCATAGAGTTCATGCGTTGAGTGGTACACATATCATCGAAAAACTTTCCTCTAAGACATGATTCGGCCCATGAGTTTCTTTTTGCCTACATCATTTCCAACTGTTCACTCTGTTTTGGTATACTGGCTCTTTCTTTCAAAACCTTCTATTTCTTCTCAAACTCGTCCAACGCAAATGGTTTTCAAATACATACTTGAAAATCTCTTAGTAGTTCATCATCCTTCAAGTTATTATGTGCATTCCTTGACACATGTCATGAGCATAACCGATGATTAAACATGGGAAACACATGATTAATGGCTTTACGCATCGCCTCGTCACCCTGGACTCCATGAATGTCTCCAATACCCACTTGTAAGTTTCAAATGTCTCATCAAGTAATAATACGCAAGAAAACATTACAGTGGAATGGTGATTGTTTGAACCAACAAACAATACTAGGGGTTTGCCATACATATTTGTTTTGTACGTGCTGTGGAATATGAGGACGTATCCATAGGCAATGTAATCCAAAAGTGAAGTGGAGTCTCTCCAAAAAAAAATTAACAAGCCTATTTTCCTTGTCAACACTAAACTTACAAAAAAATTCAAGATCAATTGCTCCTTTCACTTTCAAGTAAAAGAGTGAAGCTTCTGTGTCACCGTCGAGCAAGATTTCTCTACATGATGCATCCAACTTATTATATAAATCTTTGATTTGAAAACCAACATTTAAATACCCGTCACATTGGTCGACCATATACTCATATGTATGACTTGTTCTAACCAATGCTCTTCACATTCCCATTGCTCGTGCTAAATCGGAATTTCGAACAATATGGTTACATTAGAGATACGGCGATTGAAGTGGAGTAACTAGTTCACGACTTCTCATAACCTACCAAATAAAGGGTCGGACAATTCTCTCTTGTAATTGGCTTTGGTAGCCGAATCCTATTCGGTACCTTATTAAACTTTTCATTTCTCGAGCCTTCTTTAGAACAACACCACCGTCTCCTACTTACTTTCTCTTTCATGTTATGAACCAATATGTCATTTCTCATGCTAAATCCAATGGCCTTTGCATAGCTCATGTAATATTCTTCCGCTAATTCTATCGTTTTAAACTTTTTCCCCATAGCATATTCTCTCCTCGGAACATTAATGTCAATACCATTATAATCACTACTTTGACTATCTAGATCTTCATTCGACATATGCCCATTCTCTGTTGTCGGTGCCTCATGACTTGACCTTTCCCAACCACCCAAATACCCCGAATCACTACAACCACCCTTTGATGTCTCTATGCCCCTGCCCATCTTAGCAGACCTCTCCATACTTGAGAAACATAAATTCAAACTAAAATTACATTATAATTTAAGTGCTAACATATTTTCTTATCAATTTAGACAAATGAATAATCTCAACATGAAATTGCACATAGTCACGACGATAATTGCACATTGGGATAACTATTTCGCAACCAAAAACTTGCAATTGCATGAACTCATGACCCAAAATACATTCAACTCCTAAACTAGAAAAAGATGGTCATTTGAACTCTTACTTGATGCTTCCAAACGTTCAATGCTTCCTCTTTCAACTTCCTTTCACCAACAACTCAAATGAGGAAGCAATGTCATCGTTCAAAGCTAAGGAGGTTGTAAATCTTCGAAATCTTTACGATGACGCTATTTTTTTTCGTCAACTCGGAACTCATAGCTACTATTACAAATCCATTCCTGCTGATGTCGTCAACAGTTAAACTCCTCTGGCATCCAACCTCTCTTGTTTCTTGAGTTCGAGGCTGAGTGTTGTAGATCGATTTGATGTAGTACTCGCTGGAATGGGCTTCGAAGCTCGTATAAACATCGAGAAATGGGCGATCTCAAGTCAAGTTGATGCCACCCTTCAGTGTGTGAGATTAAAGTTCTGTATTAGCTTCATCGATTGATGTTGTCGAAGTAGTGGTTGACACTTTGAACAAATTAAACTAAATACCTCTCAATTCAGTGAGCATTAGATGAAATGGAAGCCACGTTAAGAAAGGAATAGCCTAATTAAGTGAGGTTTTGCCTATGAACTGTATCTTTCTGCAAATGGGTTTTGGGCAAACAGAGAAAAGAGTTGGAGGACCTCGCTTAGGATTGGATGAGGCAGATAGTCGCGAGCATCTTGGGTTTTCTCGTGGACGACCTCCATTGCGTGAGTCTGGATCTCTTTTCCTTTCTCACAGTCTGAAAATACCTGTAGGATGACTAAAAATACCTAAAGGGGGTGAATAAGCCAATTTAAGATTATAATCACTAAACAAAATAAACTTCGGTAACAGGATTGATATGGCTTATCAATCCTGAAATGTGCTGGGCATAAAATAAAAGAACACACAAAGAATTATTTTACGTGGTAAATCTCTCCTCTGGGGAAAATCCATGGGACTCTTGAGTCCAACACAAATCCACTATAAAACAATGATTACAAGAAGTACTCACACACTTATCCTAGACATATTCTAGATAATGTTTACCGACTTATTCGTAAGTCAACTTCTGTCACGGGATGATCGTCGACAAAGGTGGAACTCCGTGTAGTCTCAACTGGGCTCTAGTCTACTGCTGTTTTTCAGCATATAGGCTTAGTTTTACAAGCCAAACTAGGGTAAATCAAATACTCGCCCACCACTTTAGGTAGAAATAAGCCCATCAATGCAACCAATCTCTACACCACATACACACCTCTGCAAACAAACTCTACATGTGTTGGTTCATGATATAATGAAAAAGAATTTTGTGATTTGTGCCAACGTTTATAGCACAAAAGAAACCAAATTATAATTTTTTTAAAAAAACTCTATGAAGCTTATATAAAAAATAAAAACTCTTAACACCATCCTCTTTTCTTTCAGCCTTTTTTTTTATTTTATTTTTTATAATGTTTCTCCTTTTCTTTGGCCATGGATAGCCATTACATAATGTAATTTACAACATAGGTTTGATTATCTATCTATTCAGATAAACTTTGTTGGAAAACCATTAGTATACGAGTCTTTGAACTGTCATGAATTCGCATGTGTTGACAAAAGAATCATGGGGTCTATTTCATCTTGGTCTGGATTGTGGGCATTGAGGTTTTACAATCAAGCCAAGATGGGTGGCAGATCTGCCATGATAAAAAATAAAAAAATATTTGCCCACCCCAACAAAAATTCCTAGTTCCGCCATTGATCTTCGACACTCCTTATGTTGAACGCAATACTGGTAATGATTGCTTCACGCGCGCCGGAGGAAACCGCCACCACGGTCTTGGTGCCCTCAACCGTTTGAGTCACTGAACAATGCAAATAAATGCAATATGAATGATTAAAGTGTTTGATAAATCACCAAGTAAACATGAAACACTTGATGATTTATCTCAAATATTTGCACAGCAACTTTCTTAGGAATTTTAGATGCTCAAACAAAATATGGGAAAGCTCACACAAACAAAGAAGCACATCATATTCTTATACAAACCACAATCTCCTTTTTGCAAAGAGAAGAGCACCAAACCACGTGCTCAATCTCTTGCCATTAATCATATTTGATTCACTTAGAATCCTACATCAATTCGTCAGCCCATGCAAACTTCCTATCATGAATATAAGATTTAGGTGCATTGTGAATAACAGACGCCAAACTTCCTATATGGTTCTAAGTAATGACGCCAAAAAGGAGACCACAAATTCTATTCAATCATGAATATCAAATTTGATCCAATATGGACTCTAAGTGATTGACGCCAAATAGCCACTCTTTTATGGAGAAATAATATCTCCTAAAACAAATTAATTAGATCAAACAAAGATAATATTTTAACTTAACTCAAAATAGAGTCCAACTAGGAAAGTAATCTCAAGAGATAAAATCTAATCCTATTAAAAATAGGGCTAACATAAAAGTGCTTGAGTAAAAATAACTCAAACTAGGAATCCTATAATGAACACATGATTATGTCATGATTTACCTGAAATTAATTTCTCATATCGATCAAGTCATGCTTCGAAAATCCGGGATTGAATGTGTTGCGACAAAACTTTCAGTAAAAGATATTCACACACTAATTCTTGATTTATGCTCTAGTCTAGGAAATGCCAATATAATTTTCATACTAACACATTGTGATTCACATGATGTTCAATAAAAAATGACTGAACAAGTTATCAGGTCATTCAATCTCAACCCTTAATTTTTAAAATTCAATTTCAGCCCTTAGATAAATGACTGCACCGGTTTCATCAATGTAGCGCCGAATTTTGGCGGAAGAATAGCCCCCTGCGGGACCTATACCTTTTAGTTGGTGATTAGACGTTAAGAAACAGTTAATACGGCAAGCATTGAGTTGAAGAAATATTATTAATATTATTTGGAAAGCCAGCCAATGGGCAGGGCAGATAGGCCATGAACATTGGTCAGCGCGCAAAGTTTGAATATTGACCAATTCCCGGTCTGACTGACTGTCCGAAGTCCCTCTCAGAGAGAGAAGAAGGCGTCTGCTCAATTTTAATTCCTCCACCGAATTATGCATTTCTTCTTGTATTTTTTTTAAATTCTAATTATTCCAACTTCTAATAAAAAATTTAAAGCAACAAGGGGCTCCTCTCTCTGGCCGCTGCTTCTGCTTCTGCTTCTATTGGTGGACTTTTACTTTGGTGCCTTTTGGAATTGGGGTTTGATCACTTCATCTATCAAAATCCCAATCCCAATCGAAGAAGCTTCTTTTGCTGCTAGTGATTGTGGTGATAATCAGAAGCAGAAAAAATGGGAGGGCTTTGTTCGAAGAGGACGAGGAGTTCGAGTGTGGAGAGCGCGGGTTGGGATGTGAATCGGCAATTTGATCAGAATCAGAATCTGAATTCCCGTTTGAAGACCAACCATGTGAGTGTGACTATGCCGCCGCCCATGGATATTCATTTGCAGAAGAAACACAAAGAGGAGGAGGAGCCGCCTCCGCCTCCGCCTCCACCTCCACAAGAAGAAGAAGAAGAACAACAGTTTTCAGAGAAGAACGACAATCAGAATCCGCTTTTTTATGAGTCTGACGATGAGTTCTATGATGGCATTCCGCGCTATCCCACCTCCTTCTCCCATAAATCCGGCTCCGTTCGCTCTAAGCAGGCCGCCGTCGCTAAGGTTGTTTCTTTCTCCATTTCTGATTCTCTCACAATCCATAGCTTACTTTACCACTCACTTAATATGTGTTGTTGTTATATAAATAAATTGATTGGCTGCTGCACATTTTTGGCATATAGGGGCTCAAATGGGAACTTAATTCCATTATTTCTTAGCTAATAATTCTATTAACTCTCTGTGGAATCACTTAATGTTTTTAGAAAAATATTGTCATTTTACTTACATAAATGTTGTAATGTTAAAAACCCATAATGGGTTCTCATAAATTTAGTAGAAGAAGCCCTTGTCCTTATATAGCTGTTACAATATTGCAGGTTTCTGAGGTGAGTTCACGTTTGGGCAGAGCTGGCACTCTTGGCCTCGGAAAGGCAGTGCAGGTCTTGGACACACTTGGGAGCAGCATGACAAATTTGAATTCTGGCACCGGCTTCGTTGCTGCAGCACCTGCCAAAGGCAATGAAATCGCAATTATATCATTTGAGATTGCCAACACTATCGTTAAGGGTTCCAATCTTATGCAATCCCTTTCAAAAAGAAGTATTAGGCATTTGAAAGAAGTGGTGCTTCCTTCAGAAGGTGTGCAGCATTTAGTGTCAGAAGATATGGATGAACTGTTAAGGATTGTTGCCGCTGACAAAAGGTGGATACTGAATCTAGTGCCAAATACTTACCATCTCATTTTGTCCTGCAAATGAGTCAGCTTCAAATGAATTTTTTTCCTTATTCTACCTTATAATAGAACTTTACCCTTGATTTATAGGGAAGAATTACAAATTTTTTCGGGGGAAGTGGTTCGATTTGGAAATCGCTGCAAAGATCCTCAATGGCACAACTTGGACCGATATTTTGACAAGTAATATACTTGCCTCACATTATCTTTTGTGGCACCTTACTTCTTTTATGGAATGCCATATCCATGAGCCATGTTATTACTTGGTGACATCTAATTTGTTCTACAGAATCAGCAGGCAACTTACTCCTCAGAAGCATCTGAAGGATGATGCATACTCGATAATTCAGCAACTCATGACTTTGGTCCAGTGTACTGCTGTAAGTATCATCTTGTTTCACCAGGACAGTGCAATTTGTATTTCCTTTATGAGATGCAGAATGGAAGTTGATTTGTTGAGTTATTAAAGTTACATACATCACTAGAGCAATCCAATAAATAGAGAAAAATAGTTTGCATTTCTGTAATCGTTTGGATGATTTAATGAACTATTGATGGAGGGCTTGCTTTGCAAGGAAATGAGCAAATATGCCATTTACAACCTCTTTTCTTTTGTTTTTGGTCTTTGGCTTTGAATTTTGGTTTTCATTGCTATATTTATATGTTTTTATAAATAATTATAGCTTACTTTACATATGTTTGTAAAATCACTAAATAAAAATGGGAAAAAAAAGATACTGAAAACCAACCAATGTGTTAATTTGAGTAAAGGTGAACCAACTCAAGTAAATGCAACAAGCCAGTCTATGATAATTAACCATGAAAACACTTAACAGGATGCAAGGGAAAACAAAAGTTTGTGAAACAATAAGGGGCCATAGGAGGGCGACTTGATCTAAGAAGGAGAGCCTTTGCATGCTTGTCTTCACATTGGGGTGTGTCGTGTAAATAGGAGGGTGAGAACGCTGACCATATATTTTACATTGCAGTTTCACTAGGAAAATTTTGGCTGTATTTTTAGAGGTTTTGGATTGTTTGGTTGGAAATAAATAAGGGGTTTTTGAGGGTTCGGAGGAGGAAATGGAGTAACTTTGGGATGGGATTAAATTTTTAGCTTTTCACTCAGTTCAGCATTCTAAAGACTTTCCTTTTCGTTTAATTCTTCTTCATTTGGGGGAGTTCTGTACCGTGTAATATATTTTTCTTGTTCAAGGATCTTAAGTTATATGTGATTGACCTCTCGCCCATCTTTCACGTATATTCCTCTCATTTTATCAGTAAAATGTTGGTTTCTTACAGAGAAAAAAAACATAAATACATGTTGCCCTACTTTCCAAGAAATGTTTATTTCCTTTCTCTTGAAAGAAGCTCTTCTTTCATTCAGCCATCTGCAGCTGCTGTCTGGTCAGAAACTAGTTCATCATCACTAGTCATCGTTTGTAAGATGCCACAACCCTTGCACTTAAAGGGCATATTTATGTTTGTTGCCCTGTTGTGAGTGTTGGCTGCTAATAATCTAATTTCTTAAGTTAAGAATCTGATGGTTTGTAACTACCAATTAGCTCAAATTAAGAGAAACAAGTTTTAGATGTTTTTGCTCACTAATAGTAAGATATTAGAGCATCTGTAAAGGTCATTTGAGGTATGGGGTTTTTTATTCTAATTAATATATGAGTACTTTAAGAATGTTTCTTCCTTTGCATCCTCAAATACTGTATCCAACACTGAGCTCGGTGTTCAATTTTATGTGATTTGATTTCTGAAAAGCAAAACATCAATATGCTTTAAATGCAGGAATTATACCATGAGTTTCATTCATTGGACCGTTTCGAACAAGACTATGATCGCAAGTGCCAGGAGGAGGATAATTCACTTTCTACTCAAAGAGGTGATGAAATGCTTCCTATTCTTATCTTTTGGGCGTTTATTTGTTCAGGTTGAACTGTAGCAGAACTGACTAGATGTATAGATCATTTTGAGGAGTGAAAATCAGTTAGAAAGGCATTCCAAAATAGTAGAATGCCAAAAATGACAAAATACTGCAAGATAATATAATTAAACCTGAAAAATTAAATTCCCAAAATACTACATTAGAAAAGTAAATTTTATTCTTATAAGCAGCTAAAAATAAGTAAATGTCTTTGTTGGCCCATCGTCATTAAGGTCTTGAACAGAGGTAAAATTTATTTCTTTTCACATATTTTGTTGTCTCCTAGTTCTGTCTTTCCATTTACTTTGAGCACAAAAGTGACTAGTGGATTTGTTTTCTTTGTATTCTGTGCAGTACGTAAAAGAGAGATGAATCTTATCCTAGATTCTATCACTGTGTGCTACTTTCTGTGTGCATGTGAAAGTCATGATTTAGGCTCTGATGAGTGGTCATTGTTTTCAATATTGATTATTGTAGCAGAGTCACTTAAGTAAGGCATATTAATTTTTTAAATGTTTCTGTTCTTCGTCTCATAGGTGACTTGAGGGCAGAACTAAAAAGCCAAAGGAAAGTAGTTAAAACTTTAAAGAAAAAGTCACTTTGGTCCAAAAGTTTGGAAGAGGTAACGATGGAAAAACTTCATTTAATTGCTATTTTAGGCACTGATTTTTATTTTGTCTATCTTTAGTTTTCCATGACCTGTCTTTCCTGTTATTGCATTTATATTTTGCTGCTTTCCTATTATGCACTGTCTACAATCTTTAAAAGTTTCAATCTGTGCAATGCTCAAATGATATTGATAATTTATCCATTGGTAATAAATATATATGACAAGGAAAATATGAGTGTATTTCCTAAGATATTTCTTTTATTTGTCAGAAATGAAAAAATTATTTAGTACTCTAATCCCCAAAGTAGAGAGTATGAGCTGGGCTTAGGCCTTTTGTTTTGTAATTTGTATATGTTTTTATTTTGTTTTTCCTTTATTTAAATTTAAATGTGAAGAATTCTTTCAACAAAAGCTGACATGTGCGGCACATGGCTTGATTTAACAAAAATGTCAATAGAAACGGACCTAGGTGATGTATTGTGACAAAATTCAGAGTTTGGATATAACAGTCATTTATCTTTTGAGGGTGGAAATTGGGCATACCACATATTTTAGGCGGTATTAATGCAATTTTCCCAAAAGAGTATGACTTATCTGTTAACATTTCTTGTTCTGGGGAGACTCTGACCCCCCTTTTAGGTAAACTCAGATATACTTTGCACCATAAATTTTGACTGCTAATTGCATTTCAGAGCACATTACAAATGACAAAAAAGTTCTACTAAAGATAGCTGAATCATAAATTGGAAATCTTAGCACATATCCAAAAGAGTATCCAGGGACAAATCTGAGCCACCAAATGAGGCCCAATATTTTAGGCAGTATTATGCAATTTTCCCAGAAGAGTTTTGCTTATCTGTTAACATTTCTTTTTCTGGGGAGACTATTTCCCCCCTTTTAGGTAAACGCAGATATACTTTGTACCATAAATTTTGACTGCTAATTGCATTCCAGAGCATAGAACAAATGATAAAAAAGCTATACTAAAAGATAGTTGAATGATTATAAATTGGAATCTTAGCACATATCCAAAAATTCCATCTGCCTAAAAAGATCAAATACGTGGCCATTGGGTTTTTGGTTCCATCTTTTTTGGCACTGCATTGTTAATATCTCACTTTGCCATATGATGTTATTTTTGTTTTTGTTTTTGTTTTTGGTTTTTATTTCACTACTACATTGAGTAAGGAAACAAGGAATAGCATACAAGTAACAGTTTATACTCTGTAAAATCTAACATTTTGAAATACAGGTGATAGAGAAGCTTGTTGATATTGTCCACTTCTTACATCTAGAGATACATGCTGCCTTTGGTGGTGCTGGTATGTGTCTGTTAAAGGTCTTAAACTATGCATATAGCCTTGTTACATGATTCATCTTCATCTTTGAACGGTTGTTTAAGGCTCCAATAGCATTTCTAAGTACTTTAACATGTAATTCACGATCATATATAAGATTTAGAGTATTCATATGTAAGAATTGCTACTACTGTGTAATCCCAATTTCTATTTTAGCTCGTTCAGAATACAAATTCCAACTCCGGTATGTCAATCCTCGCACCACAATATACAATATCCTGGCTTGCCAATTGGTTTTGGTTGGATGCTCTTAGCTTTAACATGGTATCAGAGCGCACAATTCATCCTTATGTTAGACCGTGTTTGGCCACACATGCGTGCACCACATCACCTGATATAGTTAATCCATGTGTTTGGTTCAGCCAGGCCATATGTGAGGAGGCGTGCTGAGAATATAAATCTCACATTGAGTATTTCAAGCCTTGCACCACAAGACATAATATCCTGAGCATCTCCACCCATTTCCAATTGGTTTTGCGTTGCGTGCTCTAACTTTAGCCTAGCTTTTGCCACGTTTTGCTAGGTTATTATGATATGTTGTTTTTGGAAGTTTGTATTTTCTTAAAATTGCAAGTCTATTAATCCTTGTTTCATACTGTTTGTCTCAGAAGTACATTGATAAATTCAAACAATGTTAAAACCAATTGCCAAAGACAATCTCTTTTGAACACAAGTGTCCAATATTATATAGGGTACACAAGTTGTAGCACAAGCTAGAAAGACGTAGTTCAAAACTTTATTCATTTTAGAGAGTATGATTGTTGATCCTGGTAACAGTTCTTGTCGGTATGTATTGTATTTTACCCTAAATGATATAAATCTATTATATATATATATTTTGACATAGTAGATAATTTGATTAAATAAACATCTTTTGAAGATTTATTCAATATCTTTTCCTAATATTTCTGTCACTTCTGTCAGAAAATTTGAAAGTATCAATATATTGTCTATTTTTTTCTTTATTTCAAACTTCTGCTGACATCAATATTTAATACCCTGCTCCAACTTAATGATTCTTAAGCTTGTGCTTGTTATATTTATTGAGTTGGAGCGAAGTTCGAAATTTAGTCAAGCCCAAAGAATTATTCCTTACGTTGTTTTAATAGTTAAGTTTGTGGTTCAATTTCATCTTACTTCAATTGTAATTAATAAATTTTTTTAATCACTTAACAAGCCATTTTCTTCTTAACTTAACAGCCATTAGCTTAATTAATGGCGTTTCATTCTTAATATAGTTATACAATAGAAAAAGATATTGATACAGAGAATAGATAACTATTCAACGAGCTTGTTCACAAGTCTTTTTAATGAAGTAATTCATGAGTTTTGTTCACAAGCTGCAACTGGCATTGTTGGAAAACATTAGATTATCTTCCAATTTTAATGCTTTCAGATTGTATTTTTATTTTTATTTTCCTAGTGGATGACAACTGATTATTTCCACACCCCCCCCCCCCCCCCCCCCCCCCCGCCCAAAAAAAAGGTGGAAAAACTAGCCCATCAGAGAGTTAATTTGGGTAGGTTGTTTGCACGAACTAGTATTAGGAGACTTATTATTGGGTGTAACCATTAGTTTAGTCCATTAGGGTGGTGTATTATTCATCTCCCTTTGAGGAGAGATGGCAATAATTCTCATTTTCTCATTTACATATGCAGATGGTCATAAACCAGTGGAGGGACCTATGAACAATTATCAAAGATTGGGACCAGCTGGACTTTCTTTACATTATGCAAATATCGTCCTCCAAATCGATAGCCTTGTGAGTGTACTATCTCGCTTCTCTTTTCTCGTTGTGCATTTTACATAATATTAATGAAAATATAAAGTTATACTGTTGCAACAGTTACTCTGGTTGTTTTGACGTATTCAAATTCAACCTGAGGGCATTTAAATTAACAAGGAACAATGTTGGGCAAAGGGATGAAATTATTGGTCTTCCCTAAAGCATAAATTTTCTTTACCAGATTTTTTCTGAGTCTGCTTTGGTGCATTTAGGTAGCCCGGTCAAGTTCTATGCCTCCAAATACAAGGGATACCTTATACCAGAGCTTGCCACCTAATATAAAATCATCTTTACGCTCCAAATTACAGTCTTTTCATGTTAAAGAAGAGGTAATATTTCATTTGTGTAGCTTTAGCTATGTATACATAATATATTCCTAAGGAAATGTTCTCTTGCCAGAATGTGAATTTGGACCATTGATCAGGTTGGTTCTTGTTCGAATGTTCAAATTCGGTAACAGAAGTATTTGTATGCAAGAGAACATTACCCTGTAGTCCTATATATCGTTTCATAATACAACCTAGAATGTGAATTACAGACTATTGATTGTTGCGGACGGGCTGTGTACTTTGGGTTTTGTGGCAAAACATTCTTTGAAGAGAATTTGTATCCACTAAACTGTTCGACTAAATTGTTTTCTGCAGCTCACTATTGCAGAAATCAAAGCTGAAATGGAGAAAACTTTACAGTGGCTTGTTCCAGTTGCTACAAACACAGCCAAGTAAGATGGCCAGCTGTTCTGCAAAACACCTGTATCTTTTTGTGTTTGTGAAACTCTTTTGCAGCTGTAGTTTATAAATTTCTTTGTTATTGATCATCATTTTGTTGATTTGGTTGCAAAAACTAATAACAGAGCTCATCACGGTTTTGGCTGGGTAGGAGAGTGGGCAAGTAGTGGGTGAGTAACATTATACTGCTTGTTTCTTACTTTGACTTTTATCATTTGTCCTGTATTCCTTTCTTTTTTCTTTTGGGTTTTTTGATGGTTTTTACTGTTCTTTTAGTTAACCATATTTTTGGTTATGCAGTTCTGGGGCGAACCGAAAGGCAGCTTTGCAGACTGATGTGATTCGAATTGAGACATTCCACCATGCAAATAAGGAGGAAACAGAAGTCTGTATACTCAAACTAGTCTTGTGGCTTCACCATTTGGCTTGTAAAAGTAAGTCTGCGGCCAATAATGAGGGCATGAGGTCACCCGTCAAGTCCACAGCTGGCACACCCCTCCCGAAGGCAAATAAGCAGCCCAAGGACTTGCCTATCAATGTTCAGTCAAGTGTGCTAACAACTGAAGATCAGGAGATGCTGCAGGATGTCAGTAAAAGAAGACGGATTCCAGGAATTAGTAAGAGTCAGGACTTTGACACTGTGAACTCTAGTTTGACGGAACAGATTAGATTGAGTAGGAGTAACAGCTACTCACCTAGGCGAGGAAGCAGGAAATTGTTACCGTTCAGTAGGCTCTCATCTGGGGTTCCTGTCATTGATTTCAGTATCAATAAGGAAAAAGCATTGGATGTAATTGATAGAGTGGACTCACATAGATGAATTGCAGAGTGTTATAGATGTAAATCCACTGGAGTGAAGTGTAGTACATGTGGCAAGGGCGTTCGTTTTGGTGATATATTGTTTTTGGGTGCACGGCATCGAATTAAATGGACTAAGCATGATTTACCTTTGAAATTGTACCACTTCAAGAGACATTTACTGTGCATATTTTCACCATGCTTATAGAGTGTAATTGCAGTTAGTTGTTTGTGACTACTTTCCTCGATGGGGTGTATAGAGCTGAAGAAGGTTAAGTTTGCGCAAACTACACGTTCATCCTTTGTAAGTTTTATTTCATAATTTATTTATATGAGTTATCTACACTTACATCCCTTGAGGTTTCTTGTGTTTTCACGAAACCCCATCAGGTCTCAAAAATTACACAAACACCCTCCTGAAGTTTCAGTTTGTTCTCACAAAATCCATTTTCGTTGATTGTTTGTCCAAAAATTGATTTCATTGAAAAACAACTTATACAACTGACAAAATTAACCTCAATGAAGTATATGCAATCTAATCTCAAAGGCCAACTTTGTCATTTGGAGAATATTTTTGTATAAAATCATATAAAATCATTAATCTTTAGATGAAAAATCAATGAAAAAGTGTTTTGTGTAAAATAAAATCTCCGGGAGATGTTCGTGTAATTTCTAAAACCTCAAGGTGTTTTGTGAAAAAGCTGAAAATCTTAAGGGGAGTTAGTGTAAATCTCCATTGTGTATACCTTACATGTACGTGTGACATATTGCACTAGTGGATGCTGTTTTTTCTTCTCTTTTAATTTACTCATAAATTAGGAAAATAATTTTTTCTATTTAAACCCAAAAATCATTCGAGTTAACCCAACAAAACTTTTTTAAATCTTTGAAATCCAATTATACCCAAAAAATTAAAAGGGAAAAAAAAAAAAACACGCTCGCGCACATGACACACAAACCCAGCAAGCCAAATATGATGCAAAGAGTGTGAATTAGATGATGGAACATCTGAGGAATAACAAACCCCAAATATTGGATCATTGGCCGTGGAAGAAGTAACTCTAATCTCTGAAATTGATAATACTACCAAAATTTTTGCCCATCATATCACTTCCACTGCCATAAGCACATTACGGAGTTTCTTCAACAGCGAAGTTTCGAGGAGTTTTCATTTATTATTATTATTATTATTTTATTTTAATTAATTATAATTTTAAAATTAAGAGAAATATGGATCATATGCCAAGTATGTCATTTTTTTAATAGAAAAATTGGATGAAATTCGAAAAAAATTAACAGCAAAAGTCAAATTGGTTGTTTTGATAAATAAATGTGATAAATTTGTTGATTTTTTTTTTTGGACGAAAAATTTGTTGATTTTTTAGTTCGGAGGTATTTCAGCAATTTCCTCTATTGGAGAAAGACAAATTCTTTTTCTTTTCTATTTTTCCTTTTTTATGAAATAGATGATTTATTAAAAAATAATAAACACTATAAGAGTGTATAAAAATAGTACTAAAACAACTAATATTATCCAAAACCTAAACATGAGATACAGAAACAAATGTGTGATCTTTTGAAAAAGGACCCGTGCTTGAACAACTCAAGGGGAAATAAAAAAGAATAGAAAGCCTATACATCCCTTCAATCCGCACATGAACAAAACATTGGCAGCACCAGAAACTTGCAACCAAATGAGCATTGCCAGCGTCAACATGGATCTAAAATAGAAGAAAAACAAAATAAATATGAGTAGGAAAAAAAACCCAAAAGACACTTGGGCTAAGCCAAAATCAAGGCTCATTACACAATAAATCAAATGAAGGAATAGTAAGAAAGAAAAACAACTCTCTGGGCTAAAGAAGGACATGGCCGTGAAAACCAACAACTCGAACACAATTGCAAAATTCAGCAACGAAATCCACGACATGCGATTGCCACGGGACGAAAGAGAGAAAAAAGAGAAGTAGAGAGAAACAAACAAGGAGGAAAAAACAAACCAAAAAGAAAAAGGAAAAAAAGAGAAAAAAAACAAGAAAAAGTAAAAAGAGAGGATAGAAAACAGAGAAGGAAAAAGGAGAGAAAGAAGAAAAAGAAAGGAAAGAAAAACAGAGAAAAGGGATAGGAGAAATTGAAAGAAGAAAAGAAGAGAAGAAGGAGACGGAAGAATACAAAAAGAGAAAGAAGGAGAAGGAAGGAGAAGAGAAGAGAAAAGTGACCCGAGAAAAAGGAAAAAGTAGAGGAAAGATCAGTGTTATTAAACGTGTAAACTAACGATTGTATTGTATCTATGCACAAACAAACCATCAAAAACTGTTCCAAGGCCGATCATGCTTTTGTACAACAACAACAGCCACACCACTTCTTGGAGAAATGCCACCAAAAAAGAACATAACAAAACCAATCGACAGTAAAACTATGACAGACCAAAAATTGCGTAACAGCACAACGAGATGGAACAATTGTCTATACCAACAAAACGAACCCAAACATCAGCGATAATAAATCCATTAGGGGCAGTCTTCATAAACAACAATCAAAAGGATTTTTCACTCCTTGACTAAGCAATTGCCACCCAACGAATTGTATCCTTGCACAATAAAACCGGCAATAACTGCTCTGATTGATCATACTTTGTGCTAAAACCACACCACTTCTTGTTAAGATTTGTTTTAAAATTATTTATTTAATAATCGTTGTTGCCTATTGTTAGGAGATTAGTGATACCTAGATTATAGGAGAATCCATAGTTTGTAGGAGTCATGGTTAGTGTGGGTAACCATGTTTATTTTCATGCTTTTAATCGTGGATTGTGGCTATATAAAATCTGCTAAGTAACGATCATGTTACTTGCAGCAGTAACTTTGTTTTTCCTATTTAAGGTGTACTCTTACATTCAGTTCAATGTATCAAGTTTGAAGCTTTCAACCACAGCTTCTGTGTTCATCGTTTAAGCAAGCAAATACTCTTAGAGTTTTGGTTTTATCCAACATCTAGTATCAGAGCCCCACTGGGCCTGACTTAAAAAATCCCAAACAGCAACAACTTCTTGTATCTTGCAGCAACAGGAATCCATGGCGACTGACAAGCCAGCAGAGACCTTTGTCTAGCCAGCCATACCTCACTTTGATGGTCAGTATGGTCATTAGAGCATGTTGATGGAGAATTTTCTAAGGTCCAAAGAATATTGGGATCTTGTGGAGACGGGATATGAAGTGCCAGAAGAAGGAGCACTACTGACACAACAACAATAGAAGAAACTTGATGATTAGAGGCTGAAAGATTTAAAGGTGAAGAATTATTTATTCCAGGCTATTGATCGTTCTATTTTGGAAATTATTCTCCAAAAGGACACAGCTAAAAACATATGGGAATCCATGAAGAAAAAGTACCAAGGGTTGGCAAGGGGGAAGCGTGCACAGCTTCAAGCTTTGAGAAAAGACTTCGAGATTCTTCAGATGAAAGGAGGAGAGTCTATTACTGATTACTTTGGGAGAGCAATGAGAGTTGCAAACAAGATGAGAATCCATGGTGACAAGCTCGATGATGTGGCCATTATTGAGAAGATTTTGAGATCTGTTGCACCCAAGTTTGATTATGTTGTGTGCTCTATTGAAGGGTCCAATAATATTGACAAGATGTCAATAGATGAGCTGCAAAGCTCCTTACTGGTCCATGAGCAAAGGATAAACCAAGGCACCTCAAATGAACAAGCTTTGAAAGCTTCTACCTTTGCTGAATCCTCAAGTCCAAGAGGAAGAGGTCGAGGTTGAGGTAGAGGTCGAGGAAGTGGAGGTCGAGGCAATAGAGATGAAGGTAGATCATCTCAGAATTACAAGAGGGATGATGAGCATTCCCAAAACAGAGGAAGAGGACAAAGTGACAAGTCCAAAATTGAGTGTTATAGGTGTGGAAACCTTGGGCACTATCGAAGTGAGTGCTACATGAAGTTGCCCAAAAAAGGAGAAAGATCAAACTTTGCTGAAAGAAGGAAGAAGAAACACTTTTGACGGCCTTCCATGCCAAGGAGGAACCTGAGCTGGATGTATGGTATGTTGACACAGGTTGCAGCAGACATATGAGTGGTAGTAAGTCTTTTGTACTACTGTAAGTTTTGGGGATTGTTCAATTGTTACTATGATAGGGAAGGGTGATATTCAAATTAAGACTAAAAATGACTTTGTTGAGACAATTTCAAATGTGTTTTATGTTCCTGATTTGAAGACTACCATGTTGAGTGTTGGCCAATTACAAGATAAGGGTTATGTTATAACAATTCAAAAAGGTGCGTGTGAAATATATGATCCAGCAAGAGGTGCCATTGCTGTTGTTCAAATGAAAATGATAAGTGCATTATTTCCCATATTTGCATACCTCTTATATTTGGTTTTTGTAGGGAAAGTTAATTAAAAAGAGCATTATTACCTTACTTTCCTTATTTTAAGCTATTCTGCGCTCTTGGAAGGATTTCGATTGAAAATTGACTTTTCGAATGAATTTTGTGCAAGGCCAATTGGAGAAGAAAGCTAAGACATTGAAGATTATTGTGTCAAAGTTTTATAATTTTCTAAGCCAAATGCTCAAGACTTGCAAGTCAAGACAGCCTAAGTTGAAGTCCAGTCAGAACTGCACTACTGTTGAAGATTGAAGATTTGAATACTTTTCCGATTTTTCCTAGTGGCATGTGATATATTCTTGGAAAGCTTAGAGATCAAGCTACGTTTGTCATATTTTTCCAGAATTTTCTAGCAAATGGAAAGACCCTAAAAGGTGCATGTAAGTTGGTTGAAGTGTTTCTAAGTCAAAGAAGGATTCTTTTCTAGTTTGTTTCCTTAATTGTTTGGGATTTTGTTTTGCTTTAGGAGAGTTTTTCTAGACCTTTTTAGATTAGGGTTTAGTTGTTTTATACTATATAAGGTCACCCTAAGCTCTCTCTATGGACGATCTCCTACCATATACAACTTTCATACACCCAAAGATATATCAGAGAGAGAGCCAAAAGTTTGCTGCTGCAGTGCTTTTGGAGCTTACGAAGGTGTTGCTATGGAGAATCTAGAGATCAAATCCATCTACCAAATTGGTTTTATGACAACAATTATTTTGTTTATCTTTTCTTTTGTCATGAACTAATTTTCCTTACTAGGGCTACGATGTTGCCTAACCATAAATACTTAATTTTTATAGTTATATTAAATTCTGATTACTATTCCATGTTGAGTATTTGTTACTGTTCTTAATGCTTTGAATATCTATCAATATTTAACTAATTTGATGATCCAAGTGGAGATCGAGAGGAGATGTTTGGTGTTTGCTTTTCATAACAAATACCATGTCTTGAATGAGTGCCCGAGAGGGACTAATATGACTCATGTAGTTTTCTTGCAGGTTCTCATAGACCTTAATGGGTTCTTGATTTTCTAAATCCGTTGCTCAAGAGAGAATGAGTTGTTAATTAAGAATATTTTTGGTTAGGCCCGAGAAGGGATATCGAATGAATTAAGAGAAACCAACTGTCAACATAGGTAGTAATTAGGGTTAATTGGCTATAAGAATTAAGTGGAATTGGTTATGGTAAAATCGGATGCTCTAGTGTCTCATCAACTTGATTTTCCACTGTTAATTAAATTTCTATTTTTAATATTTGTTTTAATTTAGTTTAATAAATCAATTACTCACATTAATTAATTGTTCAAATAAATTTCTAAATTAATCATAATTGGTACTTAAAAAGGAAATTACAGTCTTCAAGGGAACAACACTTCACTTATCTCTATATTACTTGTGCGGATTGTGCGCTTGCAATAATTTCACAACATACAACAAACAAATTGTTTCCGCTAAAGATAAAGACAGTTCAAGCTTGTTTGATGGCTAAGGAAGATGACCCGTCATCGCCGTGGCACTTTAGATATGGTCACTTGAATTTCAATGGATTGAGGACACTTCATCAAAAGCAAATGGTGACTGGCTTTCCCATGATCACACCACCATCCAAAATTTGTGAAGATTGCATTGTTGGCAAGCAACACTGAGATTAATTCCCAAAAGGAAAGGTGTGGAGGGCTTATAATATGCTGGATTTGGTGCATTCAGACATATGTGGCCCAATTAATCCAATTTCAAATGGTAAAAAGAAATATTTTGTTTCTTTTATCGATGACTTTAATTAGTCGATAGGCATGGGTGTATTTCTTGCAGGAAAAATCAAAAGCTTTTCATGCATATAAAAGTTTCAAGGCACTTGTTGAGAACGAAACTGAAAGAAGGATTAGAACCCTTTGAACAAATCGTGGTAGAGTCTAGAGTATTGCTCAAAGGAGTTCGAGGTTTTTTGTGATGAACAAGGCATAAGAAGGCAGCTCACAGCCACATATACACCTCAGCAGAATGGTGTATCAGAGAGGAAAAATCGAACCATTCTCAACATGGTTAGAAGCTTGTTGGTCAAGGGAAGAGTTCCAAAGATCTTTTGGCCTGAAGCAGTTTTGTGGTCCATTCATATTTTAAACACATGTCCTACTTTTTCTGTTAAAAATATGACACCCGAGGAAGAGTGGAGTGGACGGAAGACAACTGTAGATCACTTCAAAGTGTTTGGGTGCATAGCATATGCACACATTCCATATGAAAAGAGAAAAAAGCTCGATGACAAGGGCAAGAAGTGTGTGTTTCTTGGAGTTAGTGAACACTCCAAAGCCTACAAATTGTACAATCCAATTATACAAGCAAGAATATGGAATTGATTATAGAGAGGTGTTTACCCCTGTTGCACGGCAAGATACAATTTGTTTAGTAATCTATTTAGCTGCCCAAAACTCTTGGCCTATTTTTCAATTAGATGTAAAGTCTACCTTTTGACATGGTGAATTGCAAGAGCAAGTATTTGTAGATCAACCTCCAGGCTATGTACATGAAGGAAAAGAGGAGAAAGTTTTGAGATTGAAGAAGGCATTCTATGGACTAAAACAAGTACCCCGACCTTGGTACAACCGCATAGATGCATATTTTATCCATATGAACATACTTTCTATGTTAAGGTTGGTGATGAAGGTAAAATGCTCATTGTGTCTCTTTATGTTGATGACTTGATTTACATTGGAAATGATTGTGATATGTTTGATGAGTTTAAGAAGTCTATGATTAATGTGCTTGATGTGGCTGATTTGGGACTGATGCACTACTTTCTTGGCATAGGAGTAGTACAATTAATTGTTGAATATAGGGTTAACTACAGTAAACCTCCTAACCTATAGGGTCATTTACAATTACATCCTAATTTATGGGATATTTTCAATTACATACACAACGTCACGGAAACCCTACAAAATGCCCCCTCCGTTAGCGAGACTGTTAGGAAATCTGTTATCTGCCTACATGGCATTTGTGGGACCCCTTTTTTTTATGACGTGGACTTCCACGTGGACAAATAAATAATAAAATATTATCTATTTTTTAAAAATAATAAATATTTGTTTAAAAAAAAATAAAAACATAAACAACTTTCTCTCTCTCTCCTCCTCCCTCCCGACCCACCCCAACCCAGAACTCACCTCTCCTCTTCTCCTAGCCCCCAGCCACCCTAACCACCACCCAAGCTTACTCGGGCCACCCATCCCCAAATCCCCGCCCCATTCCCAACCTCCCCCACCCCAACCCAGAAAAAAAGAAAAAAAAAAAACTCTACTGAAATCCAACAGCCAAACTGAATTCCAAATCAAATAGACAATTTTATCAGATCTATTAAAGACATTTCGACTGTTTCAAATCCAGTATTCGAAGACCCAATTGAAGATCTAATCTTAAGTCAATAACCATATACAGCAATATGAACCACGAAAACACATATCTACACAAGTAACTAGCTAACAAATTTACTGGGGGTGGGGGAGGGGTGGCTGCTGTAGAACCGATTGGAGGAAGGCCATGGCGGTAGTTGAGAGATTTGAGGGTTGGGCTATGTTCAGATATGGTAGCTAGCCCCCTCAAATCCCTCTCTCTTTCCACATACCCGTAGTCCAGATTCAAATAATGAACCATTTCTGGGAACAAGTACTCTTTCTGGGTTTTTTGTTTTTGGTTTATGGGTATTCATGGTGAAGGGAGGGAGGAGGAGCGGCTGAATATCCACCAAGAAATCGAATATATCCACCATCCCCCCGAGCCCCACTGCCTCGTCCTTGATCTCGTCTCGGGGCACAATATCCACCAAGAAATCGAATATATCGGTCCTGGTAATCGCGGCGGCAATGTCATTTTTCTGCAAAGTTCGTCGCTTGTTCTCCTCGGCGTGGAGCCAAGAGCGGATTGTGAGCTCGCAGGCCTTGGCGAAGAGGACGGGGGCCTCAGCCGATATCATGCAGACGTCCTCATCCGCCTTCATGATCTTCTTGATGCGAGCCAATGGGAGCTGGTGGTTCTTAAAGTCGTTGACTTGTTCAATGTCGTGGCTCTGGTAGGTCCAGAACATCTGCAGCTGCTGCAGTTGCTGCTGCTGCTGCTGCTGGAGATGATGAAATGGAGGGGCAGGGACTGAAGATTGGGTTGGTGGGTAGGAGGATTGAGCTTGCTGTTGTTGCTGGGTGGGGTTGGGGGTGGTGGTGGTGGTGGTGGGGGTGTTGGGGTTGGTGTCCATTGGTGGGTGTGGCTTGAGCTTTTTATGGGGTGGGCTGATGAGGAAGAATAGACAAATGGGTGTCTGTGAGTTTTGGTTTTGGTTTTTGGGGTGAGGGGGAAGGAAGGGGGTATGATTTGATCAGAGGGATGTGTTGAGATTTGATTTTCAGTGATTTTTGTGGTGGGATTTCAAGGGTTGGAGATGGATATGAGGGGATCAAGAGAGAGAGAGAGAGAGAGAGTGATTTTTGTGTGTGAATTTGGTGTGAGGAAGATGATGGCTGCAACGGAAAGGGGGGGTGGGGCATAGAAGGAGAGGGGCTGGGGAGAGGAGAGAGAGAGAGAGAGAGAGAGAGAGAGAGAGAGAGAGAGAGAGAGAGAGAGAGAGAGAGAGAGAGAGAGAGAGAGAAGATGAGTTTTTAGATTTTTTTATTGTTTTTTCGTTTATTTTATTAATTTTATGTCTTATGTGGAGTCCACGTCAGTTAAAAAAAGGGTCCCACAAATGCCATGTAGGCAGATAACGGATTTTCTGACGATCTCGCTAACGGAGGGGGCATTTTGTAGAGTTTCCGTGACGTTGTGTATGTAATTGTAAATGTCCCGAAAATCGGGTATATAATCGAAAATGACCCTATAGGTTGGGGGGTTTACTGTAGTTTTTCCAAAATTTTATTTGTCAAAAGAAATATGCTCTTGAAGTGCTTGAAAGGTTTCAGATGATGAGTTGCAATCTAGTTGGAACACCAACTGAAAATGGTTTGAATTTGACAAGAGAGAGAATTAACAATACTTACTTCAAGCAAATAGTTGGAAGTCTGATGTACTTGACCTTAACAAGGCCTAACATCAGGTATGTTGTTAGTATGATAAGTCGTTACATGGAGAATCCTATTGAGATGCATCTCAAGACAGCCAAGAGAATCTTTCGATACTTACAAAGAACATATGATTTTGGTGTTCTTTACAAAAAGGGTGAAAAACCAAGTTTTTTCCGGCTTTACTAACAGTGATTATGCAGGTGATATTGATGATCAAAAAGACACTTATGGCCATGTGTTCTTGATGAGTTCAGGTGCTATTTCGTGGTCCTCGAAGAAGTAGTAGATCGTGACACTATCCACTACTAAAGCTGAATTTGTTGCAGCTGCTTCGTGTTCCTGTCAAGCCATTTGGCTGAGAAGAATGCTTGAAGTTCTTGGTCATCAGCAGCAAGGTCTAACAACAATATTTTGTGAGAATGTTTCTACCATAAATCTTTCAAGGAATCCAGTTACGCATGGAAGAAGCAAACATACACTTATTGCGTGATCTTTGCAAAGATGATGTGATTGAGTTAGAGTTTTGCAAGAGTGTAGATCAAGTTGTTGATAAACCTCTCAAACAACCATTGTTCGAGAAGCTCAAAAGCAAACTTGGAGTTTGCTCTTCATATGTCGTTGTTCAAGGAAAGGTATCAACCTGGACTAGAGTTGAAGTTTAAATACTAAACTGTTTTCTACAGAATTCAGTTTAAGGGAGGGTGTTAAGATTTGTTTTAAAATTATTTATTTAATAATAGTTGTTGCCTATGGTTTGGAGATTAGTGGACTATAGGAGAATTCCTAGTTTGTAGGAGTCATGGTTAGTGTGGGTAACCATGTTTATTTTCATGCTTTTAATCGTGGATTGTGGCTCCACAAAATCTGCTAAGTAACGATCATGTTACTTGCAGCAGTAGCTTTGTTTTTCCTATTTAAGGTGTACTCTTACATTCAGTTCAATTTATCAAGTTTGAAGCTTTTAGCCATAGCTTTTGTGTTCAACGTTTAAGCAAGCAAATACTTTTAGAGTTTCAATTTTATCCAACACTTCTTGTAGAAATTTCTCTTGCCGGTGTCGCAAAAAAAGATGAAACCCAACAAAACAATCGATAGAAATGGTGGTGGTTAAAATAGATGAAATCTTGAAAAATGCAAAACATACAAAGAGGAAGGGAGCGGACAAGGATAAAGAGAGAGGGTTGGACAGGAAAAGCAATGGGGAGGGGAAAATCAGGTCAAGGAAGAGGATGCGATGCGACGGAGAGATGAAGAAAACGGAAGTTGGGGAGCGGTTTGTCTCAAGAGCCCATGATTAAACTTTAAAAACTAAAATTGTGTAGTAAAAGCGATAATATACTAAACTACTCTAATTTATGTGAATGGTGTTTCGAACTCGGGAACAAGGAAGCAGACACACTATCTTCGGAGGAAGACGAATTCGAACATATAGGACTTGTCGTATAAGGGTAATTTACCTTGCACAAACATAGAACAGATTTTACATTGCCATGAAATGTAAAAACGACTTTACCAAACAATCATGCGACGTGACTTAACACTGCAATTGCTTCTAAAAGACATTCTGATAAGGCCAAATGGCTGTCATTTGAATAAAAGAAAAAAAGATAATGGTTGTTATCACTTTAAAGCCCAGTGACCCAGTAATTAGTGGGATTCTGATTCTTATTCCACATTCCAAACTCCACACACTTCACAGCAGCACAACCCCCTACCCCAACCCCAGGTAGCTCTCTCTCATGTTATTCTCTGCCACTGGCCTTCCCAAATTCCTCTTTCTTCATTCTTCCCAACTTTTATTTTTTTATTTTTTTATTTTTTATTCTCAGTGCCTTGTGGACCCTTGCACTAACCCAGCAGCACTCAATTCATATCTTCACAATCAATCATGATCACAACAATAATAATAATAATCACATTATTTAACTTCTTCTCCTTCTTGAGCCATGTTATCTTGTTTCCTGGTGGGTTGCAACAGCCATGGCTGAAACTAGTAAGTTCTTGTTTTCTTTCACTTTTTTTAGTTTTATATGTTCCATTTTGTTTTGTTTTGTTTTGTTTTACATTTATTTATATTGTAACTATATTTCAATTATCTTGGTTGGGGTTGTAATAGAAATTGGGACTAGGTCTGATTGTAAAAACTCATATTCTCCTCTTCAGCCAACAGACATTGGCTGTGTCTACAATGACTGTTTTAGGTTAGTCTGTCTGAAGAGGCAATGATATTCCAAAAGGGTTTTCTTTTCAGGTTGTATATGAAAATTTCATTCACCTTAGAGAGAGCTTTAATCTCAGGGGTTGAATACCAAAATGATTTCTACTTTTCTGCGTTTCTAAATGAATTTGAGGTGAACTACTTGGAATTCTGATCACATCACTGCAAGAACTCCTAGTCTCATAAATACTCCCACGCAGAGAATCAACATTTAAAAAATCCCAAACACTATAACCGCAAATTTGTAGAAAGGAGATCATACTATCCTATTATTTCATAGTTAGTACATCAATGTCCAAAACCAAATTACTATAATAGCAAACTTATAGACAAAAAATTCTAAATCAGTATAACATAAAAGTTATAGAAAAAGATAAAATTCTCATAATCGTATTGTTACGTAATATTCCATGTCCAAAATCAAGTCAGTATTTGATCAGATGAGAGATGGGAAACATAATCCTAAAACATTGAGCTACTAGATTGAGGGCTAGTACCAAAGGTAACAAATGCTTATGGTCCAGAAAAGGCCCCACAAGTTATCAGGGTAAGCAATATCAACAGCACGAACAGAAGTAGTTGTTACAGGAATGAACCCAAAAACATGTGTATTTTCCCTCTCCTTCATTGTAGTAGATGTATTAAGTTCCATCTGTACAATTATATATTTTTTTTCTTTGCTTTCCAGGCAGGAATCTCTTCTACTCTCAACTGAAAATGCTTCTTGTTTTTATGCAGTCTTCCCATAAAGAGGCTAGAGGTGTCTGGGAGAATAATCGTCGGTAGTTCAGGAGACATGTCTGGAGCATTTTCTAGCTGGCATCTTTTAAAGCCAATCATAAATTGGCTAATGTTACTCATTTTGCTAAGAGTCAGTTTTGCATCTACAGATCCAGATGTTGAAGGTATGGTGATATCTAACTATTATTTGTTTTTAAGCAAGATTTATTTCTGGTTGTAAAATGAGGTTGGTTCTGAAATTAACAATGCGGATATGATTAAAGTGATACTTTTCTTACTACTTAGTTAAGAGAGTCGTCATATATTGTTCTAGCATTATTATCCTGTAAAATTATTCACCATAGAGTTGGTACGTTTTGATTTTTCATGGAGTAGACGGATGCTCTGTGAAACATAAAATAAAGTACTCATACATGAAGGAAAGGGAGATGCACACTGCTAGTGCCAAAAGAGAGAGAGAGAGAGAAGGAGAGAGAATCTTTATGGCTCTACATACAATTTCGTTCTTCACTTATGATAATGTGCAGGTGAAGCATTGATCGATTTGCTTAGGGCACTGAATGATTCCAGTGGCAGAATAACAGATTGGAATTATAATCTCGTTAGCCCCTGTTTTAGCTGGTCTCATGTCACTTGTAGAAATGGAAATGTCATATCCCTGTAAGTTCAACTAACTTTTATGACCATGAAAAATGTACATTTTATTAATACCGCCATCTTTGAAAATCATTTATCTTTGCAGTACATTTAATTTGTGAATGTACTTTTGCAGGAGCCTGGCTTCAAATGGATTTTCTGGAACGCTTTCTCCTTCAATTACTAAACTGAAATTTTTGGCTAGCCTGTAAGTGCACTTCTTGATGCATTAGCATTCACCTATTGCATGTTAGATCACTAGTAAGTGCTCTGGTACCAAAAGAGAGAGAGAGAGAGAGAGAGAGAGAGAGAGAGAGAGAGAGAGAGAGAGAGAGAGAGAGAGAGAGAGAGAGAGAGAGAGAGAGAATTTAAGTTTTCCTTTATCATTGTAACTTTACATACTGTCAACTGAGTCATACAAAAAAGTGGAATATAATACCAACGCCTTCATTATTGTAGTTCTTGTTTGTTTAATTCTGAAGAATATATTTTTCGCATCCAGTCATGAATTTTGATAAAATAACTTTATTTATGCAGGGACTTCCAGGATAATAGTCTAACGGGCCTGTTACCCGTTTATCTTGCCAACATGACACATCTACAGAATCTAAATCTTGCAAACAATAATTTCAGAGGTCCTATACCCAATACCTGGGGTCAACTGTCCAATTTAAAGCATTTGTAAGGCTGCATTTCCATTCCTAAGAGATTCCAACTTTCTTATTCTTCTATATATGTAAAATGTTCTTGTATTTATTGGGGAATTGCCTTGATCTGTAGCAGTTACTTATGCTGTTGTCTTATCTGAGTGTTCGACAACTCTTTATATTGGAAAGTACTATCTTGTGAACACTTTCCTGTTCTCCAGAAAAGAAAAATTAATCATCTCACCTGTGCTTCAGGGTATTGAGGGGTAACCACATATCTGGACATATTCCGGATTCACTTTCTAATATTAGCATGTTGACTGAACTGTAAGCAATTCCTTTTTTTCACAATCCTGCTGTTTGACTTATTGCCTAAATATAAATTCCTTTTTTTTTTTGGCAGGGATCTTTCATCGAATGAGTTAACCGGAAGAGTTCCAATGCAATTATTTACAATTCCAAAATTCAAGTAAATACCATTGAACTCTGATTCTCATTTCCTTTTATATTCCCTTGTATTGATGTATTGGCATCAGTAATAATGACGAATTCTTATTGTAAGAGAGTTAATGGGAATTACTTATATATATATATATATATATATATATATATATATATATATCTGTGTTTCTATAATATGGTTAACCGCACTTGCGGATAACCAGATTTTACATGGCCAGTTTACCAGCATGCACTGGCCGGGCGACCTTGGTTATCCTCAAGTGCGGTTAACTGTATTATAGAAAATTGGATATATATATCATACTCATATAATATATATTATATAAAATACATCCTTATTTTGTGCTTGTCTGCATGCTAAAGGAGTTATGCGAACGATGTCTTTGTTTAATTCCTTCACTGGCGAGATAGGTTTATGCGGCTAGAGCTAGGGGAATTAATAAAAAGAGTGGGAATCGATTCGGTTCTGTTCTCTCATTCCTGAGGGAATTGAAACCACCAGCTGAACTGAGCCGGGTTTTGAACCGTTTGACCTTAATTTTTGTCAAAATTCTAACCAAACCAGCCGGTTCGGTCTGGTTCAGTCTGGTTCCGCCCACCCCTAATGTTGGTGTAGGACTGGGCTGACCAGCCCATTAAAAATCTAGAATTCTAATTAAGAGGTTTGAGAGAGTTCCAGCACTAAAGATGTATGATAATGTCTTTATCATGAAATGGTGCTATGGTCATAAAGAGACGAGTTTAGTTCTTCTATTACAGTAAGTTGGAGGTATAGGATTTGACTTCTTGACTGCCACTTATAATAGTTTCAGCAAGCACAAGTATCATTTTGGATGTGTATATATACTATTTTCCTTCAGCATTGCATCTACATTCTATAATTTGCAACTTACTGTATACTTGTCCAGTGGTTATATTTTATATCCTTAATGGCTTGTTATTAATTGTTTTGTCCTTACAGTTTTACAGGAGCACATCTTGCATGTGGTTCTAGCTTGAAGCAGCCTTGTGCTTCTGGCTCTTTTCGCCGAGGTTTATTCTTTGTACAACTCTACAACTCTCTGTTTCAGTTTACCAACTATGATTGAATTACCTAGGAATAACCTAATATTTTAAAATTTGGCAGTTTCAACCAAGAAATCAAAACTTGGAACGGTTATAACTTCGGCAAGTTGTGGTGTAACAGTAATTCTTTTGATTGGGGCTCTCTTCGCTTATCGATATTATCGCATGCACAAACTAAAACATGATGTCTTTGTTGATGTTACAGGTAAATTTCCCTTACCTTTTACTTTTGAGATCACTTTCAGTTTGTACTAAGCGTCGTTATGGAAATTTAAATTTGAAATCATCTCAACTTAGTTAAGTTAGAATTGATCCCCACCCTTTGTACTCAGATGTGTAAATAATCACTTACCAAGTTTGATGTATGTATTCGTTTAATCTGTATTCAAAAGTCCAAATGCCTGAAGTCGCATCACGAGCTACACAATCTTGTCAAACTAACATCTACTCCACCCCCTTTTCTTTTTTTAATGTAATTTTAGGTGAAGACGAGTGCAAAATTTCCTTTGGCCAGTTAAGAAGATTTTCTTGGCGTGAAATTCAGCTTGCTACAGATAACTTCGATGAAAGCAACATAATTGGACAAGGGGGCTTTGGAAGAGTTTACAAAGGTGTCCTCTCAGACAATGTAAAGGTTGCAGTGAAACGCCTTACAGATTATAATAGTCCTGGTGGAGAGGCTGCATTCTTGAGAGAAGTACAACTCATTAGCGTTGCAGTTCACAAGAATCTTTTACGGTTGATTGGATTTTGTACAACTTCATCCGAGAGAATCCTTGTTTATCCATTCATGAAAAATCTTAGCGTTGCGTATCGCTTGAGAGGTATGTCCTAAAAGAGCATTGCTTGAGTTTCCTTTTCTATTTCCCCTCTGCATTTTTCAGTGTGAGTGGCTTGGAACACAAGCATGTTTTACGACCATGGTTTGAACTTCTTTTTGTGCTTGGTAAGTGATTAGAAGCCCTAATTCAGTGTTCAGTCCCAAAAGGAAAAAAAAAATCATTGCTGTTGCCAAGTTCTGTTTCATTTGAGAGAGCCTGTAATTTTACTTCTGTTTTTGTGGTTTAATTTAGCAATAGAATTCAGCAACATATTATGACATGAGGTACCATCTTTGAAATTTTTTCTGAGATGCTCCCTAATCCCTACTTCCTTTGTTGTTTTTCTTGGTAATTTTAATTACACTGATTAGGTATCGTAAGGTCAACCTCACCTTCCAGCCCATACTTATGGAGGAGGTCTTTCATCGCACGTATTGATATATAACCACCATTTTGTGATTCAAATTCCCAAATCCATATTTCTATTTTCTTCAACCAACTCATTATTCAAGTAAGGACATCCTGAACATCAACCCCCCTCCCTACTTCCTAAGGAGGGGGATGGGATTTACATCATTTGTATTTTATGCTTGTTCGTTTGAAAGTTAATCATCACTTAATTCTTTGGAATGGCATATCATGATTCTCATATATCTACTGTTTAATATTTTTAATTCATAACATTATCTTCCTGATATATTGTTAGATTTAAAACCTGGTGAGAAAGGCTTGGACTGGTCGACAAGGAAACACATCGCTTTTGGTGCAGCCCATGGCTTAGAGTATTTACATGAGCATTGTAATCCTAAGATTATACACCGTGACTTAAAGGCTGCAAACATTCTTCTAGATGATAATTTTGAGCCCGTTCTTGGAGATTTTGGGCTAGCAAAGCTGGTTGATACAAAATTAACTCACGTTACCACTCAAGTGCGTGGTACCATGGGTCATATTGCCCCAGAATATTTGTCCACTGGAAAATCGTCAGAAAAGACTGATGTTTTTGGATATGGTATCACACTTCTCGAACTTGTCACTGGTCAGCGTGCTATAGATTTTGCTCGGCTTGAAGAAGAGGAGGATGTTCTTCTGCTTGATCATGTAAGATTTATTGTCTCCTATATGACTTCCTGAACTCTTTGGACATATCTATACTTGACGGGATTCTTATCTGTTAAAATGGTACCTCTCCTTTATGGCTGCTTTTATCTTTTATCATCTATCAGTTAGTTTGTCAGGTTTTTTGCTTTTCTGCATTTTTTTCCCTGATAATCGATATGCTTAATTGATGAGCGAGTACGTAATTAGTTCATTTCTCAAGTTTTCTCTGCCTTTCTCTGAAGATTTATATAATCCTTCATGGGATTGTTAGAAAAGGATGTCTACCCCTTTTAGTTGGTGAGCATGTCACTATTCAATTTTATGAACTAGTAGTAGAAATTATGGGTCAATGTAAACTTTTCTCTAGGCTAGGGATAATACTATGAGGGGGAAGTCACAAGACCACAGATTGGCAGGATTGAATGGAGATGCTAGAAAGAAGATTGTCAGGCATCTCCAAAAATCCCAGGCTACTTTAGATACGTAGAATATTTGCATAGATTTGGGCTGGGACCTTGTCTAACATTGGGTAAACGAGAGTGTTACAAGCGGTACTTAATTTGGGCTAAAGAAACTTAACTGCAATATATTTATGCTCTAGTGATCATCATGAGAGAGAGTGTGTGATGTGATTGTGACTATGGTGTTTCTTGGGGAACAAGTAGCAGCTACACCTTATTTTGGAGGAATAGGTGGGATGGCTAGGGGTTCGCCAAATTTTTTAGAGAGGGAGGAGAGAGAGCTTTCTAACTCTTTACTATTATATAGTCTAGTAAGAATCAGCTCATGTTCATTACTAGGGATTAATTTTATCTAAGAAACTAGTCCTAGATAATTCTTGTTTGACATTTTCCATGATGCCCTGTGTAAATTGTCACCTTTAACTTCAATGTTGCTCAGGGTTCCAATGTAGCTCAATATTTTGGAAACAAGTTTCAACCACATTGAATTTTTTTGGCAAATACTGTCTTCTTCAATGCTTTGTTGCTGCTACCTATTTGATGTCTTAATTAAATTATGTAAATATGATCTCAACAGATCAAGAAGCTGCAGAGAGAAAATAGGCTTGATGACATCGTGGATGGAAACATGAAGATGCACGATCCAAAAGAGGTTGAGACTGTCATTCAGGTTGCATTGCTTTGCACTCAAAGCTCACCCGAGGACCGTCCGACAATGGCACAAGTGGTTAGATTGCTGCAGGGAGTGGATCTAGCAGAGAGATGGGCAGAGTGGGAGCAGCTTGAGGATGTAAGGAATCGCGAATTCTCACTCCTGTCTCATCACCAGTTTGCCTGGGCTGAAGAGTCTACACATGATCAAGAAGCTATACAATTGTCCAAGGCAAGATAGTAATTGTTTCCTACATGCCCTAATTTAGAATTAACCCAAATATTACTAATTATTGTACCATATATAGTATAAATGTATATGTGTGTGAAAAGATAAGAGGAGAGGAAAAGAAAGTTGTGGGATATGATATAGCCAAAGATAAGTTTTCATTTCGTATAACCGCTACATTGGCGTGGGTGGATATGTATGTGGTCTACGAGACATTGTTGATTAAATTTTGAGTGGGATTGATTTAAGGTACTTTTAATCTTCATCTTTTCCAATGTTTGTTTCCAAGGTACTCTTTAATAATCAACAACAAGGTTTCAGTCCATAACGGAATCCTTTTGGAGCAAAACTTAATGAGTTTCATTTAGGTGCATACGATTAAGAAATTTTTTCGGTGTCGGAACGAATACGATAAAACTATCAAATATGTATTTTTCGGTGTCAGAACGAATATGATAGAACTCTCAAATATGTATTCTTCTACTAGTTACGAGTAGGATTTACGAGAAGTGGACCTTAAGTAAAGTAATTAAATAACCTAATGAAGTCCAAATAGGTGAATGCATACCTCCAATCCTCAGCTTGACGAATGAGTTGTAGCACACCTTATTTTTTAATTGTCTTGGACAGAATATGGACTAATTGGTCTTTAGTCTTCACAAATGGAATATTAATTGCCTTCATTTTTTAATAAAATGCCTATCCACTTCAATATGTAGAATCATTATTTTGTACATTATCAATCACAATAGTTCATAGATTCCTTGAACCATTACTCTGTAATCCGCCATCTTTTGCTTATTGCTATGCCAAGGGAGAAATTACCTCCAACCAATGTACTTGATGTAGACCTCATGTCAGTGATACTACCTGCCCAATCAACATCAGTGTACCTTTTCCGCATTTAAATGCCCATGCTTAGAGAACATAAGTCATTTCCTTGTTGCTAACTTCAAATATCTAAGTATACGACTTACATCATTTACATGATCTTTACTGTGAGCATGCACGAACTGACTAAACACTCACAGTATATGTCACGAGGTGTGTGTGACAAGTAAATCAATTGTCCAACCAATCTTTGATACATTTCTTTATTCAAGTAGGTAGAGTTTAGTTAACAATATATAATATGAATGACTACCATAACATCCATATAATCTTCACAATTTCTATTATCTTTCTCTACTTCTCACTTTTCTATACAATTTGTCTCACATAACTAAAATAACTTGGCTACAAAAACAACATTATTAAGTACTTCCAAAAAGTAGAAAAAAACATTTATTGTTGGAAAGACATTTAATCGATACTTATAGACCTTAATGACCAACTATGTTGCACCGATACTCCTAACTAGAGGGGTGTGCTCGTATCTAATACTCTGATACTCGTATCCGATATGTCAATACTCCTATTGTCTTCCGATAATGTTAATTTTAAAAACTCAATCTGTAAACACCCTGCCTCTTCTTCTTGATAGAAGCTAGGTCTTCATTTCATTTGGGAGAGAATAACCATAAAAGAAGAAGAAATAGGAGGAAGGAATTACAAGCAATCATATTTACCTTTGATGACAATGATGAATGAAGTTAGAGATTTGGGAAGTGGCTTCTCAATGTTTTAATTGTTTTTGTGTTGCTTTTTTTATTTATTTAGTTATTTATTTATGATTTGAACAATCCTATGAAGACTTGTATTTTGTGGTTTGTTTATGGGGACTTGCATTTTGTGTTTAGTTTTATGTTTTGGACTTATGATGGATGATTATAACATGATGGATGCAATATTAATTTTTTCTATTTATATGATTTTTAAATATATATTATTTTAATCGATGTATCTGTGCAACATAGATGACCAACAGTCCAAGCAAAAGGGAATTAAATGCCTTCTGAATATTCGATAATAATTTTTTTTATGAAAAAAGTGCAAAGCAATTATGGTTCTAAATATTGGTAAATCTTCTCCAGTGACTAAACACAATAACAACACATATCTTCTCCACAAAATGACTATAATCCGTGACTTAGCATACATAAGCACACCTACTCAAACCTGCAATACAAATTTGCTGGGCATTGGCGAAAATGATAGATCCGTACATATAGCTAAAAGCTAAAAAGAAATAAAAACCTCCTAAACATAAAAAATACAAAAAATAAAAAACACATCAAAATGCTATATAGTTCATGGAAATTATTAGACAAAAACAAATTAAGAAGCAAGGCCATCGCTCCACACCCTCAACAACCGGAAGAGAGCCATAACGTCACTGGTTAAACTCAAACGCCACGCAGCCCAGCATCTTTCTTGTCTTGCAGCTCCAAACCATGTCGAAGGACGACAAGTGGAGCCAAATTCTCATGTACGTGGGTTGAAAGATGACAACCATCATGATGACAACATCGTTTCATGATGGTTGATTCACACCACAAAACAAAAATAACAAAGAAGTATCGAGGGGAAAAGGGAGGTAAGGAGATGAGAGGGGAGGGGAGGGGAGGATTGGGGAATAGAGGGGAAGAGCTAGTGGAGAGGGGAGGGAGGGAGGCGACTGAACCCAAGGGGTTCCTTAGGATTTTCTCTCTTTCCTTAGGGTTGAACCGTTTGTACATAGTTAAGGTCTACAAATTGGGATTAAATATCTTTTGAATTTGATTTTGGATCAACTGATTTTTATTTACACATTAATTGAATCCCTGTTTGTAAACATTGGTGCTAATTAAGAGATTCAAGTAAGGTTGAAGCACTACTTGAAGGGAATTAATAGGTTTTAAAGGTGTAGGTAATATGTCCTTTTGAACTTTTTGTAGTTAATATGTCTTTTGAACCCTTTGGGCTAGTTTGGTGAACGGGATTGAATTGGATTATGAAGTAGGATTGGATTGCATTGGATTGGAGTGGTAACACCAATCTAATCCTATGTTTGGTGTCAAACTGGATGAAGGTTTTTTTTTTTTATAATTTTTTTTAAAGAGAATTCATTCATATAACCAAATACATACAAAGAACGACATGATATAGTGGCCTCGTTAAAACCTTCCTAAGAAAACCTCATGGGACAAACCCCAGGAGAGGAAAGAGTACCACACATGTCATGATGTAAAAAGAGAGTCAAATTCAGGTCACTCAAATAAAAAATGAAAACTAACACATAGACCTCCGACGAGAACCGCAACTATAGACCAACACAGTAAACCCACATGAGAGGATTGGAAAACATCCTAACTGTCAAAAGAAGCATTCTATGAGCAAAATCATAGTCTTTTGACACCCACACAAACTGCAAGGCATACTATAGAAGAAACCAGGAGAGAACACGCAGGAGGAACACGTAAACAGCAGTAAAAGGACCCCTGAGAAGCACTCCACTTCAACTTAGAACCGAACAAAGAAAACCTCATATGGCCAAGCATAGTTCTTTGGTCGGTGCAAAGTAGAGAAAAGCACCATATCCTAACAACTACGACTACCGTCGTTGCTACCGTAGTCATTGAAACAAAGATAAAACATCAGTCACTAGGTGTCACAACTCTCTCAAGGAGAGACACAATCTAGCGTCACCACGCAAACAACAATAAAATGACCCATGAGAAGCACTCCACTTAACTTAGAACCAGACAAAGAAAACCTCCTATGGCCGAGCATAGTTCTTTGGTCAGCGCAGAGTAGAGAAGAGCACCACATCTCAACAACTACCACTAGCATCGCTGTTGCCATTGCCGTTGAAACAGAGACAAAACATCAGCCACCAGGTATCACAACTCTCCCGATGAGAGGCACAATCCAGCATCACTACTGTCGCCGCAGTTGAGACAAAGACAACACCAGCCACCTAGAACACTGCAAAAATAATTAAAAAAACCAAATAGACAAACAGACTTAGATCCAAACAAATCTAAACTATCTGGGGAGGGGAAGGGGAGGAGAAGAGGGGAGAAGAGGAAGGTAAAAGATGGGAGAAAAGAATGGGAGATGAGGAGAGGAAGGGGAAGATGGGTGGAAAGGAGGAGGGGCAGTGGCCATCTCCCCCCTTAGCTTCCTTGCGGTTGGTTGTCCACAAGGAGAAAGCGAACTAGAGTGCAGCTAGGGTTTTAAGTTAAACATGCCATTTTAAGTTTGAACTTTTATACTAATAAATTAAACTACAATTTTTGTACATGAAAAATAACAATTTTGTAATAAAAACAGTAATTCTCCAATATCTAGATATAAAAAGTCACATTCTCATAAAATTAAAAACATAAATTATAAATCCCAAAAATAAACTATAAAATAACCATAATCTATATGGCCCTGTTTGGTGGGCTGGACTGGACCAGACTTTTTCAATTAAAATGGACTATAATCCTAGTTGTTGTTTGGTGAGCCTAAATGCACTGTGGGACTGGTTAGGACTCATATTTTAAATAGGATACCAATCCAACGAACGAGGGTTTTGTAAACCCAAGTGGAACCATGGGTTTCGCAGCCTCCGCCTCCGTCTTCTTTTCATAGTCTTTCTTCTCTTCTTCTATTCATCTTTATCTTTGATGCTCCCAGGTTTAGAACGAAGCTTCTCTTCTCAGGCTTTGTGACTGAGCCTTGTCAACTTTGTGCGTCAACTTCGCAGGCTTTGTGACTAAAATTGAAGCAAAAATCAAAAGAGAACAATGGTACGAATCTATGCTCTCCCATATCTCCTCTCTCCTCTTCTTTCATCGCACGCTTTCCAGATCTGAAACTCATTCACATCTTGGTTTCGTTTGTGTTTTTCTTCTTTTGAAAATGTTCAGTCAAACCTCTGATCATAACAAAAAATTTGATCTTCTTGCTTGGTTGTTGGATGGGTTTTGCTTTTGAAGTAATGTTTTTGCTTTTTGCTCTGTTGATTTTCTTCGTACCTTCATACTGTCAATTTTTTTTCTTTTGTTTTAATTTTTTGTTTTTTTTTGTTTTGGGTCGTCCTAATCATCAGTTTTGATTTTCTTCACAGCTTCATATCCATCCTAATCCCCACTTTTTGTTCTTTCCTTATTTGGTCTTTAGATTGTATTGTTGGGTTTCAATTCATAGTTCTATTGCGAATGGATTTCAAGTGAAGATCAAATTTTGAAGATCTGGTTCTAATCACTTTTACTGATTTCATATTGGTTTTCTTTGACTTTTGCTATTTTTGGATTTGAATTTGAAGAGTGAGAGGAGATAGCAAAGGGACTGGCTTTAAGAAAATTGCAGAATCATTTGAAACTTCAATGGCTTCAGGAGTCGAGATTGGTGAAGACGGTGATACCAACAAAGGCAGTATATTTGAATGTATTTTTGTGAATTTTAGGACTATTTTTATGATATCTTCATGTGATTTCTTATTTTTAATTTTGTGTTCTTTTTTATTTATTAAATTTAATTATTTTTGATATTAAATAATTTTAATAAACATTAAAATAAATTTTGTTTGAAGTCCAATGCAATCCAGTCCATACTTGTACCAAATAACGAACTGGACTTTAGTCCAGTGCAGTTTAGCCCAACTTAATGTACCAAATAAGTTATTAAAGTCTAATCCAATCCAAGCCAAATCAGTCCAACACTCCAAGCCCAATCCTAACCAATCCGGTCCAGCCCACCAAACAAGGCCTATAAATTTATAAATAATCATAATCAATATATATTTTAACAAATTTAATCATCTCCTCTCCGTTAATTGCTTAAATAGACATTAGAAATTTAATAGCAGTTGTAAATTTATAAAATACAATATTGGGCCTTCAAAGAATATACCCAATAGCAGTCCCAAACACACACAGATTTCAAACATTACAAAAAACTAGGAAATGTAAAAGATAAAATGAAAAAAAATCCAATATTGTATGTCAAATATTTATAGAAAAAATGAAAATTTTCCGGTGAATTCAAGCTTTATCCTAACCTAAAAACTGTTGAAGAATATAAGTCTCACATCGGAAACTTGACTAAAGAAAATAAAATATATAATGAATGATTCCACTACTAAAATCATCGATGCCTTTTGTGATAAAACCCCACACCTATTGTGCTTTGTAGATGGTTAAGTTGGGGGCAATATCGGTGTTGCTAGTAGTGGACCCCTGCCCGTCTCTTTGAAATTTTACATGGTATCAAAGCGGGTTGATTGACTGGGCTTGAATTGGGCCTTTACCTTTACCCAATATGTGGTGGTCACATGTTGGGCTTGAATGTTTACCCTTACCCAATACGAGGTTTTCACGTGTTGGGCTTGAATGATTGACTCCGATGTGGACTTGGCTCCATGTGTGGCCCATTATGTGGTGGTCCCACGTAAGAGGGCGTGTTGAAGAATATAAGTTCCACATCGGAAAGTTAACTAAATAAAATACAATATATAATGAATGGTTACACTACTAAAATCACCGAGGCCTTTTGTGATAAAAACCCACACCTATTGGGCTTTATAAGTGGTTAAGTTGGGGACAATATCGGTGTTGCTAGTAATGGACCCCTACCCGTATCTTTAAAATTTTACAAAAACTACTCAAATATTGTCAGAGAATTTAATAATCAAAACTCACAAATAATCTAAACAAAAACAAAAGATCTTGAGAATATCAATGATGAAATTATCACTTATGATGAATAAGTTCATATGAGAAATATGATAAATTATCACTTATGATGAATAAATTCATATGAGAAATATGATAAGTGAAGAAATGGTTTGGGCAAGAGATGGATGGGTTTCGCTGGAAATTGCTCAAGTTCGTCGAAGATGACTGAGTTTCGGAGGTTATAGAGGCTCAACGTAGGGGATGAAGATTGGAGGAGACGATTGCGACCTAATCTATCGGGGTTGGGCTGTGCTCGAACGTAGCTTATCCGAGTTTATCCCATAGTTTCACCGTTAATCAGAACCGGCACTATTTAATAAAAAGAATTATTCGTTCCAGTACGGTTCAATTCCATGCAAAAAGAGGTGATTGGGCCTAAAAAAGATAGGTGATTTGGAGAAAGATTAGTTATGGGCTTAGAAATTTAGCAACCGGATTAAATATTTATTAAAAAATTAAAAAATACATAGTTGGTCTGGTTCAACTCGATCAAGCATTTTCACTACAAGAATCAGAACTAAAACTGTACAAAACGACGATTTTTGGTCAACCCAATCTTTCTCCACTTAGTTTTCCGGTTTTTTAGTTTGAATGACCCCTAGTTTTTTTGTTGGTGAGGGTGTTCCTAATCCTACTAAAATTGAGCATGATAGGATTAGAATTTAGAAGTAATCCACACTACTACAAAAAGGGCAAAAGACGACCAGAAAAAGACGACGGTAGAACAAAAAACCGTCGTTGTTTTTAAAAAGACGACGGTAACAAAAAACCGTCGTGGATAAGTGACTTAAACAACTAAAAAATGGAGATACTGTTGAGAATTTTTTTATAACGACGCACACAAATAAAAAAGCGTCGTCTTATTAAAAAGCTTTTCTTCAGAGTTAAAATCTGACCAAAAAACAACGACAGCAGATATGACAAGCGTCGTCTTTTAAAAATCAAGTGTTCTTTTTTTGGTAAAGACATGGTTGTTTTGAAAGAACTGTCGTCTATTATAAGTAAAGACGACGGTTTTTTTTTATAAAAAGGGTCGTCTATTATATGTAAAGACGACGGTTTTTTTTATAAAAAGGGTCGTCTATTATGAAGTAAAGACGACCCTTTTTATATAAAAAGGGTCGTCTATTATTAAGTAAAGACGACGGTTTTTTTATAAAAAGCGTCGTTTATTATGAAGTAAAAATCTGAAGTAAAGATGACAGTTTTTTTATAAAAAGGGTCGTCTATTATGAAGTAAAGATGACGGTTTTTTTAAAAAAGGGTCGTCTATTATATGAAAAGATGACGGTTTGTTTTTAAAAAGGGTCGTCTATTGTGAAGTAAAGATGACGGTTTTTTAAAAACAAGATTTAACGGTTATTTCAACTCTGATTTTGATGATTTTTTACAGCCACACTCCTTGACCCTATATGAATACAACGACTGCATTCGATCGTCAATTTAAAATATTTACACTAGTGGATACCACAAAATCTTATGTTATATTTAATGAAAGTATAAATAAACTCTTAATTGTTAGTGAATATATTGTTTTGATGGCATACGCATTCTACGAAACTAGTTTCAACGATCCAACCGTCAAATTTGTTTGTTTACACTTTGAGATCATATACGCCAAAAATCGGAAAAATAAATAAATCAGAGATCAAGTAACAGGACAAAACATTTCGACGGTTATAAACGAAAAATCAAGATTTAACGGTTATTTCAACTCTGATTTTGATGATTTTTTACAGCTACACTCCTTGACCCTATATGAATACAATGACTGCATTCGATCGTCAATTTAAAATATTTACACTAGTGGATATCACAAAATCTTATGTTATATTTAATAAAAGTATAAATAAACTCTTAATTGTTAGTGAATATATTGTTTTGATGGCATACGCATTCTACGAAACTAGTTTCAACGATTCAACCGTCAAATTTGTTTGTTTACACTTCGAGATCATATACGCCAAAAATCGGAAAAAATAAACATTAAGAGATTAAGTAATAGGACAAAACATTTCGACGGTTATAAACGAAAAATCAAGATTTAACGGTTATTTCAACTCTGATTTTGATGATTTTTTACAGCTACACTCCTTGACCCTATATGAATACAATGAACCAATTCGATCATCAATTTAAAATATTTACACTAGTGGATACCACAAAATCTTATGTTATATTTAATAAAAGTATAAATAAACTCTTAATTGTTAGTGAATATATTGTTTTGATGGCATACGCATTCTACGAAACTAATTTCAACGATCGAACCGTCAAACTTGTTTGTTTACACATCGAGATCATATACGCCAAAAATCGGAAAAATAAATAAATCAGAGATGAAGTAACGGGACAAAACATTTCGACGGTTATAAACGAAAAAACAAGATTTAACGGTTATTTTAACTCCGATTTTGATGATTTTTTACAGCTACACTCCTTGACCCTATATGAATACAATGACTCAATTTGATCTTCAATTTAAAATATTTACACTAGTGGATACCACAAATTCTTATGTTGTATTTAATGAAAGTATAAATAAAAAAGGGTCGTCTATTGTGAAGTAAAGATGACGGTTTTTTAAAAAATAAGGGTCGTCTATTATGAAGTAAAGATGACACTTTTTTAAAAAAAGGGTCGTCTATTGTGAAGTAAAGATGACGGTTTTTTTAAAAAAAGGGTCGTCTATTATGAAGTAAAGACGACACTTTTTATATGAAAATGGTCGTCTATTATATGTAAAGACGACTCTGTTTATATGAAAATGGTCGTATATTATGAAGTAAAGACGACCCTTTTTATATAAAAAGGGTCGTCTATTATATGTTAAGATGACGGTTTTTTTTTTTTTAAAAGCGTCATCTTTTAAAACACGCTAAAAAATGGCCGCTTAAGTGAATTCGCGCTCGACAAATTTTCAAATTTTCACTCGTCTTTGGAAACCTTATCTCTCATTAATAAGCGTCGTCTTTTAAAACACGCTAAAAAAAGGTTACTTAAGTGAATTCGCGCTCGACAAATTTTCAGATTTTCCCTCGTCTCTGAAAACCTTATCTCTCCCTCCTTGAAACCCTCCTGCACTCTCTAAAACACCCTCATGAAACTCTCTACAAAATCATCAAAAAATCGATATCAATGAAGGAGTTGAGAGATTGAGGTCTTCGCAGATCCATAAGATGTAGAGGGAGGTTCTGTATTTGAGAATCAAAGCTGGTTGAAAGGTTTGATTTGAAAGATCTCGACCTTCACTTTCTTCAAAGAAGATCTCGCTCTCAGGCACTCAACTCGCTCATCAAACTCAGCGACTCGATCTAGAAAGACTTATGGAAATCAGTCTATATATATATATATATATATGTTTGTTCATGTATTGTGCTAATTTCGTGGGATTTAAGCGAGTTTCTCATTTGGGTTTTTTATAAATATGCACAGCCGTCCCACAAGGCCTTCGTAATCAAGAAGAAGCTGACGAAGAAGATGAGGAAAAACATACCCATCCCTCACTAGATCCGTTTGTTTTTAGACCGACAACATCATCAGGTCCAAAATACTTTTTGTTTTTGTTATTTACTTTAATTATTTTGAAATTTCATTGTTAATTTTCTGAATCTTTAATTTTTCATTTGTTATGGTGCCACCACAAGAACAGGTTATGGTGCCACCACAAGAACAGGTACTTTGCCAATTATGCCAATTGTGTTCTGCTGTCATTCTAGAGCTGCATAGATATTTTTGCTAAGGTTAGGTTACTGCTAAACAAGTTTATGTTTAAGAGTATTGGGGTCTCTTTCGTGCAGGTCTTTCCTTTTCCAACACCAACAACTTGGAAAATGTGCAAGAAGGCAGAGCTAAGTCAACCCAAGAACAAATTGATGAAGTTAAAATCAAATTAGTAGAATTTGTGAGCTTTGTTATTTCTAATTATAGGTAGGAAGTATGTATGTAATAGAATAAAGATTGGTTGACTATGTAATAACTATAGACTCTTCAAAAAACTAAAGATAATAAAACAATGGTTTTATTGGAAAAACCGTCATCTGTATATATTATCAATGACCTCTTTTAACACCATAACGTCTTTTTATATACAATCAACAACAGTTTTACTAAAAAATCGTTGTCTTAGAGTTAATAGACGACAATATTTCAAGAAATCGTCGTCTTCACATTTAATAGATGATGGCTTTTTAACAAAATCGACATCTTTGGATATAATAAAACATAGTTCTTTACTTAATAATAGACGACCCTTTTATAAAAAAACCGTCGTCTTTAAATATAATAGACGACCCTTTTTATATGAAAAGGGTTGTCTTTACTTCATAATAGACGACCATTTTCATATAAAAAGGGTCGTCTTTACTTCATAATAGACGACCCTTTTTATATGAAAAGGGTTGTCTTTACTTCATAATAGATGACCATTTTCATATAAAAAGGGTCGTCTTTACTTCATAATAGACGACCCTTTTATAAAAAAAACCGTCGTCTTTACATATAATAGACGACCCTTTTTATATGAAAAGGGTCGTCTTTACTTCATAATAGACGACCATTTTCATATAAAAAGGGTCGTCTTTACTTCATAATAGACGACCATTTTCATATAAAAAAGGGTCGTCTTTACTTCATAATAGACGACCCTTTTTATAAAAAAACCATCGTCTTTACATATAATGGACGACCCTTTTTATATAAAAAAACCATCGTCTTTACATATAATAGACGACCCTTTTTATATAAAAACCGTCGTCTTTACTTCATAATAGACGACCATTTTCATATAAAAAGGGTCGTCTTTACTTCATAATAGACGACGGTTTTGAGTAAAAGCGTCGTCTATTTACATATAATAGACGATGGTTTTGAGTAAAAGCAAATCCTAACAAAAGCGTCGTTTTTACAAATAATAGACGACGAGGATTTACCGTCGTGGTTTTATGCATCAAAAGATGTTGCTCGATTTCACTACGGTTGAAAAACCGAATACACGACGGTGGATTACCGTCGTCTATTTCGATATTTTTAGTAGTGCCAATCCAAGCGAACTTGGGCCACCAAACACAAGAGTAGGATTCTAGATCCAAGTGTTTCTATCCATCCACCAAATGCACAAAAAAAAAAAATATATATTAATCTTGTAATGAGGATATCATTGTTTTGTTATCCTTGACCAATAATGCAATGACAAGTGGAAGAATTATCCCGTGTGTCATTGTGCTATTGGTCGGGGATAACGAAAAGTATTATCCCCGTTGCATGAAAGTCTCTCTCCACCAAATGGGGCCTTTGTGGTTACTAATAAAGATCTAAGTACTAATGCTAGGATTCAAGTAGGGGTAACACTTTTCGAGAGGGCTCTAGTGATTATATTTTGTAAATTAAAAAAAGGGGCTAATAATCTTAAACATGTTAAAAATGGTTTGGTGTTCCAAATTTTGCTAAATAAAGTGCATAATAATTACCAGAGGCAATAGGAGATTAACATAAAACATTGAAAGACAACCAGAAAAATAAGATAATAAATGACAATAGCACCTATTTTTCCTACTTTTTTTTTTCTTCTTTTTGGAACAAATTATTAACATAAATAATATATAACTTTGAGTTAGACCACCTGAGTGACACCACTGGACGGATATCTTTGACCGTGTGACGTATCATCGGAGTTAAGCTCATCACCCCACAATGCATATGCCTCTTCTCCATGCACTGCGTCATCCCCAATCAGCAATTGTTCCTCCGGCATGCGCAACGGAACTATACACCGTAAGACTAGGCAAATAATGGAGGTGGCCACAATATTCCATCCAATGATAAATAGGGCTCCTAGAATTTGTTTGAGGATTTGCATTCCTCCAGAGCCTCCGTACACACCTCCGCGCGAGTTTGTGACGGGCAAAAAGAGTGCACATAGTTCAGGCTCAGCGAAAAGCCCCGTTAAAACACCGCCAAGGAAACCAGCCACGGCGTGGGTGTGAAATACACCGAGGGTGTCGTCAACCGCGGATAGCAGTTTCCACCTCTTGTCCACTATCATCATGGTGAACCATGGCACACTGCCTGACATAACTCCCATAACTATAGCGGCCCATCCTTGAACAAGACCTAATTAATTTACAATAATATTGTATCAGTCTGTGAACAAACAAAACTAAAATAAAAGCTAGCTAGTTAATATGGCTAATTAAATGATTGTGCAGGGTCAACACAACATGCCATGAGTCATGAGAGGTGTTAAAAGTTATACAATGCATCACATGTCATCTTACATCTCCTTTGCACAAGGTTCCTATTTTCTCAAAAGTCACCTCTCCTGTTAAAAACTGGCTAAATAATATATAGTAAAAAAAAAAAAAGAGATGCAAATATATTTAGAGAAAATGTTAGAGAACCATTTGAGAATTTTTTTAGAAAATTAATAACTAGAACGCGATTTTGTGACAAGTAATAAGTAAGTACATTAATTTTGTTTTTATTCATTCGGATGATAAATACAAGTCAACTTTGTTTTTTTTTTTGGGTCAAAGTTTAGAAATCAAGGAGTTTTCTTACACACACCCTCACAATTTTGCAAATCAAGGTACTTTTCCACTAGACTAGAACCACATGCATGGATGAATACGTAATACGTACTTGAGAGGTTACTTAATACGTACCTGCAGCAGGAGTAATACAGACGAGGCCAGTGATCATTCCTTGGACAGCTCCAATGATGGAAGGCTTCTCAAAGAAGATGATATCGAGCCAAGTCCAAACCAATAAGCTCGTGGCGGCGCAGATGTTGGTGTTGAGGACGGCCATGGATGAGTCCGTGTTTGCCGCGTACGGATCTCCACTACTACAAAAACGGCAAAAGACGACCAGAAAAAGACGACGGAAGAACAAAAAACCGTCGTTGTTTTTAAAAAGACGACGGTAACAAAAAACCGTCGTGGATAAGTGACTTAAACAACTGAAAAATAGAGATACTGTTGAGAATTTTTTTATAACGACGCACACAAATAAAAAAGCGTCGTCTTATTAAAAAGCTTTTTTTCAGAGTTAAAATCAAACCAAAAAACAACGACAGTAGGTATGACAAGCGTCGTCTTTTAAAAATCAAGTGTCCTTTTTTTGGTAAAGACATGGTTGTTTTGAAAGAACTGCCGTCTATTATATGCAAAGACGACGGTTTTTTTATAAAAGGGTCGTCTATTATATGTAAAGACGACGGTTTTTTTTATAAAAAGGTCGTTTATTATATGTAAAGACGACGGTTTTTTTTATAAAAGGGTCGTCTATTATATGTAAAGACGACGGTTTTTTTATAAAAAGGGTCGTCTATTATTAAGTAAAGACGACCCTTGTTATATGAAAATGGTCGTCTATTATGAATTAAAGACGACCCTTTTCATATAAAAAGGGTCGTCTATTATGTAAAGACGACGTTTTTTTTATAAAAAGGGTCGTCTATTATTAAGTAAAGACGACCCTTTTTATATGAAAAGGGTCGTCTATTATGAAGTAAAGACGACCCTTTTCATATAAAAGGGTCGTCTATTATATGTAAAGACGACGGTTTTTTATAAAAATGGTCGTCTATTATATGTAAAGACGATGGTTTTTTTATAAAAGGGTCGTTTATTTTATGTAAAGACGACGGTTTTTTATAAAAGGGTCGTCTATTATATGTAAAGACGACCGTTTTTTTTTATAAAAAGGGTCGTCTATTATTAAGTAAAGACGACCCTTGTTATATGAAAATGGTCGTCTATTATGAATTAAAGACGACCCTTTTCATATAAAAAGGGTCGTCTATTATGTAAAGACGACAGTTTTTTTTATAAAAAGGGTCGTCTATTATGAAGTAAAGACGACCATTTTCATATAAAAGGGTCGTCTATTATATGTAAAGACGACCCTTTCTATATGAAAAGGGTCGTCTATTATGAAGTAAAGATGACGGTTTTTTAAAAAAGGGTCGTCTATTATATGTAAAGATGACGGTTTGTTTTTTAAAAGGGTCATCTATTGTGAAGTAAAGATAACGGTTTTTTAAAAACAAGATTTAACGGTTATTTCAACTCTGATTTTGATGATTTTTTACAGCTACACTCCTTGACCTATATTAATACAATGACTGCATTTGATCGTCAATTTAAAATATATACACTAGTGGATACCACAAAATCTTATGTTATGTTTAATGAAAGTATAAATAAACTCTTAATTGTTAGTGAATATATTGTTTTGATGACATACGCATTCTACGAAACTAGTTTCAACGATCCAACCGTCAAACTTGTTTGTTTACACATCGTGATCATATACACCAAAAATCGGAAAAAAAAATAAATCAAAGATCAAGTAACGGGACAAAACATTTCGACGGTTATAAACGAAAAATCAAGATTTAACGGTTATTTCAACTTTGATTTTGATGATTTTTTACAGCTACACTCCTTGACCCTATATGAATACAATGACTGCATTCGATCATCAATTTAAAATATTTACACTAGTGGATACCACAAAATCTTATGTTATATTTAATGAAAATATAAATAAACTCTTAATTGTTAGTGAATATATTGTTTTGACGGCATACGCATTCTACGAAACTAGTTTCAACGATCCAACCGTCAAACTTGTTTGTTTACACATCGTGATCATATACGCCAAAAATAGGGAAAAAAATTAAATCAGAGATCAAGTAAAGGGACAAAACATTTCAACGGTTATAAACGAAAAATCAAGATTTAACGGTTATTTTAACTCCGATTTTGATGATTTTTTACAGCTACACTCCTTGACCCTATATGAATACAATGACTACATTCGATCATGAATTTAAAATATTTACACTAGTGGATACCACAAAATCTTATGTTATATTTAATGAAAGTATAAATAAACTCTTAATTGTTAGTGAATATATTGTTTTGATGGCATACGCATTCTAGAAACTAGTTTCAACGATCCAACCGTCAAACTTGTTTGTTTACACATCGTGATCATATACGCCAAAAATCGGGAAAAAAAATAAATCAGAGATCAAGTAACGGGACAAAACATTTCGACGGTTATAAACGAAAAATCAAGATTTAACGGTTATTTTAACTCCGATTTTGATGATTTTTTTACAGCTACACTCCTTGACCCTATATGAATACAATGACTACATTCGATCATGAATTTAAAATATTTACATTAGTGGATACCACAAAATCTTATGTTATATTTAATGAAAGTATAAATAAACTCTTAATTGTTAGTGAATATATTGTTTTGATGGCATACGCATTCTAGAAACTAGTTTCAACGATCCAACCGTCAAACTTGTTTGTTTGCACATCGTGATCATATACGCCAAAAATCGGGAAAAAAAATAAATCAGAGATCAAGTAACGGGACAAAACATTTCGACGGTTATAAACGAAAAATCAAGATTTAACGGTTATTTTAACTCCGATTTTGATGATTTGTTACAGCTACACTCCTTGACCCTATATGAATACAATGACTCAATTTGATCTTCAATTTAAAATATTTACATTAGTGGATACCACAAAATCTTATGTTGTATTTAATGAAAGTATAAATAAAAAAGGGTCGTCTATTATATGTAAAGACGACGGTTTTTTTTATAAAAGGGTCGTCTATTATATGTAAAGACGACGGTTTTATGAAAGGGTCGTCTATTATATGTAAAGACGACCGTTTTTTTATAAAAGGGTCGTCTATTATATGTAAAGACGACGGTTTTTTATAAAAGGGTCATCTATTATATGTAAAGACGACGGTTTTTTTTTATATAAAAAGGGTCATCTATTATTAAGTAAAGACGACGGTTTTTTATAAAAAGGGTCGTCTTTTAAAACACCCGAAAAAATGGCCGCTTAAGTGAATTCGCGCTCGACAAATTTTCAAATTTTCACCCGTCTTTGAAAACCTTATCTCTCATTAACAAGCGTCGTCTTTTAAAACACGCTAAAAAAAGGCTACTTAAGTGAATTCGCGCTCTTCAAATTTTCAGATTTCCCCCCATCTCTGAAAACCTTATCTCTCCCTCCTTGAAACCCTTCTGCACTCTCTAAAATACCCTCATGAAACTCTCTACAAAATCATCAAAAAATCGATATCAATGAAGGAGTTGAGAGATTGAGGTCTTCGCAGATCCATAAGATGTAGAGGGAGGTGCTGTATTTGAGAATCAAAGCTGGTTGAAAGGTTTGATTTGAAAGATCTCGACCTTCACTTTCTTCAAAGAAGATCTCGCTCTCAGGCACTCAACTCGCTCATCAAACTCAGCGACTCGATCTAGATCGGTCTATATATATATGTTTGTTCATGTATTGTGCTAATTTCGTGGGATTTAAGTGAGTTTCTCATTTGGGTTTTTTATAAATATGCACAGCCGTCCCACAAGGCCTTCGTAATCAAGAAGAAGCTGACGAAGAAGATGAGGCAAAACATACCCATCCCTCACTAGATCCGTTTGTTTTTGGACCGACAACATCATCAGGTCCAAAATACTTTTTGTTTTTGTTGTTTACTTTAATTATTTTGGAATTTCATTGTTAATTTTCTGAATCTCTGATTTTTCATTTGTTATGGTGCCACCACAAGAACAGGTTATGGTGCCACCACAAGAACAGGTACTTTGCCAATTATGCCAATTGTGTTCTGCTGTCATTCTAGAGCTGCATAGATATTTTTGCTAAGGTTAGGTTACTGCTAAACAAGTTTATGTTTAAGAGTATTGGGGTCTCTTTCGTGCAGGTCTTTCCTTTTCCGACACCAACAACTTGGAAAATGTGCAAGAAGGCAGAGCTAAGTCAACCCAAGAACAAATTGATGAAGTTAAAATCAAATTAATAGAATTTGTGAGCTCCGTTATTTCTAATTATAGGTAGGAAGTATGTATGTAATAGAATAAAGATTGGTTGACTATGTAATAACTATTGACTCTTCAAAAAGCTAAAGATAATAAAACGATGGTTTTATTGGAAAAACCGTCATCTGTATATATTATCAATGACCTCTTTTAACACCATAACGTATTTTTATATACAATCAACGACGGTTTTACTAAAAAATCGTTGTCTTAGAGTTAATAGACGACAATATTTCAAGAAATCGTCGTCTTCACATTTAATAGATGATGGCTTTTTAACAAAACCGACGTCTTTGGATATAATAAAACATAGTTCTTTACTTAATAATAGACGACCCTTTTTATAAAAAACCGTCGTCTTTACATATAATAGACGACCCTTTTTATATGAAAAGGGTCGTCTTTAATTCATAATAGACGACCATTTTCATATAAAAAGGGTCGTCTTTACATATAATAGACGACCATTTTTATAAAAAAAACCGTCGTCTTTACATATAATAGACGACCCTTTTTATAAAAAAACCGTCGTCTTTACATATAATAGACGACCCCTTTTATAAAAAAACGGTCGTCTTTACATATAATAGACGACCCTTTCATAAAACCGTCGTCTTTACATATAATAGACGACCCTTTTTAAAAAAAACTGTCGTCTTTACATATAATAGACGACCCTTTTTATAAAAAAAACCGTCGTCTTTACATATAATAGACGACCCTTTTTATAAAAAAATCGTCGTCTTTACATCTAATAGACGACCCCTTTTATAAAAAAAAACGTCGTCTTTACATGTAATAGACGACCCTTTTTATAAAAAACCGTCGTCTTTACTTAATAATAGACGACCCTTTTTATAAAAAAAACCGTCGTCTTTACAAATAATAGACGACGGGGATTTACCGTCGTGGTTTTATGCATGAAAAGACGTCGCTCGATTTTACGACGGTTGAAAAACCGAATACACGACGGTGGATTACCGTCGTCTATTTCGATTTTTGTAGTAGTGCTCCCCCGTTGAAACCTGCCCATCCCATCCACAGCAACCCGCCTCCTGCTAACACCAGAAGTACGTTGTTTGGTGGAAATCTCTCCTTGTCCTTCTTCAACCTTGGTCCTACCTATTCATCATCACCATTTCATTTTCATCAATTAACAAACAATAATAACTAATTAATACTCTTATATATATATATATATATTGCAATAAAAGTGATAGTGTAAATTATAAGGGAGAGGGAGTTTCTCTTACACACACTATCAAGGTGTCATGAAGATTCGAATATGAGACCACTGGTCTACAAGTCAATACTCTTTTCCACTAAGCTAGATCTATTGACCTTTTCGTAGATTAAAGTAACTTAAACTAATTTAGACTATGATTTCCATAAAATGTTATTAGAAAAACTAAAAATAAAACATCACATCCGTCACATTTCATATGTTCAATTTTGTTTTTGTTTTTATTTTTGATGTCCACATCTATATGGTCCACTCTTGTTAAGTTTTTGTTAATCTCACCATAATGCATCCACGCTTCATTAATTCTCTAAGCTCCTAGTCATATTAACTTTTTGTCGTTTCCTAACCTGGAACTATATATATTGATAAATATTGTAATCCATATACATTTGTAGGTCATCATCATTAATATTATAACTTCGTACCCAATTAAAATAATAATATTCCAACCTAGTAGACTTTTTATTCCTTCTTACACGTTTATGGGGAATCTTGTATTCGAATCTGAAGACTTTTTGTTTCTTCTTCCACCTTTTCAGGGAATCTTGTAATTGAAACTCATCAATTTGATCATCCTATTAATTCTTCATGGAATATATATATATATATATATATATTTGTCTGTATAGAAAGTTATTATTTTTTTTTTCTAATAGTGTAACAAAGCAAAAAACCCACTAGTGTAACGATTTGTAAAGATCCTAAGTTCGAGTCCTAATATCTGTGTAGTGTATTTGAGTTTAGCCACTATTAAATCCAAAAAAGAAAACGAAAGAAATTAAAACCACTATTTTATAATTACAAGGAATTAATGCACTATTTAATCAATAATTACTAGGCCTGCAGACGTTGACTAATGGAGAGAAAGAAAACTAGCAATAGCGTAGTTAATTAGTTAGTTAATTTACCCAGTAAGCAGTGGTGAAGCCAGCAATCCCGGAAGAAAGATGAATGACATAACCACCGGAATAGTCCATGACACCCCAATGGAACAAGAACCCTCCACCCCACACGCTGAACGCTCCGACCGTGTACGAAAATGTAAGCCAAAGCGGCACGAACATCATCCACGCCTTGAAGTTCATCCTCCCAAGCACCGACCCCGCCAGCAATATCAGTGTAATGGCCGCGAACACGCACTGAAACCACACCATGGTCGCCATCGGGTACAAGGGTGTGGCCTCAGGCAGTGGCGGACGCACAGAGGGACAAATGGGGTCAGGCGACCCCATGGAAGCTTGGAAACGTAGTGGAGAAGGACTGGTGCGACCCCATGGCTGGCTGGTGTGCGACCCCATGGCGCACACCAAGTGCTCGACGAAATACCCAGTAGAGGAAGAAGAAGAAGCTGGAGCAGGCAGCGCCTGCCTTGCGCGCGCGCGAGTTCTTTTTTTTTTAAAACCGCCTGGCCAAAACGACGCCGTTTTGGTCCAGGCGTGTTAAATTTTTTTTTAAAAACCTGGCTCAAAACGACGTCGTTTTGAAGCCAGGTTAAAAAAAAAAAAAAAAAAACCCCATCAGCAGCCCTATCTACCCGATTCTAATTCCCAGAAGCAGCATTTCAGTTCATCCCAAAACCTAATTTTTTTTTTTCAAAATTCCCTCTCCTCTAAAAACCTAACTAATCCCCCCAACCTCCACCACCAACCACTACAGGCCGCCACCGTCGCCAACCACCTCTTGTCGCCGCTGCCATCGCTTCTCATCAAATTTAATCAAGTGAGTTATAATTTTACATATTTTTTAGTGTTATTTTCTTATTTACAAAATTTCGAAACTTAACACTATGACCCCATGGCGACTTAATCCTGCGTCCGCCACTGGCCTCAGGAGTCTCCACAGTCTTGTGGTCACTGAAGTAGTGTGTGCTCTCGGGCAGAGCTGCCTGGTTGATGAGGAACTTCTGGCCCAAGGCAGTGCCAGCTTTGCCCCAGAAGCGTAGGAGCTTGTCCCCAAACGACATCCTGTAAGCCCACGACACCCAGCAGATTACGACGGCCGCAAAAGCGTAGAGGGCCATGAAAGCTGAGTTCACTGCCCATTTCTTTTTTACTATGCTTCCGTACAGGATGACAAGGCCCGGCACGCTTTGGAGACCGACGAGTGTGGCTGCTACCATTTGCCATGCGTTGTCCCCTTTGTTCAACCATACTGGCACTGCACCGGCACCTCCCTGGTACGCAACAGGCACGGGGTTAGGAGGAGGACTAGCAGCCATGGCCTAACTAACTACTTTCAGAGCTGCAGAGACTTGAAGAAGCCTTTTATTAACTATAAGTGAAGGGTTCGATTCTACGAATGCGATGTGTAGGGAAAGCCAAGATCCAAAATAAGGGTTTTATTCTTGACCAATTAACAGGGAGTGATAAGGGTTTTATTCTTGACCAATTAAAGGGGGATAAGGGTTTAAAAACCATAAAAATGGTAGGTGGAGAAGTGGAGATGGGGGTGAAGACCAAGTTGATGATTAGAGGAAAGGTCCTTTTTTGGTAAATAAAAATCGTCGTATTTTGCCTACAATTAACGATGGTTCTTTAAAAAAACGTCGTCTTTACATATAGTAGATGACAGTTCTTTCAAACAAAACCGTCGTCTTTACATATAATAAACGACGGTTCTGTAAAAAAAACTATCGTCTTTACATATAATAGATGACAGTTCTTAAAAAAAAAACTGCCGTCTTTACAAAAAAAGGGCACTTGATTTTTAAAAGACGATGCTTGTCACTAACAAGCGTCGTCTTTTAAAAATCAAGTGGCCTTTTTTTTCTTCAGCGTGTTTTAAAAGACGACGCTTGTTAGTGACAAGCGTTGTCTTTTAAAAATCAATATAACACTAGTAGTGTATAAGATGATATATCATGACGGTTTTAAAAACACCGTCGTCTTTTAAAACATAACAACGATTTTAAGATGCACCGTCGTCTATTTTGTGTTGTGGTTTAACTATTTTGTAGTAGTGTCAAAACTAGGATTCAGACCAACTAAGCGAATAATTGATTTGATTTCAATTCCTTATTCCCAAATTCTTACCGATTCATGACTTCCATCATTCCTTATAAATAAACGTGCCATTATATAAGTAAGGTCCATGCTTCTTTCTCTCTGTGACGTCTGTCCTCATAGCCCACGAGTCTACGACCATTGAGAGGTCAAGTTGGACAATTTTTGCTGCGACTATTGTTTGAATGGGCCACTTCTTTGTCGGGCCTTTCCCTTAGGACTTCATATATTTCCAAATGACCCGGCAAATTCATATGTCATGAAGTTTTTAAAGTTTTTAATTTTTATTTTATTTTATGGAGTTGCAGTATTTAAACTTGGTCAAGGAGATTCTTCATGTAGTCATCCTACTTGGACAACCTCTTCTATAGTGACCTCAAGTGCCTATGAAAATTTGTTTGTGTTGAATCATAGCAGTAAGGAGGTAGATTCAAGATGTGGTTCTCAAGGAGGAGGGGCTCCCCTAAAACCCTCCATTCTTAAACCACGGGTTTATTTGGGTTTGGAACAATTCATTCCAAGGTTTGTCCCGGTTCTATGATAAGTACCTCTAGTTGCTTGAGCAAATTTTCGTATGGGGAATATTCGCGGGTTGATTCTTCACTCTTTGAGTTTCCTTCTCTCTTCTCTTCCTCGATTCTTGGAAAAAGAACAGAGTAAATAGACCACACCTGAGGAGGTGTTGGCCAAAGGCCCTCCGATCCCTAAGTTAGTTAAATGATCTTGAAAAAGATACTAAGATAACGGAAATGAGGGAAGTCTTCTCTCACGGGGAGAGCAGGTTGGCCGAAGCCGTTAAGAAGAGAGTGGCATGAGAGAGAGGGCGTTTCAATGGTAGAAATTAGATTACTTCATGTGTGATGTAGCCATGTATTTATAGTGCCCCTTGTAGGCTAGGGTCTATTTGTCCTGCGTCTCCCGAATGAAGCTTTATTTGTAATTGCCTTGCGTCTCCCTAATGACTCTTTTGGACAGCAGTTTGTTTGACCTGTGTCTTCCGGAGAACACTTTATTTGTAATTGCCCTGTGTCTCTTGGAGGACGCTTTATTTGTAATTACCCTGCGTCTCCCTGATGACGCTTTTGGATAGTAAAATGCTTGGCCTATGTCTCCCTTAGGATACTTTGGATGTTTACCCACCGCTTGAGTAAAGGGTGCCTTTTACCCACTATTACTTGAAGGGTGCCTTCCTCTGTGAAGGGTTATTTTTCTTGAACACTACTTTGAATGAAAAATTGAACTTTCTTCGAACTGAAGTGGAGTGGACTCAGTCATCTGCTGGGAACTAAGTTGCTTTCTTTTGTGGTAGTAGGACATCAATTGCTGCTGATAAGTTGCTCTCCTATTCCCGTTCTTCCTCAAGCAAGTTAAGGTTGGTCTTGATTTGCTCGAAATTATGATCATTGCTGCCCATCTCGATGATCGTGGATGGAACAGTGATTTGTGAGGAGGAATGATTACTTCAGTTCCATAGGCTAAGGAAAATGAAATTTTGGCGATTGATCTCCTTTTGGTAGTGCGATAAGCCCATAGAACTCCGGGTGGCTTGTCAACCCATTTTCCCTCTGCGCTTTCAATTTTTGCGAAAAGAATTCGATGATCTGCTTGTCAATGAATTGTGATCCGCTGTCGTTGACTAGCATCTGTAAGCAGCCGAGTTGGCAAATGAATTAAATAATTAAATCAAAATAATTTGTTGGGTCGGGGTGTTATAGGTGTGAACCAATTGGTACTCCTATAGAACAAAATCATAGTTTGGAAGAATATCTAGATCAAGTTCCAACTGATAAGGGACGTTATCAAAGGTTGGTTGGTCGTTTGATTTATTTGTCTCACACTAGACCTGATATTGCATATGCAGTAAGTGTTGTAAGTAGGTTCATGCATAATCCAAGTGTACGACATATGCATGTAGTAGTCCAAATTTTGAGGTATTTGAAGTCCGCACCAGGAAAAGGTCTGATTTTCTTAAAGTATGGGCATGTAAGGGTTGTGGGGTATATAGACTCAGACTGGGCAGGAAAGGGGAATAAGAGGAGATCAACATCTGGTTATTTCATGTTTATAGGAGGTAACTTGGTTACTTGGAGGAGTAAAAAGCAATATGTTGTCTCTTTGTTGAGTGCAGAGGCCGAGTATCAAGCTATGGTGAAAGGTGTTTGTGAACTGCTATGGTTGAAAAGGCTTATGGTGGAGCTGGGTTTTCCTAGTGAGGATACTATGCAGCTGTATTGTGATAATTAGTAAGCAATTAAGATCGCTGAAAATCCAATTCAACATAATAGAATGAAACATGTAGAGATTGATCGGAACTTTATTTATGGGACATTGGAAGAGAAGATTATTGAAGTTCCATACGTTAAGACTACTAAACAATTGGCAGATATGTTGACCATGGCCGTATCAAATCAAGCCTTTACAGATTCACTTGTCAAGCTGGGCATTTGCGACATTTATGCACCATTTTGAGGGGGAGTGTTGGCGTGAATCACTGAATCACAATACGAATTATAGACAATTACCTTTATTATAATTGATTTGTAATTATAGGAATACCGGTTGACCGGGATTGTATTTATTTATTTTTTTTTCTTATTATAATTACTTTCTAGATAGGCTTGTATTTGTATCACTATAAATACCTCCTTGTGAGAAGAATAGAAATATACTGAATTATTCACAATCCTAAATTCTATTTGAGTAGGCCACTGTAGGATTTGTTAAAACTTTGATTTACTTACACTAATTAAATATTTAATTCGAAGGACACCTTGTGTGCATGATAATATTGGTGTGATTGTGTTACAATTCGGTGTGGAATTGTTTACTTATATAATTGAGAGAAGTGTGGATTACTATATATATTATTGAAATTGAGAAGGATTGTTGAAGATTTTAATAATATAATATAAAATAGGACTAACGACAAAAGACACCCTGGTGGTTTATGGTCATTCTCGAATTGGACCCCACAGTAACAATTTTATCAATTTACGCCCTAACGTTTTGAACATCGTCTAATTTCATCCTTCCATTAAGTTGACTAGACGGTCAATCGTTAACTGCTGACGTGGCACCCGTGGGACCCACCCCACCAGCGATTTGACCGTTCCTCTCATGCCATATGAAGGGCAGTTTTGGATTTCTACAATTTTTTTTTTTTTAAAAAAAAAACTGAACATTGCGCCCAAAGAAGGGCACGCTTTGCAAGAAGACGACTGAAGTAAAAGCCCCAAATCGTCATTCGTCCTCAACCTCAGCTGGAGATCGAAGAGAAAGCCCCAAATAATTTGTCCTAAACCCTAACATAAATCCTAAATTTCCATAGCTGAGAGCTCAGATATATGATTTCGAAGAAGTGAGCCGCCCGATTGTATTGGATCCTTAACCCAGAAAACGAAGGAGAAATGGAGCATCAGGCGATGGTGTGTTGGTGTGGTAAGAATGCAAGAATCCGAACTTTGTGGACAATTTCGAATCCTGGGAGGCGATTCGCTGTATGTGCAAAGGTAAAAAACTAGATTTGGTGCAAAATATTAGAATTTGAATTGTAGCAGGTGCAAATGTTAATTTACAGAGTGGGTTTTGTGCAGGGTAGAGGAAGTTGTGATTTCTGGGTTTGGTATGATGTGGAAATGTGTGAAAGGTCTAAAGTTGTGATTCCGGGGTTGCTAAAATCGCGGGATAAGTTGGAGAATTCACTAGCAAAGGCTAGATGCAGAGAGAAGGTTCTTTGGGCAGCATTGGTGGTGTCGTGGATGCTTGTTGCAATGTCCTTCTTTGGACGGAATGGTGGATCAGATGGACCGAAGCTGAAGACTTTGGAATTGGCATGAAATGGGGTGTTTTAGGGATGCACTGTGTTTTTGGTATGGGAAGTACTGTGCTTTTGGGTAGGTCTGCACTATGCCTTTGGTATGGGAAGCACTGTGGTTTTGGTTATGTAATGGGAATGAACATTTTGCATTTTGGTTATGTAATGGGAATGGCTATGTAATCTGCATACAGTATGCAATTTTGGTAATGCAATGGCCTGTTCATTCCAACAACTTGTGTGTACAACATATGAGCAAATTGATTTTCACTTGTAGCATTACAACAAAGTAGGCCACAGAACAGCATTTACAACCTTCCAAAATAACAGAACCTGTGTTCCAATGCCTAACACAGAACCTGTTTTCCAAAACAAGAGTACATGTTTTCCAAAAACACAGTAACTGTTTTCCAAAAAAACAGAACCTGTCTTACATATTTGATCACAAGCTATCTTCCAAACAAAAGGCAACTTGTCTTTCAAAATAACATAATAACATAATAACATAATAACATAATAACCTATTCCTACCAGCTGGTAAAACTGTCTTATGCTCAAAATAACCAAACCAGCGAATACAATCATCATTCCTTGCTCAAGTCTGATGCTCCCACAACCATAGGTCGTTTCCTCAATAAATAAGAATTGCCAGTTGAAGCTTCAGTTGATGCAGGAGGGGCAGATCCAGTTACAAGAGAGGCAGATCCAGTTGCAGGTGTTGAGGATGGAGTAGCTGAATCAGTTGGTGGTGCTTTAGAACTTCCAGCTGCATTGGTGGCCTTTCTCTTCCATTTTCCTTTCTGCACAGATCTTGCAGGCTTAGCTCGCCTTGTTTTTGTACTGGGACCAACTTCACTTGTTTGAGTAGTTTGCTGGGATGAGACAACAAATCAAACCTGTTAGTTGCATCATATTCCATAAACATTAACATTTATAACATTAACAATGTTCATCCTTAGATGTTTAACTCAGCCTTCCTCTTTTTGATTTTTGTTTTTGTAGGGAGATTCCTATGACAAGTCCTTTTATTGTGGCCCTTTCTTCCACATTGGCCACACCTCAGTGAGTCTTGAACTTTTGTAACAACACTGGCTTTGTTGCTGCATTCACCTGCTTCCTTCCTTCTAGCCTTTCTTGGCCTTCCAGGTTGTTTGGAGTATGAAGGAGGCACACATGGTGGCATATTAGTTCTATCCCACAACTCCATCCCATTCATAGGTAGTATGAGGTTTTCATATGCCTTGAAATATGTTTGAGTGTGATAACATGCATCCACATAATCCATTACGTTGAGGGCCCCATTGTAATTTATAGCGGCCACTCCATGAACACAAGGCCAACCAGTCAAATCCCATTCTCTGCAAGAACAGGTCCTCAAATCCAAGTCCACAATATACCATGAAATCCCACCACTGCCAACTTGAAATTTTCCTCCACCTGACGACATAGTCACACAACCACCTGCTTTTGCTTTATTAATCTCTACCTTCTTAAAAATCTTGGGGCAAATTTCCTTTGTCCAATTCTTCATTTTGTCCCTTCTGCCTTGTATCCTCCTCATCAACTTACACCTAACTATCTCAAGCATGGTCAGTATTGGCTTATCTCTGCATGCCAATATAAATGAGTTGAAGGACTCACACATATTGTTTAAAAGCATATCACACTTCACATGAGTGCTGAAGTGTGATCGAGACCAATGTCTGGGAGGTTTTCCTGGTTCAGTCAGCCGAGCATAAGCATCCATATCAAGGTCTTTCAACTCTTCCATCAGTCTTGAAAACTGTGGAACAGTTGTTGCTTTTGCAGCACCCCAGAATTTGTTAGACAAAGCTTTCCCTTTGAATTGTAATCTGAAGTTGGTGAACAGATGTCTTGCACAAAACCTGTGTTCACTATTAGGAACAACTTGCTCAAAAGCTGGTAATAATCCTTTTTGCTTGTCAGATATGAAAGTGTATCCAAACTGGTTAACAATCTCTACATCCTTTACCAGCAATTCCAGAAACCAAACCCATGACTCCTTGCACTCAGACTCAACCACTGCATACGCAATCACCCATGTTTCATTATTAGCATCTATACCAACTGCTGCTAAAAATTGCCCTCAATATACACCCTTGAAGAAGCAGCCATCCAATCCAATAATGGGTCTGCATCCAGCAATGAACCCTGCTTTACATGCACCTAGGCACACATATAACCTTTGAAACACTGGATGACCCAATTGTTCATTGAAATCACATTGAACTTTGGTTGTTGTTCCTGGATTGGTCTTCCTTAACTCTTCACAATTATCCCAAATTCTGGAGTATTGCTCTGTGTATATTCCCTCAATCTGCCTCAATGACCTCTCTTTTGCCCTCTAAACTTGTTGCCTAGAAACTCCAGTGTTATAATCCTTCTTCACAGTCTCCATGAATGAGCTAACTGGTCAACTTGGATTGCTCTTCAATGTCTCCATATATTTGGCACTCAGCCAACTAGACTTCATAGTGGGGTTCTCCCAAACAATACCACAAGTGTGTTCACCCTCATATTTCTTAAGCTGCAAGGTCTTCTCATGCTGCATTTTGAAAGCATATATCTCCCATGGGCAATCTGGATATGCACAAACTGCCTTTTGCTTTAAAGCCTCACTTCTCACAAATACAACATCCCTATTCCTCTTTATAAATTGTTCTCTCACAGCCGCTCTAAAAACTTTACAATCTCTAAATTTCATCCCAACCTCAAACTCTGGATCTGCCATGTAAGTTGCCAGATTGAACTCTGGCCATCTATCCGTCATTGGAGTGTCATCATCAGAGTCATATTTAGGCTGCACATTATCAGAATCATACTCCTCTGAATCCAGTTCAACATCTACACCCCAATCCCAAGAATCAACCCTAGCATTTGTTGACTCTGGCTCTTTTCCTTTTGCCCCATCTCCAACCCACTCAGTTTGTTTGTCCACCCATTCATCAAAATCGACATCATCATCATTATCATCACAACTGAAGTTAGGGTCTGCAAAATCAGAGTCAAGACTGTCTGCTGACTCCTCCTCATCATGACAGACTGTGGTCCTTGTTCTTGCTTTTCTTGTCTTCATTGGATGACATCTTGATAAGTTGCTCTTTTCTACATTTCCTTCAACAACCTTTTTCTGAACTGGTCCCGCAGTCACTGTATTGGACCTTTGGTCTTCTTTATCATGTGTCTTTTTTACATTTTTGCACCTCCTTTTATCAAAAGCTCTTGCCCTTCTTTTCCCAAAAACAGAACTGACTTTACTTTTCCCTTTGTCTACAATGGCAAGAGATTCCATCTCAACAGCTCTTTCTTTGTCTTTTTGCACAGCAGAAGATTCCCTCTCTACTGCCTTTCCTTGCCTTTTTCAGAAACACCTTGTCCTGCAGAAGATTCCCTTGGCTTTTGCGTACCCCCACCACTTTGTTCCCCATTTGGGTCTACATTGAGCTCTTCTATCACCACACTTGTTTTTTTTTTGTTGCCTCTATAGTTTACATTTCCCACCAACAGGAACAATAGCCCCATAATTGTCATCTAGCTCCTCAATCACAACTCCTCTGTTAGGCACAATATCAGCTTCTACATCAACAAACATATTTGATCCTGATTGACTATAAAACCAACCCTCATTACTATCAACCCCATGATGAAGGAAGATGTCTATTAGCCTTGCCTCTGGGACAAATACAACTTGATCATCATTAAGCTTTGTTAGGCCACCATTGCTATAGATAGGGATACTATACCAGTAACTAATCACCCCTTCATAGCCTAACTCCCTCACCATATTGTCTATCTCAGTCATTGACATTCTATCCTTGTCACAATAATCAAACCAAGCTACACTGCCAGAAGAATAACAGTTACCACAGATTTGACCACTATGGTACATTCGAATAGAAAACAATTCAGGATCACCTACATATTACATGTCCCAAACATGGGTTGTTTTCAGTTCAAACATAAAACACAACACAAAACACAATATTCAAACATTACACAAAAACCATAACTGACTTTTCAATTATTTTTAGTTTAGGACCATTATACAAAAGTGAAAATTTGTATTAAACAACCCTTTTCACACCCTTCCACCTAACACTTTTGCATTATTAAAAGCAGACGCTTAGAGTATTAAAGGCAGACATTGCTAGCACATGCTTAGCTTGAAGGAACACCTATATTCGAAATCTACAAGAAGGCCACCTATATTCGACAAAATCTTTCATACTTCTCCCACTATTCCACTAAACCCTATAAAACACAACATTCAAACCAGAATAACCCTTACGACCTCTAACCCATTCAACACAGACATCCCAAATCGCAAAAATTTTAACCAACTTACAGTATGATGGATGTGGAGCGCTTAGAGCCCTGAAATCCCAACTCATTTCTTCTCACTTCTTCGAAATCGTAGAACTTGCTGTTAGCTATGGAGATTTAGGATTTAGGTTAAATTGAGGTTGAGGACGAACGACGGTTTGGGGCTTTTACTTCAGTCGTCTTCTTGCAAAGCGTGCCCTTTTTTGAGCGCAATGTTCAGTTTTTTTTTAAAAAAAAATTTTAGAAATCCAAAACTGCCCTTCAGATGGCATGAGAGGAACGATCAAATCGCTGGTGGGGTGGGTCCCACGGGTGCCACGTCAGCAGTTAACGATTGACCGTCTGGTCAACTTAACGGAAGGATGAAATTGGACGATGTTCAAAACGTTATGGCGTAAATTGATAAAATTGTTACTGTGGGGTCCAATTCGAGAATGACCCTGAACCACCAGGGTGTCTTTTGTCGTTAGCCCTATAAAATAATATAGAGAGAGAGAGTTAGTCAGATTCAATTTCTGCACGGCAAAGAGTTTTGATTAATCAATACATTTTTTTGGCTAAATGGTAGTGTCCTTTGATAAAGTGGCGTTGCACACTTTCAGATAAATTGAATGGATGCCTTCCTATTGTTCACAGAGCAAGATTTCAGAAACTTGTTTACACCATAATCAATCGAGCACCAAAGCGACTAGCAGCAAGGCAGACACGCCTTCTTCCTTGTCGAAGGAAGACACCATTCCAAGGCGACCAATACCTGCTGAAGCTCTTGACTGCCGAACCTAGTCTCGAAGGACACGTGTCACCACCCCAACGACTGGCACAAAGTCTCATATCGGAACTTTGTACAAGCCTCCCATTTCTATCTCCCTATAAATAAGGAACAGTACCCAAGACGAAAGGGGTAACTACTTTCTCACTTTTATTGTTACTCTGCCAAACTTACCACTCATAGCTGACTTAAGCAACGGAGAGCCTTCCTCCGGCACCACACTGGTGTCCGAAGCTTAACGACTGCTTCTCCTACTTCGTCTTCTGCAGGCTCTTTCCTTGGGGAAGGTCCTCACCTTTTCCCCTGCTGAGGACGATCCCCTTCTCTCTAAGTTGACCCTCCCCAAAAGGAGCATCAACAGTTTGGCGCCCTATATGGGAACCGACTTTTGAATCCCAACTCCCTCTACCAGCTCCGTTGGCTCCTTCTCCTATCAAGCCTCATCGCCTCTTTTTCACCCCACATTCTGACATGTCGAGCGAGGCCATCATCGATACCCAGCGCCACACCCCCCGTGTGGAGTCCTCTCAAAGGAAACCTTCGGCAGAGGGAGATCTCCAGGTGGAGGTGGAGCGTCTCCGTGCTAGCGTACCAAAAATGTCCGAGAACTACAAACTAATTCGTACAAAAAATGTGGAACTGGAGCACGACTGTCAAGCCCTAAAACGCAATTTGGAAGGCAAAGGCCACTAATTCACCCAGTAGGACCACACCCAACTGAACCATCCACTTACCTCCCGTCATAGTGCTCCCATACAAAATAGGCCTGACAAAGTCAAGGGTCACCTCCACCCAAAGACAACCAAGTCGAGACTTCTCCATATTCCCCCTCCAAAAGACCGACCTAATGCCCCAGCTAAGGTCTATAAGGACTGTAGGCACCGTATCTTGGAGCTTCGACCAGACCCAATCCAAATTAATGTAGACCTCCACAACCCAAAGGTCACTCAACTTGGGCCCCTGCCGAAGCCCACCCAAGCAGCCACGATGGAAGAGTTTGGGGACTCAGACGATTGGGAACCTTATAACCCTGAAGACTGGGAGACCCATTGTTCCGAAGACTTCGAGGAATGGGAAGACTATCCAACCCCACCTACCCAACCATACAAGTCTTCGACGGCACCTGCAGATTAAAAGGAGGAAGCTTAGGCCCCTCCCCCATCACACTCTAGTGAGCTTCCTCCAACGCCTTCCTCTTCCCTACCACGTCGACAACCAGCCCCTTATCGTCACCCTTTGCTAGCCACCCCCCTTCTCCGCCTTCTTGGCCCGAGACTCCCTCAAACGCCTTTGCATCTCATCCTCATCAATATCCACCACAACCTTCGTGCCTCCCTTTATAACACCTGCCATTGCACATCAAAAGCTAAGTTAGTCACAATCACATAAAGGAATCATAAGACAAACACCAAAGGTGACCTAGGTACTTACTTCCTTGCAACAGTCAGGACTCAAATAGGTTCTTCTGAGTGACTAACTTTCGGTACTCACGCTCGGTCTCTGACAATAGTGACCTCACCTTCTCAACTTCCTCTTCTTGCTCCTTGGCGATTGGTCCCCACTTCACCGAACATGTAGCAAAGGTTATATACTACTCAGTCATTTAAACTTGCACAAGCAACAATGTAGAACCAAGAGTAAACACAACAAAACAACAATTAATCTTAAAGGATGGGGCCAAGGACCTATAGACTGGAAGTGGGTAGGAATGTGTTTGGCAACGGTCTTCCCTGGTGGACACTCCCAATCACCATAGGGCAGGCACCACCTGTTCCTCTAGGACTTCTGAGTAGAAGGCATGTGACAGATAAAATAACCCATCTATTTTGCCTTTCGACAATTGGCTTGCACTTAGCCAAAACTTTCCTGTTGCTTCGAAATTGAGTACAAGTACATGAACTGCTCAAATGTTGGCTCCCTCAACCCAACCAACCACCAGGCAATGTAAATCCCATGAAGAAGAATCCAAAAGTTGGGATTATATTGCCCCAGCGCATACCCCAGCTTAGCCAACATCATCTGCACCCAAGGATGAAACGGTAGTCTGAAGCCATGCTGGTACATATCCGTAAAACTCAACATAGAACCCTCTGGAGGATATCTAACCACATCAGCTGCAGTGGATAATCTCAAGCCTACATAAGGTGGAACACAATAATCTATCCAAAGCTCGGCCAACTTTACTTCTGTAAGTGTATTCCGCTTCGCCAACGGGACACCAACTCGTATGTCCACTCCCTCTGAAGTTGAGGCCACGGCTACGCCCACGGAACCAGATGGTGGTGCCTGATTACTCGAGCCCACCTCTGGTGTATGTGGCAAGGCTAGAACCCGATTAGCTATGGCCTCTAACTCTTTCTAATTCCTCTGCATCTCCTTATAGGCAGCTGACCTAGAGTCTACTGATGGCTCACCCCTCTCACCCTCATGCACTACCATCCTACTCTTTATAACACCCTCTGTCTGGGAACTCTCACATTCAGAACAAACATAAAGGCTTGGCTCTGACTGGGAACTCTCACTTTCGGTATCTTCCCCACCAAAGGCAGGGGGGTCATGGCTTTCTCTATCAAAATTTTCAGACATCTACAATTTGCAGAAACAAGAAAAAGGAACTAATGAACATGCAAGAAGGATCGAAACATACATTCAACAAGTTCATATCAATGTTCAAAGTGTTCAACAAGTTCATGCTCATATTCAAGATGTTCATCATAACCTTCAACATGTTCATACAAAAACAGACATTTCAATTCGAAAAATCAAGGGAAATGATGTCTAACCTTGTTTGCACCACAACGGAAAACTCGCCGGAAATCTTTTCGATCACTACTCAACCACCAAGTCCCTCGTCGGAAATCACATTTTCTTGTCCTCACTTTTCTCAAAATTTTTCTCAAAGTCTCAAGTGTGAGGACTTCTCCACCCCAAGCTCCTTTTTATAAAGTCTCAAGGGTACCGATGCCTCGGTTCACAAGAAAACCCTAGCACCCTTTCAGCTTCCCTCTCAAAATCCTTGTACTTGCCCCACAATTGGAAATTCAAATTTCAAATTCAAAATTCAAAAAAAAAAAAAAAAACAAGCGAACGAGCAGCAAGGCCTGTGCAGAAACAATGGAGACCCACGCAAAATGGGACTCTTGCCCCGCTCCATAGCCCAACTTAGCTTACCTGCCAAAGGTACCAACTCCAATGGCCCGGCTCCTACCAAGGCCCAGCTCACAGCCCACAGCTTCAATGGCCCGGCCCCTTCTTCAAAGCAGAACCCACCGAAGCTAACTCTGCCTTTGCACAAGTGCACGTCGAGACCCTGCCAAAGGTTAATCAAAATAAACCTCACATTCACAAAATGTAATAGCCATGCCTGCCGAATGGAAAGGGTCGTGCACAGATTCAAGAATGGCGATTGGAATGAAGCATCCTTGTCGTGGCCATGCCGAACGGCAAGGCTTGTGCAGAAGGAAAACACAAGTCCAAGGATCCCTTGCCAAATTCACCAAATTGTACAAAGTCGTGCCAACAAATCCACAACCAATCACTTGTACATATTGAACCAGCCTTGCCGAGCGGCAAGGACTGGGCAGAACAAGAAAGAAGATGTTATGAAACCGGAACAACACTTACCAGTCCGTGCTGACACCACGAATAGCTCGCACCCACCAAGCCACACCGAAGGCTCTTGCCAAACGGCAAAGCTCGAACAATTCGACGTAGGTAGGGGACTCGCGCGCTTCCTTTCCAAGGCCCTTATGGTTTAGTTCCAACTTCCTTGTCGAAGCCTGGGCTGTGCCTCCCTTATAAGTCCTGAAGAATCACAGATGTTCATATTGCCGAACTTGCCCTCGCAGCCCAGCTCCCAGATCTGATTGGCAGCCAAGTTCCAACTGCCCAGCTCCCCCTTGCCGAACGACATAAGCCTAGCTGAACCCGGGGAAACCGGGAGAGAACTTGAAGGCTCCTTCCTGAATTTTCCGAATGGTAGGAATGGTTCGACACATTAGGAGCCTAATTTTTCAACGACCCCAATTGCGCCCTACAGCTCTCGTACCTCCCAATTGAAGCCTATTGATTGGCAGGTATCTGCAAATTTTCTCGTCTGCTGGAAGCAATGAGGAAAACAAGCATGTCAGTCAAACTAACTGGGCATCAAGCTTGGAGGAGTGAAGAGGAAGAAGCACACCAGACGTTAGATGAGGATGACAAATCATCTAGTAACTACAATTCACGCAAAAGAAAAGACAAGGAGACATACCCACCGTTGCCGTGCGAAGATGAAGTGTTCCATGCCATTCTTGATACAATGTTTGTTCATGGTGCAATCAAACCTCTCAGGCCCTACAAAGTCCCTACCAGAGAGGAAAAAGGTGATCCTTGGTACTACCGTTATCATCAGTGTGAAGGTCATCCAACCACTGCTTGTCAAACTTTGAGAAAGATCTTGCACGCTGAGATACATGATGGAACTCTTGAGCTACCCTTTAATAGGCAGGCTATTGATGAAGACCCCTTGCCAAAACGAAGGGGAAAGGAGATGGCTGCTGTCATTACATGCTTTGATGACTTGCTCGACGATGACGTATTGTGCCACCCGTGGAAGAATGACCCAAAGCCACCGGATGCTATTTGGGAGCCTTGCGGAAACATGGAGAAAGCCTACTGGCATAAATATTCAAAATCCTCGAGCTATAACACCCCATGGCTGCTTGCTAATGGATGGGAGAATAGTTCCAGCAGCGAAGTATTCACATTGGACATGTCGGAAGAACACCACTCGGGGGCTTCATTTGTTGAGCAAGATTATCAAGAGACAGCTGCCGTAACCTCTCATAATCTCACATAAGTTGAAAAAAGTACAATGGGTTATGAGCTACAAATCACTCTTTGATTAGTTGGGTAATGAGCTGCATGCAAGTAAAGCAGCAGTTGTGGCTTTGTTAAATATCTCTGCAAAGCATGGCAACCTAGTACAACACATGCCAAATACATGCCAACCTAAGCCACAAGCTTTCATGCTATTGGAAGTCATGCACACTCCTTGGCTCTTTCATACTTGGGGGTTTAATTTGATTGGAGTATTCATCAATGCAAAATGGCTCAAAGTCTTACTACTGCTGAGTTACTTTTGCACCTATCCTTTTGTGTTGGCTTTTCAAATTTATTTCAAAAATGAACTCCTGTTGTGTTTTCACCATATGCTTTCACAAATTTTATAGAATGCACCACCATTATAGCATGCCAAGGTGTAAGCTGATATTTGCGATGAGAATGGAGTATTTTGGAAAAAGAAAAAAGCCTCTAGAATTCTTTCCTAGCTTTTACCTTCTTCTATTTTGCAAAACATGTTCTTTGAAAAAAAAAAATAGACAAGCAAACTTTTCTTTACAAAACTAAGCCTCTCAACAGCAACTATACCAAGCAAAGCCACTCAGATGGGATTCCAAGCTATTAACAAGCACCATGCACAAGCAATATCATGTGTCAATTTGAAAAAAAAAAAAAAAAACGGAAGGTCATGTTGTCAAGGAAAATCATTCCAGTCCCAGCGATATTTGAAGAGAGTGTATGTGTTGGGGTGCTGTGAAAGAAAAATCAGATCACATAAGGAAGGCCTTGTGAAAACAAGCATAGTGGCAATGGGGAAACCACTTTTGGGATCCTGTAAAAATTGGCAGCATGTACCTTGCACCTACCACAACCCAACAATTCATGCATTTCATTAGTTCCAACCAAGCAAAGTGAACAAAACAAGCTGGAAATCATTATCTCAATGCATTCCATCATTTCCGACCAAGCAAAGCGTACAAAACAGGCCGAAACTTAATATCTCAACCAAGGTCTAAAATATCGGTGATATCGGAAATATCGGTAGGCCAGAAATATAGAAATTTCGATGGAAATATCGGGATATTATCGATATCGATAAAAATTGAATAAAAATCACGGAAATTGTAAGAAAAACTTGGAAATTTTTATTGAAACTTTGCATGATGTTTATTTAGTCAATTATCTATTAGTTTATCATAAAAAATTGGAAGGAAATGTATTGCATGATGGATTTAACTGATTTAAGTTGATTATATAGCGAGCTGGCAAACACTGTGAGTGTAGAAAATATGTAGTAATTAATGAAAAAAGATTAAACACACCATAATCAAAAGTAGAAACTTGAAAAGGAATGGTCAAAAGAATTCAAAACAATTTGTTTCTTGCAAAAAAAATTCAAAACAAAACCATGTATATATAAAAATATTTTAGCATATTTTCACAAAAACATAAGTGATATGGTGGTTAAGGTGTTGAAGGAGTAAAATGGGAGGGGTTCAAATCCCCTTGGTGTCTTTTTTAATATAGAAATTTATCATATATAATAAATATTAGCTTACAGACATTTGGGTTCGCATGTAGTGGTGGATGCAGGATTGTTACCCCATGGGGTCATAATACTAGTGTTAAAATTCTGAATTTTTTTAAAGGATAAAAACAATGCTAAAAATTAAAAAAACACACCAAACTTATTCCAATTAACAAAAACATCATTCAATAAATTGAGCCCATTATGTAAACCATAAATTTAATCGAAATAATAACACCAACCCAAATAATAAATACACACACCAAAAAATAACCCAAATAATAAAATATCTGGAATATTACAACAAAAAGAGCACAATGGGTGTTGAACCCTTGACCAAAACCTTCTTTTCCATTCAGAGGCCACTATGGTAAGTGATAGCTTTACGTTATTTATGTATACTTTTAGTATTTATAGGTCTAACCAACATAATTGTAAAAAATATTTTTAAAAACCCTAACAGATCAATTCGTTTTTTATAAAAAAATTTGTGTTTGCTCTTGCGCCGTGCTTTCTTTTTTCTCTCTCTCAATCAGTCTTCTTCTTCCTCCATATCTCTCTCTTCTTCCTCTCTCTTTCTTCTCCCTCTCAATCACTGTCTTCTTCTTCTTCCTCCCTCTCTCTCTCTCTTCTTCCTCCATTTTTCTTCTCCCTCGCAACTTGCATCTTCTTCTCCATGGGGGTCGTCTCCCTTGGCTGCCAAGGCCAACAAGAGAATGAGAAAAGTTAGATCTGAGATAGCTTCTTCTGAGATGTGGAAGGTATTTAATCTATTGTTGTAATATAATATATTTTTATTTTATTTATTGCAATAATCTGATGTTGTACATAATTTCATTCATCTGTCCATTGATGTATCAGATCATTCAGAAAATTTTCAGCATTTTTCATGTTTTTGGGTCAAAATATCGCGACATTATCGATAATATCGCGATATTTTGACCATTTCAGCTTGAATTTGCACGAAAATATCCATCCCGAAATTTCGCCGATATTATCGACGATAATTTCGATAAAATGACGAAACATAACTGGTATGCAAAGAAAATATCGACAGCCACAAATAACGATATTATCGCCGATATTTCGGCTATCCAATTCATGTTCCTTGAGGCTCAAAGCATTAATAACAACTCATGCTTAAGGGGATCGGGTGTACTTCTGCTACAAGCAGCCTGTGCTCTAAAAACAGCGTGTGCTATAACTTCTTCTAAGTATCAAGCGGGAAGTCCACGCGAGGTCCTAATAAGACACATGCTCAAACCCTTTCAGCACACTGCTGTGAGGTCGAAAACGATGTTTCCTTTGCAACCTTCAATCATTCGCAAAACATCTTCGATAGTTGGGTCTGCCCACTCACAATCGAACCGCTCTGGCCAGCCCTTAGTGATGCTGGAAGGGTATTGAAAAAAAAATCAAGAGGCTGCCGAAAACATGCATTTCTTCTATACAGCACCTGGAAATGAGAGTAGCCTCCAAAGCTTACCGAGTGCCTATGATCAAGTCTTGGCAAGTGTTTCTAAGTGGTGAAGGTAGTCGTCTCTTCTTCAGCCCATCGTGCAAGGGGAACCCATAACAAAGGTCATTATGACTTATTATGTGAATCCCTGCGACAATTGCCAACAAAAAATATGCTACAAAAGGGCAAAGTATAAGGCTAGTTCTCTGTGTTAAAGCTAAGCAATCTCCGCACTAGCTTGCAAGCCATATGAACTTTATAGGCCAAGCAAAGCAAGCTATCTCATGCCAAGTGATAGGATTTTTAGTACTCACTGAAAATACTTGCAAGAATACAAGGTAGTTGTAGTATAAATGCTCATGCTAGGTCGTTGTCCCCAAAGATTGTTTGACTAATTTGTAATTAAACTAACTCTTAGTTAATAATTAAAATAGATTTTATCAAAGAGTTGAATTTTATGAATTAGAAAAGATTAAATTAACAATAAAAGAAATTGAAAGGTTGGGAAGTTGAAGAAAAACAAATTTAAAAAAAAAACCAATTAATAAAAGCACTAGGGTTTAGCCATCACCGTCACAATCCTATGCAATTCTATCAATTACTTATGATCTGCACATGCCACGTATTGGCCTTAAATCCCCTCCAAAATTGGCCCAAGATAGCTTGTTTGAAAGATAAAAACATTCTAAACACTTCTCCAGAAGGTCACGAATCTGATGTCCTCTTGGGCTCCAAAAACGCAATAAAGGCCCAAAACGTCACTATTCCAGCACCGCGCACTGCTTCTTTATTTTATTGCCAGAAAATAATCACTTGGTAGAAAAATCTGAAATTTTAATACGATCAAGCTAAGTGACTCACGAACGCCCTCCAATTAGAATTACTCCAAAATTCATCCATTTGATTATGTTTTGCTCTAGAGGAAGTTGAAAGGCCTATAGTGGAAATATAATTCAAAGTATCAAAATTCTTCCAAAATATCAACCAAAATATACTAAGAATGGGATTAAATATATGATATAAAATATGCCCATCAAAATACCCCCAAACTTAGCTGTTTGCTTGTCCTCAAGCAAAACAAGACTTAAACAAAAATAAAAACTTAACAAACTAGACACCTGGCTAACGCTTAACCATGACAAACACTACTACAAAAATGGAAAAAGACGACCAGAAAAAGACGACGGTATAAGATAAAACCGTCGTTATATTTAAACAGACGACGGTATAAAAAAAACCCGTCGTGGATAAGTTCCTTACTATTGAATATTTTTAAAAGACGACGCATACAAATAAAAAAGCGTCGTTTTTAAAAAAGGATTTCTTCAGAGATAAAATCTGACCAAAAAACAACGACAGCAGGTATGAATCCACCGACGTAGAAAATAAAGACGACAGTTCACCAAAAAACCTGCCGTGTTAACTCCTAACTAAACACGACCAACTGTTCTTAATCCGCGTCGTATAATATAATGGAATCCACGTCTGTATACTACGACGGTGCATTCTCTGTAAACCGCCGACTTATTATTTTGGAGTATACTACGACGGTACCTACAACACTCCTGCCGTTTTTATTTACCACGTCCTAAGTTCAAATTACCTTCGTATTTGTTTAGTTTATACGTCTGCCTTCTCTGTAAACCGCCGTCTTATTTTTATAGCTTTTTAAAATTAATTAATTTTTCTTTTATTTTGGTAATATCTTTCTTAACACAAAACAAAATTTAATTCTCAATCCTCAACAACATTTTCATCTAAAAAGGCAAAATCTCTTCGTGTTAAATATTGATCAATATTTATACAATATATGTACACAAATTTGGCAAATACATCGTGGTTTCTTTTCTGCCTTCACCCTCAGCTTGTTCAACTGTTTCTTCCTCTCATATGCAAGCTGGGCCCTCTCCTTCCTCTTGTTCTCAAGCTCCTGCACAGCCATAGATGAATATCTAATAATTTCAGAAAATCAAAATCAACAAAGTATGAAAAGCTCACTCCTCGATTCCCATTTTCATCAAAATCAACTGTTTCTTCAAAACTCCTGTGTAGCAAGGGTGGAACCAGACTTAGAACCTGTTGTGGGTTGTGCCCTCGTATGCCTTCAAACGGGAAAGTGCGGCTGCAAACCCATGCAGGTTCTAAGGCTGGTTCCACCCTTACTACACAGGAGGATGTAGCAAACCCATGGGAAGTGAGGAATCATTCTGCAAACCCATTTGCTTTCAGAAAGACAATTTCTTGTGAGGGTTAAAAAATGCGTGAAAAAATGCTACTTAAACAAAATAATCGTAAATATCCACGTCGGTTATAATATAAATACCGACGTCATATTTGAATAATCAACATCATAACTACATCGAAAATCCAAAAGTCATTTGGCGCGTATTAAAAAGATAACTACATCAGAAATCCAAAAGTCATTTGGCGAGTATTAAAAAGAGAACGACGTCGTTTTCAGAACCCAAAGTAACCACGTCGGTTTATTAAAATACACAGTCGTTGAATTTATAAGTACAACGTCAGTTTAGAGAAAAAAAGCGCCGTCATAACCACGTTGGAAATCCAAAAGTTATTTGGCGCATATTAAAAAGAGAACGACGTCGTTTTCAGAACCGCAAATTATACACGTCGGTTTATTAAAATACACAATCGTTGAAATTACAAGTACAACGTCAGTTTAGAGAAAAAAAGCGCCGTCATAACCACATCGGAATTCCAAAAGTCTTTCGGCAGTTGTGATAACCACGTCATTTATGAATTATCTACCGTCGTTATAACTAAATAATACGGCGGTTTTTTAATAACAACGTCGTTGTATTGAACTCTGGGAAAATATATAAACTTTTCGTCACCTGACCTAATATTTTACGGTTTTCTCTTCCCGATAAAGTATCGTAGTTTCCCTCTCATTTCCCAAATCACCATTTTCGTCACCTGAGCTAGCATCATCGTCTGAATCATCGTCTTCATCTCCAAATCACCATTTTGGTCTTCGTCTTCGTCGGAAGGAAACATTTCTTTGCACGCCGGTGTTATTCAAGGTTTTTTCTCACTCTCTTCCCTTTTTTTACTTTTCATTTGCATGTCGTAGTTGTCTGGAAACAAGATTCTGTCAAATTGAAGAAATCTTTCACTGGTTTTGATTAAATACATAAGTAGATACTCTCACGACGCCAAAAGACGACAGTTCTGTCTTGTTTTCGACGATAGAATGGACACACCACGACGGCCGTAATGCAAATTGCACGACGGTGGCTAAAAACCGTCATGGTGTGACAATTAATACGTCGGAAACAAGATAAAACCGTCGTCTAGTGAGAGAAGAACAATCGTTTTGTAATTTTAAACCACGTCGGTTGTTGTTAATAACCAACGTAGTTTATGCACATTTACATCATGAAATATATAAAACCGTCGTCTTATTTTCATTCATGATCTAAGAGACTGTTTAATAGGACGTCACTTTTTAGTGTTACCGTCGTTGTTTTGTATTATTACGTCGTTTCTTTTTAATAACCGACGTTGTTTTCCTGGCAGATTAATCAAAAATGGTTTCGAAATCTCAAAACAAGGAAGCTGAAGCGTCAAAGGCCAAAGCAGGTTCAATGGCACAAGGGGATGAACCCAAAACAGGTTCAGTGGAAGTTGAAAAATCAACTCAAAGCAAACCCTCGAAGAGGATGAGATTTTCCTCAACCTCAGAGAAAGACTCGAGCACAGCCACATTTGTTGAGGAGCCAAAATCTAGCTGCGGTATCAGCACAATGAGCCGTGTTGTGAAGAGGAAAATTGAGAAGGTTAAGCTTGTGGTTGAGTTCAATAAAGATGGCAAACCACATGGCGAGGCTGCTGTTGAGATGCAGTCTTTCATTGGCAAACCACATGGCGAGGCACGCACCAGAGTCCCTCTTGTGGACAAGAAATGGAAACAATTACCCAAGGACGTGAAGGAGCAGATTTGGGAAGCTGTTCAAATGTCCTATGTTATTGGGGATAGTTACAAGAACTTGGTCTTGCAGTCTGCCGCCAAAAAATGGAAGGATTTCAAGTATAACGTAACTAGACAGTATATCCTTCCTTACGCACATGACAGGGAGAGGTTAAGAGAAACCCCTGCGCTTTATAAGTTCATAGAGAAATCGCAATGGGATGCCTTCGTAGCTTCAAGGTTAACCCCAGATTTTGAGGCTAAGCATACTGAGCAGAAGGAGAAGAGGGAGTAATTGGAGTACAACCATAAGTTGTCTAGAAAAGGGTATGTTGGTTTGACGGACCAATTGGTAGAAACCATGCCCGAAGGTCAAGAAATCGATCGAGCTGTTCTGTGGAAGAAAGCAAGAGAAGATAAAACAGGAAACATCCCTGATCCAAAGGCTGCAGAGAAGGCAAAACTAATCGTAAGTCTCACTAACTCTATTCTAAATTTGAAAAACAGAGTGTTTTATTTTGGTATAGACGTCGTTTATCTTTACATAAGCGACGTTATAAAATGAACACCACGACGGGCTTAATTTACGGACGTTTAAAAATGAATAAGACGTCGGTTTTTGAATAAAGTAGACGTCTAGATAGAATTAATACGACGGATTAAATTATTCTATGAACTACATTTTTGTTTTAAGTTTACTCACGCACACACTCTCCCTCTCTCTGTCTATTTCACTGAAATTTGTGGTGCACAATTTCTGGAAAAGAATGCATATTTCAATCGAGTTTTTTCACTTCTTCATTAAAACTTACAACGGTTTTATCTTATCTAGACGTTAGAATGCTTATACAGCGACGGTAATTTTGTGCAGCCGTATGGAATTGGACATCTACGTCTGTTTGTTTAATAATCCGTCGTCTTACTTTGAATACTACGACGGTCTTTGATTTATGTCTTAATCTGTTTTATTTTGAATATACGACGTATTTTTATATACCGACGTTGTAAAGTATAAACAACAACGGTATTTATATACAGACGTTTTAAATTAATACCACGTCAGTCATTTAAGAAAAACCTTCGTTGTTTATAATTTACAACGTCGGTATATGTATCTGTCATACAACCTGCTCAGGTTCTAACAATCTCTCTTTCTCTCTTTTAGGATGATTTGCAAAAGCAAGTCTCCGAAGGCACTCTGACTGTCTCCGGGAGCAATGATATCTTGACTCTGGCTTTGGGAACCCCCGAGCATGGTGGGAGAGTCAGAGGAGCTGGTGCTGGCGTTACCCCAACTCAGTTCTTCAATTTGCCGAAATAGCAGAGAGTGAAATTTGGTGACAAATTGAAGGAAAGTGTGAGGGAGGCAGTCAGAGAAGAGACCTTGAGGATTGAGGCGAAGTCAAGGGAAACTATAATGGAAGCAGTCAGAGCAGAGAGGGAGGCTATGTTGGCATATATCCGTCAACTAGTTCCTAATTTTGATCCCAGCCAGATGCTCCAAACCCCAATTTCTCCAAGGACTCCAATTCCTCCAATTATTTTACCCCCTCAAGATCAAAGCCCAAAAAATCCAATGTCTGATAAGGCAAGCTGCTCTGGGGCCACTAATATCAGACCCCTAGCTTTGGAATTAGAAGATCCGAAGCCTGAAGCTGATACTGCTGCAAAAGAAAAAGAGGACACGGTAAAATCTCTGCTATTTTCTATTTCTGCTTTTTAAATTTTAAAAAGACGTCGCTCCTTTTAATAGCCGACGTTAAAATTTAAAATAACGACGGTATATACGTCTGTTTCTTACAATACACGTCGTGTTTCGTTAAATACCACGACGCTTTTATAAACCGTTGTCTATTTCATGATTTCATTAACTGTATAGCGACGTTATAAATTCAATACAACGACGGTTATCTATTTACCGACGTGTATAACCTTTTCTCCGTCAGTATTAACTAGAAACCGTCGTTTATATTATATACCACGTCTGTTTTTTGTGTTTAGTTAGAGTCGTTTATTTTAGTTCACACACAAACTAACTTATATTTCTTTATTAATTTCTTTTAACAGGATCTCTCAAAGCTAGACATGCCACCTCCTCTGTTAGCCTTATGCCAACATTTCCGGACCAAGTTGTTGCCTGGTAACGAGGCTCTAACAATTCACATGCCCAAGGAAGTGTTTGGCTTTGAGCATGATACCTTCCTCTTCACTGAAGATGTTTTGCAGTTTGGTTCCATGGTTGAGATAGGAACCACAGTGATATCAGTATACATGAGGTAATTCTCCCTAATTCTCCCTAAAGTATTTAAATAAACGACGGTTTTTAATAATACCGACGTTATTATAAAATATAACGACGGTAAGATATTACCGACGTTTTAATTTAACTACCACGTCAGTATTTTCTTAAAAACGTCGTTTTAATTTAACTACCACGTCGTTTGCGTTTTATTTAAGAACATTTTAATTTTTTCTTCTCAATTTTTTGTCATACGACGTTTTTTACTCTTACCGACGTTATAACGTTACACAACAACGGTTAGGTTTTACCGTCGTTTGAAACAAAATATAACGTCTTGGTTTAAAAAACTTCGTCGTTTTGACTGATTTACCACGATGGTTACTATTTGTATTTAAATTTTTTGTTTTGTCATTAACACCCTTTGTTTTCTTGTAACAGGTCAATTAAAATGTTTAACATTCATATAAATAAAAATTCACGTAAACAGCAGGCCATTTGGAAAAATCTACACGGCACTCCTGAACAACCAACAAGTGTAGAGTGTGGCTATTACGTGATGCGATTCATGAGAGATATAATTCATGATCCAGACCTAAATTTTGAGAAGAAGGTAAAACGCAACATTTTAGATATACTTTCTTTATTTTACTACGTCATATTTTTGTTTAAAACTGTCGTTTGTATCTTTATAACACGTCGATTTTTTGGTTTATTTTGCAATTTGACAAGAAAAAAGATAAACTTCAGTATAAACAAGAGGATATTGACGAAGTTAGGCATGAATGGGCAGAATTCGTGAACAAGCAAATACCGAAGAATAATTGATGTAGATAAATATTTATGAACAATGTTTAGGTTTAATTTAGTTTATTTAAAATGTACATAAATATTTTGTTGTAATCAAGCGAACAAAAAACAAAAATTTTAAAACTTGTTTAGTTCCCAAAAACCGACGTTTGATTCTAATTTACACGTCTCATACGCGTAAACAATGGTCGTCTTGTAGTAACTGGAAATATAACATCGACGGTAATTCTTAAAAACGACGTGTAATAGTCATAACAACGACGGTTTATGTTCGCACCACTTGCAAAACCTAAGGGAGGTGTCGTATAGCAGTGTAGCTCGGAAGTCCGAGTGTCGTATCCACAGAGAGCAGTGTAAAGAAAATAACAGAGATGAAAAAGAACAAGTATGATTGAGAGGTAGATTTATGCAAGATTTGATTTAGAGAAAATTTAATTGATTAAAACACTAAGGCATTGGGGTTCCACTTTTAACATAAGCATGTAACTCTTATTAATTTGATCCACAAAATATTTTCCATTGTAGTTGTTCAAAATAATTAAAGCTCTTTTTAATTTCCTTTAGAAGTATTCTAAGCATAACTTGTACCATTGGCAACAAACTATCAAAAAATAATCTTCATCAAAATTCTATTAATCTAAGTAATTCTCTTCTCTTTTAAAAGCATGAAAGTTTTTACTACACAATGGGAAAAACATGATTGAACCCATGAAATAGATTATCAAACATTCATCAATTAATTAAAAAGAAAACTACATATTCCATTTGAACAAAAACTACAAATTCACATTAAAGCTTAAGTTTGGATCAAACTAATAAAAATTACACACTTATATTAAAAGCTTTCTCCCTAGCCTTAGCTAGGGAGTTAGTTCCCCATAATAAAATTAAACTAAAAACAGAAATTAAAACTTAGAAAGATGGAGGGAAGAGAGAAAGCTCAAGAGTTGTGGAGCTTGGGTGTGTTTACAAGCTTGGGAAACCTCACTATTTATAGGCCTAAGGAAGTTGAAAATCTGAATTAAGTATGGTTAATGCATACAACACTTGTATTATAAAATCTGAATTGGTTGCTGCACTTCACCAATAAATCCCACCAGCAGCCCTAGCTCATCTTCATGTCACCATGACCAAGCTTCCAACCAGCTCATCCTGAGGTCAGCATGACCAGCAACTTCAAGGGCTTACGAATTGGGCTTATCTTAAGCAAATTATGACTTTAAGCACTCCAAATTGAAGTTCAGAATGTCTTCTTTCCAGCCATATGTCATTTGGGCCAATCCAAGGTCGGAGGAAGAAGTTAAGGCCAAAACAAATTGCTAACTCGTTTTGCTCGCTGACAAAATCCATCCTGAGCATGGTTCTGTGTTTGCTAGGTAACGGACTCCAGATTTATCCAATGGGGCGGAATTTTGGATATGTTATATTATACACCCATTGGAACAACTTTCATGAAGAATGCTGCCTCATCCGAGCTGTGTAGATTGCTGAAACAAAGCTTGCAATATGACCTACGAAACTGGACTGGCAGGGGGCTGTAGCAAAAAATGAGTTTGTCTTTAAGCTCTTCTTCCCTTCATCCAAATCAGGCCTTAACATGCTTGAATTGCATGAATTATGCTCTCTTGCTCTTTTGGCCTACAAAACACACAAAGGGAGGCAAATAACTCAGAATTATATGAAACTAAGCAAAATAAGTAAGTAAATTGGGCATGTATATGTATGAAATTATGAGCTTAACACACCCCCAAACTTAGATTTTGCTAGTCCTCGAGCAAAACAAAAGAAAAACAAAGATAAACACAAGAAATTAACTAAGCCACTTTCGTAGGGATCTCGATTGCATTTAGCGTATGCAATAAGCTTTTAAACCCCTAGGTTGCCCTAGTGGACGAGTTATAGTCTCGTGAGGGTTTTCAGAGATGATACCCACAAACATTTGAAATTTTAAGAAACTCTCCTGCCAAATCATCATCAAGAATGTTAAAGCTCAAAAACCAAAATTCTCAATTCATGAACAAATTTAAAAGAGCGAACACAAATCCAAAACTTTAAGTTCTCCCAGTCTAAAGTCAAAGTCATTTATCACCATTAATAAACTTTTCATTTGCTTTCTTTGGTGTAAAGTGAACTAACACAGTTGAGAAGACAAAAATTCAATCTTAATCATACCATCCTTGCTATCTTAGAATTTTTAAAAGAAATAAATATATACATGCTATTTTTATTTTTATCATGTGGACTGTGCAATGTTTAGCTCCCTTAAGCTTTCTAATTAACCCATGTAGCAAGTGTTGGGCCAATGACTCTAAAACACAAAGGCTTTAAGGCATTAGGTGTTGAAACACCCCGATGAGCTTAATAACTCGAGTTAAAAAGGCTACAAAGCCAAACAAGTCACACATGCATTTTTTATATTTTATTTTTAAGAACTTCACGGTTTGACGCGAACACTCACTACTGATTAGGCAAGAGGCCCGGTTACTAAGTGAAAGTTCTCTTTTTATTCTTTTCCTTTTTTTTTTTTAAGACAACAAAGATAAATACAATCAATCTCAAACTCTATCTTCTCAAGGGCGTTAGTGTGAGTGTGAATTTTTCAAAGCCTAGCTCATAAATCATTCATTAAGTAGAAATAAATGAAAAAGACTAAAGACTGGATTAGTTATCGTATCGCTCAAGTGTTCTCAATTTTAAACTCATGCATGAATATCAAATTTCAATTTAATGCAAATATATTTTGATGACAACAAGCATGAAGGGTTTCTTTTTTTTCTTTTTTCTTTTTTTTTTATTTTAATTTTTATAAAATTTACAAACTAACAAATTGCCAAAAATAATTCCACTTCCCCCCAACTTGAATGAATCATTGTCCTCAATGTGTTATAAAAGAAAAATATGAGAGACATGTTGGAACGAAATTATAACGAGTGGGATAGAAGTCACCTAAATGCTTAAAAGTCTTTGAATAATTTTCTCCCTGAAAATAATTAGGTTTAGAAATGGATACCACAGGAGAAGTGTCAACTTTAGTGTTCGGCAAAGACTTAGGGAACAATTTCAATTTCACTTTAGGAGCCTTATTTACACTTGACATCATAGGCTCATCATATAAAGGTGGAAGTTTGTCAATTTTGGGTTTCCAGCCAATCCCTTCATGTACTTGTAAAACACCAAATAATGAACCAATTTCAGTAATTTGTGAATTTCTTGTTAAATCATAACCATTAGAATTAATTTGAAATTTTTCTGAACAAGAAACAACACTACTTTTCGCAAATTGATCATGCGATAAAGTTGAGATAGAATTCACAGATTCAGGTTCATCTTCCTCCCCAGATGACTGTTTATAAACATTAAAAACATTAACTTCCATAGTCATATTTCCAAAACAAAGTTTCATGACTCCACTTCTGCAATTAATGTTAGCATCACAAGTAGCCAAGAAAGGACGTCCTAAAATCACAGGAATTTGATTATCAGAATTTGAAACATGTGCAGTGTCCAAAACAATAAAATCAACAGGATAATAAAATTTGTCCACTTGGACCAACACATCTTCAATAATCCCTCGCGGTGTCCTTACTGATTGATTAGCCAATTGCAAATTTACCTTTGTAGGTTTAAGCTCACCAAGACCTAGCTGCAAGTACACTGAATAAGGCAATAAATTTACACTGGAGCCCAAATCAAGTAATGCACGATCAATAAAATTATTTCCAATTACACACGAAAGAGTAGGACTTCCAGGGTCTTTATATTTTGGAGGAATTTTATATTGTAACAATGCACTCACATGTTCAGTTAAAAAGGCCTTTTTCTTCACTTGATGCTTTCTTCTGATTATGCACAAATCTTTCAAAAATTTAGCATAGGATGGAATCTGTTTAATAGCAGATAACAAAGGAATATTCACTTTGACCTCTTTAAAGACATCTAAAATTTCAGAATTTTGACTCAATTTCTTTGGAGGATTTAAAGCTTGAGGAAAAGGAGCAGGAAAATGATATTCAGTTGATTCATTCAAGTTGGACATGTTAAGTTCATCATTATTCTTAGGTTTTTCAACTTCCTTACGTGAAGGTGTGTTGTTAATTATTTTACCACTTCTAAGAGTAATGACAGACTTTACATGCTCAAGTGAAGATTCACAAGAATTGGCCCCTTTTGGATTTGGTTGAGTGTTGGCAGGAAATTTTCCTTTTTCATTAACAGCCAAAAAGTTAGTCAACTTGGAAATTTGACTCTTAATTTCTTTATTTTCTTCAACCAATTGACCAAGCAAAGTATCATACCTTTGATTTTGCTTCTGTTGTTCATGCATAAATGTGTGAAGAGTATCGCTCAAAGATGGCCTAGCATTGAATGCATTAGGTGCTTGAAACTGATTATTGGAAGAATTCATGTCACTTACCCGAGGATGTGACTCATTGCTCCAACGAAAGTTTGGATGATTTCTTGTTGCTGGATTGTAAGTGTTGGAAAAAGGAGAAAATTGTTGTTTGAAGTTTCCAACAGCAGCACAACGCTCCTCATAAGCTCCTTTCATTTCCTGAAAAATTGGGCAATTTTTAACAGTATGACCAATCTCATAACAATAATCACATACTTGATTGACATCAGCTTGATAAACAGGTTGAGGCAAATTTGATTTTTCCATTTTCAAAGCAGCTATCTCTTTAGTCAAAACCTCAAATTTTAATTTCCAATCATCTTCTTCTTTTAATTGGTAAATTCCTTTATTAATAGAAGATGTGGCAATTCTTGAACGATCAGTGGTCTCAACTAGACTGGGGACAGTCCATTGATGAGCTTTTTCAGCAATTTCTTCCAAAAATTCTAGGGCATCATCAGGGTATTTTTGCATAAAATTTCCATTACACATAGACTCAACAAATTGGCGATCACGGGGGAGAAGTCCCTCATAGATATAACTAGCAAGACGCCAGTTTTCAAAGCCATGGTGTGGGCACAAATTCAAAAGCTCTTTAAATTTTTCCCAAGTTTGGTACAAAGTTTCATTTTCTTTTTGAGAGAAATTTGAGATTCTTTTCTTAAGAGCAATTGTCTTGTGATTTGGAAAATATTTGTTAAAAAATGCTTGAGTCATTTCCCCCCAAGAACCTATGGATCTAGCCCTTAATGAATACAACCAACTTTTAGCCTTTTCTTTTAAGGAAAAAGGAAAAAATTTCAACCTTATGAAATTAATCCTATCAAGTTGAACATTGTAAAAAGTGCCAATTGCTTCTTCAAATTCTCTAACATGCACATAAGGATTTTCACTTTCCATGCCATGAAAAATAGGTAGTAACTGAATCATTCCAGGTTTGAAATCATAATTTGGCATGTTAGGTGGAAACATGATGCAAGATGGATTTGGTGCACGAATAGGATGCAAAAATGTCTCTAAAGTTCTAGGTGCAACTACTTCTTCTCTCATTTCATCATTCACAATCTGAGCATTAATCTCTCGTTCATTATTCAAAATTTCTTGTTCATCATTCACAATTGCTGCCATGCTTTCAGATTTGTTGGATATTTCAGTTGAAGAAGTTGAAGCAGAATGTTCTAAATTAACAGTTTCAAGCTTTTTAATAAATCTTCCTAGATGATCTCTAGGTCGCATAAAGTAAATAAATAAATAAACAAAAAAAAATTAAATAAAAATATATTAACAATAAGATGAAAGTTGGAAAGAGTGTACCATATGTGAAGAATTTCACATAACCAGCAAACCTCTGACCAAGGGGATCTCTGTACTCTTTGACAAGCCGCTCCCCGGCAACGGCGCCAATTTGTTCGCACCACTTGCAAAACCTAAGGGAGGTGTCGTATAGCAGTGTAGCTCGGAAGTCCGAGTGTCGTATCCACAAAGAGCAGTGTAAAGAAAATAACAGAGATGAAAAAGAACAAGTATGATTGAGAGGTAGATTTATGCAAGATTTGATTTAGAGAAAATTTAATTGATTAAAACACTAAGGCATTGGGGTTCCACTTTTAACATAAGCATGCAACTCTTATTAATTTGATCCACAAAATATTTTCCATTGTAGTTGTTCAAAATAATTAAAGCTCTTTTTAATTTCCTTTAGAAGTATTCTAAGCATAACTTGTACCATTGGCAACAAACTATCAAAAAAATAATCTTCATCAAAATTCTATTAATCTAAGTAATTCTCTTCTCTTTTAAAAGCATGAAAGTTTTTACTACACAATGGGAAAAACATGATTGAACCCATGAAATAGATTATCAAACATTCATCAATTAATTAAAAAGAAAACTACAAATTCCATTTGACTTTTATATTTTATTTAAATCCATATTAAATTCATAACTAAATCCAAAAATTAAACTGAAAACTACCAAGCATTGGAATATTGTCTCTATCCTAAAGCTTTAAAAAATATAATTTTGGAAATATTTTTTTATTGTATTTAATTACTAATATTAATAATATATTCAAAACAAAATCCGAAAAATATACCGGCAAATTCTATGCACTGATTGAGACAATATCTTGCCCGTTAAGGCCTGAAAAATGTAATTTTAGTTTTCAAAGTTCAAATGATAACAAAATTCAAACAAATTTAGAGACAAAGCATGGTACTCCTTATACTTTACATAACATAACCCTAAGGTTTATGTGATCCATTGGTGCCCATAAATTCAAAATTATGAAATCCATATTTTAGCCTACTATTGTAGAAGGCAATGTTGTAAGGAATCCATAGCAATTTTCGGTTCATTTTTCTCGTACTTGTGTATTTTTTTTAAATTATTTTAAAATTTAGGGTTTAGGGTTTAGGGTTTAGGGTTTTTTGAAACGACGCCGGTTTTCTCCCGCTGTTTTTGGTCAACTACATTAACAAAGACTAATTGAATTCGGTTTACGACGTCAGTTATAAAATAGCGACGTCCTTAGTGTTTACAACGTCGGGATTTTATAAAAACCGCTGTTGTAAGTAATTATTAGACGTCAATGTAAGTGTTGACCGTCATGGTTGAAAAACGCGGTACTTTAAAATTTTTGACCGCGACCTAAAATTTTCAGAATTTCCCTTTAACCCTCAAATAGTTCATTCTCTCTCTTCAACATAAATTTGTCTGAAAGTTTTCGTTCTCCTAGCTCTCTCTCAATATCCATGTAAGTACAACTCTAGTCCCTTTAATCCTAATTCTCTCAGTTCTCTCTCAAGCTTTTGTTATATTCTCTCAGCTCTCTCTCAAAGCATTGGGTACGTAGATTCTCCAAGATCTCTCTCAAAGCATTTGGTACGTAGATTCTCCAAGATCTCTCATTGGGTACGTAGATTCTCCAAGCTCTCTCTCAAAGCATTGAGTACGTAGATTCTCCAAGCTCTCTCTGAAGCAGTTGTTATATTCTCGCAGCTCTCTCTCAATATCCATGTAAGTACAACCCTAATCTCTTCTTAAATCCATAAATGTTTTCGTTGGTAGCTATATTAGGGTTTTGGTGTTTGCAATCTTGTAATAATTGCTCTCTGTTTGGGTTCTTTTATGTTTGTTTGGCCATGGGTTCTTGGAAAAGGAATGGGGATGGGAGATTTAAGCTTTTTTTTTTTTAACTACGACGACGGTTGAAGGATCAGACCGTCGTCCAAATGTTTATTATACGTCGGTTGTTCATTTACTCCCGTCGTCTGCGTTTTAAGCCGCAACTGGTAGCCTAAAGACGACTGTTTCTCCATTAAACGTTGTCTTTAGGCTACCAGAACACCGTTCAAATTTCTGGGTTTGGGTATCTTAATGACGACAGTGACTATAGATGCAGTCGTCGGAATGTATATTAAACGACGATTATTTTTTTAAACCGTCGTCTTTTCCATGTTTTATATTTAATTTTCATTTTGTTATCTGCTATTTGAATGAGGTAGTGTTTCATTGCTGGTCTTTCCACTTTAATATATATATATTTATATGAATTTGATAGAGTGTGAGATGGATAAGTCATAGATGCATGCGGATAGAAGATCGAAGGCATATGAGTTAGGGGTGGAAGGATTTTTGAATTTTGCGTTAGAAAATCTTGGAAATACAACTGAGATTCGTTGTCCATGTGTTAAATGTGGGAATATTCGATTGTTTGGGGTTGGAATTATAAGGGAACACTTATACTTTAATGGAATTGACCAAAGCTATAAGATTTGGAGATGGCACGGAGAACCTTGGGAATGGACTACCAATGCTAGTAGAAATGTGGAAGAAGATGAGCAAAGTAGGTTCAGTTATGTTTCTGAAGAATTAGGGAAGGATGATAATGATTTTGCCAATATTGGATCTGATCCTTATGAGTTTGCCAATGTGATTGGGGATGGCGATGAACCCTTGTACCCTGGTTGCAGTAAGTACACGAAGTTGTCGGCTTTGGTGAAGTTATATAATTTGAAAGCAAAACATGGGATGAGTGATGTTTGCTTTACAGAATTATTGATACTTCAAGGAGAATTTCTTCCAGAAGGAAATACACTACCTTCCTCTATGTACGAGGCAAAAAAGACTTTGTCTGCTTTAGGGATGAGTTATGAGAAAATCCACGCATGTTCCAATGACTGCATTTTGTATCGGAAGGAGTATGAGAATGCAACTAATTGTTCTACTTGTGGTATCTCAAGGTGGAAGGAAATCAAGGATGGGTTCTTGAAAGAGGGTGTGGCAGCGAAGGTGGTGTGGTATTTTCCTCCAATTCCAAGGTTTAAAAGGATGTTTCAATCACATAAGACAGCTAAGAGTTTGACTTGGCATGCTGCAAGAAAATCAGTTGACGGTTATATGTCTCATCCAGCTGATTCCCCGTCTTGGAAACTTGTTGATGAAAAATGGCCCGACTTTGGTAATGAGCCAAGTAACTTGAGATTGGCTCTCTCATCTGATGGATTCAATCCCCACAGTTCTTTAAGTAGCAGATACAGTTGTTGGCCAGTTATGTTAGTTACATATAATCTCCCACCATGGCTATGCATGAAGCGGAAGTTCATGATGTTGACTATACTGATTTCCGGTCCTAAACAGCCCGGAAATGATATAGACGTCTACTTAGAGCCTTTGATTGATAATTTGAAATCTCTGTGGGATGGGATTAGAGGAGTGTATGATGCCCACATAGGAGAATACTTTACACTCAGAGTTGCATTACTGTGGACAATTAATGATTTTTCCGCTTATGGAAACTTATCTGGTTGTGTTGTTAAAGGATATAAAGCTTGTCCAATATGCGGCGATGATACACCTAGTCACAGGTTGAAAAATGGCCACAAAATTTGTTACATTGGGCATAGAAAGTGGTTACCAATCAATCATCCATATAGGAGGCAACGTGCAGCTTTTAATGGGAAACCAAAATATGGCATGCCCCCCGAGCCATTAACAGGAGAAGAAGTGCTGCATATGGTTGAAGATATTAATTACATATGGGGCTCGAAAAATGGGGGAAGTGTTGGTGAGAATGATGGTGACAGAGTTTGTTGGAAGAAGAAATCAAAATTATTTGATCTCGAGTATTGGAAATACCTCCCTGTGAGGCATGCCTTAGATGTTATGCACATTGAGAAGAATGTTTGCGATAGTATCATTGGTACATTGCTAGAGATCCCTGGAAAAAATAAAGATGGGATTGCTGCTCGGTTAGACTTATTGAACATGGGGAAAAAAATTGATTTGCAACCCGAGTATGGAGAAAGACGTACTCGCTTGCCTCCAGAGCCTTGGAATTTGTCAAGAGCAGAGAAGAGAGCGGTTTGCAATTCTTTTTATGGTATGAAGGTTCCTGAAGGTTATTCTTCAAATATAAAAAATCTTGTATCTTTAAAAGATTCAAGACTTCTTGGCCTTAAATCTCATGATTGTCATACCTTGATGCAACAATTGCTCCCTGTGGCAATTCGTTCTGTTTTGGAGAAGCCTGCAAGGTATGCAATAACTCAATTGTACTTCTTCTTCAATGCTATATGTGCAAAGACGGTAGATGTTTCCAAGCTAGATAAGTTTGAAGAAGATGTAGTAGTTACTTTGTGTTTGCTTGAGAAGTACTTTCCCCCTTCATTCTTTGATATCATGGTTCATCTAGTAGTACATCTTGTCAGAGAAGTTCGTCTATGTGGGCCAGTATATTTTAGATGGATGTATCCGTTTGAAAGATATATGAAAGTGCTAAAGGGGTATGTTCAGAATCGTACTCGTCCCGAAGGTTGCATTGCTGAGCGGTATATAGCTGAAGAAGCTGTAGAGTTTTGTACCGAGCATTTATCTGATGTTAGTACAATTGGAGTGCCTTCAAGCCAGAATATGGGAGTTTCAAAGCCATTATCAGGTTGCACAATGAGCTTAGTTGATATGGACTTGTTGAACCAGTCACATCTATATGTCTTGGAGAATACGGAGGAAGTCCTACCTTATATCGAGTACGTATGAGTTTAATTTTTCATATATATGTAGCCATTTTAAATATTATTACTCCTTATATTTATCTTATATATAAGGGACCGTAATGCGTGTTTTTTACGTGTCAATTGTAGGGAACATATGATCCACATCAAGACCACTTATTCGAAATTTAGAAAGAGAACAAAGTGGCTACAAGATGAGCACAATAGCACTTTCATTCAATGGCTACGTGTTAAGGTATATATGTTATTGAATGACATATTCAACTTATTTTAATTTTCTTTCTTTCTATATATATGTTAGATTGAATTAATATATATGTTTAATTTGTAGGTTCAAAGTGAATTTAATGGGGAAGATTATAATGGCATATCAGAAAATTTGAGGTGGTTAGCAGCTGGTCCAGGCATGGTAGTGCCATCATATAGGAGCTATCTTATTAATTGTGTCAAATTTAGCACCAAGGCACAAGATGATGTGCGAACTGTCCAAAATAGTGGAGTTTATTTACTTGCACATACTATGCAAGTTGCTAGTGCCAAGGATAAAAACCCTATTGTCTCCAATATGGGTTTTTATGGGGTTATTCAAAAAATTTGGTATCTTGACTACCAAAAGTTTAGAATCCCAATCTTGAGGTGTGATTGGATAGATAACACTTCGGGCCTTGTAGTCGACGAACTTGGATTTACCCTTGTAGATCTGAGTAAAATTGGACATAGGAATGACCAATTTGTTATGGCTTCTCAAGTCAAACAAGTATTTTATGTTGACGACCCAATGCATCGTGGTTGGTCGGTAGTGTTATCAATGCCTAATAGAGAATATAATGATGTTATTGGTGATGATGTGCTAGGTGATATTAGAATTGAGTGTGAGCCATTTTCTAGAGGGATACCAAATGTTGACACATTTGATGACCTAGTGGGTGAGTTTGGGAGTGAGAATATTAGAGATGGGTGTGAAGATATATGGATTGATTGATTGGCGTAATGTATGACATTAGTTATGCAGTTAATTGTATGACATTAATTCATAGCTCTGTATATCATTTTAATTCCGATCACATTTTCATTCTGCAAGCTTTGGGCACAACAAATCAAAAATTAAAAAATAATCGGTTAAAGCTGAAAATACGACGGTCAAGTTACAAAAATCGCAAAACGAGACGTCTTAAAAACAACCAACGTCGGGTTTTCACAACCGACGTGGAATGACAACGTAAAAATGAAATAAAAACCGCCATTTGAAAAAGAAAACACGTCGGTTAATTATAATTCATTTCAAAACGGTTAATATTGTTGTTTTTACGTCAATTCAAGTAAATATATGTCATGTTATATGTTTTAGACGTCCGTTTTTTTATTTAGTGAACGTAGTATTTATTAACCACGGCGGTTTCTAAGTTTGACACGTCAGTTTTGTTTGATTTAGAGACGTTGATAAAACTATTTACGTCGGTTTTGTAGTTGTTTTTTACATTTAAAATTATTTAAACGTTTGTTTTTTACTAAACCCGTCGTCTATTATAGTCGAAAGATCTCTTTTTATGCTTTTATTTATCAAATCGACGTCAGTTTTAGTTTTTTTATGACGTGTAATATATTAACCGCGTCGTTTTTTTTGTGTTCAAGCCATCAAAATCATTTGCAACGTCTGTGGTGATATAAAGGGTCGTGGTTATTATTGTTTTTACGTCAGTTGAAGTAAATATATGCCATGTTATATGTTTTAGACATCCGTTTTTTTGTTTAGTGAACGTAGTATTTATTAACAACGGCGGTTTCTAAGTTTGACACGTCGGTTTTGTTTGATTTAGAGACGCTGATAAAACTATTTACGTTGGTTTTATAGTTGTTTTTCACATTTAAAATTATTTAAACGTCTGTGTTTAACTAAAACCGTCGTCTATTATAGTCGAAAGGTCTCTTTTTATGCTTTTATGTATCAAATCGACGTCGGTTTTAGTTTTTTTATGACGTGTAATATATTAACCACGTCGTTTGTTTTGTGTTCAAGTCGTCAAAATCATTTTCAACGTCTGTGGTGATATAAAGGGTCGTGGTTATTATTGTTTTTACGTCAGTTCAAGTAAATATATGGCATGTTATATGTTTTAGACGTCCGTTTTTTCATTTAGTGAACGTAGTATTTATTAACCACGACGGTTTCTAAGTTTTACACGTCGGTTTTGGTTTATTTAGAGACGTTGATAAGCATATTTACGTCGGTTTTGTAGTTGTTTTTGACATTTAACATTATTTAAACGTCTGTGTTTTACTAAAACCGTCGTCTATTATAGTCGAAAGATCTCTTTTAATGCTTTTATGTATGAAATCTACGTCGATTTTAGTGTTTTACTGACGTGTACTATATTAACCACGTCGTTTGTTTTGTGTTCAAGCCGTCAAAATAATTTTCTACGTCTGTGGTGACCGAAAAGGTCATGGTTATTTTTGTTTTTACATCTGTTCAAGTAAATATATGTCATGTTATATGTTTTAGACGTCAGTTTTTTATTTAGTGAACGTAGTATTTATTCACCACGACGGTTTCTAAGTTTTACACGTCGGTTTTGTTTCATTTAGAGACGTTGATAAACATATTTACGTCGGTTTTGTAGTTGTTTTTGACATTTAACATTATTTAAACGTCTGTCTTTTACTAAAACCGTCGTCTATTATAGTTGAAAGGTCTCTTTTTAAGCTTTTATGTATGAAATCTACGTCGGTTTTAGTGTTTTACTGACGTGTACTATATTAACCACGTCGGTTATTTGCCGTCGTTATTTCATGTATGAAAAGACGGCGGTTGATTTCTCGTCGGTTGTAAACCATGATACACGATGGTGGATTACCGTCGTCTATTTCGTTTTTTGTAGTAGTGAAAATTTCCAACTTCAAGTTGCAATCCATAGCAAATTTTAAAAATTAGAACATCTTTTCAATAGATCCAACTAATCCCACCACATAGTCTAAGCTATTTAGAATCAATTAGAAAAGAATTCACAAACTTCCTTTGGTGTAAAGTGAACCATCATAGTTAAGGAGACTCGACTAAAACCCTTACCTCTCACCCCTTTTATGCATACTTCACATACTTATAGAATCATTCACTTTTTTTTTTTTTCCCAGTAACAGTAGTGGTTGTACAATGTCGGCTCCCTTAAGCTTTCGATCCAACCCGTGTAGCGAGTGCTAGGTCAATGTCTCCCAGACCACTAGGGCTTTTAGGGAACTAGGTGTAGAACACCCCTAAGGACTTATTAACTCAAGCTGGAAAGGCTACAAAACCAACTAACCACCCTGCCCCATGCCAACACTCTACCGTTTGACTCGAGAATCACTGCTGATTAGGCCTAAAATTAAATCCCACCCCCAAACTTAAATCACACATTGTCCTCAAGGTGTGGAAAAGAAAATAAAGAAGTGAATAAAAATAGTAAGGCCTAAAATAAAACAGAAAAATAAAATGCTAGCACAAATAAAATAAAGAACCGAAGATAAATAAAATAGAAGTAAAAGATAATAAAAACAATAAAGAAAAAGGAAAGGAACACACCAGGATGGACGGCTGAATTGCATAATTGACTCAATTCACATGAAAAACTAGCTGTGCTTCAAGATGTAGTCATTGATTGGTCTGTCCAATGCGTATTGATCTCGAGCCAAGAGCCAAACGGCTCTCCACTTGCCGTGCTGCAAACTTGCCCACTCACAAAGCCATCTGACTTCTCACTTGAGTATTGCATTTTTGAAATATGTGGGTTAATTGGAATGTCTCAGGACAAAAACAAAACCCACAATGGTAGCGTAGCCTCTTGACACAATCAGAAAAGCAAGTGGGCCTACATGAACTTGACCAATTAATGACTATTGCTTCATTTCCCTTGCCTCGCTCATCAGAAACGCATGGCCTTGATATTTTGCTTAAACCGTCAAAACCTAAAGCATGCCCTCTGACCCCAACGCAAAATTCCACACTCACACCTGCGCAAATATTTCTTTTCTCAAAGAGTTCTTCGTGATTTCTTTCTAAAACCCAAAAGCCTGTTCTCTTTTTTAGCCTAGGTAGACCTCTGTTGGCGTTGAAAAGCATCGTTGCTTTGGGTATTTCAAAACCATCCATGTCCAGCAGTGCCTTCATCTCAACTTTCTCTCTTTGCAGAGCAAAAAGAAACCAAAGTCGCTCTCTTGTGGTTTGCTCAAAACTCAAACCCTTCCCTCTCTCACCTACGCCCATGATCTATTTGGCTCTCTCTGGCGAATTCCTTCTGGCAATCTCGCAGCAGACCACTGTCGACTTTCAACTTCCAGCGCACAGCAGCTTCTCCATGCTCTCTAAACGCTACACTCCATGTCGTTTTGCACCCCATACCCGTGGAAAACGGTAGATCCCTCCTCCACGTATGTTAGTATTCTTTTTTTTTCGTTTCAGAGATCTAACATATGCATTTGTTTCCATCTGTGTGAGGACACTCGGAGCTCCGCGAATGTTGGTGTATCTATAGGCGGGCAACCCCCAAACTTGCTAATCCACTGGTCTCTGCAAAAATTAAAAAGGGAAGATCTGTGCATCTCGTAGGTATAAGATTGAATCCATATCCCCAAACTGTCATCTTTGAGTGAGCTCATGGTAATTGCTTTAACTTCCAGCATAGTGTAGATGTGTTGATGTTAATGTAGACTTGCTACTGGGTACATGATTCCAGTTGCTACTAGGTGCATGATTTCAGTGTAGGATTTTCTGATTTTGATGCTTGCTGCTGCTGATGATTGTCCTGCATTGAATCAAATGTGTTAAGAGTAGAAAGAAAATAAAAACAACTAGATAAAGAAAACAGCAACAAATATATATATATATTTAAATAAAAGAAGTAAAGAGTTTAGAAAAATTGGGTTGCCTCCTAATAAGCGCTTTATTTTAAGTCTGTAGCTAGACATTGTAGAAGCCCGATGGTCAAATCTCTGGTTCCTTCAGAGTCAAAGACTCGTTTGCAGTGTCAAAAGGTGTCTCCACGTAGTATTTCAGCTTGTGACCATTCATTTTGAATGTGTTTCCTTTAGCCTCATTAGTTATTTCAATTGCCCCATGAGAAAACACTTGAGTCACCAGGTAGGGTCCAGTCCAGCGAGACTTTAATTTCCCTGGAAATAACTTGAGCCTTGAACTGAATAACAGAACCTTTTGCCCTGGTTGAAATTCCTTCCGCAAAATTGGACTGTCATGTAATGCCTTAGTTCTTTCCTTGTAGATGTGAGAACTGTCATAATCCCCCTGACGAATTTCCTCTAGCTCATTTAACTGCAATTTTTGGCTTTTCACTTTTCCCCTGCTGAGCAACTTATTTGTATTTGAACTTGCATGAAAGCTGTCTTGAACCATATTGTCTACCACATCAATGCGCATACATTCCTTCTGTTCAGCAGGACGTTTTGCTGCTTCAAACAAATTAAAAACCACAGATTGGTCTTGAACTCGTAAAGTTAATGTCCCAGCTTCCACATCAATTAAAGTCCTAGCTGTTGCCATAAACGGTCTCCCCAAAATAATAGGTGTTTGAAGGTCTTCGTACATGTCTAAAACCACAAAATCTGCTGGTAGATAAAGATTATCAACGTTAATAATTAGATCTTCAATAACACCTCTTGGATAAGTGATTGAACGGTCAACCAGTTGAAGTATTATAGATGTAGGCTTTAAATCTCCTTGTCCCAATTGCTAGAAAACAGAAAAAGGCATCAAATTAATACTTGCACCCAAATCAATTAAAGCACTTTTAAAATCATAATTTCCAATAGTACAAGAAATATTCAAACTCCCTGGATCTTTTTTCTTAGGTGGCAGTTTGTGTAGTAAAACTGAGCTGCACTGTTCTGTCAAAATGACTTTGTCCAAATTTGCAAGCTTCTTTTTGCTGCTGCAAACTTCTTTCAAAAATTTGGCATATGACGGAATTTTCTTGATTGCATCCAGCAATGGAATGTTGATTTGAACCTTGGATAATGTATGCATAAAATCCTTGAGCTGTTGATCTCTTGCTTTAGGAATTAGACGTTTAGGATAGGGCAGTGGAGGGTCATAGACATGCTGTAAAACCTATTTTGGGACAGTTTCAGGATCTGCCAAATTATGTTTTTCTGCAATTTTGGCAGGTTCTGTAGCTGCAAAATTTTCTGCATTATCCTCCACTGCTAGCTGCTCCTTTTCAATGCTATTTACACGATTTTCATAGCTTTTTCCACATCGTAAAGTCCGAACAACGTTGCACTCTTCACGTCCTCTTGGATTAGGCACTGTTTGACTAGGAAATTTGCCTTTTTCTCTCTTTAAAATCTGTGCAACTAGCTGTCCAAATTGTTGCTCCAAACTTTTAATTGAAGCTTCAACATTTTGGAATCTTTGGTTGCTGCCCTCTATGAATGACTGAGTTGTTGCTGCCAATTTAGCAAGTTGATCATCCAAAGTTGGTTTGGAAGGAGCAAATGGTCCTTGTGCATGCTGGAATGGTTTTGAATTTGTTTGATTGTCACCCCATTTGAAATTAGGATAATCCCTCCATCCTGGATTATAATGAGTTGCATATGCATCATTCCTAGGCCTTTGATAGCTGTTCATCATATTAACATGTTGCTCAACAAGCTCTGGGTAGGATTCTTTATGCGGGCAGCCCATTATATCATGTGTAACCATGCTGCAGATAGTGCAAACTGTTGTTGCAGGTGGCTGCTACTGTGTGGAACTTGCTATTTGTTGCAAAATAATGTCAAACTTTGCATCAATTTTCTTCTCCATTTTTTCCATTTGTGCAGACATGTTGGGAGATCCTGTTGATAACTCAAAAATTCCCCTCTTCTATGAATGTTCCACTGCCCATTGCTGAGATTCTGTAGCCATCATCTCAAATAATTCAAAAGCCTCTCTTGCTGATTTATTTGACAACGATCCTCCAACTGATGCGTTCACATGACTTTTGGATGTAGGATTAAGCCCATCAAAGAAAATATTAATTTGTGTATCTGCATCAATATTAGCATGTGGACATTTCATGTACATCTCTGTATATCTCTCCCATGCTTCATGAAACTCTTCATTAGGCTTCTATGTGAATGTCAAAATCTCCCTCTTGTAATTCAATGTCTTGGATGCTGGATAATATTTGTTCAAGAATTTTGTGTGTAACTGCTGCCAAGTAGTAATGCTATTAGCTGGTAGAGTGAATAACCAAGTTTCCGCCTTGTCCTTCAAAGTGAATGGGAAAAGACGTAACTTAATAGCTTCATCAGAAAAACCCTTGATCAAAATGTTTTTGAAACCCACAATGAATTTTGCAATATGTATGTTCGCATCTTCATTAGGCAGCCCACGAAAAGTAGGTAGAATTTCAAGCATATGGTGCCTGATCTCGAATGATTCACCATCTTCTTGTGTAGGATACACAATTAGGGACATCATTGGCATGGGCAGCCAAAGACTCTCTGAGTGGTCTGCCTGCTTCAGGCCTTGCTAATGCCATGTTACCCTCGTTCACAAAATCGGCAAACAAATTATGCAGAAAAGTGTCTTGCAATGAACAGTCCCACGCCTAATTGATTTCTCTGAGCTGTCTGTGCAGTGTGCGTTCTGGTTCTGGATCAAACTGTGCAATCTGTGCAGTTTCTGATCTGGTCTGAACCATGCAATTTGCAGAATCTGAAACAAAAACGAAACAATTCAATTATAATTTTTTTTTTCGGACGAAAAATAAAAATCAGAAAAAGTTTAAACAAGAATTAACTAAGAATATGATAAAAACAAATTAATTGAAACAATCCTCGGCAACGGCGCTAATTTCTTGATATGATTTTTAGTACCTGCGCAAAGAGGGTTAAAGTCACTAAAAATACTTGCAAGAATACAAGGTAGTTGTAGTATAAATGCTCATGCAAGGTCGTTGTCCCTAAAGATTGTTTGACTAATTTGTAATTAAACTAACTCTTAGTTAATAATTAAAATAGATTTTATCAAAGAGTTGAATTTTATGAATTAGAAAAGATTAAATTAACAATAAAAGAAATTGAAAGGTTGGGAAGTTGAAGAAAAACAAGTTTTTTAAAAAAAACCAATTAATAAAAGCACTAGGGGTTTAGCCATCACCGTCACAATCCTATGCAATTCTATCAATTACTTATGATTTGCACATGCCATGTTTTGGCCTCAACTCTCCTCCAAAACCGGCCCAAGATTGGTTGTTTTAAAGATAAAAACATTCTGAACACTTCTCCAAAAGGTCACGAACCCATCTGATGTCATCTTGGGCTCCAAACCGTCACTATTCCAGCACCGCGCACTGCTCTTTTATTTTATTGCCAGAAAATAATCACTTGGTAGAAAAATCTGAAATTTTGATACGATCAAGCTAAGTGACTCACGAACGCCCTCCAATTGGAATTACTCCAAAATTCGTCCATTTGATTATGTTTTGCTCCAGAGGAAGTTGAAAGTCCTATAGTGGAAATATAATTCAAAGTATCAAAATTCTTCCAAAATATACTAAGAATGTGATTAAATATATGATATAAAATATGCCCATCACCAAGCGAAATGCATAAACAAAAAATATTTTTGAAGCATCATGCAATCTATTACTCAAGCTCATGACAAGCGAATTTCCCATTCCATGCTCAATTAATCATTCCAGCAGACCCTTTTCCACAAAGCAAGTGCTACAAACTGAACACTATTTACCTCATAGTAACCTTTTTCACACAAAAAAAACAAACAAACAAAATCCCTATGAGTTACACAACATCCTTACAGACCCATCATACACATGTTTATGTCTATCCCTATAAAAGCCCAAAAAATAAACAGTTATCCATGACCAAGCTCTAAGCTCATAAAAAAGAAACCAATGGTGCTTTTCTCAAGCTTTCAACAGCCTTTGATCTTACGTATTAATCATGCGGTTACAAGCATGCGCATATAGTTCAACAACAATCAAAAAGGGTTCAAGAACGTAGCACACGCAAAATATACGTCAAGCATGGCAAGTCAAGCTCATGCCAAAGGAACGCTTAAGCAAATGCCCAAGCAGCATGCAGTTTACCCATGGCAAGCAAAATTCTCGTTCCATGATCGACACGCTATTCTCATGGCAAGCAAAAGTCTCTCCCAATAATACAAAATTCAAGCATTGCAAAACATGCATTCTGTCAGTTTCTTAACAGCCCTTTTCCTCACAACATAAAAGAGAGTCCAAAATCAATCAAGCAGGTTTCCACAATATTCCTACAAAGTCAAATAAAGAACTCATGAATCTAGAAAATGGGCAGAACAACTATAGAAAGACCAAGATTGAAGCTCAAATGCCCAAGTTACGAAGCTGGTGCGCTCAGAGCTTCCAGCAACTTGCCCAAAAACTGACGCAAACCCTGCCTTTTCCAACAACTATGCAGTGGGTACTCTCTTCAGCGACAACAAAGATTGGATAGGTCGAGAAGTCTAGCGATTGGCTGCCAAAACAAGAAAAGAAAAACCCTAGGAAGATGAAGAACCAAACAAACCCCTCAATAGGTTCAAGAAATTGCAAGGGAAAAGGGCATACCTTGTTAATCTCCTCAAAGGATAGCCTCAGATGCACCAGGAAAGGAGAAATTGGGAATTTTTTTGGAAGAAAAGTCTGCACAGAGACAATCTCTTCCAGCAACGGCAAGTGGGACCCTATGTTCCTGTACCCATCAGACAAATCTCTCTCTGATGCTAAACTTGTCGGCACTTAGCTCCCACACCACAAGCCAAGCTCTGATTCCCAATGCCAAGCTCATATAGTCTATGTATCAACTCATGCAACCATGTCATAGAAATTTAAACATCGCTGGAAGAGCCGCCGGAAGAGTGGCTGGAAGAAGAACAGAGCCAGTCGTAGAAACCCAAACACCACCGCTGGAAGAGCCACTGCAAGAAGCACAGAGAAGAAGCCATGCTATCACAATATCATGCCAAATTGTCACAGTTGCAACAAAGGGATATCCCAAGTTCAACACGCCATGCAATGACCCAAGCAAATACTAAGAAGGCCATGCTGCAAGAGTTTTTGCAGCTTATGCCAATCAAATTTTTATTTATTTTTAATGATTATGGTGCACTTGGGGGCTGAGGAAAGAATTCATTGTAATCACCACCACCAGCAATTCCAAAACCCAAATGAGCTTAAAAATCCATTATTACCAAAACCACTATTCTTATACCAAAAATATCCTTGAAATTCCAATTATGTCACTATGACCTCCAAGTTCGCCATCACTTGTTGTTGTAACCCAACACATTTGCTGCAGTAACCACATGCAAAGCTCAAGCTTCAATAGCCAAGCCCAAGCTTTTGGGTCCTAAAACATGCTCACAACAGCTGCAACAAACAATATCTAAAGTTGCCCTAATTGATATGCTCCAACGCCTCAAGCACTTTCTAAGTCTTGACCATTCCAATGACCAAGTTTAAGAGTCAAAACCAAAAGGCCTTTGGGATGTCTCAATTGCCACAATTCCATAATCAAGCATCAAGCCTTATTCAAGAAATCCAAGCACTATGCTTTACTCAAGAAGGAAAACATCTCAATTCATGGCAAATAGAAGGAAAATACTGCAAAGGTAGTGCTATGATACTGCCAGAAGAACCTAAACGCTATCAAGATGAAGTTTCTTTTACCAAGCAATCAAAATTTTTGAAGTGATGTTAAGCTTTCAAGAAAGAGATAAAAGTCACTATGCAACGCAACAACCAAAATATGCTAACAATACCCAGATCAACACTCAATTCCAAGAGAAAGGAATGCCGAATTCTCGCACAAGAGCAACATGCCAAGCAAAACTTATACACAAGCTTTCCAACCATTCTAGCTAGAACATCCCACCTTTAGAAAATCACTATAAATCAAGTTTACATCCAACAAATCCCAAACTTTCCATAGTAGAACTAGACATACCAAGCCTCATTTTTCCAAAATTTCATTGCATTTAGAGCTAGGGAATCATGCCAAATAGATTCCCGAAACAAGCCATGCAGCGGGAACTACACTACTCCAGCAGCTTAACCCTTACTTTAAAATTTCAGTGAAAATTCATTTCTGCTTCAAGTAACGCAAGACCAATTCCAACATAACCATTGAGAAGTCAATTTTCATGTCTCAAAGGCTCCAACTCGGATTCAAAAAGAAACATTTCAAAAGTTCAAAAAGCATCCAGCAAGCTACTTTGAGTCATTTTCACAAACACTTAGCATGCATTACTTAAGTAAGCTTGTGTGAGGTTTGTTTGTCACCCAGTTAAAACCTGAAGTCAAAAGCTCAACCTCAGAATTCGATTTATAGTTCACAAATTATGGGGAATACAAAGGAACTCAAGCATTCAAGCTTAGAAAGCAAGCGTGCAATAAGGGAATCAACATCATGTACATACTTCAGAAAAATGAAGGCAGAGAACACTACAATGGTTGGATGATCCTTAATTTTATGAACAACACACAACACACTGTCGAGTAACTTTCATGAAGCAAGCGAAATCATCCGAGCATCACAAGTTCAAAAGAAGTGTAGAAACCGAACCTGCAAAAACTCACCAGCCATGGATGAACACAGAAGATGCAGAATAACTTTGAGGTATCAGAGAAATTCAAAAAATTCTCAAATTTTAACAGGCTAAAGTACTCGAGCAGATGAACAACTTTTATCAAGGAAGTTTTTTGATACGAGCTTCCAAAATCTGACTTATGTATCGATGACCAATACCCATAGGTTTGGGTCTTGAAGAAGAAGAAGAAAGATGAGAATGAGAGAAAATCAGAAAATAAAGCAGGCCATGCCAAATGAAAGGAAAAGAGAGCAGCAACTTGCAAATAATTTGAAAAAAAAAAAATTCAAAAGGAAAGGTAAACATAAATGCCCACATGAAGGCCAAGCCAGTCAAGGAGACAACGTGCCCAGCTCTCTTATGTTCTCTCAAGCCCGCATCTCTTCTTCAACCCACCATTCACCAATACAAGCATTTGTGAATCAATCCACGCAAACCATGCAACTCAAGCATTTCACTTGATGCAATCATTTCCAGCAAACTAAACCAGATATCACAATATCAAGTTTTTCAAGCAATACAGTCATCATAAAAATGAAAATGTTAGAACTTGGCAACTCTAGAACATGCAAGTGAAAGAGCTTTCACCTTCACAAACCTTGTTACAGCCATCCATGCTATGAGAGAAACCCAGAGGGAGATTGTGGACACAATCAAAGAACTAAAAAGTTTAGTCTCTAAGCCAAGCAATGAAAACGAAAGACCACCCCAAGAAGAGTCTGTTGCTGCCGGAAAGGGATCTGAACAAAAAGGGCCATCTTTTGTCACTCACGAGGATGTTATTGCCATGTTGGAAAAGAAATTAAGCTGAAGTCAAGAGGATTGGAAGTATGTTCTTTAGCCATCGTATCCATCAAGCCTACTCCAGCAGCCGTCTCCTAAAGGTTATGAGGCCCCAAGCTTCATTCTTTTCTACGGAAGGAAAGGAAGCCCGAATGAGCATGTCAACTGCTTCATCGACGCTTTGGGAACACACGCTAGTGATCATAATCTCCGTCTCTGGGAGTTTTCAAAAAGCCTTACCAATCGTGCTTATATGTGGTACACAACATTGGCACCATGCTCCATTTGCTCTTGGGAAGATTTGGCGGGCAAGTCACGACAATTTTGCTTCCATACCACAAGCCTCTCTTGCCAAGCTAGAAAATCCATCTGTAAGTTGTTGTTATTCTCGTTGGTGAAGGTAACCAACGTGTTTCCTAAGGCTTCACTACCCTTTCAAAACACTCTTGGGGCTTGATCTTCGAACTCGGACACAAGGGGATAATTTCACCAGTTCGCTCCTTACGACAGCCTAGCCCACTTGTAACTGCCAGAAGCAAAAGTCCCCTACAAGTGTCAAACTGGATGAAGTTGTAAATGTTTTTTTTTTTTAAAAAAAAAGAGAGAATTCATTCATATAACCAAAGATGTACAAAGAACGACATGATACAGTGGCCATGTTAAAATCTTCCTAGCACAACCTCATGGGACAAACCCAAGGAAACGAAAGAGTACCACACATGTCATGGTGTAAAAAAAGAGTCCAATTTAGGTCACTTTGGACCCTTACAATAAAAGAACAAATCAAAAATGAAAACTAACACATAGACCTCCGATGAGAACCGCAACTATAGACCAACACAGTAGACCCACATGAAAGGACTGCAGAACATCCCAATTGCCAAAAGAAGAATTCTATGAACAAAATCATAGTCCTTTGACACCCACACAAACTGCAAGGCATACCATAGAAGAAACCAGGAGAGAACACGTAGGAGGAACACATAAACAATAGTAAAAGGACCCCTGAGAAGAACTCCACTTCAACTCAGAACCGAACAAAGAAAACCTCCTATGACCAAGCATAGTTCTTTGGTCGGTGCAGAGTAGAGAAGAGCACCATATCCCAACAACTACCACCAACGTCGTTGCTGTTGCAGTCGTTGAAACAGAGACAAAATATTAGCCACTAGGTATCACAACTCTCTCGAGGAGAGAAACAATCCAGCGTCACCACATAAACAACAATAAAATGACCCATCAGAAGCCATCTAGAACACTGCAAAATTAATATAAAAAAAACAAACAGACAAACAGACCTAGATCCAAACAAATCTAGACTATCTAGGGAGGAGAAGAGGGGATAAGAGGAAAGGAAAAGATGGGAGAAAAAGAATGGGAGATGAGGAGAGGAAGGGGAAGATGGGTGGAGAGGAGGAGGGGCAGTGGCCACCTCCCCTCTTAACTTCCTTGCGGTTGGAAAAGGGGGAGCAGGGTGCAACTAGGGTTTTAAGTTTGAACTTTTATACAAATAAATTAATAAACTACAATTTTTGTACATGAAAAATAACAATTTTGTAATAAAAACAGTAATTCTCCAATACCTAGATATAAAAAATCACATTCTCATCAAATAAAAATCATAAAATTATAAATCCCAAAAATAAACTATAAAATAACCATAATCTATATAAATTTTTAAATAATCATAATCAATATACATTTTAACAAATTTAATCATCTCCTCTCCGCTAATTGCTTAAATGAACATTAAAAATTTAATAGCAGTTGTAAATTTATAAAAGACAAAATTAGGCTTTCAAAAAATATACCCAATTGCAGTCCCAGACACACACAGATTTCAAACATTACAAAAACCCAGGAAATGTAAAAGAGAAAATTTTATAATAAAAACAATCCAATATTGTATGTCAAATATTTATAAAAAAGAATTGAAAATTTTCCGGTGAATTCAAGCTTTATCCTAACCTAAAAACTATTGAAGAATATAAGTCCCACATCGGAAACTTGACTAAAGAAAATACAATATATAATGAATGGTTCCATTACTAAAATCATCAAGGCCTTTTGTGATAAAAACTCCACACCTATTGGGCTTTGTAGGTGGTTAAGTTGAGGACAATATCGGTGTCGCTAGTAGTGGACCCCTGCCCGTATCTCTGAAATTTTACATGGTATAGAAGCGGGTTGATTGATTAGGCCTGATTTGGGCCTTTACCTTTACCCAATATGTGGTGTTCACATGTTGGGCTTGAATGTTTACCCTTACCCAATATATGGTTTTCATGTGTTGAACTTGAATGATTGACTCCGATGTGGACTTGGCTCTACGCGTGGCCTATTATGTGGTGGTCCCACGTGAGGGGGCGTGTTGAAGAATATAAATCCCACATCGGAAACTTGACTAAATAAAATACAATATATAATGAATGGTTCTACTACTAAAATCACCGAGGCCTTTTGTGATAAAAACCTCACACCTATTGGGCTTTGTAGTTGGTTAAGTTGGGGACAATATTGGTGTTGCTAATACTAGAATCCTGCTCGTCTCTCTAAAATTTTACAAAAACTACTCAAATATTGTCAGAGAATTTAATAATCAAAACTCACACATACAATCTAAACAAAAACAAAAGATGTTGAGAATATCAGTGATGAAATGATCACTTATGATGAAGAAGTTCATATGAGAAATATGATAAGTGATGAAATGGTTTGGGCAAGAAATGGATGGCTTTCGCCCGAAATTGCTCAAGTTCGTCGAAGATGGCTGAGTTTCGTCGGAGGTTATGGAGGCTCAACGTTGGGGATGAAGATTGAAGGAGACGACTGCGACCTAATCTATCGGGGTTGGGTTGCGCTTGAACGTAGCTTATTCGAGTTTATCCCATAGTTTTCATAAGGGGTGGGCAAGGTCCAATTCTCCCTAAATCGGAACCAGCACTATTTAATTAAAAAAATTATTCATTCCAATACGGCTCAATTTCATGCAAAAAGATGTGATTGGGCCTAGAAAAGATAGGTGATTTGAAGAAAGATTAGTTATGGGCTTAGAAATTTAGCAACCGGGTTAAATATTTATTAAAAAATTAAAAAATACATAGTTGGTCTGATTCAACTTGATCAAGCTTTTTCACTACAAGAATCAGAACTAAAACTATACAAAACAGCGATTTTTGGTCAACCCAATTTTTCTCGGCTTAGTTTTCCGGTTTTTTAGTTTGAATGTACACCCCTAGTTTTTTTTGGGGGGTAATCCTACTAAAATTGAGCCTGACATGATTAGAATTTAGAAGTAATCCAATCCAAGTGAACTTGGGCCACCAAACACAGGAGTAGGATTCTAGATCCAATCAGTGTTTCTATCCATCCACCAAATGCAAAAACATAAATAAATAAATAAATAAATAATCTTGTAACGAGGATATCACTATTTTGTTATCCTTGGCCAATAATGCAATGACAAGTAGAAGAATTATCCCCTGTGTCATTGCGCTATTGGTCGGGGATAGGGATGGCAAAAATCCCCGCGGGGTCGGGTCCCTATCGGGTACCCGCCCCTAACGGGGGAAGATTTAGGGGAAAATCAGGGGCGGGTATGGGGATCCCCGAATTTTAAAAATCCCCGGTTGGAGATGGGCCGGGGATGGTATCGTTATCCCCATCCCCGAACCCGGCCCGATTAGTGATATATATAATTTTTTTAATTAATGAATATAGAATATAGAATATATATTTCAATAAAGCAATTGGAAACAATTCATGATTTTCTTGTTTGGCCAAGAAACATATGAAAATTGTTTTTTTATGTGTTCTCCCTGTTATTAGAACCTCCTTCCATTTCATATTGTCTGATGTAGCTACGTTGCTGGTGCTATAGTGCTACTAGTTTTTTTTGTTTTCTTGATCTTTTATTTTCGTAGGTCTTTAATGTATTTTGTTGTTGTTAATTTTAGTAGTAAAATAAGAATTTTGCGACAAAATATTTAGTTTTGATTGTGGAATATATGATTTCTATTAGTTTGTCAAATTGTTTATATGATTTTAAGTAGTTGAGTTGAATTTTATGGTTTAATTGAATGTAATTGAGTTTTTTTTTTTTTTTTTTTTGTCAAAATTGAGTGTAGTATATTTTTAATAAATAAAAACCGGGGATTCGGGGCGGGTTTGGGAGACAACCCCCCGACGGGGATGGGGACGGGGATTCCCCGAAATTTCTTATTGGGGATTGGGGCGGGGACGGGTGAGGGGATGGGGAGCGGGGACGGGGATGGTATTGCCATACCCGTCCCCGAACCGGCCCATTGCCATCCCTAGTCGGGGATAACAAAAAGTGTTATCCTCGTTGCATGAAAGTCTCTCTCCGCCGAATGGGGCCTTTGTAGTTACTTATAAAGATCCAAGTACTAATGCTGGGGTTCAAGTAGGGGTAACACTATTCGAGAGGGCTCTAGTGATTATATTTTGTAAATTAAAAAAAGGGGCTAATAATCTTAAACATGTTAAAAATGGTTTGGTGTTCCAAATTTTGCTAAATAAAGTGCATAATAATTAGTAGAGGCAATAGGCGATTAACATAAAACGTTGAAAGACAACCAGAAAAATAAGATAATAAATGAACCCCTGCCCGTATCTTTAAAATTTTACAAAAACTACTCAAATATTGTCAGAGAATTTAATAATCAAAACTCACAAACAATCTAAACAAAAACAAAAGATGTTGAGAATATCAATAATGAAATTATCACTTATTGAACATATGAGAAATATGATAAATTATCACTTATGATGAATAAGTTCATATGAGAAATATGATAAGTGAAGAAATGGTTTGGGCAAGAGATGGATGGGTTTCGCTGGACGTTGCTCAAGTTCGTCGAAGATGACTGAGTTTCGTCGAAGGTTATGGAGGCTCAACGTTGGGGATGAAGATTGGAGGAGACGACTGCGACCTAATCTATCGGGGTTGGGTTGTGCTCGAACGTAGCTTATCCGAGTTTATCCCATAGTTTTCGTTAGGGGTGGGCACGGTCCAGTTCTCACCGTTAATCAGAACCGGCACTATTTAATATAAAAAAATTATTCGTTCCAATACGGTTCAATTCCATGCAAAAGGAGGTGATTGGGCCTAAAAAAGATAGGTGATTTGGAGAAAGATTAGTTATGGGCTTAGAAATTTAGCAACTGGGTTAAATATTTATTAAAAAATTAAAAAATACATAGTCGTTCTGGTTCAACTCGATCAAACATTTTCACTACAAGAATCAGAACTAAAACTGTACAAAACGACGATTTTTGGTCAACCCAGTCTTTCTCGACTTAGTTTTCCGGTTTTTCAGTATGAATGACCCCTACTAAATTGAGCCTGACAGGATTAGAATTTAGAAGTAATCCAATCCAAGCGAACTTGGGCCACCAAACACAGGAGTAGGATTTTAGATCCAATCAGTGTTTCTATCCATCCACCAAATGCAAAATAATAATAATAATAATAATCTTGTAAATTAAAAAAAGGGGCTAATAATCTTAAACATGTTAAAAATGGGTTGGTGTTCCAAATTTTGCTAAATAAAGTGCATAATAATTACCAGAGGCAATAGGAGATTAACATAAAACATTGAAAGACAACCAGAAAAATAAGATAATAAATGACAATAGCACCTATTTTTCCTACTTTTTTTTTTCTTCTTTTTGGAACAAATTATTAACATAAATAATATATAACTTTGAGTTAGACCACCTGAGTGGCACCACTGGATGGATATCTTTGACCGTGTAACGTATCATCGGAGTAAAGCTCATGCCTAGTAACATCATACTTCTCCCCATCACCCCACAATGCATATGCCTCTTCTCCATGCACTGCGTCATCCCCAATCAGCAATTGTTCCTCCGGCATGCGCAACGGAACTACACACCGTAAGACTAGGCAAATAATGGAGGTGACCACAATATTCCATCCAATGATAAATAGGGCTCCTACAATTTGTTTGAGGATTTGCATTCCTCCAGAGCCTCCGTACACACCTCCGCGTGAGTTTGTGACATGAGACCACTGGTCTATAAGTCAGTACTCTTTTCCACTAAGCTAGATCCATTGACCGTTTCGTAGATTAAAGTAACTTAAAGTAATTTAGACTATGATTTCCATAAAATGTTATTAGAAAAACTAAAAATAAAACATCACATCCGTCACATTTCATATGTTCAATTTTGTTTTTGTTTTTATTTTTGATGTCCACATCTATATGGTCCACTCTTGTTAAGTTTTTGTTAGTCTCACCATAACGCATCCACGCTTCATTAATTCTCTCAGCTCCTAGTCATGTCAACTTTTTGTCGTTTCCTAACCTGGAACTATATATATTGATAAATATTGTGATCCATATATTAGCCACCAGGTATCACAACTCTCTCGAGGAGAGACACAATCCAGCATCACCACACAAACAACGATAAAATGATGACCCATGAGAAGCCATCTAGAACACTGCAAAAATAATATAAAAAAAACAAACAGACCTATATCCAAACAAATCTAGACTATCTGGGGAGGAGAAGAGGGGATAAGAGGAAAGGAAAATATGGGAGAAAAAGAATGGGAGATGAGGAGAGGAAGGGGAAGATGGGTGGAGAGGAGGAGGGGCAGTGGCCACCTCCCCTCTTAGCTTCCTTGCGGTTGGAAAAGGGGGACCAGGGTGCAACTAGGGTTTTAAGTTTGAACTTTTATACAAATAAATTAAACTACAATTTTTGTACATGAAAAATAACAATTTTGTAATAAAAACAGTAATTCTCCAATACCTAGATATAAAAAGTCACATTCTCATAAAATAAAAATCATAAAATTATAAATCCCAAAAATAAACTATAAAATAACCATAATCTATATAAATTTATAAATAATCATAATCAATATACATTTTAACAAATTTAATCATCTCCTCTCCGCTAATTGCTTAAATGGACATTAAAAATTTAATAGCAGTTGTAAATTTATAAAAGACAAAATTAGGCTTTCAAAAAATATACCCAATTGCAGTCCCAGACACACACAGATTTCAAACATTACAAAAACCCAGGAAATGTAAAAGAGAAAATTTATAAAAAAAATCCAATATTGTATGTCAAATATTTATAGAAAAAAAATGAAAATTTTCCGGTGAATTCAAGCTTTATCCCAACCTAAAAACTATTGAAGAATATAAGTCCCATATCGGAAACTTGACTAAAGAAAATACAATATATAATGAATGGTTCCATTACTAAAATCATCAAGGCCTTTTGTGATAAAAACTCCACACCTATTGGGCTTTGTAGGTGGTTAAGTTGGGGACAATATTGGTGTTGCTAGTAGTGGACCCCTGGCCGTCTCTCTGAAATTTTACATGGTATCGAAGCGGGTTGATTGATTAGGCCTGAATTGGGCCTTTACCTTTACCCAATATGTGGTTTTCACGTGTTGAACTTGAATGATTGACTCTGATGTGGACTTGGCTCTACGCGGGTCCCATTACGTGGTGGTCCCACGTGAGGGGGCGTGTTGAAGAATATAAATCCCACATTGGAAACTTGACTAAATAAAATACAATATATAATGAATGATTCCACTACTAAAATCACCGAGGCCTTTTGTGATAAAAACCTCACACCTATTGGGCTTTGTAGGTAGTTAAGTTGGGGACAATATCGGTGCTGCTAATAGTAGACCCCTGCTCGTCTCTCTAAAATTTTACAAAAATTACTCAAATATTGTCAGAGAATTTAATAATCAAAACTCACATACAATCTAAACAAAAACAAAAGATGTTGAGAATATCAGTGATGAAATGATCACTTATGATGAAGAAGTTCATATGAGAAATATGATAAGTGATGAAATGGTTTGGGCAAGAGATGGATGGGTTTTGCCGGAAATTGCTCAAGTTCGTCGAAGATGGCTGAGTTTCGTCGGAGGTTATGGAGACTCAACGTTGGGGATGAAGATTGAAGTAGATGACTGTGACCTAATCTATCGGGGTTGGGTTGCGCTCGAACGTAGCTTATTCGAGTTTATCCCATAGTTTTCGTTAGGGGTGGGCAAGGTCCAGTTCTCACCCTAAATCGGAACCGGCACTATTTAATAAAAAAAATTATTCATTCCAATACGGCTCAATTTCATGCCAAAAGAGGTGATTGGGCCTAGAAAAGATAGGTGATTTGGAGAAAGATTAGTTATGGGCTTAGAAATTTAGCAACCAAGTTAAATATTTATTAAAAAATTAAAAAATACATAGTCGGCCTGGTTCAGCTCGATCAAGCTTTTTCACTACAAGAATCATAACTAAAACTGTACGAAACAGCGATTTTTGGTCAACCCAATTTTTCTCGGCTTAGTTTTCCGGTTTTTTAGTTTGAATGTACACCCCTAGTTTTTTTGGGGGGGTAATCCTACTAAAATTGAGCCTGACTTGATTAGAATTTAGAAGTAATCCAATCCAAGTGAACTTGGGCCACCAAACACAGGAGTAGGATTCTAGATCCAATCAGTGTTTCTATCCATCCACCAAATGCAAAAAAATAATAATAATCTTGTAATGAGGATATCATTGTTTTGTTATCCTCGGCTAATAATGCAATGACAAGTAGAAGAATTATCCCACGTGTTATTGCGCTATTGGTCGGGGATAACAAAAAGTGTTATCCCCATTGCATGAAAGTCACTCTCCACCAAATGGGGCCTTTGTAGTTACTAATAAAGATCCAAGTACTAATGCTGGGGTTCAAGTAGGGGTAACACTATTTGAGAGGGCTCTAGTGATTATATTTTGTAAATTAAAAAAAGGGGCTAATAATCTTAAACATGTTAAAAATGGTTTGGTGTTCCAAATTTTGCTAATAAATAAAGTGCATAATAATTACCAGAGGCAATAGGCGATTAACATAAAACATTGAAAAGACAACCAGAAAAATGAGATAATAAATGACAATAGCACCTATTTTTCCTACTTTTTTTTTCCTTCTTTTTGGAACAAATTATTAACATAAATAATATATAACTTTGAGTTAGACCACCTGAGTGGCACCACTGGATGGATATCTTTGACCGTGTGACGTGTCATCGTAGTTAAGCCCATGCCTAGTAACTTCATACTCCCCATCACCCCACAATGCATATGCCTCTTCTCCATGCACTGCGTCATCCCCAATCAGCAATTGTTCCTCCGGCATGCGCAACGGAACTACACACCGTAAGACTAGGCAAATAATGGAGGTGACCACAATATTCCATCCAATGATAAATAGGGCTCCTACAATTTGTTTGAGGATTTGCATTCCACCAGAGCCTCCGTACACACCTCCGCGCGAGTTTGTGACGGGCAAAAAGAGTGCACATAGTTCAGGCTCAGCGAAAAGCCCAGTTAAAACACCGCCAAGAAAACCGGCCACGGCGTGGGTGTGAAATACACCAAGGGTGTCGTCAACCGCGGATAGCAGTTTCCACCTCTTGTCCACTATCATCATGGTGAACCATGGCACACTGCCTGACATAACTCCCATAACTATAGCGGCCCATCCTTGAACAAGACCTAATTGATTTACATATATAAACAATAATATTGTATCAGTCTATGAACAAACAAAACTAAAATAAAAGCTAGCTAGTTAATATGGTTCATTAAATGATTGTGCAGGGTCAACACAACATGCCATGAGTCATGAGAGGTGTTAAAAGTTATACAATGCATCACATGTTACTTTACGTCTCCTTTGCACAAGGTTCCTATTTTCCCAAAAGTCACCTCTCTTGGTTTTTTTTATTTTTTTTATTTTTAGAAAGACATTTTTTATTGGGAGGGGCGATAGTATACTAAACTCACACACACTACACAGATGCTAGAACTACACTAGTAAGTCCTTTGTAAGTGACCCCTCTTGTTAAAAACGGGCTAATATATAGAAAAAGAAAAAGAAAAAGAAAAAAAGAGATGCAATATATTTAGAGAAAATGTTAGAGAACCATATGAGAATTTTTTTAGAAAATTAATAACTAGAACGTGGTCTGTGAGGGAACGTAAATGTAAGTAGTCAAATAAACTTTATTTTTCTGGATTAATTAACGGAAGGCAACGCGTTTTTGTGACAAGTAAGTAAGAATATTAATTTTGTTTTTATTAATTGGGATGATAAATATAAGTCAACTTTGCTTTTTTTTTTTGGGTCAAAGTTTGGAAGGGGGCAAGGAGTTTTCTTACACACTCTCACTGTTTTGCAAATCAAGATACTTTTCCACTAGGCTAGAACCACAGGCATAAAATTCAACTTTTCTTAACTTTGGAAAAAAGTCAACTTGAGAGGTTACTTAATACGTACCTGCAGCAGGAGTAATACAGACGAGGCCAGTGATCATTCCTTGTACAGCTCCAATGACGGAAGGCTTCTCAAAGAAGATGACATCGAGCCAAGTCCAAACCAATAAGCTCGTGGCGGCGCAGATATTGGTGTTGAGGACGGCCATGGATGAGTCCGTGTTTGCCGCGTACGGATCTCCCCCGTTGAAACCTGCCCATCCCATCCACAGCAACCCGGCTCCTGCTAACACCAGAAGTACGTTGTTTGGTGGAAATCTCTCCCTGTCCTTCTTCACCCTTGGTCCTACCTATTCATAACCACCATTTCATTTTCATCAATTAACAAACAATAATAACTAATTAATACTCTTATATATATATATATTGCAATAAAAGCAATAGTGTAAATTACAAGGAAGAGGGAGTTTCTCTCACACACACTATCAAAGTGTCATGAAGATTTGAACATGAGACCACTGGTCTATAAGTCAATACTCTTTTCCACTAAGCTAGATCCATTGACCGTTTCGTAGACTAAAGTAACTTAAAGTAATTTAGACTATGATTTCCATAAAATGTTATTAGAAAAACTAAAAATAAAACATCACATCCGTCACATTTCATATGTTCAATTTTGTTTTTGTTTTTATTTTTGATGTCCACATCTATATGGTCCACTCTTGTTAAGTTTTTGTTAGTCTCACCATAACGCATCCACGCTTCATTAATTCTCTCAGCTCCTAGTCATGTCAACTTTTTGTCGTTTCCTAACCTGGAACTATATATATTGATAAATATTGTGATCCATATACATTTGTAGGTCATCATCATTAATATTATAACTTCGTACCCAATTAAAATAATAATATTCCAACCTAGTAGACTTTTCATTCCTTCTTACACGTTTAAGGGGAATCTTGTATTCGAATCTGAAGACTTTTTGTTTCTTCTTCTACCTTTTCAGGGAATCTTGTAATTGAAACTCATCAATTTGATCATCCGATTAATTCTTCATGGAATATATATATATATATATATATATATATTTGTCCGTATAGAAAGTTAATATTTTTTTTTTCTAATAGTGTAACAAAGCAAAAAACCCACTAGTGTAACGATTTGTAAAGATCCTAAGTTCGAGTCCTAATACCCGTGTAGTGTATTTGAGTTTAGCCACTATTAAATCCAAAAAAGAAAACGAAAGAAATTAAAACCACTATTTTATAATTACAAGGAATTAATGCACTATTTAATCAATAATTACTAGGCCTGCAGACGTTGACTAATGGAGAGAAAGAAAACTAGCAATAGCGTAGTTAATTAGTTAGTTAATTTACCCAGTAAGCAGTGGTGAAGCCAGCAATCCCGGAAGAAAGATGAATGACATAACCACCGGAATAGTCCATGACACCCCAATGGAACAAGAACCCTCCACCCCACACGCTGAACGCTCCGACCGTGTACGAAAATGTAAGCCAAAGCGGCACGAACATCATCCACGCCTTGAAGTTCATCCTCCCCAGCACCGACCCCGCCAGCAATATCAGTGTAATGGCCGCGAACACGCACTGAAACCACACCATGGTCGCCATCGGGTACAAGGGTGTGGCCTCAGGAGTCTCCACAGTCTTGTGGTCACTGAAGTAGTGTGTGCTCTCGGGCAGAGCTGCCTGGTTGATGAGGAACTTCTGGCCCAAGGCAGTGCCAGCTTCGCCCCAGAAGCGTAGGAGCTTGTCCCCAAACGACATCCTGTAAGCCCACGACACCCAGCAGATTACGACGGCCGCAAAAGCGTAGAGGGCCATGAAAGCTGAGTTCACTGCCCATTTCTTTTTTACTATGCTTCCGTACAGGATGACAAGGCCCGGCACGCTTTGGAGACCGACGAGTGTGGCTGCTACCATTTGCCATGCGTTGTCCCCTTTGTTCAACCATACTGGCACTGCACCGGCACCTCCCTGGTACGCAACAGGCACGGGGTTAGGAGGAGGACTAGCAGCCATGGCCTAACTAACTACTTTCAGAGCTGCAGAGACTTGAAGAAGCCTTTTATTAACTATAAGTGAAGGGTTCGATTCTACGAATGCGATGTGTAGGGAAAGCCAAGATCCAAAATAAGGGTTTTATTCTTGACCAATTAACAGGGAGTGATAAGGGTTTTATTCTTGACCAATTAAAGGGGGATAAGGGTTTAAAAACCATAAAAATGGTAGGTGGAGAAGTGGAGATGGGGGTGAAGACCAAGTTGATGATTAGAGGAAAGGTCCTTTTTTGGTAAATAAAAATCGTCGTATTTTGCCTACAATTAACGATGGTTCTTACAAGCGTCGTCTTTGTCACTAACAAGCGTCGTCTTTTAAAAATCAAGTGGCCTTTTTTTTCTTCAGCGTGTTTTAAAAGACGACGCTTGTTAGGGACAAGCGTCGTCTTTTAAAAATCAATCTAACACTAGTAGTGTATAAGATGATATATCATGAGGGTTTTAAAAACACCGTCGTCTTTTAAAACATAAGGACGGTTTTAAGATGCACCGTCGTCTATTTTGTGTCGTGGTTTAACTATTTTGTAGTAGTGTCAAAACTAGGAATTAGACCAACTAAGCGAATAGTTGATCCGATTTCAATTCCTTGTTCCCAAATTCTTACTGATTCCTGACTTCCATCATTCCTTACATATAAACATGCCATTATATAGGTAAGGTCCATGCCTCTTTCTCTCTGTGACGTCTGTCCTCATAGCCCACGAGTCTACGACCATCGAGAGGTCAAGTTGGGCAATTTTTCCTGAGACTATTGTTTGAATGGGCCACTTCTTTGTCGGGCCTTTCCCTTAGACTTCATATATTTCCAAATGATCCGGCAAATTCATATGTCATGAAGTTTTTAAAGTTTTTAATTTTTAATTTATTTTATGGAGTTGCAGTATTTAAACTTGGTCAAGGAGATTCTTCATGTAGTCATCCTACTTGGACAACCTCTTCTATAGTGACCTCAAGTGCCTATGAACATTGGTTTGTGTTGAATCATAGCAGTAAGGAGGTAGATTCAAGATGTGGTTCTCAAGGAGGAGGGGCTCCTCTAAAACCCTCCATTCTTAAACCACGGGTTTATTTGGGTTTGGAACAATTCATTCCAAGGTTTGTCCCGGCTCTATGATAAGTACCTCTAGTTGCTTGAGCAAATTTTCGTACGGGGAATATTCGCGGGTTGATTCTTCACTCTTCGAGTTTCCTTCTCTCTTCTCTTCCTCGATTCTTGCGAAAAAGAACGGAGTAAATAGACCACACCTGAGGAGGTGTTGGCCAAAGACCCTCCGATCCCTAAGTCAGTTAAATGATCTTGAAAAAGATACTGAGATAACGGAAATGAGGGAAGTCTTCTCTCACGGGGAGAGCAGGGTGGCCGAAGCCGTTAAGAAGAGAGTGGTGTGAGAGAGAGGGCGTTTCAATGGTAGAAATCAGATTACTTCATGTGTGATGTAACCATGTATTTATAGTGCCCCTTGTAGGCTAGGGTCTATTTGGCCTGCGTCTCCCGAAGGAAGCTTTATTTGTAATTTCCTTGCGTCTCCCTGAGGACTCTTTTGGACAGCGGTCTGTTTGACCTATGTCTTCCGGAGAACACTTTATTTGTAATTGCCCTGTGTCTCTTGGAGGACGCTTTATTTGTAATTGCCCTGCGTCTCCCTGATGACGCTTTTGGATAGTAGAATGCTTGGCCTATGTCTCCCTTAGGATACTTTGGGTGTTTACCCATCGCTTGAGTAAAGGGTGCCTTTTACCCACTCTTACTTGACGGGTGCCTTCCTCTGCCGAGGGTTATTTTTCTTGAACACTTTTTTGAATGAAAAATTGAACTTTCTTCGAACTGAAGTGGAGTGGACTCAGTCATCTGCTGGGAACTAAGTTGCTTTCTTTTGTGGTAGTAGGACATCAATTGCTGCTGATAAGTTGCTCTCTTGTTCCCATTCTTCCTCGAGCAAGTCAAGGTTGGTCTTGATTTGCTCGAAATTCTGATCATTGCTGCCCATCTCGATGATCTTGGATGGAACAGTGATATGTGAGGAGGAATGATTACTTCAGTTCCATAGGCTAAGGAAAATGAAATTTCGGCAATTGGTCTCCTTTTGGTAGTGCAATAAACCCATAGAACTCTGGGCGGCTCGTCAACCCATTTTCCCTCTGTGCCTTTCAATTTTTGCGAAAAGAATTCGATGATCTGCTTGTCAATGAATTGCGATCCGCTGTCGGTGACTAGCATCTGTAAGCAGCCGAGTTGGCAAATGAATTAAATAATTAAATCAAAATAATTTGTTGGGTCGGGGTGTTATAGGTGTGAACCAATTGGTACTCCTATAAAACAAAATCATAGTTTGGAAGAATATCTAGATCAAGTTCCAACTGATAAGGGACGTTATCAAAGGTTGGTTGGTCGTTTGATTTATTTGTCTCACACTATACCTGATATTGCATATGCAGTAAGTGTTGTAAGTAGGTTCATGCATAATCCAAGTGTACGACATATGCATGCAGTAGTCCAAATTTTGAGGTATTTGAAGTCCGCACCAGGAAAAGGTTTGATGTTCTTAAAGTATGGGCATGTAAAGGTTGTGGGGTATATAGACTCAGATTGGGCAGGAAAGGGGATTAAGCGGAGATCGACATTTGGTTATTTCATGTTTATAGGAGGTGACCTGGTTACTTGGAGGAGTAAAAAGCAGTATGTTGTCTCTTTGTTGAGTGCAGAGGCCGAGTATCAAGCTATGGTGAAAGGTGTTTGTGAACTGCTATGGTTGAAAAGGCTTCTGGTGGAGCTGGGTTTTCCTACTGAGGATACTATGCAGTTGTATTGTGATAATTAGTAAGCACTTAAGATCGCTGAAAATCCAATTCAACATGATAAAACGAAACATGTAGAGATTGATCGGAACTTTATTTATGGGACATTGGAAGAGAAGATTATTGAAGTTCCGTATGTTAAGACTCTAAACAATTGGCGGATATGTTGACCAAGGCCGTATCAAATCAAGCCTTTACAGATTCACTTGTCAAGCTGGGCATTTGCGACATCTATGCACCATTTTGAGGGGGAGTGTTGGTGTGAATCACTGAATCACAATACGAATTATAGACAATTACCTTTATTATAATTGATTTGTAATTATAGGAATACCGGTTGACCGGGATTGTATTTATTTCTTTTTTTCTTATTGTAATTACTTTCTAGATAGGCTTGTATTTGTATCACTATAAATACCTCCTTGTGAGAAGAATAGAAATATACTGAATTGTTCATAATCCTAAATTCTATTTGAGTAGGCCACTATAGGCTTTGTTAAAACTTCGATTTACTTACACTAATTAAATATTTAATTCGAAAGACACCTTGTGTGCATGATAATATTGGTGTGATTGTGTTACAATTCGGTGTGGAATTGTTTACTTATATAATTGAGAGAAGTGTGGATTACTATATATATTATTGAAATTGAGAAGGATTGTTGAAGATTTTAATAATATAATATAAAATAATATAGAGAGAGAGTTAGTCAGATTCAATTTCTACACGGCAAAGAGTTTTGATTAATCAATATATTTTTTTGGCTAAATGGTACATGACATTTGGTAGTGTCCTTTGATAAAGTGGCGTTGCGCACTTTCAGATAAATTGAATGGATGGCTTCCTATTGTTCACAGAGCAAGATTTCAGAAACTTGTTCACACCATAATCAATCGAGCATATCTAGCACTAAAGTGACTAGCATCAAGGCAGACACGCCTTCTCCCCTGTCGAAGGAAAACACCCTTCTAAGGCGACCAACACATACCGAAGCTCCCGACTGCCGAACCTAGTCTCCAAGGACACGTGTCACCACCACAACGACTGGCACAAAGTCCCACATCAGAACTTTGTACAAGCCTCCCATTTCTACCTCCCTATAAATAGGGAACAGTACCCAAGACGAAAGGGGTAACTACTTTCTCACTTTTACTGTTACTCTACCAAACTTACCACTCATAGCTGACTTAAGCATTGGAGAGCCTTCGGCCGGCACCACACCGGTGTCCGAAGGTTAACGACTGCTTCTCCTACTTTGTCTTCTGCAGGCTCTTTCCTTGGCGAAGCTCCTCACCTTCTCCCCTGCTGAAGACGATCCCTTTCTCTCTAAGTTGACCCTCCCCAAAAGGAGCATCAACAATTTGGCGCCGTCTGTGGGAACCGACTTTTGAATCCTAACTCCCTCTACCAGCTTCGCTGGCTCCTTCTCCTATCAAGCCTCGTCCCCTCTTCTTCACCCCACATTCTGACATGCCGAGCGAGGCCATCATCGATACCCAGCGCCACACCCCCCGTGGGGAGTCCTCCCGAAAGAAACCTTCGGCAGAGGGAGATCTCCAGGCGGAGGTGGAGCGTCTCCGTGCTAGCGTCACGAAGATATCCGAGAACTACGAACAAATTCGCACAAAAAATGTGGAACTGGAGCACGACTGTCGAGCCCTAAAACGCAGTCTGGAAGGCAAAGGCCACCAATTCACCCAGAAGGACCACACCTAACTGAACCATCCACTTACCTCCCGTCATAGCGCTCCCATACAAAATAGGCCTGACAAAGTCAAGGGTCACCTCCACCCAGAGACAACCAAGTCGAGACTTCTCCATATTCCCCCGCCAAAAGACCAACCCAACGCCCCAGCTAAGGTCTATAGGGACTGTAGGCACCGTATCTCGGAGCTTCGACCAGACCCAATCAAAATTAATGTAGACCTCCACAACTCAAAGGTAACTCAACTTGGGCCCCTGCCGAAGCCCACCCAGGCAGCCACGACGGAAGAGGATGGGGACTCAGACGATTGGGAACCTTATAACCCTGAAGACTGGGAGACCCACTGTTCCGAAGACTTTGAGGAATGGGAAGACTATCCAACCCCACCTACGCAACCCTACAAGTCTTCGGCAGCACCTGCAGATTAAAAGGAGGAAGCTTAGGCCCCGCCCCCATCACACTCTGGTGAGCTTCCTCCAACGCCCTCCTCTTCCCTACCACGTCGGCAACTAGCCCCTCATCGTCACCCCTGGGGCGCTTCCCAGTAGCTTGCTGGCCACCCCCCTTCTCCGCCTTCTTGGCCCGAGACTCCCTCAACTGCCTCTGCATCTCAGCCTCATCAATATCCACCACAACCTTCGTGCCTCCCTTTATAACACCTGCCACTGCACATCAAAAGCTAAGTTAGTCACAATCACAAAAAGGAATTAGAAGACAAACACCAAAGGTGACCTAGGTACTTACTTCCTTGCAACAGTCCGGACTCAAACAGGTTCTTCTGAGTGACTAAGTTTCGGTACTCACGCTCGGTCTCTGACAACAGTGACCTCACTTCTCAACTTCCTCTTCTTGCTCCTTGGCGATTGGTCCCCACTTCACCGAACCTGTAGCAAAGGTTATATACTACTTAGCCATTTAAACTTGCACAAGCAACAATGGAGAACCAAGGGTAAACACAACAAGACAACAATTAATCTTAAAGGATGAGGCCAAGGACCTATAGATTGGAAGTGGGTAGGAATGTGTTTGGCAACGGTCTTCCTTGGTGGACACTTCCAATCACCATAGGCCAGGCACCACCTGTTCCTCCAGGACTTCTGAGTAGAAGGCATGTGACAGATAAAATAACCCCTCTCTTTTGCCTTTCGGCAATTGGCTTGTACCCAGCCAAAACTTCCCTGTTGCTTCGAAATTGAGTACAAGTACATGAACTGCTCAAATGTTGGCTCCCCTAACCCAACCAACCACCAGGCAATGTAAATCCCATGAAGAAGAATCGAAAAGTTGGAATTATATTGCCCTGGCGCATACCCCAACTTAGCCAAACATCATCTGCACCCAAGGATGAAACGGTAGTTTGAAGCCATGCTGGTACATACCCGTAAAAATCAACACAGAGCCCTCTGGAGGATATCTAACCACATCAGCTGCAGTGAGTAATCTCAAGCCTACATAAGGTGGAACACAATAATCTGTCCAAAGCTCGGCCAACTTTACTTTTGTAAGTGTATTCCGCTTCGCCAACGGGACACCAACCCGTATGTCCACTCCCTCTGAAGCTGAGGCCACGGCTACGCTCACGGAACCAGATGGTGATGCCTGATTACTCGAGCCCACCTTTGGTGTATATGGCAAGGCTAGAACCCGATTAGCTTTGACCTCTAACTCTTTGTAATTCCTCTACATCTCCTTATAGGCAGCTGACCCAGAGTCTACTGATGGCTCACCCCACTCACCCTCATGCACTACCATCCTACTCTCTATAACACCCTCTGTCTGGGAACTCTCACGTTCAGAACAAACATAAAGGCTTGGCTTTGACTGGGAACTCTCACTTTCGGTATCTTCCCCACCAAAGGCAGGGGGGTCATGGCTTTCTCTATCAGAATTTTTAGACATCTACAATTTGCAGAAACAAGAAAAAGGAACTAATGCACATGCAAGAAGGATCGAAACATATATTCAACAAGTTCATATCAATGTTCAAAGTGTTCAACAAGTTCTTGCTCATATTCAAGGTGTTCATCTTAACCTTCAACATGTTCATACAAAAACAAACATTTCAATTCGAAAAATCAAGGGAAATGATGTCTAACCTTGTTGGCACCACCACGGAAAACTCGCCGGAAATCTTTCCGATCACTACTCAACCACCAAGTCCATCGCCAGAAATCACCTTTTCTCCTCCTCACTTTTCTCAAAAAATTTCTCAAAGTCTCAAGTGTGAGGACTTCTCCACCCCAAGCTCCTTTTTATAAAGGCTCAAGGGTACCGACGCCTTGGTTCACGAGAAAACCCTAGCACCCTTTTAGCTTCCCTCTCAAAATCCTTGTACTTGCACCACAATTTCAAATTCAAAATTCAAAAAAAAAAAAAACGAACGAACGAGAATAGTGCGAAATGGCCTTGCAGAACGGCAAGGCCCGTGTAGAAACAATGGAGGCCCACGCAAAATGGGACTCTTGCCCGGCTCCACAGCCCAACTTAGCTTACCTGCCGAAGGTACCAGCTCCAATGGCCAGGCTCCTATCAAGGCCCGGCTCACAGCCCACAGCTATAATGGCCCCGCCCCTCCTTCAAAGCATAACCCGCCGAAGCTTACTCTGCCTTGGTACAAGTGCACGTCGAGACCCTGCCAAAGGTTAATCAAAATAAACCTCACATTCACAAAATGTAATAGCCATGCCTACCGAACGGAAAGGGCCGTGCACAGATTCGAGAATGGCGATTGGAATGAAGCATCCTTGCCAAAATTCACCAAATTGTACAAAGTCGTGCCAACAAATCCACAACCAATCACTTGTACATATTGAACCAGCCTTGCCGAACGGCAAGGACTGGGCAGAAGAAGAAAGAAGATGTTATGAACCCCGAACAACACTTACCAGTCCGTGCTGACACCACGAATAACTCGCACCCATCAAGCCGCACCGAAGGCTCTTGTCAAACGGCAAAGCTTGAACAGTTCGACTTAGCTAGGGGACTCGCGCTCTTCCTTTCCAAGGCCCTTATGGTTCAGTTCCAACCTCCTTGTCGAAGCCTGGGCTGTGCCTCCCCTATAAGTCCTCAAGAATCACAGATGTACATATTGCCAAACTTGCCCTCGCAGCCCAGCTCCCAGATCTGATTGGCAGCCAAGTTCCAACTGCCCAGCTCCACTTTGCCGAACGACAGAAGCCTAGCTGAACCCGGGAAACCGTGAGAGAACTTGAAGGCTCCTTCCTGAATTTGCCGAACGGTTTTACACCTTAGGAGCCTAATTTGTCAACGACCCCAATCGCGCCCTACAGCTCTCATACCTCCCAATTAAAGCCTACTGATCGGTAGGTATCAGCCAATTTTCTCTGCTGTTGGAAGCAATGAGGAAAACAAGTATGTCAGTCAAACTAACTGGGCATCAAGCTTGGAGGAGTGAAGAGGAAGAAGCACACCATACATTAGATGAGGATGACAAATCATCTAGTAACTACAATTCACGCAAAAGAAAAGACAAGGAGACGTACCCACCGTTGCCGTGCGAAGATGAAGTGTTCCATGCCATTCTTGATACAATGTTTTTCATGGTGCAATCAAACCTCTCAGGGCCTACAAAGTCCCTACTAGAGAGGAAAAAGGTGATCCTTGGTTCTGCCGTTATCATAAGTTTGAAGGTCATCCAACCACTGCTTGTCAAACTTTAAGAAAGATCTTGCACGCTGAGATACATGACAGAACTCTTGAGCTACCCTTTAATAGGCAGGCTATTGATGAAGACCCCTTGCCAAAACGAAGGGGAAAGGAGATGGCTGCTGCACCTATCCTTTTGTGTTGGCTTTTCAAATTTATTTCAAAACGAACTCCTTTTGTGTTTTCACCATATGCTTTCACAAATTTTAAAGAATGCACCACCATTATAGCATGCCAAGGTGTAAGGTGATATTTGCGATGAGAATGGAGTATTTTGGAAAAAGAAAAAAGCCTCTAGAATTCTTTCCTTGCTTTTACCTTCTTCTATTTTGGAAAACATGTTCTTTGAAAAAAAAAAAATAGAGAAGCAAACTTTTCTTTACAAAACTATGCCTCTCAACAGCAACTATACCAAGCAAAGCCACTTAGATGGGATCCCAAGCTATTAACAAGCACCATGCACAAGCAATATCATGTGTCAATTTGAAAAAAAAAAAAAAAAAGGAAGGACATGCTGTTAAGGAAAATCATTCTAGTCCCAATGATATTTGAAGAGAGTGTACGTGTTGGGGTGCTGTGAAAGAAAAATCAGATCACATAAGGAAGGCCTTGTAAAAACAAGCATAGAGGCAATGGGGCAAACACTTTTGGGATCTTGTAAAAATTGGCAGCATGTACCTTGCACCTACCACAACCCAACAATTCATGCATTTCATTAGTTCCAACCAAGCGAAGTGAACAAAACAAGCTGGAAATCATTATCTCAATGCATTCCATCATTTCCGACCAAGCAAAGCGTACAAAACAGGCCGAAACTTAATATCTCAACTGTGTTTCAAGGTACCAACAACATGAGCTTTTAGGCTCTTCAAAAAACAAAAAAAGGGTATAACTCAAGCCCAAATGCAGTCAACTGTGCTAAAGATCGATACACCCTGCGGTTTCAAAAAGAAAAGCTACTATGCACCAAGCCAGCTAGCCCCCCACAACAAAGAAATGCGACCTACAAGTCGACAAAAGGATATGAGTTAGAGAAGGATGTTGCTGGAAGATGTAGCCTTGTTAAATAGAATTTTTTGCAAACAAGGAGAATTAGGGTACCTCAACTATATAACGATGCAAGACTAAAACAGAACAGAAGAAGCGCAGAGAGATGATCCTTTCAATGTTTCCACCACGCACCAAGCACCATTATCAGTAGCTCATTTGTCTAGGAGAAGGTCTCGTAGCTTACGGCACTGGCTATCCAATTCGTGTTCCTTGAGGCTCAAAGCATTAATAACGACTCATGCTTAAGGGGATCGGGCTTACTCCTGCTACAAGCAGTCTGTGCTCCAAAAACAGCGTGTACTATAACTTCTTCTAAGTATCAAGCGGGAAGTCCACGCGAGGTCCTAATAAGTCACATGCTCAAACCCTTTCAGCACACTGTTGTAAGGTTGAAAACGATGTTTCCTTTGCAACCTTCAATCATTCGCAAAACATCTTCGGTAGTTGGGTCTGCCCACTCACAATCGAACCACTCTGGCCAGCCCTTAGTGATGCTGGAAGGGTATTGAAAAAAAGATCAAGAGGCCGCCGGAAATATGCATTTCTTCTATACAGCACCTGGAAATGAGAGTAGCCTCCAAAGTTTACCGAGTGCCTATGATCAAGTCTTGGCAAGTGTTTCTAAGTGGTGAATGTAGTCGTCTCTTCTTCAGCCCATCGTGCAAGGGGAAATAGGCCATCACGCATCACAAAGGTCGTTATGACTTATTATGTGAATCCCTGTGATAATTGCTAACAAAGAATATGCTACAAAAGGGCAAAGTATAAAGCTAGTTCTCTGTGTTAAAGCCAAGCAATCTCCACACTAGCATGCAAGCCATATGAACTTTATAGGCCAAGCAAAGCAAGCTATCTCACGCCAAGTGATAGGATTTTTAGTACTCACTGAAAATACTTGCAAGAATACAAGGTAGTTGTAGTATAAATGCTCATGCAAGGTCGTTGTCCCCAAAGATTGTTTGACTAATTTGTAATTAAACTAACTCTTAGTTAATAATTAAAAAAGATTTTATCAAAGAGTTGAATTTTATGAATTAGAAAAGATTAAATTAACAATAAAAGAAATTGAAAGGTTGGGAAGTTGAAGAAAAACAAGTTTAAAAAAAAACCAATTAATAAAAGCACTAGGGTTTAGCCATCACCGTCACAATCCTATGCAATTCTATCAATTACTTATGATCTGCACATGCCACGTTTTGGCCTCAAATCTCCTCCAAAACTGGCCCAAGATAACTTGTTTTAAAGATAAAAACATTCTGAACACTTCTCCAGAAGGTCACGAACCCATCTGATGTCATCTTGGGCTCCAAAAATGCAATAAAGGCCCAAAACGTCACTATTCCAGCACCGCGCACTGCTCCTTTATTTTATTGCCAGAAAATAATCGCTTGGTAGAAAAATATGAAATTTTGATACGATCAAGCTAAGTGACTCACGAACGTCCTCCAACTGCAATTACTCCAAAATTCGTCCATTTGATTATGTTTTGCTCCAGAGGAAGTTGAAAGTCCTATAGTAGAAATATAATTCAAAATATCAAAATTCTTCCAAAATATCAACCAAAATATACTAAGAATGGGATTAAATATATGATATAAAATATGCCCATCACCAAGCGAAATGCATAAACAAAAAATATTTTTGAAGCATCATGCAATCTATTACTCAAGCTCATGACAAGCGAATTTCCCATTCTATACTCAATCAATCATTCCAGCAGACCCTTTTTTATAAAGCAAGTGCTACAAACTGAACACTATTTACCTCATAGTAACCTTTTTCACAAAAAAAAAACAAACAAACAAACAAAATCCCTATGAGTTACACAACATCCTTGCAGACCCATCATACACATGTTTATGTCTATCCTTATAAAAGCCCAAAAAATAAACAGTTATCCATGACCAAGCTCTAAGCTCATAAAAAAGAAACCAATGGTGCTTTCCTCAAGCTTTCAACAGCCTTTGATCTTACGTATTAATCATGCAGTTACAAGCATACACTCGTGGTGCATATAGTTCAACAACAATAAAAAAGGGGTCAAGAATGTAGCACACGCAAAATATACGCCAAGCATGGCAAGTCAAGCTCATGCCAAAGGAAACGCTTAAGCAAATGCCCAAGCAGCATGCAATTTACCCATGGCAAGCAAAATTCTCGTTCCATGATCGACAAACAATTCTCATGGCAAGCAAAAGTCTCTCCCAATAATACAAAATTCAAGCATTGTAAAACATGCATTATGTCAGTTTCTTAACAGCCCTTTTCCTCACAACATAAAAGAGAGTCCAAAATCAATCAAGCAGGTATCCACAATATTCCTACAAAGTCAAATAAAGAACTCACGAATCCATAAAATGGGCAGAACTACTACAGAAAGACCAAGATTGAAGCTCAAATGCCCAAGTTACAAAGCCAGTGCGCTCAAAGCTTCCAGCAACTTGCCCGAAAACTTATGCAAACCCTGCCTTTTCCATCAACTATGCAGTGGGTACTCTCGTCAGCGACAACAAAGAATGGATAGGTCGAGAGGTCTAGCAATTGGCTGCCAAAACAAGAAAAGAAAAACCCCAGGAAGATGAAGAACCCAACAAACCCCTCAATAGATTCAAGAAATTGCAAGAGAAAAGGGCATACCTTGTTAATCTCCTCAAAGGATAGCCTCAGATGCACCAAGAAAGGAGAAATTGGGGATTTTTTTGGAAGAAAAGTCTGCACAGAGACAATCTCTTCCAGCAATGGCAAGTGGAACCTTATGTTCCTGTACCCATCAGATAAATCTCTCTCTGATGCTAAACTTGTGGGCACTTAGCTCCCACACCACAAGCCAAGCTCTGATTCCCAATGCCAAGCTCATATAGTCTATGTATCAACTCATGCAACCATGTCATAGAAATTCAAACATCGCTGGAAGAGCCGCCGGAAGAGTGGTTGGAAGAAGAACAGAGCCAGTCGTAGAAACCCAAACACCACCGCTGGAAGAGAGGCTGAAAGAAGAACAGAGCCAAGCTTGTCGTAGAAATCCTAACACCACTGCTGGAAGAGCCGCTGCAAGAAGCACAGAGAAGAAGCCATGTTATCACAGTATCATGCCAAATTGTCACAGTTGCAACAAAGGGATATCCCAAGTTCAACACGCCATGCAATGACCCAAACAAATACTAAGAAGGCCACGCTGCAAGAGTTTTTGCAGCTTATGCCAATCAAATCTTTTGTTGTATATAATGATTATGGTGCACTTGGGGGCTGAGGAAGGAATTCATTGTAATCACCAGCAACAGCAATTCCAAAACCCCAAATGAGCTTAAAATTCCATTAATACCAAAACCACTATTCTCAGACCAAAAATCTCCTTGAAATTCCAATTATGTCACTATGACCTCCAAGTTCGCCATCACTTGTTATTGTAACCCAACACATTTGCTGCAGTGACCACTTGCAAAGCTCAAGCTTCAATAGCCAAGCCCAAGCTTTTGGTTCCTAAAACATGCTCACAACAGCTGCAACAAACAATATCTAAAGTTGCCCCAACTGATATGCTCCAACGCCTCAAGCACTTTCTAAGTCTTGACCATTCCAATGACCAAGTTTAAGAGTCAAAACCAAAAGGCCTTTGGGATGTCTCAATTGCCACAATTCCATAATCAAACATCAAGCCTTATTCAAGAAATCCAAGCACTATGCTTTACTCAAGAAGGAAAACATCTCAATTCATGGAAAATAGAAGGAAAATACTGCGAAGGTAGTGCTATGATACTGCTAGAAGAACCTAAACGCTGTCAAGATGAAGTTTCTTTTACCAAGCAATCAAAATTTTTGAAGTGATGTCAAGCTTTCAAGAAAAAGAGAAAAGTCACTATGCAACACAACAACCAAAATATGCTAGCAATACCCAGATTAGCACTCAATTCCAAGAGAAAGGAATGCCGAATTGTCGCACAAGAGCAACATGCCAAGCAAAACTTATATACAAGCTTTCCAACCATTCTAGCCAGAACATCCCACCTTTAGAAAATCACTATAAATCAAGTTTACATCCAACAAATCCCAAACTTTCCAGAGTAGAACTAGACATACCAAGCCTCATTTTTTTTCAAAATTTCGTTGCATTTAGAGCTAGGGAATCATGCGAAACAGATTCCCGAAACAGGCCATGCAACGGGAACTACACTGCTCCAGCAGCTTAACCCTTACTTTAAAATTTCACCGAAAATTCATTTTTGCTTCAAGTAACGCAAGACCAATTCCAACATAACCATTGAGAAGTCGATTTTCATGTCTCAAAGGCTCCAACTCGGATTCAAAAAGAAACATTTCAAAAGTTCAAAAAGCAGCCAGCAAGCTACTTTGAGTCATTTTCACAAACACGCATGCATTACTTAAGTAAGCTTGTGTGAGGTTTGTTTGTCACCCAGTTAAAACCTGAAGTCAAAAGCTCAACCTCAGAATTCGATTTATAGTTCACAAATTATGGGGAATACAAAGGAACTCAAGCATTCAAGCTTAGAAAGCAAGCGTGCAATAAGGGAATCAACATCATGTACATACTTCGGAAAAATGAAGACAGAGAACACTACAATGGTTAGATGATCCTTAATTTTATGAACAACACACAACACACTATCGAGTAACTTTCATAAAGCAAGCGAAATCATCCGAGCATCACAAGTTCAAAACAAGTGTAGAAACCGAACTTGCAAAAACTCACCAGCCATGGATGAACACAGAAGTTGCAGACTAACTTTAAGGCATCAGAGAAATTCAAAAAATTCTCAAATTTTTACAGGCTAAAATGCTCGAGCAGATGAACAACTTTTACCAAGGAAGTTCTTTGATCCGAGCTTCCAAAATCTGACTTCTGTATCAATGAACAATACCCATGGGTTTGGGTCTTGAAGAAGAAGAAGAAAGAAGAAAGAAGAGAATGAGAGAAAATCAGAAAATAAAGCAGGCCATGCCAAATGAAAGGAAAAGAGAACAGCCACTTGCAAATAATTTTTTTTTTTAAAATTTCAAAAGGAAGGGGCAACATAAGTTTGCCCACATGAAGGCCAAGCCAGTCAAGGAGACAACGTGCCCAGCTCTCTTATGTTCTCTCAAGCCCGCATCTCTTCTTCAACCCACCATGCACCAATACAAGCATTTGTGAATCAATCCACGCAAACCATGCAGCTCAAGCATTTCACTTGATGCAATCATTTCAAGCAAACTAAACCAGATATCACAATATCAAGTTTTTCAAGCAATACAGTCATCATAAAAATGAAAATGTTAGAACTTTGCAACTCTAGCTCTGGAAGTATAGAGGAGAAGAACATGCAAGTGAAGGAGCTTTCACCTTCACAAACCTTGTTACAGACATCCATGCTATGAGAGAAACCCAGAGGGAGATTATGGACACAATCAAAGAACTAAAAAGTTTAGTCTCTAAGCCAAGCGAAGAAAACGAAAGACCACCCCAAGAGGAGTCTGTTGCTGCCAGAAAGTGGTCTGAACAAAAAGGGCCATCTTTTGTCACTCACGAGGATGTCATTGCCATGTTGGAAAAGAAATTAAGCCGAAGTCAAGAGGATTGGAAGTATGTTGTTTAGCCATCGTATTCATCAAGCCTACTCCAGCAGCCGTATCCTAAAGGTTGTGAGGCCCCAAGCTTCATTTTTTTCTACGGAAGGAAAGGAAGCCCGAATGAGCATGTCAACCGCTTCATCGACGCTTTGGGACCACACACTGGTGATCATAATCTCCGTCTCCGAGAGTTTTCAAAAAGCCTTACCGATCGTGCTTATATGTGGTACACAACATTGGCACCATGCTCCATTTGCTCTTGGGAAGATTTGGCAGGCAAGTCATGACAATTTTGCTTCCATGCCACAAGCCTCTCATGCCAAGCTAGAAAATCCATCTGTAAGTTGTTGTTATTCTTGTTGGTGAAGGTAACCAAGGTGTTTCCTAAGGCTTTACTACCCTTTCGAAACACTCTTAGGGCTTGATCTTCGAACTTAGACACAAGAGGATAATTTCACTAGTTCGCTCCTTACGGCAGCCCAGCCTACTTGTAGCTACTAAAAGAAAAAGTCCCCTACAAGTGTCAAACTGGATGAAGTTTTAATTTTTTTTTTTTTTTTAAAAAGAATTCATTCATATAACCAAAGATGTACAAAGAATGACATGATACAATGACCTTGTTAAAATCTTCCTAGCACAACTTCATGGGACAAACCCAAGGAAAGGAAAGAGTACCACACATGTCATGGTGTAAAAAAGAGTCCAATTCATGTCACTTTGGACCATTACAATAAAAGAACAAATCAAAAACGAAAACTAACACATAGACCTCCGACGAGAACCGCAACTATAGACCAACATAGTAGACCCACATGAAAGGACTGCAGAACATCCCAACTGCCAAAAGAAGAATTCTATGAGCAAAATCATAGTCCTTTGACACCCACACAAACTGCAAGGCATACCATAGAAGAAACCAGGAGAGAACACGTAGGAGGAACACATAAACAACAGTAAAAGGACCCCTAAGAAGCACTTCACTTCAACTCAGAACCAAACAAAGAAAACCTCCTATGACCAAGCGCAGTTCTTTGGTCGGTGCAGAGTAGAGAAGAGCACCATATCCCAACAACTACCACCAACGTCGTTGCTGCCGCAGCCGTTGAAACAGAGACAAAATATTAGCCACCAGGTATCACAACTCTCTCGAGGAGAGACACAATCCAGCATCACCACACAAACAACGATAAAATGATGACCCATGAGAAGCCATCTAGAACACTGCAAAAATAATATAAAAAAAACAAACAGACCTATATCCAAACAAATCTAGACTATCTGGGGAGGAGAAGAGGGGATAAGAGGAAAGGAAAATATGGGAGAAAAAGAATGGGAGATGAGGAGAGGAAGGGGAAGATGGGTGGAGAGGAGGAGGGGTAGTGGCCACCTCCCCTCTTAGCTTCCTTGCGGTTGGAAAAGGGGGACCGGGGTGCAACTAGGGTTTTAAGTTTGAACTTTTATACAAATAAATTAAACTACAATTTTTGTACATGAAAAATAACAATTTTGTAATAAAAACAGTAATTCTCCAATACCTAGATATAAAAAGTCACATTCTCATAAAATAAAAATCATAAAATTATAAATCCCAAAAATAAACTATAAAATAACCATAATCTATATAAATTTATAAATAATCATAATCAATATACATTTTAACAAATTTAATCATCTCCTCTCCGCTAATTGCTTAAATGGACATTAAAAATTTAATAGCAGTTGTAAATTTATAAAAGACAAAATTAGGCTTTCAAAAAATATACCCAATTGCAGTCCCAGACACACACAGATTTCAAACATTACAAAAACCCAGGAAATGTAAAAGAGAAAATTTATAAAAAAAATCCAATATTGTATGTCAAATATTTATAGAAAAAAAATGAAATTTTTTTGGTGAATTCAAGCTTTATCCCAACCTAAAAACTATTGAAGAATATAAGTCCCATATCGGAAACTTGACTAAAGAAAATACAATATATAATGAATGGTTCCATTACTAAAATCATCAAGGCCTTTTGTGATAAAAACTCCACACCTATTGGGCTTTGTAGGTGGTTAAGTTAGGGACAATATTGGTGTTGCTAGTAGTGGACCCCTGGCCGTCTCTCTGAAATTTTACATGGTATCAAAGCGGGTTGATACATTAGGCCTGAATTGGGCCTTTACCTTTATCCAATATGAGATTTTCACGTGTTGAACTTGAATGATTGACTCTGATGTGGACTTGGCTCTACGCGGGTCCCATTACGTGGTGGTCCCACGTGAGGGGGCGTGTTGAAGAATATAAATCCCACATTGGAAACTTGACTAAATAAAATACAATATATAATGAATGATTCCACTACTAAAATCACCGAGGCCTTTTGTGATAAAAACCTCACACCTATTGGGCTTTGTAGGTAGTTAAGTTGGGGACAATATCGGTGCTGCTAATAGTAGACCCCTGCTCGTCTCTCTAAAATTTTACAAAAACTACTCAAATATTGTCAGAGAATTTAATAATCAAAACTCACATACAATCTAAACAAAAACAAAAGATGTTGAGAATATCAGTGATGAAATGATCACTTATGATGAAGAAGTTCATATGAGAAATATGATAAGTGATGAAATGGTTTGGGCAAGAGATGGATGGGTTTTGCCGGAAATTGCTCAAGTTCGTCGAAGATGGCTGAGTTTCGTCGGAGGTTATGGAGGCTCAACGTTGGGGATGAAGATTGAAGTAGATGACTGTGACCTAATCTATCGGGGTTGGGTTGCGCTCGAACGTAGCTTATTCGAGTTTATCCCATAGTTTTCGTTAGGGGTGGGCAAGGTCCAGTTCTCACCCTAAATCGGAACCGGCACTATTTAATAAAAAAAATTATTCATTCCAATACGGCTCAATTTCATGCAAAAAGAGGTGATTGGGCCTAGAAAAGATACGTGATTTGGAGAAAGATTAGTTATGGGCTTAGAAATTTAGCAACCAAGTTAAATATTTATTAAAAAATTAAAAAATACATAGTCGGTCTGGTTCAGCTCGATCAAGCTTTTTCACTACAAGAATCATAACTAAAACTGTACGAAACAGCGATTTTTGGTCAACCCAATTTTTCTCGGCTTAGTTTTCCGGTTTTTTAGTTTGAATGTACACCCCTAGTTTTTTTGGGGGGGTAATCCTACTAAAATTGAGCCTGACTTGATTAGAATTTAGAAGTAATCCAATCCTAGTGAACTTGGGCCACCAAACACAGGAGTAGGATTCTAGATCCAATCAGTGTTTCTATCCATCCGCCAAATGCAAAAAAATAATAATAATCTTGTAATGAGGATATCATTGTTTTGTTATCCTCGGCTAATAATGCAATGACAAGTAGAAGAATTATCCCACGTGTTATTGCGCTATTGGTCGGGGATAACAAAAAGTGTTATCCCCGTTGCATGAAAGTCACTCTCCACCAAATGGGGCCTTTGTAGTTACTAATAAAGATCCAAGTACTAATGCTGGGGTTCAAGTAGGGGTAACACTATTCGAGAGGGCTCTTGTGATTATATTTTGTAAATTAAAAAAAGGGGCTAATAATCTTAAACATGTTAAAAATGGTTTGGTGTTCCAAATTTTGCTAATAAATAAAGTGCATAATAATTACCAGAGGCAATAGGCGATTAACATAAAACATTGAAAAGACAACCAGAAAATAAGATAATAAATGACAATAGCACCTATTTTTCCTACTTTTTTTTTTCTTCTTTTTGGAACAAATTATTAACATAAATAATATATAACTTTGAGTTAGACCACCTGAGTGGCACCACTGGATGGATATCTTTGACCGTGTGACGTATCGTCGGAGTAAAGCTCATGCCTAGTAACATCATACTTCTCCCCGTCACCCCACAATGCATATGCCTCTTCTCCATGCACTGCGTCATCCCCAATCAGCAATTGTTCCTCCGGCATGCGCAACGGAACTATACACCGTAAGACTAGGCAAATAATGGAGGTGGCCACAATATTCCATCCAATGATAAATAGGGCTCCTACAATTTGTTTGAGGATTTGCATTCCTCCAGAGCCTCCGTACACACCTCCGCGTGAGTTTGTGACGGGCAAAAAGAGTGCACATAGTTCAGGCTCAGCAAAAAGCCCCGTTAAAACACCGCCCAGAAAACCGGCCACAGCGTGGGTGTGAAATACACCAAGGGTGTCGTCAACCGCGGATAGCAGTTTCCACCTCTTGTCCACTATCATCATGGTGAACCACGGCACACTGCCTGACATAACTCCCATAACTATAGCGGCCCATCCTTGAACAAGACCTAATTGATTTACATATATAAACAATAATATTGTATCAGTCTATGAACAAACAAAACTAAAATAAAAGCTAGCTAGTTAATATGGTTAATTAAATGATTGTGCAGGGTCAACACAACATGCCATGAGTCATGAGAGGTGTTAAAAGTTATACAATGCATCACATGTTACTTTACGTCTCCTTTGCACAAGGTTCCTATTTTCCCAAAAGTCACCTCTCTTGGTTTTATTTATTTATTTATTTATTTATTTATTTTTTAGGAAGATATTTCCTATTGAGAGGGACTATAGTATACTAAACTCTCACACATTACACGGATACTAAAACTACACTAGTAGGTCCTTTATAAGTCACCCGTCTTGTTAAAAACTGGGTAAATAATATATAGAAAAAAAAAAAAAAAAAAAAAAAAGGGGATGCAATATATTTAGAGAAAATGTCAGAGAACCATATGAAAACTTTTTTAGAAAATTAATAACTAGAACGTGGTCTGTGAGGGAACGTAAATGTAAGTAGTCAAATAAACTTTATTTTTCTGGATTAATTAACGGAAGGCAACGCGTTTTTGTCCCAAAGTCCCAATTTTGGGACAAAAAGAAAGCGTATGGAATATAGATACGTGTTCAAATATCAGCCTGGAGTTGAATGGCATCTTTTTTACAAAAGATTTGGAATTTGGAAGAAAGAAATAGGCACCGACAGGCATGCAGCTATAGGCAGCCCCCACAGGGCCCACCAAGAGACCGTAAGCTTTTATCTCAATCAGTTTAGTCTATCTCAGATCGACGCGGCCTCATAATATTCGCATTCATTTTTGTCGGTCGTATTTCTACACATACCTATTATTATTTTTGACAAAATTCTAAATTATTTGGTCGTATGTTATATATTATCATTATTATTTGGATATAACAATATTTTAAACTGTTCTACTGTACGGAATGAGAATTCGACCGCAAGAAAACGGACTCATTGTTTTGACTAACTAACCTAATTCACTATACGTAGGTAATATTAAATTTGTTTTTATTAATTGGGATGATAAATATAAGTCAACTTTGCTTTTATTTTTTTTGGATCAAAGTTTGGAAGGGAGAGGGGAGTTTTCTTCACACACTCTCACTGTTTCGCATATAATTCAACTTTTCTTAACTTTGTAAAAAAGTCAACTTGAGAGGTGTAATACGTACCTGCAGCGGGAGTAATGCAGACCAGGCCAGTGATCATTCCTTGGACAGCTCCAATGACGGAAGGCTTCTCAAAGAAGATTACATCGAGCCAAGTCCAAACCAATAAGCTCGTGGCGGCACAGATGTTGGTGTTGAGGACAGCCATGGATGAGTCCGTGTTTGCCGCGTACGGATCTCCCCCGTTGAAACCTGCCCATCCCATCCACAGCAACCCGGCTCCTGCTAACACCAGAAGTACGTTGTTTGGTGGAAATCTCTCCCTGTCCTTCTTCACCCTTGGTCCTACCTATTCATCATCACCATTTCATTTTCATCAATTAACAAACAATAATAACTAATTAATACTCTAATGAGTATATATATATATATATATATATATATTGCAATAAAAGCGATAGTGTAAATTACAAGAGAGAGGGAGTTTCTCACACACACACTATCAATGTGTCATGAGAGTTTGAATTTGAGACCACTAGCCTGCAAGTCAATACATTTTTCCACTATGCTAGATCCATTGACCTTTTCGTAGATTAAATTAACTTAAAAGTAATTTAGACTATGATTTCCATAAAATGTTATTAGAAAAACTAAAAATAAAACATCACATCCGTCACATTTCATATGTTCAATTTTGTTTTTGTTTTTATTTTTGATGTCCACATCTATATGGTCCACTCTTGCTAAGTTTTTGTTAATCTCACCATAATGCATCCACGCTTCATTAATTCTCTAAGCTCCTAGTCATATCAACTTTTTGTCGTTTCCTAACCTGGAACTATATATATTGATAAATATTGTGATCCATATACATTTGTAGGTCATCATCATTAATATTATAACTTCGTACCCAATTAAAATAATAATATTCCAACCTAGTAGACTTTTCATTCCTTCTTACACGTTTAAGGGGAATCTTGTATTCGAATCTGAAGACTTTTTGTTTCTTCTTCTACCTTTTCAGGGAATCTTGTAATTGAAACTCATCAATTTGATCATCCTATTAATTCTTCATGGAATATATATATATATATATATATTTGTCTGTATAGAAAGTTATTATTATTTTTCTAATAGTGTAACAAAGAAAAAGCAAAAGACCCACTAGTGTAACGATTGTAAAGATCCTAAGTTCGAGTCCTAATATCCGTGTAGTGTATTTGAGTTTAGCCACTATTAAATCCAAAGAAGAAAACGAAAGAAATTAAAACCACTATTTTATAATTGCAAGGAATTAATGCACTATTTAATCAATAATTACCAGGCCTGCAGACGTTGACTAATGGAGAGAAAGAAAACTAGCAATAGCGTAGTTAATTAGTTAGTTAATTTACCCAGTAAGCAGTGGTGAAGCCAGCAATCCCGGAAGAAAGATGAATGACATAACCACCGGAATAGTCCATGACACCCCAATGGAACAAGAACCCTCCACCCCACACGCTGAACGCTCCGACCGTGTACGAAAATGTAAGCCAAAGCGGCACGAACATCATCCACGCCTTGAAGTTCATCCTCCCCAGCACCGACCCCGCCAGCAATATCAGCGTAATGGCCGCGAACGCGCACTGAAACCACACCATGGTTGCCATCGGGTACAAGGGTGTGACCTCAGCAGTCTCCAGAGTATTGTTACTGAAGTAGTGCGTGCTCGCGGGCAGAGCTGCCTGGTTGATGAGGAATTTCTGGCCCAAGGCAGGGCCAGCTCTGCCCCAGAAGGGTAGGAGCTTGTCCCCAAACGACATCTTGTAAGCCCACGACACCCAGCAGATTACGACGGCCGCAAAAGCGTAGAGGGCCATGAAAGCTGAGTTCACTGCCCATTTCTTTTTTACTATGCTTCCGTACAGGATGACAAGACCCGGCACGCTTTGGAGGCCGACGAGTGTGGCTGCTACCATTTGCCATGCGTTGTCCCCTTTGTTCAGCCATACTGGCACCGCGCCGGCACCTCCCTGGTACGCAACTGGCACCGGGTTAGGAGGACTAGCAGCCATGGCCTAACTAACTATTTTCAGAGCTGCAGAGACTTGAAGAAGCCTTTTATTAACTAAAAGTGAAGGGTTCGATTCTACGAATGCGATGTGTAGGGAAAGCCAAGATCCAAAATAAGGGTTTTATTCTTGACCAATTAACAGGGGGTGATAAGGTTTTTATTCTTGACTAATTAACAAGGGATAAGGGTTTAAAAACCATAAAAATGGTAGGTGGAGATGGAGATGGGGGTGAAGACCAAGTTGATGATTGGAGGAAAGGTTAGGCAACTTGGCATATAAAATTTAAGATTCTAGTTAGGGCGGCATTTGTCTTAATGCTGGGCAGTTTGACTTTTATAGATCAAAATCAACAACTGTATGCAGTATCTGTCCCGTAAATCTTTCCTCAAAAGAAGCAGAATCTTTCTTCATTACCTCTATCATATATAAGCTGACACCTGAATATTAATCTCAATTCAACGGGATATCCCTTCACTCTCACTCACTGAGGGCGAGCCTAGCGCAAACTAAGCTTGCCTACCATGTTCTTATATCATATCAAGCTCCAATAATAATACAACTCATCATATACCACAATTTTATATCTCTTTCTTTAACTCATACCACAATTCTATATACATTAATTTGTAAACTAATTTATATGGTAGCTTGAGTCGAACATCCACATCTCTTATTCAAAATTTTATTCTTTCAATTATTTTTAGTGATAACAAACATTAAGAAAACTTACTTGAAACTGAGAGAAAGAGGCATCAGAATCATTTCCAATTCCTTCTTTTCCTGCATTTACTAACACATGGGTATTAGAATGATTCCAATTTCCTACTTCTCCTGTGTTTATTTACACATACAAAATTTAAAAATAAAAGAAAAGAATAATGTAACTCTTATCACATTTGTATACCACATTTTCATACCACCTTATGTGGCAGATGAGTTGGACAATGATAAACACATAATTATTACAATTTCTATCCCTAATCTATATTTGTTAGTACTTTGTTTTAATTAATTTTGCACCAATTAGAATGTTACATTGCATTTTACAAATCCAATTGCACTTCATTGAAATAAAGGCTAATTCAATTGAATTCTCTAATTGGTAGCTCTTTCTTGTGCAACAGCCCAAGGAGAGAAAAGAAATGAAGCCCCAACTCCAGTCCATTTTCAGCAGTCAACTTGCAAGCCCCAAAATGCGCTCTTATACTGCTTAGATGAGAATACAATCTTCATGAAAGTTGATCCAATGGGTGTCTATTATAACATATCCAAATTTGAGTGCCATTGGATCAATATTGACACCTCAGGCCTTCACACTCCAAACATGGTTCAGAGAATTCGTTTTGGGCTGCTGTGGCATCATTTTTTGTGTCAACTCTTTTTCTGCGTTTTACCACACTTGGAAAGGATGGCTTAATCAACTTGGACTATGCACAGAAAACACATCATGGGAGGAGAGATCTTGCAGCAAATGCAATGATGGATAAAACAAGAGGTGCCAACCCATGCTAAAAGAAGAAAAGAAAAGGAAGATGCTGCCCGCACTAGAGTAAAATAGACAAAATTGGCAAAGTGGCAATTGGCTTGTCTGCAAGTGGAAGAAATATTCAATCAATGAATGGAATTGATGAAACAAATGCTACTTCCACTTTCCTATAAGTAGAGAAGTCCTCCGCAGTATTCAGATACACCAAGCTCACAATTTTCTCTTGAGCTCTCTCTCCTTCCTCCAATTCTTCTAGTTCTAAATTTCTGTTTTCGTTTTATTTTATGGGGAACTAACTCCCTAGCTAAGGATAGGGGGAAAGCTTTTAATATGAGTATGTAATTTTTATTAGTTTGATCCAAACTTAAGCTTTAATGTGATTTTGTTGTTTTTGTTCAAATGGAATTTGTAGTTTTCTTTTTTAATTAATTGATGAATGTTTGATAATCTATTTCATGGGTTCAATCATGTTTTTCCCATTATGTAGTAAAAACTTTCATGCTTTTAAAAGAGAAGATAATTACTAAAGATTAATAGAATTTTGATGAAGTTTATTTTTTGATAGTTTGTTGCCAATAGTACAAGTTATGCTTAGAATATTTATAAAGTAAATTAAAAAGAGCTTTAATTATTTTGAACAACTACATTGGAAAATATTTTGTGGATCAAATTATTAAGAGTTGCATGCTTATGTTAAAAGTGGAACCCCAATGCCTTAGTGTTTTAATCAATTGAATTTTCTTTAAATCAAATCTTGCATAAATTTACTTCTCAATTACACTTGTTCTTTTTCATCTCTGTTATTTTCTTTACACCGCTCTCTGTGAAAACGACACTCGGACTTCCGAGCTACACTACTATACGAAATCTTCCCTTGGGTTTTGCAAAGTGGTACGAACAGACAACCACATCAATTAAAATTAATGTAACATTTTCTTTTCTTTTATGATTTATTGACACTTTTAATTGATGTGGATGTCCACTTCATTTGCCACATACGGTGGTATGAGAATATGGTATACAAATGTGGTAAGAGTAGCATTACTCTAAAATTATAGGAGTTCCATCGTAAAATTTATAATCAAATATCCTCAAAACTAGGAATCATACCAATTAGGCGAAAAGTTGATCCGATTCCAATTCTTTATTCCCAAATTCTTATCGATTCATGACTTCCGTCATTCCTTATAAATAAACATGCCATTATATAGGTAAGGTCCATGCCTCTTTCTCTCTGTGGCGTTTGTCCTCATGGCCCACGAGTCTATGACCATCGAGAGGTCAAGTTGGACGATTTTTGCTAAGACAATTGTTTAATGGGCCACTTCTTTGTCCGGCCTTTCCCTTAGGGCACTTCCAGCAGCCCCCTAGGGCTAGGGCTAGGGGTGGAGAAGAGCCCAAAATGGGATTCCAGCAGTGCAGGCTTGCCCGGGCAAGAGGTGGGGTCCACGAGCTTGGGCTGGCCTGAAGGCAGGGGGAGCCTGAGTGCGAGCCCGAAGGCACGGCTAATGTCATTGTTGATGCCAGCAGGAAGGTTTAAATTTTTTTAAAAAATTTGTGACGCGCGCGTCAGCTTTCTGCCAACGGCTCTATGCCACGTGGCTTCTTTTGGTCCTTCCGATTTGTTTTGTCATCCAGTCCAACGGCCTGGAATTTTTCAAGGCAAAAAATTATGAAAAAAATTCGGAAATTTTTTTAAAAAATACCCAAAAAATACTGAATTTTTTTCTATAAATACCAATCCCTACTCTTCACTTTTAACAACAAATCCTCATACATCTCCTCCTTCTCCAACTATTATTCACTTTCTACTCAATATTTTTTTCACTTTCAAGTTTAATTTTTCTCTATCATTATGGCTTTTTCTCAAGAAATCGGAGGGGCATGGAGCATCATGGAAGATGTCTTATTGTGTGAGTGTTGAGTCCAAATTAGTCATGATCCCATATCGGGTAATGAGATGAAATTCAGTCAAATGTGGAAAAAAATTCATCACGAATTTGTTGAAAGATCGGGTTCCACCTGGACGGAAATGACATTGTCTAGTCGGTGGAAAATTCTCAACAAAGAGTTGGGGAAATGGAGAGATGCCCTCACAAAAGCGATGGATAACCAAAGAAGCAGGGAAAATCTCAGCGACGAGGTAAATTATTTGTAATTTTCATTTTATTAATTTTAATGTCCTATTAATTTTAATTTAAATGTTTCTTGCAATTTGTATATTTTGTTAATATTTCTTGTATTTCCATATTTATTTAAATGTTTCTTGCAATTTTTATATTTTGTTAATATTTCTTGTATTTCTAATATTTATTTAAATGTTTGTCGCATTCTCTATATTTTGTTAATATTTCTTGGATTTTCATTAATATGTTTATCTTTTTTGCATTACCAATAATTTTTTTAAGTTCCTTGCATATTCAATTTTTTTTTATATAGATTGTGCAAGCTTAAATGTGGTATGGTGCTATTGGACAAGGGAAAAAAAACTGTCAACCATACCCAATGTTGGGAGGTGGTGAAGTATTGTAAGAGATTTAGCATTATTCCAACGGCTCCAACGGTGCTGTTAAATGAGACGCCACTCCATGATTCACAAGCTTCAGATTCGCCTATGGAATCCCCTATGAGTGAAGACTCACCCATTGAAAGGGAGCCGAGGCCAATTGGGAGAAAGGCAGCGAAGGCAAAGAAAGGAAATAATTGTACCAGTAATGCCTCTAGATTTTTGGAGGAAATTGCAAGGCAAAGCGCCTTGAGAATTGAAATAGACAGAAAAGCCCAAGAAGATGATAGGGCAATGCAAATAGAATTTGCTAAAGAAAGGGAGTATGTACGCAAAGAAAGGGAGTATCTATGCAAAGAAAACGAAGACAAGAAGGATCGGGAAACCATGGCCATGGATACAAGCCATATGTCTCCTGAAACAAAACAATTTTGGAAGCTAGAACAAAAGGCTATTATAAGATGAAGACTTTTTTGTGATGATGGACCTAACAACACGGATTGGTTAAATGATGGAAACCCTTAAGTTAGTTTGCTTGCCTTTTCATTTCATTGTATTTTAATGTTTTGTTTTAAAAATTAGTTGTAATTCATGTATTTTATTTTATTAGTAGTATTGGTTTTCTTTGAGTTACCAAAGAAACTATTAAATAAAATTCATTTTTATTCAAAACATTCCATACATAAAAAACTAACTACAACCAAAGCATTAAAAATATAAAAACAAACAAACCACAACCAAAGCATAAAAAAACCAAACATAACTAAACATAAAACATATACATTAAAATCTTAAAAAACATCTTCATTTCACTTCATTCACCGTCATTGCCTTTCACCGCCCACAAATGCTCCATTAAGTCAACTTGATGGCGTTCATGAATATACGACGATTGCATCTTCGTATATTGATCAATCATACGGTTCATGAAACGACCATCTCTAACCAATGGTTCATGCTCCAATGGTTCTCAATTTGGCCCTATGGGTTTTTCTTAAATCCTTGTCAAGGCCGTGTTCATGGGATCCGGTTCGTACACCTCTTCAGCCTCGTAATCATACTCATCCTCCACAATCATGTTATAGAAGATGATACATGTCATCATTATTCTCCTTAACACCTCCTCATCAAACATATGCGTCGCACCCCTAATGATCGCCCACCGAGCTTGGAGGATACCAAAGCATCTCTCCACATCTTTTCTGTATTTCTCTTGATATAAAGCAAATAATTTTTGCTTCTGGGTTCGGGGATGCGGAAGTGTTTTCACAAATGTTGTCCACCTAGGGTAGATGCCGTCAGCTAGATAATACCCAGTCTGGTAGACGATATTGTTGATTTCATAGGTGATTTGCAGGGTTTCTCCTCTCAAAACATCGTTGAACACCGGGGATTAACCTAGGACGTTCAAGTCATTTTGAGATTCAGCAACTCCGAAGAAGGCGTGCCAAACCCATGTATCGAATCCTGCAACGGCTTCAAGGATGATGCTTTTTTGGCCTTTTTGATTCCCATAATCGCCTTGCCAAGCAGTTGGGCAATTCTTCCATTGCTAGTGCATGCAGTCGATGCTACCAATCATTCTTGGAAATCCTCTAGCTTCGGCTTTTTGTAAAAGTCGTTGCAGGTCCCTGGGCGTAGGTGTAAGACCCGTGTCTTGGGGAAACAAGAACGGTGAGCAATCCCACATCGCTCGGGGAGGGAAAGGTGAAGTGCTTTAAATGTGTGGGCACTTCTCTTCCTAGCACGAGGCGTTTTGGAAGCTCACTGGCTTCGAATTCTTAGGAACTCCGAAGTTAAGCGAGTTGGGGGCTAGAGCAATCCCAGGATGGGTGACCCACTGGGAACTTGCTTGTGAGCTCCCAGAAACAAAATTGTGAGGGCAGAGAGGGGGGCCCAAAGCGGACAATATCGTGCTAAGGGAGTCGGGTCGTGACAAATGGTATCAAAGCCGGACCCCGACTGGAAGTGTGCCAGCGAGGTCGCTGGGCCCCAAGAGGGGTGGATTGTAAGACCCATGTCTTGGGGAAATAAGAACGGTGAGCAATCCCACATCGCTCGGGGAGGGAAAGATGAAGTGCTTTAAATGTGTGGGCACTTCTCTTCCTAGCACGAGGCCTTTTAGGAGCTCTCTAGCTTCGGATTCTTAGGAACTCCGAAGTTAAGCGAGTTGGGGGCTAGAGAGTAATCCCAAGATGGGTGACCCACTGGGAAGTTGCTCGTGAGTTCCTAGAAACAAAATCGTGAGGGCAGAGAGCGGGGCCCAAAGCGGACAATATCGTGCTAAGGGAGTCGGGTCGTGCTAGGGCAGAGATGCACCATACGCCAACATTCGTATAGCAGCTGTGAACTTTTGTTCGGGAAACAATCCCAAAACACCAGCACAATTTCTCTTTTGAACAAAGTATTCATAATAATTGAAAATGTCATGCATAACTTTATTGAACAAATGTTGTTGCATTCTAAATCGCCCTCGAAAATGAACATCAGAGTACAAAGAAGTTGGGATAAAATAATCTTCCATAAGATTCTTACCCCGAGAATGCCTATGTCTGTCAACATTCGGGCCACGGCCTTCATGTGAACCACGACTGGTTTTCTTCATCAAGCAGAGCCACAACCATGACAATTTGCTGATCTAATTCTCTCTGCACACTTTTGCTTGCAGCTCGTCTACGCCTTCTTTCTCTTATTTCTCGTTCTTGCCTCTCCAAGACCTCCTCCATGTCTGCCATTGAGAATGGAATATGGAATATGAGAAATGAAATTTTTGAGAAGATGTAGTGTGAGAGGTTTGTGAGCCGAGCCTTAGTTTTATAGAAAAATTTACGTCAATAGACATGACACGTGGCGCAATTTTATAGGGTGAAAATCTTATTCGAAATTTATCTGAAATGTGAAATTCAAATGAAATTTATCTAAAATTTGAAATTCCTATGACACGTGGCGCAATTTTATGGGGTGAAAATCTTATTCGAAATTTGAAATTGATATGAAATTTATCTGACATTTGAAATTCATATGAAATTTATATGAAATTTATCTGAAATTTGAAACAAAAATTTATCTGAAATTTGAAACCGACAATCTTATCTGAAAATCTTATATGAATATTTTATCATAAAATCTCATCCGAAAATATTGTCCAAATTAATTGTTTAGGTAAACAAATTTGTGAAAAAAAACAAAAAATTGAATAGTACTTGCCCTTTGCCATGGCAACTGCTGGAAGTGCAACTTACTTTTTGCAAGGGCAAACACTATTCACAGCCCTAGGCCCCCCCTTGCCATGGCAAGGGTTTCACTGCTGGAAGTGCCCTTAGGACTTCATATATTTCCACATGATCCGGCAAATTCGTATGTCATGAAGTTTTTTAAGTTTTTAATTTTTTAATTTTTAATGGAGTTGCAGTATTTAAACTTGGTCAAGGAGATTCTTCATGTAGTTATCCTACTTGGACAACCTCTTCTATAGTGACCTCAAATGCCTATGAACATTGGTTTGTGTTGAATCATAGCAGTAAGGAGGTAGATTCAAGATGTGATTCTCAAGAAGGAGGGGCTCTTCTAAAACCCTCCATTCTTCAACCACAGGTTTATTTGGGTTTGGAACAATTCATTCCAAGGTTTGTCCTGGTTCTATGATAAGTACCTAGAGTTGTTTGAGCAAATTTCCATACGGGGAATATTCGTGGGTTGATTCTTCACTCTTCGAGTTTCCTTCTCTCTCCTATTCCTCGATTCTTGCTAAAAAGAACGGAGTAAATAGACCACACCCTGGGAGGTGTTGGCCAAAGGCCCTCCTATCCCTAAGTCAGATAAATGTTCTTGAAAAAGATACTAAGATAATAGAAAGGAGGGAATATTCCTTTTTCAATGTCGCCCATCCATTGGTGACCAAAATATGTGTTCCCACAAATGCCCCCCAGCTTCTGCATAGTGCATGTGTGGCATGGAGGAGGTGAGAAATATTTATTGAGCTTTCAAACTTCATCTGGGCTTCCTTTTGAAGGTTAGGCTCTTTTTGTGAGTTGGGCTCCTAACTAGAGGAGGCTTTTGATTGCTTCTTTGAGTAGGGGCCAATTGCGGGATTGGCCGAGCAGTTATGTTGTGTTGGGGTTGGCTTTGACTGGATAACTTTTGAGCTAGACGACTGGCACAATGTTTTGCTATGGTATGTCTCGAACTGCTGATTTGCTTTACTCACATATCCAAAGCTTTGTTATATGTGAGTTCTTGTGACTAACCGACTTTTGTCTTCTACTCATAGTTTGATAAGATCAGTAAAATGCTTGATATCGAACCGGACATGACCAAAGTCTGCTAGGCCATGAAAGCAAGAAGGTGGTCTGGCCCCAGCTGGTGATGTTGAGAGATGGAAACGTCTTGGTCTCAACTAGGATGATCAACTCAATGATAGGAATGAGTCATTCACCGCGCGTTTGGAAAAATAGGAAGCATGTTCCGTATTAGTGATGGAAAGGTTGAGCTGCGTTTTCCGGATAAGTCTTCTGCTTGAGGTGAGCATGATACCATCACTAACACAGATATGGCCAAAAAGTAGGTAGCTTGTGAGACGATGGCTACTAAGGCAGAGGCTAATACTGTGGAGTAGGTAGCCAAAGCTGATGAGCATGTGGCTGCAGTTGATGAGCAAGTAGCCGAGGTTGATGATCAGGTGGTTGCATCTAATGATCAGATGGTCTGTGAGATAGGAGCCGAAGAGAAATGTGGCTAATGAGACTGGAGCTGAAGAGGACGTCAAAAATGGGGAGTCTTCTGATGAAGTCTCAAAGTAGATGAAGATGTTTTCTTCTTTATAGTTTTGTAGCTTTAAGTATTGGTCTCAGTTGACCACTTCATTTGATTTTGATTTGCTGAATTTGGGCATGTCGGCTACCCACTAATATTTTTGAACTTCTGTATTCGTTGATCGCGTATTCTTTGTTGAACTCTAGCCAGTCAGTCACTTTAGCTATGAAAACTTCAATTATTTATTTAACTTCAATTTGCATTGAGTCTTGTGAACTGCTTGAGTGACCTGCTGACTCCTTGGTTGCTTTTGGATGGTGTCCTGTTTGGTCTGCGTCTCCCAGATGACGCTTCATTTATAATTGCCCTGTGTCTTCTTGAGGATGCTTTTGGGCATGGGTCTATTTGGCATGCGTCTCCTGAAGGACGCTTTATTTGGCATGTGATATGAGGAGGAATGATTGCTTCAGTTCCATAGGCTAAGGAAAATAGGATTTCAGCGATTGATCTCGTTTTGGTAGTGCGATAAGCCCATAAGACTCCGGGCAGCTCGTCTACCCATTTTCCCTCGACGCCTTTTAATTTTTTCGAAAAGAATTCGATGATCTGCTTGTCAATGAATTGCTATCCGTTGTTGGTGACCAGCGTCTATAGGCAGCTGAGTTGGCAGATGAATTAAATATTTAAATCAAAATAATTTGTTGGGTCGGTGTGTTATAGGTGTGAACCAATTGGTACTCCTATAGAACAAAATCATAGTTTGGAAGAATATCTAGATCAAGTTCCAACTAATAAGGGACGATATCAAAGGTTGGTTGGTCGTTTGATTTATTTGTCTCACACTAGACCTGATATTGCATATGCAGTAAGTGTTGTAAGTAGGTTCATGCATAATCCAAGTGTATGACATATGGATGCAGTAGTCCAAATTTTTAGGTATTTGAAGTCCACAACCAGGGAAAGGTCTGATGTTCTTAAAGTATGGGCATGTAAAGGTTGTGGGGTATACAGACTCAGACTGGGCAGGAAGGGGGATAAGAGGAGATCGACATCTGGTTATTTCAAGTTTATAGGAGGTAAGTTGGTTACTTGGAGGAGTAAAAAGTAGTAGGTTTGTCTCTTTGTTGAGTGCAGAGGCCAAGTATCAGGCTATGGTGAAAGATGTTTGTGAACTGCTATGGTTGAAAAGGCTTATGGGGGAGCTGGGTTTTCCTACTAAGGATACTATACAGTTGTCTTGTGATAATTAGTCAGCAATTAAGATTGCTAAAAATCCAATTCAACATAATAGAACGAAACATGTAGAGATTGATTGGAACTTTATTTACGGGAAATTGGAAGAGAAGATTATTTAAGTTCTGTATATTAAGACTACTAAACTTTTGGTTTAATCAATATATTTTTTGGCTAAATGGTACATACCAACTAATATGTCCTTTGGTTGAAATGGTACATACCAGCAGATATGACATTTTCAGATAATATGTCCTTCGATAAAGTGGCGTTGCACACTTTCAGATAAATTGAATGGATGCCTTCTATACTCTCTATATATTTCAGAAACTAATCCTAAATAGTTTCCTATTCTCTTCACTTCTACAATCATACAATTTATAGCCGTGAAAGTGGACTGTGGGAGCAAATTTCTTCCCACGAGAATATTCGATTGAGATTCCTCTTCCTTCGTCACCGTTTCCTTCTCCCTGCAAAATAGATCAGAGTAAAAGGACCACACCCGGGAGGTGTTGGCCAAAGGCCCTCCGATGCCTAAGTTAGGTTGGGTATTTCAAGGAAAACCGGGTGGGCGGGGTGTGTGTGGTGGCCGGAGCCTTGTGTGAGAGAGAGAAAGAATATGGTGGCTAGGGTTTGTGAGAGATAATTTCTGCAGAGTTTCAGTAGGAATTTAGACGTACCTGAACCCTTGTGTGTAGCTAAGTATTTATAGGGGCCTCGGAGGCTAGGGTTTCAGAGGAATAATTCCGTAGATGGAAATGAATTATTCCTCCGCGATTAGGCGAGATTTGATTAATTAGGGATTTGATTTATTTGATTTAAATCAAATTCCTAATTGGGGTAAGAATCAAATCAATCACAATTTTAATTAGGTAACTCCCAATTAAATTGAGTAACACTCAATTAGGTCAAATAATCCCTAAATGGAAGGAATTATTTGACCCAGGGTTTTGATTTAATTCGGTTCTCTCAAATGCCCCCCCAGTTCTGCATGGCACATGGTGGCATGTAGGAGATGTGAATTATCTGTTGGGTTGTCCAACTGTAACTGGGCTTCCTTCTTGAATTTGAGCTCCTGAGTTGAGGAGGTATTTGACTTGCTAATTTTCTGAACTCCCAATTGAAAAGGGCTTGGGATTCCTTGCAAGTCAAGGAATTTTTATCCTTATAAATATAGAGATCTTCCAAGCTACTTTTCACATCACCCGTTTTAATCCTCCAATTTCGTCAGTGAGGGAGACGTAGCTTTGGAGAATTATTCCAGCCTACTTGAGACTTTGAGTACGTCCAAGGTAATTTGACTGGAATAATTTTTTTCTTTTGCAATGATTTTTGGCAGCTTGGTGCGTGGACCAGCATGGTGTCTATTGGCAATGACAAGGTGAGGGGCAGCCTGCTGACATGAATAGCGCTGGGAGTCTAGAAGGTTGCGCAAGCTAGGGCCTGCGTGCGTTGGGCTCAAAGTGGAGGCACCGAGGTGCTGGGCCTGGAGCTGGGGCAAGGACGCATTGGGCCATGCACGACACAGGCTTGTGCTAGGCAAGCTGCACGCACACTGAAGCTGGAGCGAGGAAGAGATGGGCCCTTGCGTGAGGTGTGCGCTGGGCCTTGCGCGGGATGTTGGCTTTAGAGTGAGCGGGCCAGGCGTGATGTGGGCCTCCGTGTTGGAGCTGGCGCTGGGCTGCGTGCTGGTTGGGCTTTGAGGAGGTGGCAGATTGGGCTGTCCATGTCCTGCTTGGGCTGGTCCAAGCTGTTCAAAGATTTTTTTTCTTTTTCTTGTGCTGCTGTATTTTTCCACTTTTTTTTTTGTTGAGCCAGGAACTAGGAATTTTAACTTGCGATTTTCTTCATTATTTTTAAAGTTGCTCAACGACCATGTCTTCTGAAGGGAGAAGCCAATCACAAAGCTCGCAAGTGCTTTTGTACCTGTGGGGTGGTTCCTCTCACCTACAGTGATGGTAAGTTGCATCCGTTTAATTTGCTACAATTTCCCTGGGATTCTTTGTTATGTGTATGACTGACTTTCATCCTCTGCTTGCAGGGCATGCCATCCACAAGAAGCTCATTCTCGACCCGAACGTGACCAAGGTTCAGCAAGCTTTGAAAATCCCTGCCCAGTTTCGTGAATGGCGCTGGATGTTGAGCGAACATCGGAAGGAGGTCGGTGGCCTGCCCCCTGTTAAGGATGTTGAAAGATGGAAGCTACATTGCTCGGACCTAAGTAATCTGCTAGTCGAGCAGGAGGAGTCCTCGACCATGTTCCCTGAGGAGAGGAAGGCTAGCAGCAGATCTGCCAGTGATGAAGCCGCAGTCTCACCATCAAGGGATACGTCTCCTCAATGAAAGCAGCCGAGACCTCCTTCTGCCATGCGCAAGTCTTCCTTAAGAGGGGTCTCGCCTGCTGAGAAGGTCCATATGGGAGTTGCTCATGCATCATTTGCCGGGACCAAACGCCTCGTCAGCACAAACAGCAACAAGGTCAATGGCATGTAGGAGGTCCAAGATATTCTGCTCAAGTCTCCGCCCGTACTGCCCAAAGCTTGTGATCTGCCTCGTCAGGTGGCCGCTGATAAGCAAGGTTTGGGGCGTCTGTGCCAATCCGGAGATCAAATTGAGAAGATTGTACCTCTGCATAGCAATCATGACTCGTCTACAAGGCCACGAACAATCAAGCACGAAGCTGACTCCATGTTGCCAGTTGAAGCCAAGAGAGCTAAAGAGTCGTCTGCTCAAGCAAAGAGTCATTCAGTTGTGCGAACTGCCGGTTGTGGAATTGGTGATAGCTCTGCTGGGGGTGAGTCCTTGTCTGATCTGCTTAAAGCGGGCTTCCTGTCAAGTCCGTTTGCTTGTGCAAAGCTGGTTGACCACGTGTATCGAGCTGGTGACCTTGGCGCTTTCTCGAGCCTTCCCTTGGATAAGCAAGAAGAAGCTGCCATGTATCATCTTCAAAAGGGGATGATTTTTAGTGTTGGGGCCATGCAGAACTCACGTGCTGTTGCCCCCTCTTCTGCCCTTCTTGATGAGCTGGTGAAGAAGAATGGTGATCTGGCTGACAAGCTCTCGAACGAGCGGATTCGCCATGATACGAGGATTTCCGAGATGAAGGAGAGTATGTCTGCGCTTAAGAGTTCTATTGGCCAAAAGGATGGTGAGCTCGAGTCTCTTATGGCTACACTGCTCGAACACAAGGAAGCCTACTTTCGCCTCGAACGTAAGCATGTCGCTCTGGCCCAGGATCGTGACAAGCTGCTGGCCAAGTTTGACATCCATGTGGAAGCCACGGAGGCATCCAAGCATGAGATTGCTACTAACACATACAAGTTAGGATACTTGGATTGCCGAAATGGTGCTTCTCCATGCTGCCCTCTCGAAGATGATGATGATGAGCTGCTCTGCCTTGACCTGCCCCCTGCTAAAAGTGAGCAGGTCAATGCTATGGACGTAGGAGCAGTTGAAGAGCAGGTAGCAGATGAAGCTGCAATGGAGGAAGGCAATGCCCAAGGTGGCACAGCTGACGAGGTTAGGGCAGATGCAGAGGAGCAGGCAGCTGAGGCTGTTGAGCAGAGTGATGCTGAGGCAGCGGAGGATGTGATCGACTGAGGGTCATCTGCCGAAGTCCCCTAGTAGATGTAGTTTATTTTTGCTATTTTTGAACTTTGTAATTTTCTTTCAATAAGTGGCCTTTAGTTGACCATCATATTTCTTGTTGAACTTGGCTGGTTGGCCTCTTTGCTATGGGATTTTCAGTTATCTTTCAAACTTCAATTCTCATTGTATCTTATTAATTGTATATTCGGAGACATAGTGCTTAAAAGTGACTCCATTGAGTTTGTACTCGGGAAGTAGCTTGCCTACAATGAAGGTAAAGCTTGTCGCCTGTGTGCGTATGTCGAGGACATAGCGCTTGAAAAAGACTCCACGAAGTTTGTACTCGAGGAGTAGCTTGCCTTCAATGGAGGTAAGGCTTGTCGCCTACAGGCGTATGTCGAGGACATAGCGCTCGAAAAAGGCTCCATTAAGTTTGTACTTGAGAAGCAGCTTGTCTACAATGGAGGTAAGGCTTGTCGCCTGTGGGCGTATGTCGGGGACATAGCGCTCGAAAAATGCTCCATTGAGTTTGTATTTGAGAAGCAGCTTGTCTGCAACGGAGGTAAGGCTTGTCGCCTATGAGCATATGTCGGGGACACAACGCTCAAAAAAGGCTCAATTGAGTTTGTACTCGAGAAGCAACTTGTTTGCAATGGAGGTAAGGCTTGTCGCCTGCGGGCGTATGTCGGGGACATAGCGCTTGAAAAAGGCTCCATTGAGTTTGTACTTGAAAAGCAGCTTGTCTGCAACAGAGGTAAGGCTTGTCGCCTGCCGGCGTATGTCGAGGACATAGTGCTTGAAAAAGTCTCGATTGAGTTTATACTTGAGAAGTAGCTTGCCTGCAATGGAGGCAAGGCTTGTCGCCTGTGAGCATATTTCAGGGACACAACGCTCAAAAAAGGCTCCATTGAGTTTGTACTCGAGAAGCAGCTTGCCTGCAATGGAGGTAAGGCTTGTTGCATGCGGGCGTATGTCGGGAAAATAGCGCTAAAAAAAGATTCCATGAAGTTTGTACTTGAGAAGTAGCTTGCCTTCAATGGAAGTAAGGCTTGTCGCATGCAGGTGTATGTCGGGGACATAACGCTCGAAAAATGCTCCATTGAGTTTGTACTCGAGAAGCAGCTTGTCTGCAATGGAGGTAAGGTTGGTCGCATGCATGTGTATGTTTGTGGGACATAATACTTGAAAAAATACTTTATTGAAAATCTTGGTCTTGTATTAATGTCGGTGTGACTACATCGCTTTATTGAATAAAAGAAATGAACAACATAGATAACATCGAAAGCAGTTTATCTTCAATGGCAGTAAGGGAGGCCCGTCGCCTGCTAGGAGCCCAACTGGTGAGAGAAGGGCTTCATGGATAGTATCTTTGAAGATGGTGTGCATTCCATTGTCTTGGAATTTATTTTCCTTTTAGAGTGTCGAGGGTGTAACTTCCTCTGCCCCCCAAGTCGGCTAATCACGTAGGGGCCTTTCCAGTTGGGCTTCATCTTCTTTGACCCTTGCCTTGGTGCTGTGACGAAACCCTTTCTGAGCACAAGGTCCCCAGATTGAAACTGTCTGATCTTGGCCTTCTTATTGTAGTAGCACGTCAGCTGTTGCTGGTAGGCTGCAAGTCGAACAATGGCCTTTTCTTGTTCTTCTTCGAGCATATCAAGGTTGACTTTCATTTGCTTGCAGTTTTGGTCAAAACTACCCACCTCAATGCTCATGGAAGGGATCGTGATGTGTGGGGGGATGATTGCTTCTGTCCCATAGGCTAGAGATAATGGTGTCTCGCTGGATGATCTTCTTTTGGTTGTGCGATAAGCCCATAGGACTCCTGGCAGCTTGTTGACCCATTTTCCTTCTGCGTCTTCCAGTTTTTTCTTAAGGCAGTCTAGCATGATCTTGTTGGATGCCTCTGCTTGGCCATTGCCTTGGCAGTATCTGGGAGTTGACAGGTGCTGTTTGATGCCATACTTTGCAAGGAATGCGGTGATCTGCCTGCCCACAAACTGTGTACCATTGTCGGTGACTATCGACTGCGGGCATCCAAATTGGCAGATGATGTTCTTCCAGATAAACTATTCGATATCAACTTCCTTAGTAGAGGATAAAGCCTCGGTCTCGATCCATTTGGTGAAGTAATCTGTGGCGATAATCATCATCTCCTTGTTGGCATGTGCTGTCGGCATAGGCCTCACCAGGTCAATGGCCCACTGCATGAATGGCCATGGACTGTTCTGCGGATAGTATTCCTCAACTAGCAAGCCAGGGATTGGCTTATATCGTTGACATCGATCACATCTTCGAGCATACTCTGTGGAGTCTTGGCTCATGGTAGGCCAGAAATAGCCTATGCTGAGAGCCTTATGGGCAAGTGATCTGCCCCCAGCGTGATTTCCACATTTGCCGTCGTGTATTTTGCAGAGAACCTTGAGTGTCTATGGGTATTTGATGCAAGTAAGATGAGGTCCGGAGTATGATATGCGAACAAGCATGTCGCTTTTTATGTAGTTTCTCGCAGCATTCTGTTTGATTTTTCTGGCCTTGGATTTGTCCTTGGGTAAATTTTTGTTAACTAGGTAGTTTATGATACCAGCTAGGATCCTCGTCAATATGCATCAGGTTTGGCTGCTCTGCCTCTTCTATCCTTGGCTGGTCAAGGTGCTTGACTAGGATAGAGCATCTGAACTGGGTATCAAGCACTGATCCTAAGCTTGCCAGTGCATCTGCGTGCGCGTTCTCTGCTCGAGGCACTTGTTGGATGGTGAAGGTGGGAAACGCCTTCAACAGTTTCTGGACTTTATTAAGGTACAAGATCATCCCTGGGTGCTTCGCCATGTATTCTCTTGAGGCTTGATTTGTGATCAGTTGGGACTCTGAATAGATGGCCAGTCTTGAGCTACTCCTCGCAGAGTCATCATGAACACTTTGCACATCAGGGCGTCGTCTGCCTCGTACAGGATCATGGCGCTCTTGAAGTGCCTCAAATGGCTCTTAGGGTCAAAGTCTCCTTTGAAAGGAGTGATGGATGGCGTTGTGAACCGCTCTAGCAGCGGAGCTCGTTCCACCTTGTCGGTAAAAGGCGAGCAGTCGACTCGATCAATTTCCTTACGTGAGGCCTCCTCCGTGCTTCCTTTAAGTCAGAGACCTTGGAGTCGGTCATTCACTAACTTCTCGACAACCTCTGCCCGCATGGCTGGTGGCTCGGGTCGATGTCTTTGGTGCCTTGAGCGCCGGTGGTTAACTTCCTCCTCATCTCCCAAGGGTCGATCCCCTTGGTTGCTCTGCCTGTGGGACAGATTGGGAGATTGAGCATGTGAGGATCCCTCTGCGGCTGGTGAGTGTCGATCGTTGCGCTCATCACGCGATTGTTCACGAATTCGAGCTCCTTGTGTGCCCAACCTAGATTGGATACTTCCTTGTGGGCCCAAGCGAGCGCGGACATTGGATTGTGGTCCTTGGACCTAACCTCGAACAGATCATCGACTGGCTAAGAGTACGACTTGCAGACGTCTGTGTCTCGCCAACATGATCTCATTCTCTCCCCTGCCTATTTATCCCTGTCTGACCAGCCTGGGATTTCTCGAATTGCTCACTGGCATGCTCGTACGTCCTCCTCTCCTCGTCATGGGGTCCAAGGTTAGGGCCTTGGTTCAAGTTGATCTGCCTGAGTAGCTGGCCAATCAGGTTGTTTTGATCATCGACCCTTTGTGTGAGCTGATCAACCCGTGAGTTAAGATCCACCTTACCAGAGGTATGTGTCGGGCCCAATGGTATATGTGCTAGGGCTCCATTAGACGCGTATACAGGTACATATGTCAAGTGTGGTGGTAGAGGAGGGAGAGAATGGATTTGCTCCAAGACTGGGACAACGTCGAAGTAGCAGTGGGGTTGTGCAGCAAGTCCAGCAGCTGAGTGGTGTGGCTGCTGCTGTGTTCCGACGGCAGGATGGCATGGCAAAGCAGCTCCGGCAAGATGACGCAGCAAAGCAGCTCCAGCAATCAGCGCTTGAGGCTGCAAGGTTGTGCAGGTCACAGGACCATGTGGTTGCTGTTCTGCAATTCCGGTAGTTGGGGGTGGCTACAAAGCGCTAGGAGGCGGCCGCAAGGTGTTGGTAGCCATGGTTCCGTGCGGTTGCAATGAGGTTTCCACCACGAAACCATGAGATGGGCTCGTCATGGTGGTGTTACTCTTCGTACGTCTTGTATCGACCATGGTTGATTGGAAAAAAGTGTAGAAAATGGATTTGGAGAACGCTTTGAGTATTATTTTGTGCTCTCAATGAAAGCATCAATTTGTGGGAGCAAATTTCTTCCCGCGAGAATATTCGATTGAGATTCCTCTTCCTTCATCACCGTTTCCTTCTCCCTGCAAAATAGATCGGAGTAAAAGGACCACACCGATGCCTAAGTTAGGTTGGATATTTCAAGGAAAACCGGGTGGGCGGAGCCGTGTGTAGTGGCCGGAGCCTTGTGTGAGAGAGAGAAAGAATATGGTGGCTAGGGTTTGTGATGGATAATTTCTGTAGAGTTTCAATAGGAATTTAAAAGTACCTGAACCCTTGTGTGTAGCCAAGTATTTATAGGGGCCTCGGAGGCTAGGGTTTCAGAGGAATAATTTCGTAGATGGAAATGAATTATTCCTCCCCGATTAGGCAAGATTTGATTAATTAGGGATTTGATTGAAATCAAATCCCTAATTGGGGTAGGAATCAAATCAATCCCAATTTTAATTAGGTAACTCCCAATTAAATTGAGTAACTCCCAATTAGGTCAAATAATCCCCAAATGGAAGGAATTATTTGATCTAGGGTTTTGATTTAATTCGGTTCCCACATGGACCAAATTACAGCTTAATTAACAAGAGTCTAATGCATATATGGATGCCACCAAAAATAAAAATAAAAATAAAAATCTAATAATGCGTGGATGCCAACCAAACTGAACGAAGAACCAACAAATTAAGAAGAGGTTACAGCTAGTTTAGGCGCAACTTTGATTTCTATTCATTCCTCTTTAATTTGTGTTGTGTGATAACAATCACTTTTCTTTTCTAGTTTCATTGTCATAGTCTGTCTTTGTCTTTCACTACTACAAAAATCGAAAAAGACGACGGTAATCCACCGTCGTGTATTCGGTTTTTCAACCGTCGTGAAATTGAGCGACATCTTTTGATGCATAAAACTAGGGGTGGGCATTCAAACCGGGAAACGGAGAAACCGAGCCGAATCGAACCAGAAAAAACCGAGTTGACCAAAAAACCGGATTGAGTTGACCAAAATCGAACCGGACCGATTTTGTGCGGTTCTGGATCCGGTTTACCATCTCTAAAAACCGAACCAGTCCAAACCTAACCGGCTTAATTAATATATATTTATATTATAAATTATATATATATATATATATATATATATTTAATACATTGCTCTTTTTTATTGGTTGTGTAAGGACTTACTGTAAGCGCACACACACAAAATTATCACCTATACTACTATACAATTCCTCTCTCGCACTTTCTTTTTACCCTTTCTCCTGATTCCTTTTTATCTTTTTCTTTTCCTATCTCTCTTTCTTCTTTCATCTTCTTCTTCCGTCTTCTTCTTCTTCCCTTTTCTCTCTTCCTCTTTCTTTTTCCCCTTGCTGCTGGTTCCCTTTTTTTTTCCTATCCCTTTTGCTTGTTCTTCTTTCTCTTTCTTCTTCTTCCCCTTTTTGCTGGTTTCGATTTTTTTTTCTCTATCTCTCTTTCTTCTTCCCCTCTTTTCTCTCTTCCTCTTTCTTTTTCCCCTTCCTGCTGGTTCCCTTTTATTTTTTCCCTATCCCTTTTGCTTTTTCTTCTTCTTCCCCTTTCTTCCCCTTTTTGTTGGTTTCGATTTTTTTTTTCTCTATCTCTCTTTCTTCTTCCCCTCTTTTCTCTCTTCCTCTTTCTTCTTCCCATTTTTGTTGCTTTCAATTTTTTTTTTCTATCTTCTTCTTCTTCTTCCTCTTCTTCTTCATCTCCCTTATGGTGGTTCTAATTTTTTTTTCTCATCCCTCTTTCTGGTTTGTTTTTTGTTTCTACTTTCTATGCAGTGCACATATGTGTTAAGTTCATGTATATTTTGATTAAGATCTTGTAGATCTGGGAATTCTTATTAAGTTTGTATATTTTGATTAAGATCTTGTAGATCTAGGGATTCTTTTTAAGTTGTTATTGTGAAAACGAGGTATATGATTTTTGAAGAGAATATATTTTCTTTTGTTTTTCTGGTTGTTTTTTCTTTGATTTTATTATTTTGTGTTATTTTCTGTTTTGAAGCTTCAAAATCGGGAACCGCAAGAACCGAGCAGGAACCGATAGGTCTGGATTGGATCGGTTTTGTTTATGAGTTTTTGTCAGAACCGAACCGAACCGAACCGGACCAGATGAACAGTACGATTTCGGTTCTAATTTTGCCTGAGAACCGGTCCAAACCAGACCGTGCCCAGGCCTACATAAAACCACGACGGTAAATCCCCGTCGTCTATGATTTGTAAAGACGACGCTTTTACTCAAAATCGTCGTCTATTATATGTAAATAGACAACGCTTTTACTCAAAACCGTCGTCTATTATCTCGTAGAATGCGTATGCCATCAAAACAATATATTCACTAACAATTAAGAGTTTATTTATACTTTTATTAAATATAACATAAGATTTTGTGGTATCCACTAGTGTAAATATTTTAAATTGACGATCGAATTGGTTCATTGTATTCATATAGGGTCAAGGAGTGTAGCTGTAAAAAATCATCAAAATCAGAGTTGAAATAACCGTTAAATCGTGATTTTTCGTTTATAACCGTCGAAAAGTTTTGTCCTATTACTTAATCTCTGAATGTTTATTTTTTCCGATTTTTGGTGTATATGATCTCGAAGTGTAAACAAACAAATTTGACGGTTGGATCGTCGAAACTAGTTTCGTAGAATGCGTATGCCATCAAAACAATATATTCACTAACAATTAAGAGTTTATTTATACTTTCATTAAATATAACATAAGATTTTGCGGTATCCACTAGTGTAAATATTTTAAATTGACGATCGAATTGGTTCATTGTATTCATATAGGGTCAAGGAGTGTAGCTGTAAAAAATCATCAAAATCAGAGTTGAAATAACTGTTAAATCTTGATTTTTCGTTTATAACCGTCGAAATGTTTTGTCCCGTTACTTGATCTCTGATTTATTTTTTTTTTCCGATTTTTGGCGTATATGATCACGATGTGTAAACAAACAAGTTTGACGGTTGGATCGTTGAAACTAGTTTCGTAGAATGCGTATGCCATCAAAACAATATATTCACTAACAATTAAGAGTTTATTTATACTTTCCTTAAATATAACATAAGATTTTGTGGTAACGGGTCGTCTTTACATATAATAGACGACCATTTTCATATAAAAAGGGTCATCTTTACTTCATAATAGACGACCATTTTTATAAAAAAACCGTCGTCTTTACTTAATAATAGACGACCCTTTTTATAAAAAAACCGTCATCTTTACATATAATAGACGACCCTGTTTATATGAAAAGGGTCGTCTTTAATTCATAATAGATGACCCTTTTCATATAAAAAGGGTCGTCTTTACTTCATAATAGATGACCCTTTTTATAAAAAAACCGTCATCTTTATATATAATAGACGACCCTTTTCATATAAAAGGGTCGTCTTTACTTCATAATAGACGACCCTTTTTATAAAAAAACTGTCGTCTTTACATATAATAGACGACCATTTTTATAAAAAAACCGTCGTCTTTACTTAATAATAGACGACTCTTTTTATAAAAAAACCGTCATCTTTACATATAATAGACGATTGTTCTTTCAAAACAACCATGTCTTTACCAAAAAAAGGACACTTTATTTTTAAAAGACGACGCTTGTCATACCTGCTGTCGTTGTTTTTTGGTCAGATTTTAACTCTGAAGAAAAGCTTTTTAATAAGACGACGCTTTTTTATTTGTGTGCGTCGTTATAAAAAAATTCTCAACAGTATCTCCATTTTTTAGTTGTTTAAGTCACTTATCCACGACGGTTTTTTGTTACCGTCGTCTTTTTAAAACCAACGACGGTTTTTTGTTCTACCGTCGTCTCTTTTTGGTCGTTTTTTGCCCTTTTTGTAGTAGTGTTTGTGTTTTATGAGAGTGGTATTTCTAGCGATTTGGACGTCATCCAAGGCAAAAGAAAGACGTCCTGGGGTAGCTAGGGAGGGCTGACAAAAACTCAGAATTCCTATATCTAATTTGTTAATAGAGTTTGTAGCTCAAGTATGTAAGAGCAGTTACTTTTGCATTTGAGGTCCTTTGTTCGAATCCCACAATTCTTTAATATTGCTTTTATGAATAAGAATAGTCAATACAAGTATCGTACGTAATGGATGATGCGCTACGGTACAATAATAGCGGGGTAGTAGAAGCAGACGTTACGAAAGAATGTTATAATAAAACGATAACACACGTGACTGGGATGTGGAAGGCTGAGAATGCCTTGCTTTCAACTCTGCCTCTCTTCTTCACCCAACTAGGTCTCATTATGTTTATATGCCACTTTCTCAAGCTTCTCCTTACACCTTTGCACCAACCTCGCATCGTTGCTTACACTATTGTAAGTAATCTGTAATTCTATTCTATATCTCTATGCTCTATGCTCTATGCTTAATTATCAAAATTCTATTGTGATGGACAAATGATAATTGAGAATCAATTTAATCAATAATCCAAATATACATTCCAACCAACGTTACGTAACACATCTATATACATAATATTGATATTTTTATGACAAAGACAAATAGTAATTCATTGGCATGCATGCATGCACATTGCAGGGTGGCATAATTTTGGGTCCATCTTTTATCCTGAAAACCCAGTTCTCTCGCAAATACCTATTTCCAGTCAAAAGCACGTTGACCATAGAGACAATGGCCAACTTGGGGTTGATTTACTACATGTTCCTCCAGGGCTTAGAGGTCGATTTCAAGCCAATTTTGCAGGCCAGGAAAAAGGTTTGGAGCATTGCCACTGCTGGAATTCTAGTTCCCCTCCCTCTTGGCTATCTCCTCCACAAAACCCTAGCACCCAACGCCCCCCACTAAAGGCTGCCACTTATGGTCCTTTCTTCTGGGGCATCACCCTTACCACCACTAACTTCGCCGAACTTGCCCGAGTACTTGCTAATGCCAAGCTACTCCACAGTGACGTTGCCCGGACCGCCCTCTCCGTAAGCGTCATCAACGACCTCAGGTCTTCGGTTCTTCTTGTCATCACGGTGGCCACAGTCAGCGATGGCAAACTTTACACAGTGTTGTCCACCTTCACATTGATCATATTCTGTGTATACGGGCTTCGTCCGCCACTATCGTGGATGGTTCGCAACACAAGCTTTTTCGACGAAAAGTACGACATGGACAGCCAAATATGCTTCGTCATGGCCGGGGTTCTGCTGTTTTTGGGTTCATTAGTGATGCGCTCGGGTCACAGTCCATTCTTGGGGACTTCATGTTGGGAGCCATTTTGCCCAAGGGAGAGCTCAAAACTGCAATCACCGAAAAGGTTGAGGACTTTGTGTCAAAAATCTTGTTGCCCCTCTTCTATTTGATTCTGTTGAGAACTAAGCTGCATACTAGCCTCAAATCAAGCTGCAGATTGATGAAGAAAAGAATGAAGAATTGAAGAACCTTCTCTTTTTAGTAATAGCTGTTAGTCTTTCTATCTAACGGCTAGTTTTTAATCAGTTTTGAGAAAAGGGTCCTAAGATATGTGCAAGGAACTCGTAACTATGGCATTGAGTATGTGAAGGATAAGTATGCAATTCTCATTGGATTCTGTGATGCAGATTGAGCAGGCAGTGAGGATGATAGTAGAAGCACTTCTAGCTATGCATTTAGCTTTGGAAGTGGAGCATTCTCTTGGGCCTCTGTGAAACAAAATACAGTGGCACTATCAACAGCTGAAGCTGAGTATGTCTCAGCATCAGAGGCAACAGCACAGTCTATTTGGCTAAGGTTTGTGCTTGATGATTTTGGTGAAATGCAAACTGAGGCAACACCTTTGTTCTGTGACAATATGTCAGCAATTTCTATGGCTAAGAGTTCAGTTTTTTTATCAAAGGACTAGACACATAAACAGAAGGTTTCATTTCATAAGGGAGGCTCTACAAGAAGGGGTGATTGACATGAAATTTTGCAGAAGTGAAGAACAACTTGCAGATATATTTACAAAAGCTTTGCCCAAAGATCGATTCAATTACTTGAGGATGAAGCTCGGAGTTAAGCCAGTAAGCAGCTTAGGAGAGGCTGTTGAGAACTAAGCTGCATGCTAGCCTCAAATCAAGCTGCAGATGTCAATCCTGCAGATTGATGAAGAAAAGAATGAAGAATTGAAGAACCTTCTCTTTTTAGTAATAGTTGTTAGTCTTTCTATCTAACGGCTAGTTTTTAATCAGTTTTGAGAAAATGGCTACAGCTGTTTTCTTTGTCTTTTAGTCTGTACTATGGTAACCAATTATGGTCCAAGTGTAAGAATCGTAGCCTCCTATGGTCTATATGGCTGGAGATGAGTCCTTGCTCCCTAAAAGGAAGGATATGATTTTTGACTAAAAAGAGGAATATAGTCATGTAATTCCTCTGAGTTTTTTGACAGAAAGAAATATACTGAACATTCTCATTCTCTATTCTTATTCTCTCTGAGTTTTCTCTCCTCTGCATACGTTGCTAACAAAAGGTTTTGTTTGTTCTGATAAATCAATCAAAACCATAAAGTTTTATACCAAAATCAACAGATTCTTGGGATGAGAACGCATGTCGTTGTTGTCTTTCGCGGTACAAGCCTTCTAATTGTCATGTCAATTGTTGCCCTGGCTTTCCTCACTAAGTGACTTTCGTCACTGCCATCATCAACAAAATGCCGGTGAGGGACAGTTTGGGTTTCGGACTAGTCATGAACACCAAAGGCCTGCTGGCTATAATAATCCTCAATTCTGGGCAGGACTTGCATGTATGTATATACTATTATGTACAACTATTTCATTATTGCATGCGCAGCTGCCTCTTCCACACACACATACACTTAATATTCCATGATTAATTAATCAAAGTTGGAGGCAATATTGATGTTGTTGGTAATGGACCGTTGGCCTATCTCTCTAAAATTTAACACAATGGTACCAAGTGTCCCCCTAAACAATAGTACACATAGATTACATCTAAGAAATATATATCTTAAAACCGTGAATTAAATTCCTGATTTTATATTTTTTTAATTGGCAAATATATATATTTGGACCACAATACTTTTTCAGTAATTGTTTACACCATAATCAACCGAGCATATCCAGAATCAAAACGACTGGCACTATGGCAGACAAATCCCTAGGAAGTGACTGACGTCATCACCTTCCGACATGCTGAAGGAAGACACTCTTCTGAAACGACAGCTACCTGCCGAAGTTCCTGACAGCCGAACCTAATCTCCAAGGATATGTGTCACCACCACTGCAACTTGCACAAAGTCCCACATCGAAACTTTGTGCAAGACTCTCATTTTCACCTCTAATATCCGAGTAAAAAGGGTAACTATTTTCTCACATTTACTGTTCCTCTTCTAAAATTATCACTTATAGCTGACTTAAGCATCGGAGAGCCTTCGGCAGACACCACACCAGTGTCTGAAGCTTGACGACTGCTTTTTCCTCCTTGTCTTCTGTAGGTTCTCCAAATACCAAAGGTCCTCACCTTCTTCCCTGTTGAAGATTCAACACACCCTATCTAAGTTGACCCTCCCCAAAAGGAGCATTAACAGTAATGATGCTTGCAATTTTGATAACGACGGCAGCGGTTGGACCCATTTTGGCTTTGATTTACAAGTCAAATGGGCCATCTATGCAGCACAAGCACAGAAGCATATGAAGCATACAACCCAACTCAGAGTTTCGAATCCTTACTTGCATCTATTCAACAAGCAATGTTTTAAGCATCATTAATCTCTTATAGGTTTCCAATCCCACCAAACAATCCTCGATGTTCGTCTTTGCAGTCCATTTGGTGGAGCTCAGTGGCCATGCTTCGGCCATGCCCATAGTCCACGACACATGCAGCAATATTCCTAAGACAAGTAAACTTAAAGCCAAAATCAAAAGCACTCTTCGCCTTCTGACCAAATTGTCGCTGCCTTTGAAAAACTTGAGACCGAAAGTGAAAAAAGCAGCTTGTTCTTGGAGGCACTAACTGTTGTGTCCTCTTACACCTCCATGCAGGTGGACATTTGCAACCTTATGGACGACAAGAGTGCAGACCTTATAATCATTCCTTTCCACAAGCAATCCACCATTGACGGGGGAATGGACAACGGAAACCCCTCTTTTAGAGGCATTAACAAGAACCTTCTAGAGAATGCTTCTTGTTTGGTGGCCATCTTTGTGGATCGTGGACTCACCGATTCATCTAACATTAAAAATGAAGATGGCCATGGCTGCTACCGCTGTGCCATGCTCATCATTGGTGGGCCAGATGACCGCGAGGCGTTGGCATATGCGTGGAGGATGGCTAGCAGTCCTAACCCTAAACATAATATCAGCTTAACTGTGGTTCGTTTCATCATCAGTAAAGATGCGACAGTTCATTCACATCTCCCTCCCAAAAATCCTAATAATAATGATCACGATCATGATGAGGACGAAGAGAAGAATATTTTAGAGGTGATAGAGGAAAGTGAGAAGGAGAAACAACTAGACGACCAATATATAGAGAGCTTTGTGCTCAATACTAGGAACCAACCTTCCATAAAATTAATTCATGAGGTGTTGAACAATGGGGAAGAAACTATCAAATTGATAAGAGCCATGGGAAATGACTATGATCTTTATATCGTGGGAAGAGGGCAAACAGGTTCCTCACCACTCACGTTTGGGCTATCCGAGTTGGGTGACTGCCGGAGCTCGGACCCTTGGGAGATGCATTGGCATCGCCCAACATTGTGGCCAGCGCGTTGATTCTCATAGTGCAACAAGGTCGTGCTTTAGTGGATGAATTAGTTGATCAACACCTTAGTGAGTAGTCTCTTACATCTGAAAAATTCAGCTACTCTATCTTGAGCCCTTTGTGAACCCTAAAAGTAGCAGAAGTGGTGGTCAAGATTATTGGTGGATTTAGCTTTATGCTCATACACTCTATATATGAAGGGGGAAAACAGTATGAAGAACTAAATAAATAACATAAGTTTGGAGATGTGTAGCCCGAAGGCTACACAAAGCTCCTAGACAAACTTACTTGACACAAACTTCAATAAGATTGATACTCTTGATACACACTTGATACACACAATACACACACATAACATAGAGTGGATACAAAACCTAATTGTAGGCCATAATATGAACTCAATATTAAACATAACCATAACCACTATACCCACTAAACCTCACTTTAATTTCAACTCATAAACTTAGACATAATGGCTAAACCCTTTAGATTCTAACTTTTTATTTCCTTAACTCCTAACCTTTGAAATTACCCCAACAATCTCTCCCGTAATTTCAAAGCTTATTAACATAGATATTTTCCCCCTTACTCTTCTTCCATGTCGCTTATGTTCTCAATAATTTGTGGCTGGTCAATACCATTTTCTTCTGGATTTTCCTCTTGTGTTAGCATTCCAATCTCTAGCTCTAGATCCGTCACTTGATCTTGTAGTGTCTCAATATCTTCTTGCAGCTTTCCATATTCGATCTTGAAATTCATCAATGCATTAAAGTTGATGTCAAGCACTTTAATGATGCCCTGTTCAATCCAATAATTCAGACAAAAATATGCCGCCAAGTGTTCTGCCTCCTTCTTTGTGTTTTTCCATTTGCTTGAAAAATTCGGATGTGCGCCTCCATCAAAACTAATATGACACATGAATTGCATTGCATGAGCCGGTCCCTTGGTTACAAAATTAAAATGTGGTTCAACATTAAGGTTGCGTGCAGCTTCAATCATAATGGGCTTGAATGACACAACGACTGATATACTCATATTTTTTTTTTTCCTGGCTGCAAGAGAGAATGCAATTAATGACCAAACAATTTCCTTCATGAATCAAACAACACTCCATTTTCTTTCTTTCTTTTTTCTTATGGGTGCACATTTGCCCCAATCTTCAAAGGAACCATTGTCCCTTTTTTTCTTTCAGCATCCTTGTGCCTTTCTCTCTTCCTTCGGCATCCATGTGCCTTTTTCTCATTGGCATCAATATGCCTCTCACTTACAGCCAATACACAAAAAAAACATTTTTTTTTCTACACATCTCAAGCCCACGGTAAAACTTTTTAATAACAACAAAAACCATTTTCATCATGCCAACACAATTTAAATATAGAACCACAACCAACGCTTCATGCTACATGCCAAAAACATTTTTTTAAAAATAATTGGACCATGCTCCAAACGCCACACCTCTGATATAGGTCTATATGACCGTATCAGCTCTGATACCACTTATTGGTGGATTTAGCTTTATGCTCATACACTCTATATATGAAGGGGGGAAAACAGTATAAAGAACTAAATAAATAACATAAGTTCGGAGATGTGTAGCCCGAAGGCTACACAGAGTTCCTAGACAAACTTACTTGACACAAACTTCAATAAGATTGATACTCTTGATACTCACTTGATACACACGATACACACACATAACATAGAGTGGATACAAAACCTATTTATAGGCCATAATATTAACTCAATATTAAACATAACCATAACCACTATACCCACTAAACCTCACTTTAATTTCAACTCATAAACTTAGACATAATGGCTAAACCCTTTAGATTCTAACTTTTTATTTCCTTAACTCCTAACCTTTGAAATTACCCCAACAAAGATGAAGATTTACAATGGACCTTCCAATTCCCTAGAAAAGCTTGGTCAAATGAAAAAATATATGTATATGTTTGGACCATATTTGTCAACCCAAGTAGCTAGCTCATTTTTTGGCTTGGAGTTTGACGGTGGTGGTGGTGATGAAGGTGGTGGTGGTGGTGGTACAACTGATATTTTGATTTAATTAATGTTTTGACATTGCCTACATACAAATGAAATGAAATGTTGAAAGTCTTTAATTTTTGTTTATTGTTGTTGTAATGGTAATTAGTTATGTTTTTTTTCCCTCTTCTTTGTTACTATCTGATTAGCTATGTTTTGGTTCAAATTTATTTTTTCAAGTATTTTTCTCTATTCTTCGTACTCTAGGAACTCTAGAGCAATTTGGTGACAATACGCAAAGATAACAGAGAGAATAGAAATTTGGGAAGCCCAGATTTGTTTCAATTGATTTCTGTAAATTCAAGTGGTTGTTTTACATAAAATAATGTAGACTTTAGAGCTATCATAAAACAATGGAGCCTAAGAAGTCGGGCTTAACGAAAAGTGTTATTTCTCAGTCTCTGAACGATGTGACCTTTAGCGGATGATGACCTTGTTTTCTAAGAGAAGATAGGAACTTCTGTAAGTAGATGCAAAACACTGACTCGATTCAGTACATCACCAATAGGTTAGTCTAAAATAAATATGAAACTAAACAATATAATAGTTTTGTTGGTCCCTTTTTTCGACACTCTGTCTCTTCCGGGTCGAGCTGCTCTAGAGAGTGGGAAGGCTATCGGTTCAACACCAATGCCCCAATTGGATTTCTGGCCCGCTAGAGGATTCTTCCAACTCTTGAACAAAATTGAAAGTTGGATCAGGTTGACGAGAACGGACGAGCTCGGGTTGGGCCCTGATGATTTGCTTCTCCTGACCTGATCACGGATTGCATAGGCGTGCCACTATTGGGTATGAGACCAGACCAATAGACCTGGTATATGCGATGTAGGATATCTGTTTGGTGGATTCGTGCTTGTTCTAGACTTCTGATCAAGCCATTGTGCTCCAAGGGGGGTACTGACTTGGATGAGTTCATTTCTATGCCTAAATCAATTGAGGACTTCAATATTCTTTCACTCATGCTTTGTTGGTTTAATAGATACGAACAGTACCGGATCAAACAAGAAGGAAACCAATGTTGTGGTTAATGCTCCCCTACTTGGGTTCAAAAACCTAACTTGGACTCAGGATAACCCTAGACTGGGTCAAGATTCAGCCGATTCGCGCCCAACAATGTAGTTCGGGCACGGACAAGACAATCCCTTACTTTCAGACTAATAAAGCCCTATTCGGGCCTAAACCCTTATCTCGTGTCCGAATAACAATAGGCTTGAATATGCAAAGGTGAGAAAATAAGTTAATCTACAAGAGTGTATAAAGCAGCTAAATGGCAGATATTTAATGACGCAGCTAAAGCAAATTTTAGAAAGTAAGGAGGTTTCAGATGTTGGACATCCCTCTATCCAACTCTGGTATGATAACAAATAAAATTTTTGCCAAAAATTTCTCCATTTAGCTAATTTTAAATACCAGTTACAATATAGAAGAAGCTGAAGATTTCTCTATTTAGTTTGAACAGAAAATATGTTTACAGGAATTCAAATTGATTGTTTTAACAAGAATCATACCATAAGGATGGCAGAGCAACAGAAGATAAATGCATGAATATTCAACTGGTTATCTGAACAGTAAGTAGGCTATTTGAAAAGATCTTGAAGTTTTTTCAAGTGTTTTCGAGACGTTGCGTCTGGTTTTTGGAGAGAGAGTCCCCTTTTGTTGTTGTAGAGCCTCTATATATATATAGGCAATAATTCCTAATGATGAAGGCTGAAAGAGGATATTTGGCTGCTATCCAAAGTCAACTATTGATATGTCTTTATGAACCGGTCCATAGGTGGGAGGAAAACCAATCTTAGACAAAACTATTGGTCTGAATGGATGCCACTTTGATCTGTGCCCTTTCATAGTTGGAAATCCAGCTAGTAATCGGCTTCCTCCGACTCTGGCATCTATTATCCAACTTGCTTTTCTTGTTGGGAGAGACGATGGTCAAGTCACCATTAATGGTGACAATCCCTCTTCAGACCCTCACATGGGTCGATGTGCAATGGTTACCAATTTTCTTAACTTCAGTGTGGACCAAAGTTGGGGCCCTTTATTACTATGGGATTTTGAGAAGCTTTTGCCCACTGCTGGCCCAAAATCAAAAAAGTCTTTTTTTGCCATTTCTAAAGGAAAGAGGTTGGGTTTGGGTTTAATAGATCTTTTTTTCATAATAAAACCATTTTTGGCCCATTTTCCAAATATGGTACAAACAAGTTTTTTTAGGGCTAACAATATAATAGTTTAACTACATAGATAAACGAGGAACAAAGAAACATAAACAAAAATCGCAACCAATAGCTTTGTTGGTCCAACCCTAACAGGAAATGAATTCCTGTGCCATAATTCAAGGATCCCTTGATTCCTGATTTCCTGATTTCCTGGTGTAATTCATGATATCTAATTAGAATAATTACGTGGTTAGGATTCCTTGTGAATTAGCTAATTACTTTTCTTTGTAGGAAAAGTCAACTTGTACTTGTATATATATCCTCCTCTTGGAGAAATATAATATCATTCACAATTATTCAATCCTTATGTTCTGTGTTTAGTTTTAGTTGTTGGTATTAGAGCCGGCTAACCCCCATACCTAAAACAAAAATACAAAAACCCTAGCCATCGGCAGCCTCTACCGCTGACGGCAACCAAACACACAAAAACAAAACCAACACAAAATAGCGGCAACATCCTTGTCGTCACAAACCAAGTGCGACAAATGACCCTAAAAACACAAACTCGCCGATCCAAGCCGGCACAAACTACCCTCCAAACTTGTTGTGTCTCTATGGTTTTCGAAGATACCCTAGACAGCCCCACCACCACCGCAAAATCCAATGCTTCAAAAACCCGCAAAACTCTTGACATGGCGCAACCAATTATTACAGTTCACAATGATACTTTCAATGCCCCCATTCACCATATGGTTGAATGGAAAGAACTATAGCACTTGGTCGATGATAATGTTGCTTCATGTGTCATGCTAGGGGAAAAGAGGTTATTTGACAAGGAAGGTGGCTCAAGTGGAGGAAGACGCTCTGGGATTTTAATCATGGTGTATTCAGGACTCCATTGTTAAAGAATGGTTGATAAAAACCATGGAACCTAATTTGGTAGAATTTTTTCTTAGATCTTCCAATAGCTAAAGATGTGTAGGACACTGCCCCAGATGTATTATGACGCGTATGATGAGTGGCACATTTATGAATTACAGTGTAAAGCAACCCATATTACTCAAGGAGGTCGCAATATTGCATCCTACTTTGCTGAGCTCAAGAGAGTTTGGTTGGAACTAGAACGTTGTCATCCAATTGTAGGGGCTTTTTCCTTCCGGCAGCAAGTGGGCTGGACTGCTATAAAGAGCAATCTGATGCAAGCGTCCCCTTTGTGTCCGAGTTCGAAGATTAAGCCCCAAAGATGTCTCGAAAGGGTGATGACGCCTTAGGAAACTCTTTGGTTACCTTCACCAATGAAAACAACAACAAATTACAGATAAATCTTCTAGCTTTGCATGAGAAGATTATGGCATGGGAGCAAAATTAGCATGGGTTTAGCACTTGAGAGAGAAAACTGAGTATTCTTAGGGGAAAATAGGTATTGAGGTAGGAAATGAAGAATTAGCAGAGAGGTTTGGCTGAGAATGAGGGAAAAGAGAGGAATGGGTGGCTTGAGTATAACTTCCGGCAGCTTGGCAGTGACTCTGAGCAGCCTGCCAGAAGGGAAAAATGGGGGAAATAAGAGTAATAGACCAAGAAAGCACGAAAATTACTGAGTTTGCAGGTGAGGGAGAGGAAGCTTGCTCTCTGAAAATGTGTGTTGTGTTGGGTAGAGAGGGGTCCTATTTATAGCTGCTGGGGGTAGCTCTTCTTCAAGAAACCCTAATGGCTTCCATCCTATTTTTGCCAAGTTCTTCCCTTCCTTCCTTTCTTCATCCTTTCAATCATCTTCCTTTGGTAAAGTCAGCTCTGCTTCCTTGCATAAAATCAGGGTTTTGGGAGCTCAAGGCCTCCCTTTCCCGCGGCTGCCTCTGAGGAAGGTTTCTCCTTTCACCCATTTCCTTTCCTCTCTTCCTTTCTCTCCCCATGGCCAAATCTAAGGAAGGAAAGAAAGTGGGTATACATGCTGGTTCAAGGATGGCGCCTTCCCTTGCGCCCCAACATCCTTTGGCTCATTCAATGCTTTTGCTTGGAATTTGCTCCTCCCTCGGGGAAACTCCCAGCAGCCCCTCCTTATGATCCTTTGGTCCCTTCGTGGCCTTCTGTTTCAGTCACATGCTGAGGGCTTTAGTCCTTCTTTATTCAAATTGCATGGGCCTTTTAAAATGGAAGGTCAAGTTATTTAACTGGTGGGCTAGGTTTACCAAATATTTTGGGCTTTGTGGGCTATTAGAGATAGTGGGCTATTTTTCTACTAAGGTGATGGGCTATTCTCTCTTTTGTGCTTACCCACGTTTGGGCCTGAAAAATGGGCCTGAGTCCCGAGGCCCCCAAGCGACCCGAGACTTCCATTTTTCAACCCGCCGATGGGCCCCATGACAACTCGTTACCATCCATACCACAACCCACTCAAGCAAGCCCCGGGCATTTGAGTGGCCTGGGCCCACTTAAGCTTGTAGCGCGACGTGTTGCTTATTTGCTTAGCGTGGCATGTGTGCAAGCGCGTATGACGAACTTTCGCGTGCCCTAATCAGGCATCTCCTCGGTAAGATATTGCATTGGGCCGAGAATTTATTTGGGCCGAACCGTGGATTTTTTGGGCCTCAACACCAATCAACGTGAAGTGTCCTGATGATGTGAAGATTCATGCTGAGATACAGAAAGACCGTATTTATGATTTTCTTGTAGGTCTAGATGATGAGTTTAATAAAATTAGAGGAGATTTGTTGAGGATGAGTCCATTGCCAAAATTGGAGGAGTAGTTTGCTTTTGTTCGTAAAGAGGCCCAATGTCGAAAGACAATGCTTAAAAAGGATGGAAAGACTGAATCCTCTGTTGTAATGGTTTCCAAAGCCCCTGTTGCTAGTTTTTCTTTTCCTAGTCCAACCTCTGAGGAAAAAGAAAACATGCATTGCACTTACTGTAATGGCAACCGTCATATAGAGGCCATGTGTTTTCACAAGAATGGGTTTCCGAAGTGGTTCCTTGAACTCCAGAAGCAACGAAAAGAATGGCCGAAGCGGTGCAGCTGTTTTCACTGCCGCCAGATAGTCTTCCTTTGGCCCGGTCGCCTGTGCTACCTCGGGTGTCTCAACCTCACCTACGAAAACTCCTTCGGTTGATGATTCTCTAACTGTTCTCTCTCACTTATCCATACCAAAGCCTGCTAACTGTGAAGGTAACCAGGGAAAATCTTTGATGCTTTTCGACCAATGAGATACAAGTTGGATTATCGATTCTGGTGTTACTGATCATATAACCTATGATAAATCATTTTTTTTCATTATATGACTGCTCCTACCTAAACAAGTGTGGTTACTACCAACGGTGAATCTAACTCAGTCACTAGAGCTGGTTCCATCCCTCTTCCTCCTACCCTCTCTTTACATAAAACTTTGATTGTTCCTGCTTTGTCCCATAATTTATTATATGTTGGGCAAGTTACCGAATACTTAGATTGTTGTATGCTCATGTTATCTTCCTTTTGTTTGCTTCAAGATGTTCAGACCAGGGAGATCATTGGGCATGGTACTAAGAGAGGGCTTTCCTATGTGGATGAAATTTCACCGAGTTGTGTTCATCAGGAACGAGGCCTTGTCAGTCATAAGCATAAGAAGATTTGGTTATGACATTGGCGGTTGGGTCATGTTGCCTTTGGTTATTTGCAGTCTTTGATTCCATCTGTATTTAGTGGAGTAAAATTTTTAATTTTTAGTGTGAGACTTGTATTCTTCGCAAAAAGTTACCAAACTTTTTATCCACCTAGTTTGAATAAAAGCATATCTCTTTTTATTTAATTCATTCAGATGTTTGGGGTCTATCTCCTGATTACTACTGTCTTTGGTGTTCAGTGGTTTGTGATCTTCATTGATGATTGCACTCGGTTAACTTGGCTTTATGTTATGAAGCATAAAAGTGAAGTTTCTTTATTAAAGAATTTTACCACATAGATTCAAACCGCAACTATTCAGTATGCTATCTACCTTCTTAATTCGTATGCCTTCACATGTTTTGGTTTTAAAACACCACTCCAGACATTAGCTATTCATGTTCTTATTTGTTGCCCATCTTCATCTCACTCTCCGTGCATTTTTGGTTGCTGTAGGCGTATGTCCATCTCAATAAATCTCATCGGACCTAAGTTGAATATGTGTGCCCTTCCGCTGTATCTTTATGGGTTTTGCACCTTAATAAAAGGGAAACTGCTGTTACCATCCCTCCAGTCGCCGCTTTTATGTTACCATGGATGTTACATTTGTGGAGAACGAGACTTTTTTTTTTGGTCAGACATGATCAATCATGTCCTTTAGGGGGAGAATACAGTAAAGGAAGCACATAATTAGTTTGATATGGAAATACGGGGGAAAGAAGCCCAAAATAGTACTGGAAGCCGATAAACCAAGTAGCTGCTGGAAGCAGGCTGCCGACTAGTGTAGCCGAGCCAAACAGCCAACCCGAGTTGAACAGCCTAGTCAAACTAGACATCAGTGATCCCGAACTAGACAACATCAACCCCGCTCTCTCAAACATATCTACTCATGCTCCACTAAACATCCCTGAGGTAAGTCCTTCAAATCCCAGTGCTTCTCAAAATATTGTTGAAATTGTGAAAAAATTACATGCACGAGCAAACAGGAGAAAACCACCAGACACATTCTCACTAAAAGGCAAGGTGAAATATGTCATTGTTGATTATGTCTCTACACACAGATTGTCTCCTCAAGCTAAAGCATTTGTCAATCAGATGGAAGGAATTAAAATTCCTAATAGATTGGAAGAAGCTTTGCAAGACCCAAAAAGGGTGGAAGCAATGAATGTGGAGATGGAGGCCTTACAGAAGAATGGAACATGAGAGATAGTTTTCTAACTTGAAGGAAATAAACTCGTTGGATGTCGATGGGTGTACACAATTAAGCACAAAGCTGATGGCACAATAGACATATATAAAGCAAGACTTGTGGCCAAAGAGTATACACAGACGTATGGAGTTCAGTATCAGGATACATTTGCACCGGTGGCAAAAATGAATACGATGCGAGTTTTATTGTCCTTACCAGCTAATTAAGATTAGCCTGTCAAGCAATTCGATGTTAAGAATTCCTTTCTGCATGGAGATCTAGATGAAGAAGTGTACATGGACATACCACCTCGTTATGGGTTGTCTAATAATAGTGGGAAGGTGTGTGGGCTTTGAAAGGTAGATTGAAGCAGTCTTCGTGAGCATGGTTTGGGCCGTTCACTAAAGCAATGAAGAAGTATGGATATCATCAAGGTAACTCAGATCATACCCTATTTATCAAACATAGTGATGGTAAGAATACTTTGATGATACTCTATGTCGATGATATGGTAGTTACTGGTGATGATGATGTTAAATGGGTAAATTACAGAAGTACTTAGTCTTAGAGTTTGAGATAAACGACTTGGGGCTTTGAAGTATTTTCTGGGAATCGAAGTAACACGCTATGCTACTAGTATTTGTCTTTCTGAAAGGAAGTATGTTCTAGACCTGTTGATAGAAACTTATATGTTTGGGTGTGCACAAGCCGAAATCCCTATTGTGCAAAATCATCACCTAGCAATCTATCCTGATCAAGTGCCAACGAACAAGGAAAGATATCAGAGGTTAGTGGGAAGATTAATTTATCTTTCACACACTAGACGAGATATCGCATATGCAGTTAGTGTTGTTAGTTAGTTCATGCGTTCTCCTAGCGAGGATCACTCAGCAGCAGTTATGAGGATTTTGAGTTATTTGAATAAAACTCCAAGGCAAGCCTTGATATTCAGAAAAATGGGACATTTGGATGTCAAGAGTTATACATATGTAGATTGGGCAGGCAATATAACAGACAGACGTTCTACATTAGGTTACTTCACTTTCATTGGGGGTAATTTGGTTACATGGCGGAGTAAGAAGCAGAATGTAGTGGCTCAATCTTTATCTGAGGCAGAATACAGGGGCATAGCACATGGAGTTTGTGAGCTTCTTTGGCTAAGGATACTCCTGTCTGAAATTGGTTTTCCACCAGAGAGAGTCATGGAGCTTTACTGTGACAACCAAGCTGCGAGAGAGATAGCAAATAATCTAGTTCGACATGACAAAACTAAACATGTTGAAGTGAATAGGCATTATATCAAGGAGAAGCTAGTAGATAAGCTAATCGATATACCATTTGTAAAGTCAAAAGAACTAGTAGCAAATGTCTTAACGCATGTAGTGTCAACAAAGGTTTTTCATGACTTACTTGACAAGTTGGCCAGAGAAGATATCTACGCACCAACTTGAAGGAGGAGTGTTGGAGTGAGCCATAATTTAAGAATCCCGTGATCCCTGATTTCCTGGTGTAATTCACGTTACCTACTTAGAATAATTACCTAGTTAAGATTCCTTGTCCTTGTATATATAACCTCCTCTTGGAGAAATATAATATCATTCACAATTATTCAATCCTTCTGTATTTAGTTTGAGTCCTTGCACCATCTATAATCATTCAACCGAATCAACCCATAAAGAGAGAGATAGACGAAGCAGAGAAGGCAACAAAACCCAACCTCCTTCAATTCGGGATATAAAAGAGGTATCGAAGAAACAGATAAAAGAAAGTAAGTGAGGAGGAAAGGGTTTCAGATGTGCATGTTCAGATATAGGAAGAAGGCAACAAAAACTCATTTCTAACTGGCAAATCATTATAAATATTTCAAACTTCATGCATTAAAGTTCCTTGGAATGTCAAAAAACTATAGTTCCAGCACAGCACCACAAATAAGGCCACTGATCAAGTGATTGAGATAAACGATAATTAAGTAGGTCAGATTATTGACTCAGAGGTCCCAGACTTGAGTTCTATTAAGAGAATTCTTGCTGTTCCTTACTGGATCCACACACTCTCTCTTCTCCACTGTAGGTGATGTAAAGAAATCCATCTTCATCCTCATTTTCCTCGTCGATTGTAGACATCAAGGCACCTGGAACATTGGAGGAATTATCACAACAACTAATTTGGGAACAAGTTATTATTATCGCTAAATAAAAAATGAGTTGCAGCTCACCAATTGGAGGTTTAGTGTTCCTGAAATAGAAAAACATAGGTTTTTCTGTGCTGACCCAAGCCATTGACTGAATAAAAAAAACAAATTCTCGAAGAGACATATCACCATAGACAAGGAATCTGCAGTCAGAAAAACAAGATAGGCAATAAAACTATGTGAGAACCCCTTCATTTGAGAAAAGCTATTAACACAAATGAACTTGGGAGTTTTCCTTTGTAGTACATGAAAGTGGAGTTTTTTTCTTCTTGGTATGCAATTCTTATATACCGATATCTGCGTTTTCAATTTTTTTTTTCTGACGGATTTCGGAACATATATCAAAAGCATAAATTAAAGGGAAACAAACCTATACATACCACTGTAGCAATACAAATGTATAAAAAACCTAAAGCACAAGGGAATTGGAACTAACTTCTTCGTGTCAATGTCACGAATGTCACTCCTTGCATCCTTCTCCACAGTCACCTTCATGGGGGCTCAGATTGGAACTTAGTATATCCACTGATTGCATAGGAAGTAAAACATATTTAAGGCTGTGAAATTCTTACTGGTATACAATTTGGATGCTTCTCCCGCAGTTGCCCAGCATCTAAAATAATACGTTGTTTGTATTTGTTCAAAATATTCCTGAACATAAATCAAAAGCATAAATGAAAAAAATAACAACCATATTCCACTATAGCAATACAAATCAAGCTAATTAAAGCACATCGAAATTGGCAATTAATTTCCTCAAATGAAAATCTTACCTCCATGTCTCCTTGTACCTGGCAGGAGTGTTGGTACTTGCAATCAAAATCGCAGCCTTCTCCATAACCTTAGCATAAAGTCTCAAATTAGAACAGAGTGCATCCATTGAATGCGTAAGATGTAAACATATTTGATTCAGTGAAATTCTTACCGCATTGGCATTTCTCCTATTCCAAGGGTCTAAAGTTTGAATTGGCCTCGTGGACGCATAAAATGAGTTTTTCCTTTTTTCTAACGAATTTCTGAACATAAACGAAAAGCATAAATTGAGAGGAAACACAATCATGTTCCATTGTAGCAATACAAATCAAGATAATTAAAGAACAAAAGGAGTTGGTAACAACTTCTCTTCAATGTCAGGAATGTCACTCCCAGCAGCATTCTCCACAATCTGCATTAGTCTCAAATTAGAACAAAATATGTCCACCGAATTCCTAGGGACTAAACATATCTGATTCAGTGAAATTCTTACTGATATTGTATCTTGATTGTTCTCTTCTGCTTTGCTCCTATCTGAAATATTTTCGTCCGAAACCATCATAAGAAAACAGATGACAAACTTTGACAAAAATATACCGCCAATTTCAAAAATAAACTAGAATCACTATCAGACCTGATCTATGCAATTTCTAACTAATCTTTAAACAACTACAGAGACCAAATACTAAAATAGGCACATCGGTATTGCATAAACTACATAAAAATACAAACCCGGAGAAATTTGAAGCTGGCAAAATCCTTTTAGCAAGGTGAAACTCCCACTACAACTGTTCTCTGTAAATTCCAAGCAACAAAACATCACATTCCAAAGATAAATACCTACACATACTGTTTACATTTTTGCATGAAAAAGGAAAATTTCAGCCTTAGACAAAAACAACATTTCACGTTTTATCTATAAAGTAACCTCCTATACAATTAACCACCCCAGCAAATATAAAATAAATAAACAAAAAACACTGACCCAGTGGATATTCCTTCTTGAAAGAGCTTTCCGCCATGGAGAAACTCCCAAAAAGACTGTTCTCTGCAAATTTTCAAACAAAGAAACATCACAACAGCATACCAAATTTTCTTCCCCAGAAATTAAATAACAACATCAAACATAACAATGGCAAGAGAAACGTTGTCAGTTGAAGCATTTGCCGAAAATAACACACCAAAGACAAAAAGGGATCGATTAGGGATTTGGTGATTGAATAATTGATTGCTTTAGAACTGGGAAAACAACGGAGGGTCAAACCCAACCAAAGGCAACGTATACATACGATATATAAATTTAAGGCTTTAATATCAGGGAACACAAATGTTAGGGTTATTTCCGATTCCAAGTTTACAACACGGGTATTTCTACCCTTCGGTTGTTTATATCTCTTATTTATAAGGGTGGGTACGGTCCAGTTTTCGTCTACAATCGAAATTGAAACCGAATAAGGTATACAATTCGGTTCGGCTGTGATAAAACGCAGCCGCCAAAACCAAACCAACAGAACCTACACAGTTCGGTTCGGGGTTCTGGTTCTCAATTTGGGTCTGAGCCCAATTGAATTTGTTTTTTCGGTTTTGGGGCTTCAAGAAGAAACGTATACTAAAAACATAACCTAGTAACATTTTACAAAACCATGCTTGAACTCAGTTCACAATATCCTAAAAACAGAATCCAAATTAGCAAAACCAGTATACAAATATTCTTGTACAGTATACTAAAAGCAGAAACGAGTAACAGTTTAGAAAACCAATTTCATGTCCATTCACAATATCCTAAAACCATAAACTACCAAGTACACTTTACTCATTCAGTCTGACTATGATCACAAAAATACAAAACCATGATTGAACAACTTATGATCACAAAAAATCAAAAATTGTATATGTTAATGGTTCGTACCATCACTGTAAGTCGAGTCTATCAGAGAACATTATGTGGCCATAAGGGACTAGGTCGCCCTCGTACTGAACCAACCAAATTAACTACCCCGGGTGTCAATAAAGGGCCTCCTAGTCAAACCTATCGAGAGAGTGTGAATCAATGGTCGGCACTCAAACACCGACCCGACCATCGGAATGCCATGTGTGACAAAGGTGCATTGATATTCTAAAAACACGATCAGACCCCTGTCGAGTCAGTCACTCCATCAGCCTGATTTACAACCTAGCAATGGAGAGGAATCAATTAATGTGCTTCACATCCAAAGCCAGGTGTCACATGGCCATTTAATCCCTGATAAATAGCCCGGCGATGGAAATGGATCAATTAATGTGCCTCACATCCAAAGAGAAGTCATTTAATGTACTTCAGTCCCACCAGGTGGAAGAGAGAGATAAATATCTCCTCCTTAGATATTTATCTCTCCTTCTCCCCCCTATAAATACCATTCACCTGTATAAGGACAAAGGTAATAAATATTCTCACCTGAAAACCTTACATCCCTCTCTCCATCTTTAAACTACTCTTAACTTAGCCATCGTAGGGGGTTCAACTAGGATACACCCAGTCTGCTCCTATTCTGATAATTGTTCGAAGTGTGCAGGTCATCTTCAGAAGGTAGGTCAACCACGCGATTAGGTATAAGCCCTAACCTTAACCCAGATTAAGGTCACTTGCACCATGTGAGTGACGCCCGGTTTACTTTTGGCGCCGTCTGTGGGAATTTTCGAGAACAGAAGTCGCATCCCCTCATCCAACCGAGGTCCAACGCAAACAAAACCAAGCTTTGCTAAAAATTCAGCACCTTAGAAGGATGGCCCCCATGGGTACAACTGGGAGAAACGCCCAGAGGCGAAAAAAGGAGAAGCTGAAGTCGGATCGTCTGAAGAATTTGGAGGAGAAGATTAACCGAATCCTGAGGGGAGAAAACGATGCACATAATTTAAGCAACAGCCTCCGTGTGCAGAATGAAATACTGCAAGAGAACCATGCCAAACTGGTACGGAAGGTGGACGTGCAACAAGATCACGAGTTAGTACCAAGGATACCAGTGAAACCTCGTCTGCGTCAACGAGGGCTGAGACATCAAAGTGAATAGCAACCGACGCGAGGGACATATTGAAGGAAAAAAGAGCCTAGCAGGAGCACGATAAACGCTTGGTAGAAAGTTTGCATAAGGAAAAGGCCCGAGTCAGAACTAATGATGCCGAGGAGGAAGTCGATGGAATCACCTCTAGGCTCAGAGGCTTGGTCACCGGCGAACTAAAGAGTGTCTAGGATCGACTCAGGCAGGTGGAGAAATCGAAAATGCCTAGAGGACCAGAATTCACTGAGGAGGAAATCCCAACTACCATATACCCGAGACCTGCCAGGCACCAGGGTAATGGGAGATTAGAAGGCTCTGAAGATCCCCTTATATGATGGGATGACCGACCCATACGACCATCTAGATAATTTTCGTTATGCCATGGAAGGACGTGGCGTAAACGAGGCAACCAAATGCCGCATGTTCCTAACAACGCTCAAGGGCCCCACCACGAGTTGGTTCAATCCACTCTCCCCTAAGTCTATCAACTCCTTCACCGAACTTAGAAAGGTCTTCTTGGAAAGATACATGATCCTTTCTGATCAGCTGTACACTGAGAATGACTTACCAACAGTCAGACAACGACCTGACGAGAAACTCAGGGATTATATAACCCGATTCAACAACGAGTACACATTGTGTAAAGGGTGCAACAAGGCCACATCATACAATGCGCTGATGGGCAGACTCCAAGGGGGAGACTTTTATTTCTCCCTCACCAAGAACCAAGAACCCCCCCCCCCCCCCCTTTTCCCCCGAGACATATAAGGACCTCCTCCGCGAAGCCACCAGTTACTCACTAGCTGAGTAGCTAAACCTGGCCAGGAAGGTGACAACCGAGCCTACCTCAAATACCCATATTCTATACCAGCCCAAGGAAAAGAGACCTAATGACTACGCCTATGATTGGTTAGCGAAGAGAAAGACGAGGGAACCTGGACCCTTGGCTCAGCGGAGTGAGGTGAGACTAGAAAAACATAATCAATACACAAATTATACCCCCCCCCCCCCCCCCCCCCCGCGGGAACAAATCCAAGGGGGAGATATTCGCGGTGATAGCCAATGAGCTTCCTAACTTGAAGAAAATAAGGGACTGCCAAGGTGATGTTGGTCGAATCAACCGAGCACCCGCCCACAAATCCCAAGACAGATCAGAGTCAATCGTGTTCTCGCAGAGTGATATGGTAGGTATCACCTTCCCCTGGTTATCGCGACCGAGATTGCTCATTGCGAGGTAGCTTGGGTGTTTTTGGATGGGGGCAATTCCGTCAATATTATTTTCCTCGACGCCTTCAAACAGCTGGGTGTTAGCAAGAACCTTCTCAACCGATGCTGCCCTGCCCTCGTGGCTTTTGGTGGAGGACATGCACAACCCATTAGGCACATGCCTTTGACCCTGTCAATTGGTGTACATCCAAGGCGTGCTAGCATTACTACGGACTTCATCATAGCGGAATGCCCCTCATCGTACAATGTCATCCTCGGTCGTCCCGCCATAGGTGACCTGAACCTATCAATCAACATGAGGGCGCTGCTTATTAAATTTCCTACTCCTCATGGGGTCCACGACATAAGGGGAGACCAGGAGTCAGCTTGGACCTATTACGCCTCCTTGGTGAGATTAAAAACTAAGGTGACCTACGAAGCCTATTGCGTGGAAGCCCATGATGGTGTCGCTCCCAGCTACTCTACGGTTGTTGATTCGAGAGGAGAAATCAGCCCTGTAAATTCGCAATTGGTAGAAGAGCTAGAGCAGATAGCACCTTGTCCTGACCACCAGTATTAGCTCTTAAAGATCGGCTCCCAGATCATACCATGAGTCCACAAAGTACTCGTAATGTTCTTAAAAGAAAATAGCTATGTGTTCTCCTGGTCCCATGATGATATGTGAGGAATTAACCCAGAAGTTATCACCTACCGTCTCAACATCGATCCATAGCACCGACCTGTTCGTTAGAAGCGTCGGGCATACGACGCCATTAGGTACGCCACCATGAAAACAGAAGTGGACAAGTTACAAAGGAACAACTTCATTCGTCCGGTAGATTATCCTAGATGGCTGTCCAACGCAGTTATGGTCCAAAAGACGGAATATAAATGGCAGATGTGTGTCAACTTCACCAACCTCAACAAGGCATGCCCTAATGATAGCTTCCCTTTATCGAGAATCGACCAGCTAGTTGATGCCACGGCAAGGCACGAGTTGCTAAGTTTCATGGATGCTTATTCAGGATATAACTAAATTCATATGCACCCAGTCGACCTGGAGAGCACTTCCTTCATCACCGATCATGGCATATACTGTTAGCAAGTCATGTCGTTCAGACTCAAAAATGCGGGGCCTACCTACCAGCGACTGGTCAACCGAATGTTTGCTGAGCAAATTGGCAATACCATGGAAGTTTATGTCGATGATATGCTAGTAAAAAGTGTCTAAGTCGATCAACACGTAGCCAATCTAGCCAAAACCTTTGTGATATTAAGAGAATATGGCATGAAATTGAATCCAGCCAAGTGTGTCTTTGGGGTTGCCTCGGGTAAGTTTTTAGGTTTTATGGTCAGACGAAGAGGTATTGAGGTTAACCCGGAGAAGATCCAAGCCCTCATTGGTATGACCCAACCCAGGACCCAGAAGGAGGTTCAGAGCTTGACAGGGTGAGTGGAGGCGTTGAACAGAATCATTTCTAAAGCCACCGACCGATGTCTCCCATTCTTTAAAGCACTCAAGGGGAATAAGAAGATAGTGGATTGGACACCCGAATGCCCCTTGGCGTTTGAAAACTTGAAGGCACACATGGGGCAAGTCCCCATACTATCTAAACCTGAAGTCAGGGACATACTATCACTGTACATATCTGTATCCCCATCGGAGGTCAGCTCTGTGCTCACCAGAGACCAAGATAAGATACAGCAGCCAGTCTATTATGTAGGCAAGGCCCTGATCGATACAAAGGCTCAGTACCCGGAGATTGAGAAATTGGCCCTAGCCCCGATCATCTCGCCTCGGAAACTGCGTCCATTTTTCCAAGCACACTCCATCATGGTCATGTCCTGAGAAAACCTGAGACATCAAGTCAACTAATCAAGTGGTCGATAAAATTAGGGGAATTTGATGTCACTTATTAGCCGTGCATGGCTATGAAGGCGCAAGCCATTGCCGACTTCATCTCGGAGTTCACACCATCAACAGGTGTAAATAAGCCAAAGACCTCTTGGCAGTCCCCCACCCCAACATCGATGAGGGCAGACACGACCCCCACCACTGACCCGAACCTACCATAATGGACCCTATACATGGATGGTGCGTCCAACTTGCAAGGGTGCAGTGCGGGACTAGTCCTGATCTTTCCTGGAGGGATTACGGTGGAATATGCTCTCCAATTTCAATTCCAAGCATCCAATAACGAAGCAGAATATGAGGCCCTCATTGTAGGACTCCGTCTAGCAAGAGAACTAGGGGCTGAGCATATCAACATCAACAATGACTCACAACTGGTAGTTAACTAGGTCACGGACCAGTACTAGGCTTAGTTGCAACATATGACCGCTTATGTCCAGATAATCAAAGCCCTCCTCTCTTCCTTTCGATCGCATACAATCACCCAGATTCCATGCACCAAAAATACCCAAGCGGTCATTCCTATGACCAAAGTGTGTTGTCTGCAGAAGTTTTTAGGGTATGTTTTGTACAAAATATTTAATGACGTTAATATTTTGATATTCAAAAGAAGTATGGCAGAATACTTTTAATTAACGTTACCTATATAAGAGTAAATGTGGGGTCGCATTTGTGAGAATTACATGGCTACATTCTCTAAAGCTCCTATGAAACCGGGATTTTTTCAGGACCAAGATGAACACAACCGCATGAACTTAAGTGGGTATAGATTTAATGCATGTGTGGCGTATTGTCTCGGTTTACTACAAAACAATGAACAGTTTAAGGTTATGAATTCTAGTGATTCATTAAGTAGATCTGATACGCCTACACTAGGGAAAGTTTAAGTCCAAAGATACTTATCCTTATGTGTATTTTATCTAATTTCCTCTCCAGTTTTTGAGTCTGCATATATATATATTTTTAAAATTTGGGTTTCAAATGTGGGGTATTGTTGGAAGTTTGAAGGCAAATGTCCCACATTGGAAAAAACAAAAGGTTTTGCATGCTTTATAAGCATGAAACATTAACACCAATTAAATAAGATTGGTGGGCTGATGGGCTTGGTAGTGGAGACTATATATGGTTGGCTTGCTTGATTAATAATATTTAATTAATCAAAACTTGGGCCTTGGGGTCTTTGAGAAGCACACCAACATTTGCTCGAATTCAAGGATCCGATGCTGGATCCTTAAGTTATAGATAGTTGGATACATAGGACATTGAGAATCTGCAAGCCTCTATCTTCAATAAAAGTCAGTATTCTGTACTTCATTTATACTTACACATTTACACAATTTTCGTATTTTGCTACTGTCTACATTTTATGATTGTTTATTAATATAGTGATCCTATAATATAAGATATTTATTGATTTTTCTTAACAACTTCTCCCTCACTATTAAACCCTATCATGAGTGAGATCATAATCAATCTCATTCATTTCGAAAATATCTTTAAAATCAAACTTCCATCTTTTGAAGTTTGATCTAGTGAGTGTTTGAATTTGCGAGAAATTGATTGCGGAAGGATTTGATGCTGTAGGGATTCGCAAAAGAAAGTATAAGTACTTCCTAAGAAATCGATTCTCAATTTGTTAAGACAAAACAGTTTTTTCAGTTTAACTTTAATTCACAAAATTGACAAATAACATATGCAATTTCCTTAATTAGATATCACACCTTTGTGGCAAGAGATTACTTATAGCTTACAAACAAATTACATGTTATTTCGTGCCATCATAAACAAATTACAAGATAGATTTTATTTGTTGAAGAAAGTAGGTATGATGCAATTTTGGTTATTTCTTTAGAGTTTGAGTATTTAGGTTTGGCTTTGTTATGAAAAATTTGTTGATTCTCATAACAAAAACAAGTTCTTATCTAGCACAAAATAACCAAACAAAACACAATCTAAGAGAAAAAAAAATTATCCTAAAATTGCAATGAACAGTGTTTTAGGGGTTTTTGGTGTCTGTTTTTGACCCAAAATACCTTTTTGAATAGGGAATGGCGTAACTAATAGGCCAAAAATGAGTTTAAAGTTTTGTAGATTTGAAAAATCAATTTAAACATGCTTTTTCCAGACTCTTTAATATTCATAGTATTTAAAAAAACATGTTTAATCTGTCATCGAAATTTTAAACATAACAAAAATAATCATGGCATCAATGAATAAAGAAATCGCAATAGGAATGCTTGAAAATGATCTCAATGTGTGTGAGTAACCATGTGCTCTGATACCAATTGTTAGATTTTTTATATATGCGTCCATGGTCTTATGTGAGTAACGATGTGTTGTAACTCTCTCTTTATGATCGATGTGATTACACTACTTAAAAAAACATTTTGCGCGACGAAATAAGTTGTTGCGCGAAGTACAATCTCGTTGCACAAAGTTTGCGTGACAAACTTTTAGTCGCACAAGTTCTGTCACGCAAAACTTGTCTCGCGCAAGTTTGCGCCACGAAAATTATTATTCGTCGCGCAAAGTATCTCTGCAGGACGAACACTAACGTCGCTCAAAGACACCTTGTGCGACGAATAGTGACCACTTTCCGCGACGAATTCTAACTACTTTGCGCGACGAATAATAGCAACTTCGCCCGACGAATGGTACCACTTTGCGAGATGAATATTATCTACTTTGCGCGGTGAATATTATTTACTTTGCGCGACGAACCTTAACCACTTTGTGCGACGAACCTTAACGTCGCGCAAATATACTTTGTGCGACGAATCCTAATGTCGCGCAAAACTTTGCGCGGCGAAATATTTATTTTTTTATAAAAAAAATTTAATTAAAAATAAACTAGTTAGTTTGCGCGACGAAATATTTTGTTGCGCAAGGTTTTTGACGTTTTGTTTCATTATTTCTCTTATATCAATTTCATTATATTAATTTTTTCAAATTTTTACTTTTTAAATTTAATTTAAGGACAAACTACAGTAAACCCCCCAACCTATAGGACATACACAACGTCACGAAAACCCTATAAAATGCCCCTTCCGTTAGCCAAACCGTTAGTGAGTCTGTTAAATGCTGACGTGTCAAAAGTGGGACCCATTTTTTTATGACGTCGAATTCCATGTGGACTAAAAACCAATAAAAAATTATATACTTTTACAAACTAAGTTTAAAAAATTAAAATCATTAAATTTTAAAAACCAAAAGAAAGATGAAAAAAATATATATATCTCCCTCCCGACGAACCCTCCCTTTCTCTCTCTCTCTCTCTCTCTCTGTGCACCATGCCCCATGACCAGCTCCATGAACTAGCACAAAATGCTTCTGGTTTGCTAGATACAAAAAGTCAGTGAATTATTGTCCAAGTACATCGATCTATAAGATATGCGTGAATTAATTAATCCTCCCTCAGAGGCAAAGTCATAATCTCCAAGTCCATGCTGCTAGCAATCTTCTTCAAAAACAAAAACAAAAACCCTTTATGAACTTGCCCAAGATCAACCACATTGACAACTCTAGATTCGACTCCTACCCAGATTCAGATCTGGGTTTTGTGGAACACTTCCCCATGTTATGTTTGAACGCGTTCAATTTGATATCGTTCTCGGCCGGACTGGACCTGTTCGGGCTGTTCAACAACCATTCGTACGACTCGGCGGAGGACGGCGAGCGTTTTGTGTTGGAGGAGACGGTGGAGATGGTGGTGGAGAGAGCGGAGGCGTTCGCGAAGGCCGATAAATTGAGGGTGAGGAGGAAGAAGGCGTGGGGTTTGGAGATGGAGGAGCAGAATGGTAATTTGGAAATTGGGGTCGAGGTTTATAGATTGACTGAGAATCTCGTGGTGGTGGTTTACAGGTCTTTTTCTGCAACCAGCCTAAGTTGCTGGGAAGGGAAGTCCATTCCTTGAATTATACTGAACGAATTGGGGTTTGTGGTTTGGGGAAAACGATTAGATCTGTGGCATGAGGGTGGTGATGGGTTGGGCTGGAACGAGAGAGGTGTTAAGTCTGGGATGGGTGGCCTGAGTAAGCTTGGGTGGTGGTTTGGGTGGTTGTGGGCTAGGAGGAGAGGAGATTGGGAGAGAGAGAGAGAGAGAGAGAGAGAGAGAGAGAGAGAGAGAGAATATGGGTTGGGGTTTTTTTTATTTTAATTTTAATTTCAAATTTTTTATAATTAAATATGTTTAATTTTTTTAAAATAAATTTTTTATTATTTTTTGTCCACGTGGAACTCCACGTCAATTAAAAATGGGTCCCACAAATGCCACATGGGCAGATAACGGATTTTCTGACGATCTCTCTAACGGAGGGGGCATTTTGTAGGGTTTCCGTGACGTTGTGTATGTAATTGTAAATATCCCATAGGTTGGGATGTAATCGTAAATGACCCTATAGGTTGGGGGGTTTACTGTAGTTTGTCCTTAATTTAATTGTATGATTTTATTTTTTTTAATTACTTTAATTTAAATTGACATATTCAAAATAAAATTACATACGAAAAATAGTGGTCAAATTATCCAATATATATAATATTCAAATGTACACATAAATTAACAAAGCACAATAATAAAATCTACAAGCCTATTGTGGTGGTAATGGCGGAGGATATGTTTTTCGACTATAGCCGTCAAAGTCTCGACAATTCCCTACAAAAAAAAAAAAAAAAAGAAGACAAATATTGTCAAATATCAAAAAAATAACATAAAATAATAACAAAAAATTGGCATAAACTCAAAACTAACTCTAAAAACACATATTATTGAAAAAAATTTAACATTTGGAGAGAATATACCATTTGACAAGATTTTGTGTGAGTGAGAATGAGAGGGAGAAGTGAGTGTGAGAGAATTAGAGAAGATAGAGAGAGAGAGATGAAAGAGTGAGTGAGAGTGAGAGATGATAAAAAGAGAGATAAGAGAGTGAGTGAGAGTGAGAGATAGTAAAGAAAGAGATGAGAGATTAAGTGAGAGGAGTGAGTGTGAGAGAAAGGGTAGGATTTGGGGAGAGGGAAAGAGAGAGGAGAGGTAAGAAGAGTAGAAGACATTGAGAAAATGGTGGAGGAGTTATGTTGGTTTTAAAAACCGGATCACTTTGCGAGACGAAATAATATATTAGTCGCGCAAAGTCTTAAAAAAATTTTTAAAAAAAATTCCCATTTTTGGTTCCCGCTCAAATTTTTAGGGTTTTGTGCGACGAAATTTTGGTCGCTCAAAGTTTTGCGCGACCAAAATATTCCCGCGTCCCATTTTTGGTACCTGCCCAAATTTTTCGACTATACTTTGCGCGACGAAATACTATATATTGGTCGCGCAAAGTCGTAAATTTTTTTTTTTTAATTCCCATTTTTGGTACCCGCCCAAATTTTTCGACTATACTTCGCGCGACGAAATACTATATATTAGTCGCGCAAAGTCGTAAATTTTTTTTTTTAAAATTCCCATTTTTGGTACCCGCCCAAATTTTTCGACTATACTTTGCTCAACGAAATACTATATATTGGTCGCGCAAAGGCGTAAATTTTTTTATAAAAAAAATTCCCATTTTTGGTACCCGCCCAAATTTTTAGAGTATACTTTGCGCGACGAAACACTATATATTGGTCATGCAAAGTCGTAAATTTTTTTTTTAAAAAAAATACCCATTTTTGGTACCCGCCCAAATTTTTCGACTATACTTTGCGCGACGAAATACTATATATTGGTCACGCAAAGTTGTAAATTTTTTTTTAAAAAAATTCCCATTTTTGGTACCCGCCCAAAATTTTAGAGTATACTTTGCACGACGAAATACTATATATTGGTCGCGCAAAGTCGTAAATTTTTTAATTTTTAAAAAAATACCCATTTTTGGTACCCGCCCAAATTTTTCAAGTATACTTTGCGCAACGAAATAAAATATATTCGTCAAGCAAAGTCGTAAAGTTTTTTTTTGTTTTAAAATTCCCATTTTTGGTACTCGCCCAAATTTTTCGAGTATACTTTGTGTGACGAAATACTATATAATGGTCACGCAAAGGCTTAAAAAAAATTTAAAGCTACTAATAAATATATATACTATTCAATTTCTTAAGTGTTATACGTACAAAATAAACAAATTTAAAGCTACTCAACGATCCAACTGTCAAACTTGGTTGTTTATACTTCGAGATCATATACGCCAAAATTCGGAAAAAATAAACATTAAGAGATCAACTAAGGGGACAAAACATGTTGATGGTTATAAAAGAAAAATCAAGATTTAACGGTTATTTCAACTTGGAAGTGGTTTGTCAAGAACCCATTAGCTGAAGAGAGGAGTCTCCTGAATAAAGAAAACAACACGAAGTTGTTGGGAAAATTGGCTCGCATAAAGGATACAAGCAGAACAGGAAGCGACCGGTCGCAGAAGACTCTGCCTAAAAGCGACTGGTCGCACGAAGCAAGAGACCGGTCGTTTTCAGGTAGATTCGAAGTCTGGAGCTAAAACTTCTGGCGACCGGTCACTTGCAACTCTGCTAGAATGCGACCGGTTGCAAGCTACCAGCGACCGGTCGCCCATCACGTGCTGTTTCGGATTTTCTCAAGTTCCCAACTCTATTTTCAAGGGCTATCACCTTCCACCTACTTGCAAGGACTCTATGGGTCACTTCTGAGTCAGAGGAAGTTTGGCAATCAGTTGGGAGGTTTGAGGGAGCATTGAAGGACATTGGAAGACTTGTTTCAAGGTGTAGCTACCCTATGGTTCTATATAGGGTGGCTGCACAAGTAGCCATCAATACATAGCTTGTGGCTGGCCTAACCTGTAGTCTATGTCAGGTATTCAAGGGCAGAACGTGGGAGACAAAGGAAAGAGTGAGCAAGTCTGCAAAAAGAGTTAGAGAGAGTTGGAAGAGAAGAAACTGGAAACTAGTGAGTCAAGTAGAAGAGAGAATTCTCAAGTGTATCAAGGTGTGAGCAAGGGTGTGAGAGAAACAGATTGTGAGGGTAGTGTTCTAAGGGGGTTTCTGTATAAACCAAAGTTGTAACCTATCTTTATTAGTGAAATTTCTCAAGGGGATCACCAAAGAGGATGTAGGCAAATTTTTGAACCTCCATAAACACTTGTGTCATTTGTGCTTGATTTATTTTGTGTGTGTGTATAAGATTCATCCATCATTGAGTCTTGTCCAAAGTCCATCAACAACAAGGTCTAAAGGGGAGTGAGTTGGTTCTAATTCACAACAGAAGTTTTCTCCTATAATTCTGCCATCAACAGATATTTCTCCATGTATCAAGGGAGATTGCTCTTGACAGAAGCAGTCTCATATTCTTTCCTATATGCAGACCACTGTATTTATTCTAGAGATATTTACTTACTATTATTAGCTTTGTACAAAGTCAACTCTTGTAATTATAAATTTGTGATGAATATAGAACAAACCTCAACGGGGTCATTCTTCAATCTATTCTTCCTCTCAATCCTATCTCATTCTCTACATGGTATTAGAGCCACATAGGGGCTAACGCTCAACCTCGATCCTTCCTTTCCAATTCAATCTTTCTTTCTTCTCAAACACAGAATCTTCAAAATCAATGGGTGATTCTCAGTCTTTGTCAAACTCTTCCTCCACCGACTGTCTGCTCCCTCAACAAAATTCCCAAAACACAGTATCCTATATCCCAACCTCTTTCAATATCTCCCACCTATTCACCACTCCCATGGACCGAAACAACTATTTAAGTTGGAAAAGATGTCTTGGAAATTCACGGCCTTGACGAAGTTGTGAAAGATGAAGCACGACCAGAGAAAAAGCTAACTGATGGATCTATGAATCCTGCCTATTCCAGAAATAAATTGGTGTTAAGCTGGATAAAGGCAACGCCATCTTCCTCTATCAAAACTCTACTTATCCCATGCGCAACCGCTTATGAAGCATGGACTCTCCTTGAGAAACGCCTCTCTCCCTTCTCAAAGACTCATGCTCGCACCCTGTGAGATCAATTCACACGCTCAAAAAGGATCCAAAACAATATGTTGTTGATTATCTGCTGCATGCCAGATCTCTCTCCAACTCTCTAATTGGGGCTGGAACCGCAATGTCTGATGGCGAACTCATTGACTATATTCTTGATGGCCTTGGACATGAATATAAACAGTTTGCCACTTCGCTCCATCTTAGACCATCACTGACGTTTGATGATTTCTTTGGTTTACTCATTCAAGAAGAACACCTTCTGAAAAGAATGTCCTCTATTTCACTGTCTACAGGTACAACCCTCACATCTAACCTGTTGGAATTTAAGGAAAAAAAGTGATTTTATTAGATTAGAGGAGAATAGTACATAGCTTAGTGTAGGCTAATTGGCCTCCTTAGCTTATTTTGGCTTATTGGCCACCACACTTGATTTAGATTAGTTTGGGCTATTTGGCCTTTACACTTTGATTGGTGAGCTTATTGGCTCCTCAACATAGTTTAATTTGGGTAGCTCTTGGCTCCCTAATGGTTTGGGAGTTCTCTTGTTACACTCCACATTTCATTGTGGTTGCATGCCTATTTATAGGCATCTTTGCCTACATCACCAAGTATGTGGCTTTTACTAGAAACTTCTATATTTTACAATATTTATTTTTGTGGCTATTGTTTAGCCATCATACTCCACAACTCTAGATTCTTCCACCAACTTGATCTCTTTACTCCGTAAGTGTGTGGCTTTCTAGAATAATCTTGCATATAGTGGATTTGTGTTGGACTGAGGAGTCCCGTGGATTTTCCATAGAGGTGGGGTTTTACCACGTAAAATAATTCTCTCTATGTTCTTTTATTTTATTCCCAACACGTTTCATGATTGATAAGCCATATCAATCCTGCTACCGAAGGTTATTTTTGTTTACTTGATTATAATCTTGAATTGGCCTATTCACCCCCCCTCTAGGCACATTTAGTCATCCTACAGGTATTTTCAATTGGCATTAGAGCAGGTTGCTGGACATACTCAACAAGATCTAACATACCTTAGGATGGATCGTGCCGCGAGTTCTGTTGCACATCCCCCATACTTTGATGGCCACAACTATGGTGCTTGGAAGGCTAAGATGAAGTCATTTCTTTGGTCCTTAGATGAACGTGTATGGAATACAGTGGTTCATGGATTTCCTAAACCCACAAAGAAGATCAAAAAAGAAGATGAAGCAATCACAGTTGTCAAAACCAGAGAGGAGTGGACCACTGAAGAAGTCACACATAGCACTAATAATCAAAAGGGGTTAAATGCTTTATTTTCTGTTGTTTCTTCTGATCAATTTGAATATATATCTGGTTGTGGTACTTAAGGAAGCTTGGGATATTTTGCAGGTTACTCATGAAGGAGCAGATACTGTCAAGGGAGCCAAGCTTCAAATGCTCACTTTACAGTTTGATGCACTCATGATGGATGAGAATGAAACTTTTTCTGAATTTTATGCTAAACTTTGTGTAATTGTGAATGCTTGTTCAAGTTTAGGTGAAAAAATTCCAGAAGATAGGGCTGCGAAAAAGATTTTGAGATCCTTGCCTCAACGGTTTCAACCAAAGATCACGGCTATTGAAGAGATTCGTTACTTGAACACCTTGAAAGTTCAAGAACTCATAGGGTCCATACAAACCTATGAGATGAAACATCTTGCTCCTAAAAAGAGCAAAAGTGCTGCTTTCAAGGTTGTGAATGAAGAAGATGATGGGTATTCAAATGAAGATTGCAGTGATGAGGAATTAACTATTCTCAGAAGACGATTCATGAACTTTCTCAAGAATCAGGATCTAAGGAGTCGAGATTCAAAAGGTATAAATTCTAAAAATAGATTTGTTGACTATACTGATGGTGGGTCTAAATTTCGCAAGTCAAATGAACGAAAGAATCCAAGAGAAAAGGTCAAATGGAATGCGAAGGTTATGGACACATATCTTCGGAATGTGCCAACACCTTAAAGAAACAAAAGAATGGCAAGAATAAGGCAATGCATACTACTTGGAGTGATAGTGATTCTGACTCTGAAAATAATGAGAAGACCATTGCGCTTATCACAACTGTAAGCTTGGATGAACCAACGAAGAAGGACGATGATTGTGAAGATGTGGATGTTGAGTTTATTTCTTTAACCATTGGTGCAGACAAAATTGACAAGATGATTAACATGGGAAGAAGAGATGGTGACAAACGAGGCTTGGGATTTGAACTAAGTAATAAGTCTTCCATTGTGTCTAAAACAAAGTTTGTCAAATCCTCCTCATCTATTGAACCCTTAGCCGCTCATGAAGTCAAGAAATTCATTCCAATTTGTCACTTTTGTGGAACTCGTGGGCACATAAGACCAAGATGCAATAAGCTTCCAAACGAATTTGTTCGTTCAAATTCTCATGTCATGGGGGGAAAAGTAAGTATCCAACATAAGATTTCAAATCTTATGAAAGAGGTAAAACGCTTATCCAAACTATCTTCTTTTCATTATTTGCCATCAACTAAGACAAAGTTCGTTTGGAGCAAAAAGGAAAATCATAACTGTATGTTTGCCTCTACTAATGTTGTGCATGAACCTGTTGCTTTAGAGAATTTGAATGTTAAATGTCTTGTTGCAAAAACTTTAAATAATCATCTATTTGACACTTTAGAAAGTCTTTAGGTTTTAGCTCTTTTGGATGATTGTGTGTGTTTCCATGAATGCTAAAAGTCTCTCCTAAGTTTCTTTGATATAAATTGGATTCTGTTCACATAAATTTGTCCAGCTCGTGTAGGGATTGCTAAGAAATATCAATCCTGAACTCTCATGCAAGTAGTTGATGATCTTAGATTGGGCCTCGGAGCTGTATCTTTTTGAGCGCAAACACTGTTTTTGGAACAGGTTTTCTTTGCCATGGTGATTGATAAAGTTCATTAAATGGTCTATATATCAAGTATCTTGTCTTACTTTAGCACTTGCACGTGAATTTCTCTTAAGCACATTGAATAACTCCTCACCTTGCACTTGTTTGGCTTTAGATTTACATCATCTTATGGCTAGAAAGCTCATTGATCATCTTAAAAATAAAAAATAAAATAATAATAATAATAATAATAATAAGAAAGGGTGATTGATCTTTGCTGAGTAACCGGACCTCTTGTCTAACCAACATCAAGGTTCGCGTCAAAAAACTTTGATTTTTTATCCTTGCACTTCTTTGAAGCCTTCATGATTTGGAAAAGTACATCCTAGGGGTGCCTTATCACCTAGTGACTCAAAGTCAACTGACTTGGGTACATTGATTGAACTTCTGCTACTTGGGTCATGTCGAAAGCTTAGTAAAGTAAGTCCTCAAACTAATATATTTTTAAAATTATAAAAATAAAAAAATAAAAAAATAAAAAATAAAAAAAAAAACATCTTGAGCTTGCTATGCCATTTGTGTATGTTTTGTCTCGAGTTGAATAGGTCTTGGTTGGACTTGCTCTTTGTACTTAATTAACATAAAATAAAATTTATCACACTTCACGAGCTTGAATCTTGATAATGGACATATTTGGTGCTCTTTATTTCTCTCCATGTCTGTGCTTAACCTCGTCTAATCTCTATGAGTATTTAGTCTCTTGGGATATAGTGCTTTCTTCCCTGCAATGCTTTGCATCAAATGCTTTCAATGCAGATTTAGGCATGATTATTCTTCTCTGTCCAAGAGCACTAGGTTGGCCTTTTTACGTGAATGGAATCTGGATATATGTGAAGGGGAGCTTTGGTTTGCATCTCACTTGTCGTGTTTGATTGCTGTTATTTTCTGTTTTTTTTTTGTTTTTTTGTTTTTTTTGTGTTTTTTTTATATGCACAGTATAGGGATTTTGCAAAATTTGCCCATTCTATTATCTTCTATTAAGTTTATCCCTTATTTATCATCTTCTCTATCTTGGGTGATATCACTTCTTCACATTATTACTGTGTTCATCATTGGCATATCTTTAGGGGGAGAGTTATTATTCAAGTGCACAAGATGATATGATTATGTTTATTGTTTTCCTTTCAGTGATGTGTTTTTCTTTCAATGGTAGCTTTTAGTTTGTGTCTTTTTGTTTTTAAACATAGTGTCGTTTTATGCTTCTTGTTTTAGTGTGCAGCTAGGCTTTGGTTCATATTGGACCTCAAGCTTGGCATGAAATTACTAAGACGAACACTTGATAAATTGAATATGAGGATTGCAGTGTCAGTATCAATCATGTCAGTTGCTGTGACACAACATGCTCACAAGAATATTTCTTTGGAAATATGCATGAAACAATGAAGAGCAGAAGACATGTAACCACAGAGGTAAGTAGCATATATTGTTTATATGATTGAACCTAAACTTGTCACTACTACATTTTTCTACTTGCGCGACGGGAGTTTGCGCGACAAATACATAATCGTCGCCCTAAACAACCATGTTCGACGGAAATATAAAGGCGTACCGCAAATCTGCTCGACGACATTATTCGTCGCACAAAGAAACTTTGCGCGACAAAAGATAATATTGTCGCATGTAGTGACGAAAATTGGGAACCTAACCGTGGATTTGGCGGCAAAATTTGCGCGACAAAATATTTAGTCGCGCTAAGTGATAACGCGCGACAAATTGTCTTGATCGTCGCGCAAAGAACAAGCGGGAAAAAAAACGCGGGATGATCGCATTTGGCGCCAAATGATTGCGCGACGATATATTCGTCGCGCAAAGTAATTTGTATTCTTGCGCGACGACGTATTGACCATGTGCAACGAATAAATGCGCAACGAATCCACGAAACCCCGTCGCGCAAAATAGATGTCGGCAGAACCATGCGCGCTGGGAAAAAACACTTCGCGGGACGGTAAAATCGTTTGCGTGGCGACAAAATTGCAACGCATTTACCTATTCGTCGCGCAAGAACTTCAGATCTTTGCGCGACGAAAAACGTTGTCCGTCGCGCAAAACCGTCGTTTATTACTTTAGTCAGTTTCAGCCATGGCAGAGGCAAACTACAAAAAAAATTGCAGTTTGCCTCAGTCTCTCTCTCCCTCTGTCTCAAACGTTATAGAGCAAAGAAACACATCGATTTCATTTCGTTTATGAGTTAAACTATCTCTGCCTCTGGTACGTTCATTGGGTATGTAGTTTTTGTCGTTAGTGTACAAATATTACTATAAATTCAAACTAACGCATTAATTTCGTTGCATATAGGTTTTTATATTTCATTTCAATTTCAACTAATACGTTTTATTTTTTGTTTAACAGAAGATGGCTAAAGCAAATAAGGGCAATAGGGCGAAGAAGACTCTTCTCCACCATTCAGGTGCTAGGCCCTTCTCCTATAGGATGGAGGCGCGGCGGCAGGTAATAATAATATCATTTTTTTTTCATTTTTAATATGTCTTTAATATTAATTTTTTTTTTTTTACTAATATTTTTTTTTTCTCTTGTTCAATGTAGGAGGGGTCCAAATTCCCAGAAATTGACGTCTTTGGCGACGTTTATGTTCGACCTGGGAATGAGTTGGCGGAGTCCCTTCATGTAAGTAGTCTTCAATTGTAATTATTATCTTATGTGTTCAAGTTTCATGGTTATTATATAAATGTTTTCATTAATAATATTTTATGTTATGTTAAACAGACGACCATGATTGAGAAGAGCCAGTTGGTTCTTCAGGAGTCCGCCTCCCAGCTTCCTCCTGATACGCCGCTCGAGTCCGTGGCTCCTCCACAGGATGCGGGGTTTCAGATCGTGACGGAAGCCTTGGATCAAATTCTCGGGAGGCGGCCAGGGACATACTGTCGAGGGATGGGGAATGCCCGGCGGCGGGAACCTAGACCCCGTTCATCGGCCCAGTGAAACAGTGCTATGACAGCAATGATGGCCCAGTTTGAAGCCCGGATGTCCCAGATGGACCAGCTTCAAGCCCGAGTGGCCCATATGGACCAGCTTGAAGCCAAGGTGGCCCAGATGTCCGAGCTTGAAGCCAAGGTGGCCCAGATGTCTCAGCTTGAAGCCCGGATGTCCCAAATGGATTCGTTTTTACACTCCCTCTCCCAGTCCGGCGTTCCTGTACCGTCTTTTGCTCCCCCGTCCACCTCTGAGCCCATCCAACTCGACCATGGCCACCAAACCTCTGCCCCTGTCCACAATGTCCAGATCAGAGACCAAGTAGATTATCAAACAATATTTGATTAGTTTTGTACTTTCTTAATTACATTTTAAAACATTTCTCTTCTATTTTTACTCTATTATCATGTTATAACACAAATTTTCTCTTCATTACTTTTTTTTAATTGTCATTTCATTTAATTATAAATTAATAAAATAAACAACAAATTATATCCCCAAAAAAAAAAAATTATTATAAATTTAAAAAAAACAAAATTTTATGCAAAGAAAAAAAATTAAAAAAAATTACTGAATTTGCGCGACGACAACAGTCGTTGCGCAAACCCATTTAAAGGAAAATACAAACCCGTATAACTAAATCATAAAACAATATATTTTACGTTTGCACAACGAAAAATTTTGTCCCCTTTATGGAAATGCGACAAGTGGACTTTCGTCGCTTTTTATTTGCGCGACGAATCCACATCGTCGCATTTTGTATCTGCGACAACTACTGTTTCGTCAGGCAACTATTTTGCACGACGAAATAAGTACCATCACGATAGGTTTGTGCGACAAAGTATAATCGTCGCACTATGTTGGTGCGACGTTTATTTAGTCGTCGCGCAATGTTTGCGCGGCGAAAGAAGGACCATCCCTGAACTTTTGGTGCAACGAAGTTTCTTGTGCGACGAATGTACACAACATCTGTCGCGCAAAGCATTTCTTTACAATCTTTGCGCGACGCTACAACTGTCGCGCTGTTATTTGGGCGACTGCTTTGTTCTTTGCGCGATGATTTTGCCTTCGTCGCGCAAACTGTAAAATGTGGTAGTGTGTGTATGTTGTTCTTGTAGGTGTTGCACGGATCTTGGTTATGACATATGAGACTTTTGGATTTCCTGGAATTGATATGCTCCCTTATATTCTTCCCTTGCCCTTTGGATTTCCTGACAAAAAGGGGGAGAGATGATGTGTGAAATTATGATAAAAAGAGGGAGAGATTGTGTTGTGGAATTCAGGGGGAGTTGTGTTGTAATTTTGCTTTGAATTACATTTCTTCTCCCACATGCTTCACTGGTTTTGTTGTTTCATAATGTGCAGGGATTCAAAGCTTCGAGTTTAGAGTAGGATTTCATTTGTTAAATCCCATGCAATTTCTTTTGAGTTGTAATAGCACTACTACAAAAAAGGCAAAAGACGACGGGAATTCACCGTCGTGAATTTGGTTTTCAAACCGTCGTAAAATCGAGCGACGTCTTTTGCAAAGTAAAACCACGACGCGAAATCACCGTCGTTGGTATTACAAACCACGTCATTACCAAAAAAACAACCGACGTCTTTATACTGAAAAATGAACGAAAAATTGTCCTGGAGAAGAATAGACGACCTATTTTATACAATATCCGTCGTGTAAAAGAATACAATACGTCTTTAAATAAATAAAATATGACGTTATTAAACCATCCGACGTCCAATATATTTATATAACCGTCGTGCAATAGTATTAATACTTCGTTTTTTCCATTAATATTGACGTGGAAATAGCGGTTAGGGTAAATCACCGTCGTTGTTATAACAAACAACGTCATTTACAAAACAACACCGACGTCTGTACACTGAAAAATGAACCAAAACATTGTCCTCGGAGAAGAATAGACGACCTATTTTATAAAACAATCGTCGTTTAAAAGTAAACCATACGTCTTTAAATAAATAAAATACGACGTTATTAAATCATACGACGTCCAATATATTTATATAACCGTCGTGAAATAGAATTGTTACTTCAGTTTTTCCATTAATATTGACGTGGAAATAGCGTTTAGGGGTTAATCACCGTCGTTGTTGTACCAAACAACGTCCTTTACAAAAAAACCGACGTCTTTATACTGAAAAATGTACCAAAAAATTGTCATGGAAAAGAATAGACGACCTATTTTATACAAACACATCGTGTGTATATATATACTACGTCTTTAAATAAAGAAAATATGACGTTATTAATATATACTACGTCTTATATATTTATATAACCGACGTGGAAAATATATTAGGCTCATGACTTACGACATATTTATTTCTATAAACGACGTAGTATGTTATATACAACGTCGTAATAATGTAAAAGACAGCCGTGTTTCTCCATTAAAAACGTCGTCTTTAGTAAAATAATAGTCGTCTAATCCATCCAAGACGTCGTCTTTTGTAACGTTCAGGTTCGATATCTGTCCTTTTAGACGTCGGTATTATTGTACTGAAGTCGTGTTATTTGTAATTACATGGCGGCTCTTTATCCTTCTCCGACGTGATATCGTTAATAACTGTTTCACAATAACGTCGTCTGTTTTCACTTTCAGGTCGCTTGTAGACGTCAGTAAATTCAGTGCCGTCGTTGATTGCTCCAAAACGTCGTTTTTTATTGACAATTTTATGACAACAGACGTCTGTTTTTCACAGTTTTATAAGGACCGTCGTTTTATAATACTGAACCAGTATTTTATGTACTGATTGTTTTGTGTCCAAAACCTGCATAATGAAAGTGAAGAAAACACATTACAATTTATTACAAAATTAATGTCATACAGTAGTGCTGTTTAGGGCATAAATAATTTCATAAATTACAAGAGCATCATTCAATCCATATATCTTCACACCCATCTCGAATATTTTGACTCCCAAACTCACCCACTAGTTCATCAAATGTGTCAACATTTGGCATCCCTCTAGTAAATGACTCACACTCAATTCTCACATCACCTAAGACATCATCACCAATAACATCATCATTATATTCTCTATTAGGCGCTGATAACACTACCGACCAACCATGATGCATCGGGTCGTCAACAAAAAATACTTGTTTGACTTGAGAAGCCAAAACAAATTGGTCATTCCTATGTCCAATTTTACTCAAATCTACAAGGGTAAATCCAAGTTCGTCGACTACAAGGCCGGAAGTACTATCTATCCAATCACACCTAAAGACTGGGATTGTAAACTTTTGGTAGTCAAGGTCCCAAATTTCTTGAATGACACCATAAAAACCCATATTTGAGAGAATTGGGTTTTTATCCTTGGCACTAGCAACTTGCATGGTATGTGCAAGTAAATAAACTCCACTATTTTGAACTGTCCGCACATCATCTTGTGCCTTGATGTTAAATTTAACACCTTTAATAAGATAGCTCCTATATAATGGCACTGCCATGTTTGGACCAGCTGCTAGCCACCTTAAATTTTCTGATACCCCATGATTGCCTCCCTCATCAAGTTCACTTTGAACCTGCAAATTAATCATATCTTAATTCAATCTAACATAGAAAGAAGAAAATTAAAAGTCCAATATGTTATTGAATAACATATACCTTGAAGTGTAGCCATTGAATGAAAGTGCTATTATGCTTATCTTGCAGCCACTTTGTTCTCTTTCTAAATTTTGGATAAGCGGCCTTGATGTGGATCATATGTTCCCTACATGACACGAAAAATTCAAGCATTACGGTCCCAAACATATAAGATAAACATAAGGAATAATTTAAAATGGAAACTTAAGGAATAAAACTCATACTCGATATAAGGTAGAACTTCCTCCGTATTCTCCAAGACATATAGATGTGCTTGGTTGAACAGGTCCCGATCAACTAAGCTCACTGTGCAACCTGATAATGGCTTTGAAACTCCTATCTTCTGACTTGATGGCACTCCAATTGTACTAATATCAGATAAATGTTCAGTGCAAAATTCTACAGCTTCTTCAGCTATATAACGCTCCGCAATGCAACCTTCGGGATGAGTACGGTTCTGAACATACCCCTTTAGAACTTTCATATATCTTTCGAACGGATACATCCATCTAAAATAAACTGGCCCACATAGACGAACTTCTCTGACAAGATGTACTACTAGATGAACCATGATATCGAAGAATGAAGGTGGAAAGTATTTTTCAAGCAAACACAAAGTAACTACTACATCTTCTTCCAACTTATCTAGCTTGGAAACATCAACCGTCTTTGCACATATAGCATTGAAGAAGAAGCACAAACGAGTTATTGCATACCTTGCAGGCTTCTCCAAAACAGAACGAATTGCCACAGGGAGCAATTGTTGCATTAAGGTATGACAATCATGTGATTTAAGGCCAAGAAGTCTTGAATCTTGTAAAGATACAAGATTTTTTATATTTGAAGAATAACCTTCAGGTACCTTCATACCATAGAAAGAATTGCAAACCGCTCTCTTCTCTGTTCTTGACAAATTCCAAGGCCTTGGAGGCAAACGAGTACTTCTTTCTCCATACTCGGGTTGCAAATCAGTTTTGACCCCCATGTTCAATAAATCTAACCGAGCAGCAATCCCATCTTTATTTTTTCCAGGGATCTCCAGCAATGTACCAATGATACTATCACAAACATTCTTCTCAATGTGCATAACATCGAGGACATGCCTCACTGGAAGGTATTTCCAATACTCAAGATCAAAGAATTTTGACTTCTTCTTCCAACAAACTCTGTCACCATCATTTTCACCTCCACCTCCCCCTTTTTTCGATCCCCATATGTAATTAATATCTTCAACCATATGCAGCACTTCTTCTCCCGTTAATGGCTCCAGAGGCGTGCCATATTCAGGTTTCCCATTAAAAGCTGCACGTTGCCTCCTATATGGATGATTAATTGGTAACCATTTTCTATGCCCAATGTAACAAATTTTGTGTCCATTTTTCAACCTGTGACTAGGTGTCTCATCGCCGCATATTGGACAAGCTTTATATCCTTTAACAACACAACCAGATAAGTTTCCATAGGCAGGAAAATCATTAATGGTCCACAGTAATGCAGCTCTGAGTGTAAAATATTCTCCTATGTGTGCATCATACACTCCTCTAATCCCATCCCACAAAGATTTTAAATCATCAATCAAAGGCTCCAAGTAGACGTCTATATCATTTCCGGGTTGTTTAGGACCGGAAATCAATAAAGTCAACATCATGAACTTTCGTTTCATGCACAGCCATGGTGGGAGATTATATGTAACTAAGATAACTAGCCAGCAACTATATCTGCTACTTAGGGAACTGTGGGGATTGAATCCATCAGATGAAAGAGCCAATCTCAAGTTTCTCGGCTCATTACCAAACTCGGGCCATTTATCATCAACAAGTTTCCAAGACGGGGAATCCGCCGGATGAGACATCTGACTGTCAATTGATTTTCTAGCAGCATGCCAAGTCAAATTCTTAGCTGTCTCATGTGATTGAAACATCCTTTTAAACCTTGGAATTGGAGGAAAATACCACAACACCTTCGCTGCCACACCCTCTTTCAAGAATCCATCTTTGGTTTCCTTCCACCTTGAGATACCACAAGTAGGACAATTAGTTGAATCTTCATACTCCTTCCTATACAAGATGCAATCATTGGGGCATGCGTGGATTTTCTCATAACTCAGCCCCAATGCACACAAAGTCTTTTTTGCCTCATACATAGAGGCCGGTATTGTATTTCCTTCTGGAAGCAACTCGCCCTGAAGTATCAATAATTCTGTAAAACATACATCACTCATCCCATGTTTTGCCTTCAAATTATACAACTTCACTAATGCCGATAACTTGGTGTACTTTCTACAACTAGGGTACAATGGTTGATCTCCATCCCCAATCACATTAGCAAACTCATAAGGATCGGATCCAAAATCACCAAAATCATTATCATCCATCTCTATTTCTTCAGACACAAAACTGTACCTACTATGGTCATCATCTTCTTCAGCATTTCTACTAGCATTAGTAGTTGCTTCCCAAGGTTCTCCATGAAATATCCAATTCTTATAGCTTTTGTCAACTCCATTAAAGTATAAGTGATCCCTTATAATTCCAACCCCAAACAATTTCAAATTCGCACATTTAACACATGGACAACGGATATGCGTTGTAGTTAGAAGATTTTCTACAGAAAATTGCAAAAATGCTTCCACCCCTAACTCATATGCCTTCGATCTTCTATCCGAGTGCATCCATGACTTATCCATCTTGGACACTATATCCTATTATCTATAATAAGGTGAAAAGACAAGCAATGACTATCACTATAGCAGATTATATAAGGTTTTAATAGCAACTAATAAAGTATACAGACGACGGTTTTTAAAAAAAAACAGACGTATTACACTTATATAGACGACGGGTTTTAAAAAACCGTCGTCTAATGCTAGCAAGAAACAGAAGCCAGCGAACTTGAACCACGACAGTAGTTAAAACAAGCGTCGTGGTATATTTTTATAGACGACGGTTTGTTAAAAAACCGTCGTCGTATGCATAAAAAAGATTTCCAAATCCCAGTTTATTTTCATGAACCCAGAATATATTCAGAACACAACATATACATTAATTTTTATGTAGGGTATTAAGAACACAACATATACATTAATACTAAGCACGAAACCAACATATACTAAGCATGAAAACATTAAATCCATTCCCGATTCATAATAACAGAGAGTATTAAAAGATCCGACAAGATTAAACCCTAAACCCGATTCATGAAAACATTAAACATTAAATCCATTAACCCATACCGTCGACAACATTAAAAAATCACAAAACCCTTTACCACAGAACTGAATATCATTCAATGAATTTACAAGCATGAGATTAGGGTTTGCACTTACAGGTAGGCAGAGCTCACAGCTTATGGCCAACTTGGATTCGACGGAGTTGTAAACTTGGCCAACTTGGATTCGATGGAGAGACCAACTTTGAATTAGAGTTGAAGTGAGAGAGCGGAGCGAAATGTTTTAGGACACAGACTATGGTCAACTTGTATAAGAGTTAGAGCGAAATCTGAAAATTTTAGATCGAGCTGAAATTTTTAGAAAGCGCGCTTTTTAAAAAACATCGACGGAAACAAAAACACAATCGTCGTTAAAAGTTCAACCTAAACATGACGCTTATTTTAAAACTGACGTCGTTGTAAATATACTTACGACGCAAAACCAAACTACCGTCGTTAAAATGTCTAAAGAAATATGCCCTAAACCCTAATAAATAAAACCTAAATTATATATATTGTTTTTAAAAATAATGTTTCAAAAGGGATTAGGGTTTTATGGCCTAAAATATCTCGTCCATAAAACCCTAAACCCTAATCAATTTTCTAAATTTATATAAACCCTAAACCCTAAACCATTAAAGTATAAGTGATGTTGTGACTCATGAAAACATTTTTCTTTTTGTTGGTAATTTTAAATTTGTATAACTCAAACTTAATTTTTTAAAGCTTAAGGGGGAAGAAAATATCACAATGACTTCATAGGAGTTGACGTTGCATTTTTTGGATTTATTTTAAATTTAATATGAATATTTCGAATTAAATGGAATAAAATATTATTAATAAAACCCACAAACCACGTCGTCGTTAATAAATTAACGACGTTTTAAATACTATAAACGACTGAATTTTAACAACAAACGTCGTTTCAAGTTAAAACCATGGCCATTTTTACAAATAAAACGACGTACAAACCGTTTTCCACGACCCAAACTCTTAACCTCTCGCCGTCTAATATCAAAAAAACAACGTCGTCTATAGAACCAAGAGCGTCGTTTGAACAACCTTTTACGTCGCTTTTTCAACAAAAATGACGTTGTTATGTGTGTACAACGTCATTTTAAAGAAACCACGGTTTAGAAATGCGCTCTTCGTAAATCATCGACGGAAAACAATAAAACCGTCGTTAAATATGACATCTATACCCTAAACCCTAAACCCTAAACCCTAGACCATAAAATATAAACTTTAAATTATATATATATGTTTAAATAATTATAGAAAAGGATTTATGGTTTTAGGGCCTTATATATATTAACAATAAACCCTAAACCCCAAAAATAAACCTTTATCCCCCTAAACCCTAAACCCTAAACCATTAAAGTATAAGTGATGTTGTGACTCATGAAAACATTTTTCTTTTTGTTGGTAATTTTAAATTTGTATAACTCAAACTTAATTTTTTAAAGCTTAAGGGGGAAGAAAATATCACAATGACTTCATAGTAGTTGACGTTGCATTTTTTGGATTTATTTTAAATTTAATATGAATATTTGAATTAAATGGAATAAAATATTATTAATAAAACCCACAAACCACGTCGGCGTTAATACATTAAGGACGTTTCAAATTACTATAAACGACTCAATTTTCAAACAAAACGTCGTTTAAATTATAAACCATGGCCATTTTTACACATAAAACGACGTACAAACCATTTTCCACGACCAACACCCTTACTCTCGCCGTCTGATATCAAGAAAACAACGTCGCCTATAAAACCAAGAGCGTCGCTTGAACAACCTTTTACATCGCTTTGTAAAAACTGTGACGTTGTTATGTGTCTACAACGTCTTTTTGAAGAAACTACGTTTTTTCACAACATGAAAACCTCAACAAATTTGGTTCAGCATGATCTTGGGTTTTTCACAACATGAAAACATCAACAAATTTACAGGGACGTTGACGTCAACAAAAACTTGCTAATTCTAACCAATTTTGTACAAGAACTTGTCTAATTCTAACAAAATTTGTACATTTTATAAAAATGTTTAAGAATGCTAAAATTCCTCTACTCCATATGAACACACACAAACTCTGCCCATTCTTTCCTAACTTCTTCAATGGCAGCTTGGGGGTATGGCGCTTCATCATTTCCCTTCGCAAACTGCAGTCCATAAACAAAGATTAATCTCACAGACGACGGTATTTGTAATTTACCGACGTAGTATATTTATTCAACGACGGTATTTGTAATTTACCGTCGTTGATAATATAAAAACCCACATAAAAATAAATCTGAAATTTGTTTTCTTACCTTCTTCTCAAATTCCAGGGAAGAATCCAAGATGATGTCTCGCATAAAGCGCATGACATAATACCCGCATTCCACACTGCTTGGTTGCTTTGGAGTGCCGGTCAGAGTTTTCCAAAGTGGTGCTTTACGGCCTACTCTGCCTATGTGTGAATTATACATTTTTAAAGCACTGTTCAATATGTTTTTACCGTCCTCATCCACAACTCGTTTTCCAGGCAGTGGATCCAAAAAATAGACGGTCTCCTTCTTTGCTCTCACAATGAACAGGACCCAATGACATCTGCACAAAATAAATATAAAGGTTAAATAGTTTTATATGCAGAGCATCATACAAACAAAATCCTGTTTTTTGTTTGGAGACTAACCTTGGATTGTAAGGCATCAGGAAAATCTGTTCACCATCTGTTTTTTGAAGACGACTGGCTACGATACGTGATCTTTCAGTTAATGAACCAGCGTCGGCACTAACTAGAGCAGGGTCGATAAAGCCAACCATGTTCACCATATTTGCAGCTTTCAAATGATCAAATAGGCACCTAAATATATGCATTGAAACCTCATATATACTGCAAAAAACATAGTGTTTTTTTTTAAAAAAACATAGTGAATATTTGATAAGGACAAACCTCATATATACTGCAACTACAGTAGCCCCAATTTCCTCCATGTTAGCAAATTGGCTAATATCTTCATGCAAGACGAAGGTATTACGTTCTAAGCCAAACACCTCCTTCTCAATGGTAAAGCTCATAGCCTTCTGCTGAGGCTTAAGTGTCGTATCAACATAATTACAAAGGGATTTTAAAGAAGATGGAACCTCCAGCTTTGAATAATCTGGAACTTCAGTATTCTGTTAAAAGAAATAAAGCAACGTAAAGTGACGTGGTAAATAAATAAAAACGACGGTTAAAATAACAAAACGTCGTCTGAAATTAGTTACACGACGAAGGAAAAAATACCGTCGTAATGAATACTTTATTACGTCGTTTAGAAAATATAGAAAATTAAATTAAACCGTCGTGGTACTTAATAACAAACGACGGTATGTAAGAATTACAGACGTCTAAAGTTTATTACACGACGGTAAGTAATAAACGTCGTGGTAATTCATGTATTACGACGGTTATGAGAAATTACCTTTTCTTCTTTCTTTTCTTCTTTCTTTTCTTCTATATTTTCTACAATACTTACTACATCCCCAGATTTCTGTTATAAGAAATAAAGAAATATATATAAGACATTGTACAAAAAGTCAAAAAAATTAAAAAGTAAAAAATTAAATTAAACTGTCGTGGTACTTAATAACATACGACGGTATGTAAGAATTACAGACGTCTGAAAATTGAAAAACATATTAAAAAGGCAAAGTCATGAGAAATTACCTTTTCATCTTTCTTTTCCTCTATATTTTCTACTATCTTTTCTACCTCGCCAGATTTCTGTTATAAGTAATAAAGAAATATATATGACATTGTACAAAAAGTAAAAAATTAAATTAAACCGTCGTGGTACTCAATAACAGACGACGGTATGTAATAATTACAGACGTGTAAAATTCATTAAACGACGTTAAATAAAGAATTACGACAGTAATGAGAATTGAAAAAAAATGAAAAAGGCTAAGTTATGAGAATTTACCTGTTCAACTATCTCAAGTGTCTTTCCTTCTACTCTCTTCTCTACTTCCCCGGATTTCTTTTTTAAGAAATTAAGAAATATATAAATGATATTGTACAAAAATTAAAAACAAATAAATAAACCGTCGTGGTAAACGTTAACAGAAGGCGGTATAATAATTACAGACGTCTAAATAACATCAAACGACGGTTTAATAAAAATTGCGTCGTGGTATTTCGTTAACACGACGGTAAATATAAACAGAGAAGCAGAGAATTCAAAGTTCAAAAACGTTACCATTTCTTCCTGCTTTTCCCCATTCTTGGCAGTATCCTCCTCAAATTGAAGGGCTCTAACATCAAGTGCCCCAGAGCAGCTTGCTTTGTCGGACATTGGATTTTTGGGACTTTGCCCTTGGATTTGGGACATTGTATTCAGATTCAGCACGCTTGGATCAAAATTGGGGATGAATTTGGAAAGCTGACTCAGCAAATATTCCCTCTCAGCTTCTACCAATTGCTTGGTCCTAGCCTCCATCTTTAAACTCTCTTCCCTTGATCTATCCTCCATTTTCCTAGTCTCTTCTTGAAGGACAAGTCTTACACTTTCCTTCAATTGATCGGCAAACTTTACCTTCTGTTGTCTAGGTAAATTGAAGTATTGCTTAGGGGAAACCCCAGCCCCTACACCTCTAACTCTTCCTGGATGCTCGGGTCCTAAAGCCATTGTCAAAACATCATTGGTCCCTGACAGAGAAAGAGCGCCTTCAGAGACTTGCTTTTGCAAATCATCCTAACAAAAAGACATAATAAGAAGTCAGAATAAGAAAACAAACGACGGTTATTTATAAAAAATCGACGCAATATAATATTTCACACGACTTAATAACATAACAATCGACGTAATATATTATTTCAGACGACGCAAACTAAATACCGACGTGATTAATTTATTAACACGACGTCAATAATAAACCACCGACGTCTTATGATATAATTACAAAAAACAGAGCATGGATTCCAGATTCAGACCTTTAACGACGCGTTATAAAATATTTCGACGTAGTAAATATTTTCACACGACGTAAAAATATAACAGCAGACGTAATAAAAATTTTAAAACAGAGTGAGTAGGCTTACAATTAATTTTGCTTTCTCTGCAGTCTTTGGATCCGGGATGTTACCATGTTTGTCTTCTCTTGCTTTTTTCCATAAGGTAGATCGATCAATATCTACCCTAGGCATGATTTCCTTCAAGTCCTCCTTAAAACCAACATATCCTTTTCGAGACAATCGATGATTGTACTCGAGTTTCTCCCTCCTCTGTGATTGTTCTTCATGCACAGCCCCAAATTTTTCAGATAACCTTGAAGCTGCAAAGGCATCCCATTGAGCTTTCTCTATGAATTTGTATGTTTCAGGGGGCTGCCTTAATCTATCCTACTCCTTGATGAATGGAAGGATATGAAACCTCGTTAGTGTAGACTTGAAATCCTTCCATTTCTTGGCGGCAGAAGATAGCACCATTGTCTTGCCCCCTTTACCAACCACAAAAGACATGTCAACGGCTTCCCAAATCTGCTCTTTTATATCCTTGGATATTTGAACCCATTTCTTGTCCACAAGTGGGACTCTGGAGCGTGCCAACACACCAATGTAGGACTGCATCTCATTATGTGCACGGCCATATGGTTTCCCTTCTTCATTGTACTCAACAACAGGCTTGATTTTCTGAATTTTTCTCTGCACAACACGGGGCATTGTGCTCATACCCCGACCTGACTTTGGCTCCTCAGAAATAGTTGCCGTGCTGCCTGCTTCTGTCTCAGAAGATGAAACAAACTTCATCTTCTTCGAGGACTTGGTTTGAGGATTTACAACTCTAAGCTCCTTCTTCGAGGATTCATTTTTTTTCAAGCCAGACTCCTTACTTTGGGATTGAGAAACCATTGTTACAGAAAAATTAAACCTGCAAGTGAAAATATATCAGTGAAATTAAGAAAAACCACGACGATTATTTATAAACTACGACGTATTATAATATTTCAAACGACGTAAACACAAAACAACCGACGTAATAATAAATTTACACGACGGTAATGAATCACCGACGTGATAAAATATTACAACGACGTCAATAATAAACAACCGACGTCTTATGATATAATCAAAAACAGAGTATTAAATATTACAACGACGTTAATAATAAACATTCGCCTTGGTATTGAAAATAAAACGACGTAAATATTAATATACCGTCGTCTATACCACAAAAACAACGTAAAATATTTTCAACAGAAAAATAATTAAAAAGATATTCGAAACAAAAACCATTGTTCAGAGAATCAAACATGCGATGAATATATCCTTAAAAATCAAAAACAAAAAAAGGATATCATTTTAAAAAACAACGAAGAACACTTTCACACGACGCTAGGGTGACTGACGAACCGTCGTGGTATATAAATCTAACCACGTAAATAACAAGCCACCGTCGTCTTATTTAGTTAAAGTAAAAGAACCAGAGTAGTGTTCAATCTTGGAAAGTTTCCGTCTTTGTCACCAAATTTTATCAAACTTGGAAAGAAAAAATGTAAAAAGATATAAAAAAACGAAAATGATATGCGCATGCAAAACAGGAACAAGAATCCTTCCAGAAATGCTTACCCTTTGCTTGCAATGAAAGCTTTCTCCTGGAGTTTGGTGTTTCAGTTCAGAGATGAAGATGAAGAGGAGAGGAAGACGAAAAGTTTTCTCTCGGAGATAAGCTTGAAAGTTTGAAACTGTTCTTGGAAAGTGAAAAATGAGAGAAGCTTGAAAGTTTTTCTCGGGTTTGGTAACGTGCAAGTATGGGTCAGGAAGGCGAAAAGTTTAAAATAATAAAAAACCGTTTCATAACAACGACGCTATTAATAGTATGCGCCCTAGTATGATACATTATACGGCGCTATTGTTAACACTGCCCTATAATATTACTTTCCACGACGGTATGTTTTAATAAAACGACGTTTTAAAATCGAATTACACGACGCATGTTTCTTCAAAAAAGAGGAATCGTCATTTTCCAATTTACCCAACGACCTTATATTCAAAAATACCGACGTGAAAAATTAATACCACGGCGTTTTAATTACTCATACCGACGTGTAATGTTTTTAATTACACAATAAATTAATTTTCCAAAAAATTACAACGTCGTTTTTATATAGCGTCGTTGTTAAATAATTTATACGACCTTATTTTAAATTTAAACGACGTTTATGTTATATATAAACGTCGATAATGTAAAACAACTGACGTGGTATATAAGATTTGTTTATAAATAATGGTTTTTCGGTCTTTCTGGCGTCTTCATTTTTCAATTAGGGTTTCAACTTTTTCTCACCTCTCTGGAGGCACATCACCTCTCTGTCTCACCTCGCTTTCATTTTTCAGTTTGGATGTTGATGTGTGTGTATCTGAAAGACACAAACACGCACACATCATCTAAAAAATTGTCTTTCTGCACAGAAGGAGAACAAGGTCTGCATCAGGGCCAAGCATGGGTTTGCTACATCCTCCTGCGTAGCAAGGGTGAAACCAGCTTGAGAACCTGCATGGGTGTTCCTGATGCTCGCAGAGACGGACTCAGGTGGTGGCTGTAGCTGGGAGTGGGCTTGAGGTTCAGAATGAGTAGGTGGTGTCTTTTCATTCTGAACCTCAAGCCCACTCCCAGCTTCACCCCAAAGGCACAACCCACAACCCACAACAGGTTCTAAGGCTGGTTCCCCCCTGCTACACAAGAGTTTTGAAGTTGATCACTGTGGAAAAGGGGAGTGAGCTTTTCACACTTTGTTGATTTTGATTTTCTGACATTATTAGATATTCATGCTGTGCAGGAGCTTGAGAACAAGAGGAAGGAGAGGGCCCAGCTTGCATATGAGAGGAAGAAACAGTTGTGACCTTCCTTGGCGGCTGAGACTTCTTGCCCTCAAACTCCTTGTGAGAGTAATTGGCACATCATCCACTTCTAAAACATTGCCTTTGTTCTTTCTGGTTCGATTATGATGAGGAACAGAGTTCACTCTGGTAATGATAGACGAATAATGGAATAAAATTTGTACGTCGTTAATTTAACAAACCGTCGTGGTTAGTACAATTATGCGACAGTAGAGTTATGGATACCGTCGTAGTATAGTATAATTAAAAAGTCGATAAATTTATATTTACAGTCGTGGTAACTTAATTTAAATCGGCGAATTTTTTTGTAATTAACCGTCGTAGATTCCTTTGAATTTATGCGTCGCTGACTAAGAAAATTGGGTCGTGTTTATTAATTAATTAACACGGCGTCTTATTTTTATATCGTCGTCTTTACTTTCTACGGCGGTGATTTTATAGATGCAGTCGTTGTTTTTTTGGTTCAGATTTTAACTCTGAAAATACCTTTGTAATAAGATGACGCTTTTTTAATTTGGTGCGTCGTGGTTTCAAAATATCTATACGTGTGCCGTTTTTTAGGTGTTTAAAGTATGTTTCTACGACGGGTTTCTATTACCGTCGTCTTTTAAAAAACAACGACGATTTTTTGATCTACCGTCGTTGTTTACTGGTCGTCTTTTGCCCTTTTTGTAGTAGTGTAGGTGTTTTGTCTAGGAAATGCCAAAGGGGGAGATTGTTAGTATGAAAATGATATTGTCATTTCCTAGACTCTAGCATAGGTTGAAAATTAGTGTGTGAAGAATTGTTACTAGACGTTTTGGCACAACTCATTCAACCACATACTTCCGAGGCACGACTTGACCATATGAGAAACTTGACAACAGGTAAATCATGACATAATCATGCATTCATTATAGGATTCCTAGTTGGAATTATTTTCACACAAGTATTTTTATGTTAATCCTATTTTTAATAAGATTAGATTTTATCTCTTGAGATTCTTTCCTAGTTGGACTCTATTTTGATTTAAGTTAAAATATTCCTTTTTATCTCAAACTTGGTGTGTGCGCATCCTAAATGATTTATTGTTTGCATCATGTTATATTTAGTTTCCTTGCATAACAATAGATTGGAGAAAAAGCTATTTGAGATAGTGCATAAGCTGACAAGTTTAAATAGGATTCTAAGAATCAAATATGATATATTGCAAGAGATTGATCACGTGGGCTTGTTGGACTTCTCTTGCAAATAGAAGATTATGTCTATATAATTAAACATGGCGTGCCTCTCTTGGTGGACAGTTTTCATATTTTTGGTTGAGCATCTAAAATTCCTACTAAGCTGCTGTGCATATATTTGAGATAAATCATCAAGTGTTCGTTGTTTACTTGGTGATTTATCAAACACTTTCATTATTCATACTGCATTCATATGCATGTCGGTGACTCATACGGTTGAGGGCACCAAGACCGTGGTGGCGGTTTTCCTCCGGCGAGCTTGAAGCAATTGTGACCAGTATTGCGTTCAACATAAGGAGTGTGGAAGATCATCCTATGACAGAAGTTGGGTTACAAAGAAGTCGGTAAACATTATCTAAAATGTGTCTAGGATAAGTGTGTGAGTACTTCTTGTAATCACCATTCTATAGTGGATTTGTGTTGGACTGAGGAGTCCCGTGGATTTTCCCCAGAGGTGGGGTTTTACCACGTAAAATAATTCTCTGTGTTCTTTTATTTTATTCCAGCACGTTTCATGATTGATAAGCCATATCAATCCTGCTACCGAAGGTTATTTTTGTTTACTTGATTATAATATTGAATTGGCCTATTCAGCCCCCTCTAGGCACATTTAGTCATCCTACAGGTATTTTCACCTCTACACTCTCATATGTCCAACCCTATACAGGTAACGATTCCATTGTTGTTGGTAATGGATCTCAACTCTCTATCACTCATATTGGCCATACACAATTGGATACATATCTACTGGCTCTTTGAATCTTCATGAAGTCTTATGTGTACTTGCCATACGGAAAAATCTGTTATCTATACGACGGTTTTCTAAAGATAATCATTGTTATTTTGAGATGGATGCTAATGGCTTTCGTGTCAAGGACAACAAGACAGGGAAGGTTTTACTTACTGGCCAAGCGGTTTGTATCTCTACATTAGCAAATTCAATTGAATGGGGGACAAATAACACTTTTAAGGAAACAATTCAAATCGTAACTCAAAGTCTTTTCATATTTCAGTTTTTACTCAACATCTAATTTGGTAAGTTTCACATCAAAGATTAGTTATAAGACAGATCATCAACATCTTGGTTCAGGTTGGGACAAAAGATTAGTTAACGCCAGCTGCATGGAAGCCGCGAAAGTGGACCAAATTACAGCTTAATTAAGAAGAGTCTAATGCTTATATGGATGCCAACCAAACTGAACGAAGAACCAACAAATTAAGAAGAGGTTACAGCTAGTTTAGGCGTAACTAATTAACTAATTAATCCCTCAGTCTCGAAACTTTGATTTCTATTCATTCCTCTTTAATTTGTGTTGTGTGATAACAATCACTTTTCTTTTCTAGTTTCATTGTCATAGTCTTCGTCTTTGTCTTTGATGAGAGTGGTGTTTCTAGCGATTTGGACGTCATCCAAGGCAAAAGAAAGACGTCCTCGAGTAGCTATCGAGGGCTGATAGAAACCCAGAATTCCTATATCTAATTTGTAAATAGAGTTTGTAGCTCAAGTAGGTAAGAGCAGTTACTTTTGCATTTGAGGTCCTTTGTTCGAATCCCTTAATTCTTTAATATTGCTTTTATAAAAAGAATTGTCAATACAAGTATCGTACGTAATGGATGATGCGCTACTGGACAATAATGGAGGGGTAGTAGAAGCAGACTTTACAAGGGTATGTTATAATAAAACGATAACACACGTGACTGGGATGTGGAAGGCTGAGAATGCCTTGCTTTCAACTCTTCCTCTCTTCTTCACCCAACTAGGTCTCATTATGTTTATATGCCACTTTCTCAAGCTTCTCCTTACACCTTTGCACCAACCTCGCATCGTTGCTTACACTATTGTAAGTAATCTGTAATTCTATTCTATATCTCTATGCTCTATTCTTAATTATCAAAATTCTATTGTGATGGACAAATGATAATTGAGAATCAATTTAATCAATACTCCAAATATACATTCCAACCAACGTTACGTAACACATCTATATACATAATATTGATATTTTTATGACAAAGACAAATAGTAATACATTGGCATGCATGCATGCGCATTGCAGGGTGGCATAATTTTGGGTCCATCTTTTATCCTGAAAACCCAGTTCTCTCGCAAATACCTATTTCCAGTCAAAAGCACGTTGACCATAGAGACAATGGCCAACTTGGGGTTGATTTACTACATGTTCCTCCAGGGCTTAGAGGTCGATTTCAAGCCAATTTTGCAGGCCAGGAAAAAAGTTTGGAGCATTGCCACTGCTGGAATTCTAGTTCCCCTCCCTCTTGGCTATCTCCTCCACAAAACCCTAGCACCCAACGCCCACCCACTAAAGGCTACTACTTATGGTCCTTTCTTCTGGGGCACCACCCTTGCCACCACCAACTTCTCTGAACTTGCCCAAGTACTTGCCGATGCCAAGCTCCTCCAAAGCGACGTTGGCAGGACCGCCCTCTCCGTAAGCATCATCAACGACCTTGTCTCTTGGGTTCTTCTTGTCATCACAGTGGCCACAGTCAGCGATGGCAAACTTTACACAGTGTTGTCCACCTTCACATTGATCATTTTCTGTGTATACGGGCTTCGTCCGTTGCTGTCGTGGATGGTTTGCAACACGAGCTTTTTCAACGAAAAGTATGACATGGACAACCAAATATGCTTCATCATGGCTGGGGTTCTGCTGTTTGGGTTCATTAGTGATGCGTTCGGGTCACAGTCCATTCTTGGGGCCTTCATGTTGGGAGCCATTTTGCCCAAGGGAGAGCTCAAAACTGTAATCACCGAAAAGGTTGAGGACTTTGTGTCAAAAGTCTTGCTGCCCCTCTTCTTTTTGATTCTTGGGATGAGAACGCATGTCGATATTGTCTTTCGCAGTGCAAGCATTCTAATTGTCATGTCAATTGTTGCCCTGGCTTTCCTCGCTAAATTTGTTGTGACTTTCGTCGCTGCCATCGTCAACAAAATGCCGGTGAGGGACAGTTTGGCTTTCGGACTAGTCATGAACGCCAAAGGCCTGCTGGCTACAATAATTCTCAATTCTGGGCGGGACTTACATGTATGTATATACTATTTCGTTATTGCATGCGCGCGCACACACACACACAATATGGCCAAATGCACGCCTTCTAGGCTTAGTGTTGGGTTTAAGTAATACTATATTCAAGTTATGTAAGTTTACTACTGTCTTTAGGAACATAAAAATTAAAGGTTAGGTTAGACAGCTAGCTAGTAATTAATGGGAGGTAGACAGCTAGATTCTTATTTATTTATTTTGTACCACATTCGAGTATCACATGAGTCGTTTTCCCTTTTATTGTTTCCAATATTTTTTTAATTTTCCTTTTGGTAATAGGTCTTTTTGTTTATTAAGGTTATGTTTAAGGCTTTTGTTTTATTGATAGGGGTCATATTTTTGTTTTGCTTCTTTTTAAATGAAAAATTATGTATTTTACTGAATAACCAATAATGCTATTTGTATTACTTCAATATGTGGAACCTACATGTATTAGAGAGGTGGTTAGTATTATGGTCAGTGAATATCGTTCAATGGTATTACCAAGTGTTCCCCTAAACAAAGTACAAATAAATTACATCTAAGAAATATATATCTTAAAACTATGTGTTAAATTCCTGATTTTATATTGTTTTAATTGGCAAATATATATAAATGCAGGTTTTGGACCACAATACTTTTTCAGTAATGATTCTTGCAATTGTGATAATGACGGCAGCGGTTGGACCCATTTTGGCTTTGATTTACAAGTCGAATGGGCCATCTAAGCAGCACACACACAGAAGCATAAGAAGCATACAACCCAACTCAGAGTTTCGAATCCTTACTTGCATCCATTCAACAAGCAATGTTTTAAGCATCATCAATCTCTTAGAGGCTTCCAATCCCACCAAACAATCCCCGATGTTCGTCTTTGCGGTCCATCTGGTGGAGCTCAGTGGCCGTGCTTCGGCCATGCTCATAGTCCACGACACATGCAGCAATATTCGTAAGACAAGCAAAATTACAGCCAAAAATCAAAAGCACTCTTCGCCTTCTGACCAAATTGTCGCTGCCTTTGAAAAACTTGAGACCGAAAGTGAAGAAAGCAGCTTGTTCGTGGAGGCACTAACTGTTGTGTCCTCTTACACCTCCATGCATGAGGACATTTGCAACCTTGCGGACGACAAGAGCGCAGACCTTATAATCATTCCTTTCCACAAGCAATCCAACATTGACGGGGAAATGGACAACGGAAACTCCTCTTTTAGAGGCGTTAACAAGAACCTTCTGGAGAACGCTTCTTGTTCGGTGGCCATCTTCGTGGATCGTGGGCTCACCGATTCATCTAACATTAAAAATGACGATGGCCATGGCTGCTGCCGCTGTGCCATGCTCTTCATTGGCGGGCCAGACGATCGCGAGGCATTGGCATATGCGTGGAGGATGGCTAGCAATCCTAGCCCTAATCCTAATATCAGCTTAACTCTTGTTCATTTCATCGTCGGTAAAGATGCGTCAGTTGATCTCCGTCCCAACAATCCTAATAATGATCATGATCATCATGAGGACGAAGACAAGAATATTTTAGAGGTGGTAGAGGACAACGAGAAGGAGAAACATCTAGACGACCAATACATAGAGAGCTTCGTGTTCAATACTAGGAACCAAGCTTCCATAAGATTAATTAACGAGGTGGTGAATAATGGGGAGGAAACTCTCAAATTGATAAGCGCCATGGGAAATGACTATGATCTTTATATCGTGGGAAGAGGGCAAATAGGTTCTTCACCACTCACGTTTGGGCTGTCGGAGTGGGGTGACTGCCCGGAGCTCGGGCCCTTGGGAGATACATTGGCATCGTCCAACATTGTGGCCAGGGCGTCGATTCTCATAGTGCATCAAGGTGGTGCTTTAGTGGATGAATTAGTTGATCAACATCTTAGCGAGTAGTCTCTTACATCTGAAAAATACAACTACTCTATCTTGCGCCCTTTGTGAACCCTAAAGGTACTGATGCAAGGCCAAGCAAAAGACAGGTAAATTAGGGTCCACTATCTCCAAGTGCAAGGAGAGACCTGAAAATCCTGGATTGCTATGTTTCTAGCACCACCCTGAAAATCAGAGAACTAGGAACAAGAGCAACAATCTCTCAAGAGAAAGGCACTTAACACAAAGAGAGATGAAACTCCTTTGAAATGGTTCCATTCTGTATTCAAAAGTCTGATTACATATTCAGATTACAAAGCTGTATATAGCCCCCAGCAATAAAGCCACGAAATTGTAACTGAAAATGGATTCATTGAACCCGCAATTATTAAAACAGGGCTCCCCTCATCAAAATTATTCTTGCTGCTGCAAGTTATACAGTATGAGGAATTATAGCTTTTCTTTTCTTTTCTTATTTTAGCAATCCAGAATGTAAAAGATGGTCACAGTCAACAAACCAGTACACAGTCACAATTGTCAAACAACGAAGTGTTAAAGTTTGTATGGTCTTTCATTGATGATCTCTTTTGGATTACGAAGGGAACAGAGGAATGAAAGGAAGAGAGAAGAACTAGAGAGAGAAAGGGAATAATCACTGCAACATTCTCTACATTGCAGAATGATGCATTTCATTCATATAGTTCATTCTCTTACATCAGTCATCACAACCATTCAAATACATGAGCCATTGTGATTATGACACATGGCACTACAAGGCATGTGAGCCATTGAATGTGAGCCATTGAAAATGAAAACTGATCTAAGACCCTACACTTGGCATATAAGCTCAAGCTATCACAACATAAAGCAGTTACACAATATGACAAGAGATAAATCTAATAAGTAAATCATTTACCAGCAAGAAATTAGTAAGCAATTTACTTTTCAACACTCCCTTCTAAATTGCTAATTGATTTCACACCAAGTAAGTTTCTCAAATAGTTGAATCTGTCCATGGGAAGAGCCTTGGTAAAAATATCAGCAATCTGTTCTTCACCTTTGCAGTAGACCAAATCAATCACACCTTCTTGAATTGCATCTCTAATGAAATGAAACTTCTTACCAATGTGCTTGGTTCTTTGGTGAAACACCAGGTTCTTAGACATGGCTATAGCTGAAGTGTTGTCACATAATAGAGTAGTTGCAACCATAGTATGAAATATCGATAATATCGACGAAATATCAAGGATATTTCGGTTGTTTCAAATCACGGATATTTGGAACATATTCATGTACATATCGTATAAATATCGATAATATCGGAAAATATCGATGTCGATAATTTCGCTCACACTTCAGCAATATTTTGTCAAAATATCGGTGTAATATCGCTAAAATATCAAAAATATCAATGTAAAGGGGAAAAAAAAAAAGGAAATAAAAGGGAAAAAAAACACAAAGGGGATTTGAACCCCTCCCATTTTACTCCTCCAACACCTTAACCACCATATCACTTATGTTTTTGTGATAATATGCTAAAAGATTTATATTTATATGGGTGGCATGTTAACAATTACATGCAAAACTATTTGGGGGATTTATCATTTGATGACTACTCTTCACAATACACTTCCTCTACACATAGAGATGATGAAGATAGTGAAAATTTTGAACCTCATAGGAACTCTATGTGGTACTAAGTCACTTATGTATCTTACCATGCAATGTATAAAGTGTAAAATATTGTAGTAAATCATTATATATAAATGATTATGGTATGTTTAATCTTTTTTTATTAATTACTACATATTTTCTACACTTACAATGTGTGCCAGCTCGCTGTATAATCAACTTAAATCAATTAAATCCATCATGCAATGCATTTCCTTCTAATTTTTTGTGATAAACTAATAGATAATTGACTAAATAAACATTCTCCAAAGTTTCAATACAAATTTCCAAGTTTTTCTTACAATTTCCTTGGTTTTTATTCAATTTTTATCGATATCGATAATATCCCGATATTTCCATCGAAATTTCCGTGTTTTTGGACTACCGATATTTCCGATATCATCGATATTTTAGACCTTGGTTGCAGCAGCTTGCTCTTCTCCAAAGTCCTTGAGCACAAACCTGAGCCAAATGGCCTAAGAAGTTGCTTCAACTGCACTTACATACTCTGCTTCTGCAGTTGAAAGTGCTACACTGTGCTGCTTAATTGAAGCCCATGAAAATGCACCACTTCCAAATGAAAAAGCATACCCTGAGGTGCTTTTCATGTCCTCCTCAGATCCACTCTTGTCACTATCACAGTAACCAATTAATAGAGCAGATTTTCCAACCACATATTCAATCCCAAAGTCAATTGTTCCTTGAATATATCTTCGAACCCTTTTAGTAGCTCCATAATGCCTCTTAGAAGGCTTGTGCCTAAACCGTGCAAGCAAACTAGCAGAGAACATAATGTCTGGCCAAGTTGCTGTTAAATACAGAAGACTCCCAACAATTGTCCTGTACAAACTCTCATCTGCAGGTTTAGTGTCATCCTCTCTTTTCAGTTTATTGGTGGCAACTAATGGGGTGCTCACAGGCTTGCAGTCTTTGAGCCCAAATTTTCCCAAGAGAGTTAGAGCATATTTTCTTTGGTGTATAAATATACTCCCTTCAGTTTGAGTTACCCCCATTCCAAGAAAATGATGGAGTAAACCCAAATCTGACATCTCATATTTGCACATCATCTCAACCTTGAACTATTCCATCATTTTTGCACTACTTCATGTGTACAGTATGTCATCAACATAGACTGACACAATCAAAGTACCAACACCTTCCTTGTTCTTCACATATAAAGTTGCTTCACTTGAGCTTCTATGAAAGCCACAGTGAATTAAGTATGTGTCAATTTCACTATACCAGGCCTTGGTGCCTGTTTTAGACCATAGAGGGCCTTTCTTAGCCTATACACTTTGTCTTCAGCCTCTATAACCACACAACCATCAGGTTGATCCACATATACCTCCTCTTCAAGAACACCATTCAGGAATGCTGATTTAACATCCAATTGCCACAGTTTCCAACCTTTCTGTGCAGCTAGTGCAATGAGTGTCCTAATGGTATCTAACCTTGCCACAGGGGCAAAGGTTTCATTGTAGTCAACCCCCGGTTTCTGTGTGTAGCCCCTGGCTATAAGTCTGGCTTTGTGTTTTTGAATGGAACCATCAAGATTCAGCTTTATTTTATAGACCCACTTCACTCCCACAATTGGTTTGTTGCATGGCCTATCAACCAACTCCCAAGTTGAGTTCTTCTCTATCATTAACATCTCTTTTGTCATAGCCTTTTTCCAAGCTTCATCTTTGATTGCCTCACGGAAATCTTCAGGTTCAATAATGCTCATCTTGCATTGAGCATATACATCACTCAAACTTTTCCATTTCTGTGGAGTATGATCATAGGTTTCTGAGATTGAAACTGGAGAATCAAGTGAACCAGATTCCTGAGATGCTTGCAAGTCTCTAATTGTTTGTGATCTTAGAGGAGATTGCATAGATTGAGGTGAATCATTTGATTCTGAATCAAATTCAGATATCCTTGAGTTTACTTCATCATTCCAAGGAATAGAGACTTGCACTGCCTTATTAGATTCCCAATTCCACATTGCTTTCTCATCAAAGATTACACTTCTTGATAGTTCAACCTTTTGAGTTCTCAAGTTGAAAACTCTATATCCTTTTTCACAATTCCCATATCTAACAAATACTCCATTCTCACCAGTTTCCTCCAATTTGTGTCTTTTCTGTGAAGGAATGTGTCACAATTCCCATATCTAACAAATACTCCCTTCTCACCAGTTTCCTCCAATTTGTGTCTTTTCTATGAAGGAATGTGAATGTAACACAGAGAACCAAATATCGATTCTGCAAATACACAGCTGTATTCACAGCTTCAACCCAAAACTTCAAGGGAATATTCTTTTCAAACATCATTTTCCTAGCCATTTCAATCACAGTACGGTTCTTCCTCTCTGCAACACCATTTTGTTGTGGAGAGTAGGCCACAGTCAATTGCCTTTCTAATCCCATATCTTCTTAGAGCTTTGAAAACTCTAGAGATGTGTATTCCCCACCCCTATCGCTTCTGAATTTCTTAATTTGATAGCCACTTTGAAGCTCAACCAATTTGAACCGTTTGAAAATGTTGAAGACTTGTGACTTGTGTTCCAGAAAGAACACCCAACACATTCTAGTGTGATCATCAATAAAGGTAAGGAAGAATCTGTTTCATCCAAGTGTAGTGATCTGCATTGGACCACAAATATAAGAGTGAATCAGTTCTAGAGCTTGTGATGCTCTCCAAGCCTTTTCCTTATCGAACGGTTCTTTGTGACCTTTCCCTGTAGCACATCCAGAGCAAACATGTTTAGTGACTTGTAGTCTAGGTAAGCCTTGCATCATTTCCTTTTCTTGCAGGAGCATCAAATTGATGTAGTTTAGATGTCCATATCTTCTATGCACACCCAAGATGACTCTTCAACAGTTGCTCTATTAGCCATAAGAGGATTGACATATTCTAGACTTAAGGGAAAGCATCTATTCCCTTTCATTGGAACACTTGCAATCAGATCTTCCATCTATCTATCTCCATATATATCAACCATGTAATCACCAAACACAAGCCAATATCCATGTTCAACCATCTACCCTACACTCAACAAATTCTCATCCAATCCAGGTACAATCATAACCTCTTTAATGTATCTAGTCACACCCTTCATTTCTATAACCAAGGTACCTTTGCCTATTGACTACACTAAATCTCCAGTGCCCATTTTAACTCTACACTTCACATTTTTATCAACATCAATAAGCAAAGATTCATGAGAGGTCGTATGATTACTACATGCACTATCTACATACCATATGTTCATATTTCTTTCCAATAGTAGCAGAGTGACAAGCATAAAACATGGTTGCAAGTTCTGTTACCTGATTAGCAAAGTTAACAAGTTTTCCAGCCTTGTTTGGTTGATCACAGTCCTTGATGAAATGACCAAATCGATTGCAACCATGACATTTTGGCTTCCCTTTAAACCAACACTCACTATAGTGTAGTTTATCACAATGTTTGCATTTTCCCTTAGTCTGATTAGATTTTCTCTCTTGATCATTTTTTTCACCTTGATTGACAGAGTTCTAAGGCTTAGGATCCCATTTCTTTCCCTTTGAGTTCTTCTTTGGATTTGACTGAGTTCCCTTTGGATTCACATTCATACTACTGAAAGCTCTCTCAATGGTACTCTCAGCATGCCTATTAAGGCGCTGTGCAAATCCCCGTAATGAAGCAATAACCTCTTGCACCTCAATAGTTTCAATGCCCTTAGTTTGCTCGATCACATAGCAAACATGATCAAATTCTTTGGTCAAGCTTATGAGAAATTGCTGAACCAAACGTGCTCTGGGTAATTCTTCCCCATAACCCTTCATCTGATTCACCAACTCGAGAAGACGAGTGAGATACACAAACATTACAAGGAAAAAAGGCTAATGTGAAAAAATAAAAAGTGAGGCTTGTAAATTCGTCACATATAATAGGTATTGGTGACGAATTTATCAAGTTGTCACTCATAAGACAACGAAGACATCTGCAATTTTGGAGGAAGGCCAAATCCCTCACAAATAGTTTGGCAGTTTTGGGCAGGAGAGACCAACAATTATTTGTGAGGCTTGTGGAGTCACATATAATATTTTAAGTCGTCACAAATTTTTAGTGCGGGAATATCTATCCCAAAAAATAAAAAATAAAAAGGAATGAGCGGAAAAGTTTCCCGCCCCAAAATAAAAATTATATTTTAGGGTTAGTTGTCATTAGATATTCGCACATGTGAGGACCAGGCCTCACTTATTCATTTAAAATATTAATCAAAATTACAACTATTTCATTCATTTGCCTCTGTTTAGTCGCTCCTTACTCGCTCTGCTACCAAAACTCATAGCCATCTGCGTTCCTCAAATCAACGGCCGCCGATCGATACTGTTTCGTCGTCGGCTACTTCTCCGACAATAGTAACTTCTCCAACGACCATTATGCTCCAGCGACAACTACCATTTTGACAAAAGCTTTCATTCCTAATTCCTCAAGGCTCCACAATATCTCTGTCTTAATTCTTAATCCTAAAACAGGTATCATATTTGTAATTTTAACTTGTAATTTTTTATCTTTTTGCTTCAGTTTGGGTAAGTTGAGTGTTTTGGTGAATTTTTGCATGTTTAAGATTTAGGATTCATAGAATCATCCTGTGATTGTTGATTGGTTTATTTGTGAAATCTCTTCAGGCATAATTTGATTATTGGGTTTTTATGCGTTGTTGTCAATTTGTGTTATTTTCTTTGCTTTTCAAAAATAGGAATATGAATCAGTGTTTACTTTTCAAAAATCTTGTTCTTAGAGTTCTAATTGGAGTTGTGCTTTCAGAGGAGATTGGGATAATAGGAAGTTGTATTGTTACTTTTCCTTTATTTATTTATTTATTAACTTTACCACTTTTTGTTTGCTTGTTGAGGCAATTATGGAAGAATATACATGTGATCAATATGCTTTCTATCGTTGGCTACCTAAAAGATCAATTATGAGCCAAGCCTTTTTGGATATCATAAAAAACATGACAACACATCATGCTAGTAGTTTAAAAGATTTGTTTCTACATAATAAATTTGGAACATGTGTATTATCTAATTAATAGTGCTTGCTTTTTCTTTTGGCAGGTCTGTTGCTTTTTTGCTGATAGAAATAATTTGCAAAGAGGTGAATTCCCCTGCCATTTATCACAGTCATTAACTTTTCTTATTTAAGTATATGTCTATACTTTCTTCTATATATAGTGGTTATAAATACAAGTTTTAGATAGATAGGAAGTGGATTGACAAATGTCGGGATCGAGGAAATGATCCAAATTATAAGAAAGGGATTGAATCCTTCATTGATGTTGCAAGACACCATGTGAATGCTAGTGGTGAGATATTATGTCCATGTAGGCATTGCCATAATTCATTTTGGCACCCTATTGATATGGTTCACTTCCATTTGTTGCAGTATGGGATGGATGTTACTTATGACAGATGAATATATCATGGAGAAGAAGTTGGTTTTCTACCACATGGTTTGACCTTTCTAGCTCCGAGTTCTCCAACTATTGAGCCTAACCTTCAAGGCATAATGATGAAATATTTAATATGATCAATGACATATTTTATAGGGAAGATGTTGTTCAGGAAATAAGAGAGGATGAAGATAATGCAATGGAGGGAGGAGATACTGTAGATGGTGATAACAATAGTAATATTGATGGTATGAGTGTGGATAAGGATAACTATGAGAGGTTATTGAGTCAAGCTCAATGTGAACTATACCCGGGTTGCACTGAATATACAGTTTTGAAGGCCGTTGTGGAATTGATTCAGTACAAAGTTGATGGAGGTTGGACCAACAAATCAATTAATAAGTTATATGCATGCAACAGGATGTTGAAAGGTTTGGGCTTAAGTTATGAAAACATACATGCTTGTAAGTATGATTGCGTATTGTTCTATAAGGAGCATGAATGGAAGGATAAATGCCCCGAGTGCAATGAGCTAAGGTACAAAGATAGTACTTCTGAAAAAGGAAAGAAGATTCCTCAAAAATTATTGCGTTACTTTCCATTGAAGCCTAGGTTACAGAGAATGTTTTGTTGGCGAGTAGAGTATATCCTATTCTATTTGGGTTTTATTTTTCCTTTTGTATAGATATTATGTAATTAGGATACCACTTGTTTTCCTTGTCTAACCCTACTAGGGTTTGTAACCTTATTATAAATACCTCCTTTTGGAGAATGAAATATATCTGAAAATATTCTACCCATATTGTTTGACTTGGTATCAGAGCTGACTTTCTGGTAACCTGTGTATTGTGCCCACCCGTGTTCTACTCTGTGCCCTAATTTCTTTTTAGGGTTCTTGTGCCCGTGTTCTACTGTGTGCCCTAATTTCTTTTAGGGTTCTTGTGTCTGTGCTTTCGCCGTGTTCCGCTGTGTGCTCTATCGTGTTTGTGCCTCTACTGTGTTCGTGCATCTGCCTCTACTGTGTTTGTGCCTTGTGCTCTGTCGTGTTCGTGCCTTTACTGCGTACCTCTACTATGTTCGTGCATCTGCCTCTACTGTGTTTGTGCCTCTGTTGTCTTCGTGCATCTGCCATATTTGTGTCTGTGCTGTGATCTGTTGTATACTCTGCGTGATTTGTTGAGTTTCTGCTACAATCATGGGTGGTAATTCCATTGTTGGTGCTGCTGGTGCTGCTGGTGCTGCTGGTGCTACTGCTGCTTCTGCAAATTTGCGTGTTTCTGACTCTATTCCAGGTACTGGCTCTAATACTTGGATAATTGATACTGATGCTTCTGATCATATGACTTATGATGCTAAATTTTTTGATGAGTTATCTAGTAACACCCGTAACCCATACATAACTAGTGCTAATGGTTTGCCCTCTCCAATTATTGGCGAGGGCACTATTTCTCTCACCCCAACTCTGTCCTTGTCTCGTGCGTTATTAGTTCCCAATATCCATTGTAACTTGTTATCTGTTGGTCGCTTACTTGATACACTTAATGCTTCTGCTACTTTCTATCCTACCCATTGCTCTTTTCAGGATCTCAAGACTCACGAGGTGATTGGGCATGCTAAATGGATAGGGGGGTTGTATTATTTGACATTACCTTCTGCACCAGTTCGTGATCGTGTCGTTAATACTGTTCAACGTTGTAGTGTCAAAGACAAACAGCAAATTTGGTTATGGCATCGTCGCTTGGGACACCCGTCATTTGGCTACCTTAAGCGTCTGTTTCCATCTTTATTTCGCTCATGTGATGAGTCCAGTTTTAAGTGTGAGACATGTGTAATGGCCAAGAGCCATCGTACTGTTTTTCCCTTAAGTAATAATAAAGCTGCTTTGCCTTTTGAGTTAGTACATTCTGATGTCTGGGGTCCTACTCGTGTGACTTCTCATGGTTTCCGTTGGTTTGTGACGTTTATTGATGACTGCACTCGCTTAACATGGGTGTATTTGATGAAGAATAAACATGATGTTGCCTCTATTCTTCCTGACTTTTGTGCCATGGTGTCTACTCAGTTCCATGCTCGTGTTAAAGTATTTCGCACTGATAATGGCGGTGAATATGTGAATCATACCTTGGCCCAATTCTTTCGTGATCAAGGTATCATTCACCAAACTACCACTCCATTCACACCTCAACAGAATGGTGTGTCTGAAAGGAAGAATCGCCAGTTACTTGAAGTTGCTCGCTCTCTGATGTTGGATATGTCGTTCCCCATCATCTTTGGGGACATGGTGTCTTGTCCGCCGCCTACTTGATTAACCGTACTCCTAGTCGGGTTCTTGATTTCAAGACTCCACTTGATGTGTTATATGCCCTCACTCCTCCGGTTTCAATCTCTAAGTTACCTCCGAAGGTGTTTGGGTGTGTTGCGTATGCTCATGTTTACTCTCATCAAAGGAGTAAACTTGATCCTTGTGCTCTCTGCTGTGTCTTCATTGGTTGTTCTACGACTCAGAAAGGTTATAAGTGTTATCACCCGCCTACTCAGAAGGTACATGTCACTTTGGATGTCACATTTCATGAAGAGGTACCCTATTATGTTTCTCCCTCTTCTTCAATTCAGGGGGAGAGGGGGAGTGAATTGAAGAATTTGGAAAATATGAAATTTTTAGGCGAACAGGATGAAAACGACCGGTCGCTCATAGGACACGACCGGTCGCTCGCGTCGAGCTGGGACTACAGTACCGATACGAGCGAAGCGACCGGTCGCAGTGAGGAAGCGACCGGTCGCGAAGGAAACGACCGGTCGCACATAGGAAGCGACCGGTCGCCCGCGTCGACGAGCGACAACAGTACCGATACGAGTGACGCGACCGGTCGCCAAGAAAGCCACGACCGGTCGCTAGACAAAAATGTTGGTGTTTTCGAGCCTCTCAGAAGGAAATAACAGTGATATTGGCGACTCCCATACAGATGAAATTGATAATATACCCCCCTATGCCCTGCCATTGCCTCAATCAAGTTGTGATAATGAGATACTTTCTAGTGATATGCCTACCTATTCTTTGCCCCCACGTACTACCCGTGGGAAACCTAAAATACAATATTCTCCTGATATACATGCCAAGTCTAAATATCCCATTAACCATTATATGTCAACTCATCGTTTATCTAAGTCATATGCATCATATTTGTGTCAATTATCTAGTGTATGTGTGCCAACTAAGTTGCAGGATGCTCTATCTGATCAAAACTGGGTAGATGCAATGCATGTTGAGATGGAAGCCTTGAACAAGAATGCTACTTGGGAGTTAGTTCCTTTACCAAAAGGAAAAAAGGCAGTTGGGTGCAGATGGGTGTTTACTTTGAAGCACAAGGCTGATGGTTCCATTGACCGTTACAAGGCAAGATTGGTAGCAAAAGGGTATACTCAGACATATGGAGTGGATTACACAGAGACTTTTGCTCCAGTACCTAAGCTCAACACTGTACGCGTGCTCTTATCCTTAGCTGCTAACCGTGACTGGCCGCTGCTACAATTTGATGTCAAAAATGCATTCCTCCATGGTGATCTCAAAGAAGAAATATATATGGATCCTCCGCCGGGTATCCCTGTGACTTCTAAGGAGGGTGTGGTGTGCAAGCTACGGAAATCCTTGTATGGATTAAAGCAGTCTCCAAGAGCGTGGTTTGGAAGGTTTGCTGCATCTATGAAGAAGTTTGGGTATGTGCAAAGTAACTCTGATCATACTTTATTTCTGAAGCGTCATAAAGGTAAATTGACGGCTTTAATTATTTATGTTGATGATATGATTGTGACTGGAGATGATCATGTAGAGATACAGAGTCTTCAGAAGTATCTGGCTTCTGAGTTCGAGATGAAATCATTGGGTGATTTAAAGTATTTTCTTGGGATTGAAGTTGCCAGATCTAAACATGGTATTTTTCTATCCCAAAGAAAGTATGTTTTGGATTTACTTGCAGAAACTGGAATGTTGGATTGTAAACCGATTGATACCCCTAGTGAGCAGAATCATAAGTTGGGGATATATCCCGATCAAGTTCCGACTGATAAAGAACGTTATCAACGACTTGTGGGGAAGTTGATTTATTTGGCTCATACTCGTCCAGATATTGCTTATGCTGTAAGTATAGTAAGTCAGTTTATGCACTCTCCTAGTGTAGATCATATGGGGGCTATGACTCGTATTTTAAGGTATCTGAAAGTAACTCCTAGCAAGGGGTTAATTTTCTCCAAGTATGGCCATACAAATGTAGAAGAGTATACAGATGCTGATTGGGCAGGTTCAGCCACAGATAGACGTTCGACATCTGGGTATTTTATGTTTGTGGGTGGCAATCTTGTTACGTGGAGGAGCAAGAAACAAAAGGTGGTGTCTAGATCTAGTGCTGAGGCTGAGTATCGGGGAATGGCCCATGGTGTATCTGAGTTACTATGGTTGAGGAGATTGTTGAAAGACCTTGGTTGTGGGCCTAATAAACCCATGGATTTATATTGTGACAATACGGCTGCGATTGCAATTGCTCATAATCCTGTACAACATGACCGTACAAAGCATGTGGAGGTTGATCGAAATTTCATTAAAGAAAAGTTGGATGCAGAGATTGTGTCCTTCCCTTTCATCCGTTCAGAGTATCAGTTAGCTGATGTTCTTACGAAAGCTGTTTCTACAAGTATCTTTCTCAACTCTCTTGACAAGTTGGGCATGCGTGACGTCTTTGCTCCAACTTGAGGGGGAGTGTTGGCGAGTAGAGTATATCCTATTCTATTTGGGTTTTATTTTTCCTTTTGTATAGATATTATGTAATTAGGATACCACTTGTTTTCCTTGTCTAACCCTACTAGGGTTTGTAACCTTATTATAAATACCTCCTTTTGGAGAATGAAATATATCTGAAAATATTCTACCCATATTGTTTGACTTGTTTATGTCAAGAAACACAGCAACTGATATGAGGTGGCACAAAGATAAGCGGGTTGATGATAGTGAACAAATGGTGCATCCAGCAGACTCTATTGCATGGAAAGATTTTGATAAAATGTACCCAAACTTTGCTAAAGACCCAAGAAATGTCAGATTAGGCCTTGCAACAGATGGATTTAATCCTTTTGGAAATATGAGCATACTACTTATAGTATGTGGCCTGTCATAGTTATACCTTATAATTTGCAACCATGGAAGTGCATGAAGCAAACATTCTCAATGATGACTTTGTTAATTCTTGGTCCACAAGCTCCAGACAGAGATATTAATGTTTATTTGCTCCCAGTGATTGATGAGCTTAAGGAATTGTGGGAACATGGTGTTCAGACTTATGATTATATGACTAAGTCTATGTTTAATTTACGAGCATCTGTGATTTGGACAATTAACGACTTTCTAGCTTATGGAAACTTATCCGGTTGGAGCACCAAGGGTTTTTTAGCATGTCCGGTATGTAATATGGATACTACATATTGTAGGTTACGGAGTAAGATTGGTTATATTGGGCATCGCCACTACTTACCCATGCAACATTCATGGCGCAAAAATAAAGCTGATTTTGATGGCCATCATGAGATGAGACCTCCTCCAAGAGAATTTTTTGGGGAAGAAATTTTGGAGCAGTTTGATTACATTAGGCCTTGCAAACCTGGTAAGCATCCCGATAATAAGGAGAGAAAGAGGAAGCGGAATGATGAGGAATTAAATTGGACCAAAAATAGTATATTTTATCAATTAGATTATTGGCCCCATTTAAAAATTAGACATAACTTGGATGTTATGCATATAGAGAAGAACATTTGTGATAGCATCATTGGGACATTATTCAGTATAGATAAGAAATCGAAAGACACATACAAGGCAAGGTTGGATTTGAAAGACATGAAAATTAGAAAAGAGTTGTGGTTGAAGGAGAATGGGAGCAAGTTTGATAAGCCTCCCTCGGAATATGCACTAAAACCACATGATCGTAGAGCTTTCTGCCAATTCTTAAAATCAGTTAAATTTCCTGATGGTTATGCAGCCAATATATCAAGAAATGTGAATTTAGATGATGGAAAGCTGTCGGGGTTGAAGAGTCATGATTTCCATGTGTTTTTGCAACATCTTCTATCGGTGGGAGTTAGAAAATACTTGAAGAAATCTATATCTACCCCACTTATAGAATTATCATATTTCTTCCAACAAATATGTGCAAAAATGTTGATTGTAGCCGAACTAGAGAAGCTAGGAAAAAATATTGTGCTCACACTATGCAAGCTAGAGAGAATTTTTCCAGCCGCATTCTTTGATATCATGGTTTACTTAGTTGTCCACCTACCTCAAGAAGCCGAACTTGCCAGACCAGTAGCATACCGATGGATGTATCCTATAGAGAGGTAATGTATTTAAATTTTTATGATTCATTCTTCTTAATATTATTAGCAAGTGACTGATCTTTAAATAATTCCTAGGTTATTGGGAACATACAAGAAATATGCACGCAATAAAGCTCGACATGAGGGTTCTATTAGTGAGGCATACATTGCAAATGAATCTTCAACATTTTGTTCAATGTATCTCAGTGGTGTTGAAAATGCCCTTAATCGACCAGAAAGACACAATGATGGGGGTGAACCTAAGGCGAAGCTTTCAGTTTTTGCTCAAAAATTACATCCAATAGGTGGTCATGTATTGATTGAATGGTCAGAGGAAGAGATGAAAGCAGCTTTTTGGTATTTCTTGGACTATTGTGATGAGATTGATTCAGCTCTTTTTGGTATTTCTTGGACTATTGTGATGAGATTGATTCCTTCAAATAGTATGTTATCTGAAATCTCATTCCTTTACATATATAGAACTTGAAAAAACTCTGACTTTTAATTTTATGTTCTTGTAGTGAGCACCAGCAAATGTTACCGAGAGAGAGTTCTCAAAACTTAGAACAAAGACACAAGGTATCTATTTACTGCTTCACCATATTCTTTTTATGTGGGTATAAATACAAAGATGCTTTTATCCATACAAGGTATCAAATGGGCTGAACTTGGAAGCGATTGACAGAATATTAGTAGCTGTTGCTCTGTTTTTCTTTATATTGATGTTCTATTTTTGATTTTGGGTTTGAAGAGGCTACTTCTATTTCTTCTGGCACAAAGCGACGAGGAAGATCTTATGGGAAACGACTCCATGAGCTCATAGAAGCCAATGATGGGAAACCACTAACTGTTGTCTCTGACCCGAAGTTGAAGGTCCCTATCAACAAGGTAGTTCATACATTGATTACGAATGATATTGGAACTAGCATTAGAACTCATGCACCTATATGCCATAAGCTGTGGGAAAAAGTCCCAGATGATGATAAGAAGAAACAAATTGTCAATTTACTGGTTAGTTTAATATTGGTATAAATTTGATTTTTGTTATCGCATTGTAGCGCTATCCTAATATTTTGTATGTGTGTATGTTAGGCATTATTTGATGTGGACCTGACCCAATTGATGGTTAGTGAATTTGTGGAAGCTAAGATGGCTAGAGCATACATTGTTTTTAAGAATAGGCTGCATGATCACTACAAGAAGATTGCCACTTCTCCAGCACAGGGAAGGGCCAACTTGCCTCTAGATAGTCTATGGAACAAGTGACCTGTGGAGCATTGGCATTGGCTTTGTGATAAAATGTACACTGAACCCACTTTTGTGGTATGTATTCCACAATTGTTTTACTGTTTTATTTTTTATTTTTTGAGTAACAGTTTGTTATTATAATAGTTAATTCATGTATTTTTTATTACAGGAGAAGTCGAAGAAAAATTATGATAACCGTAAAAAGAACAAAACAAACCATAGGGGAGGTGCATGCTCAACAGGCTATTAGAGTAATATAAAGTTACATAGCTACTTTAAATATTTTCCAATTGATTTTAATCAATTTTTTTATTTATAATTTATAGGAGGGAAAGCCTTTATCAATCATTGATAATTGGGAAAGGCTACATAAAGACAAAGAGCATAATTGGATTAGTGAGGATGCCCAAGAAAAACATGTAAGTCAATAATGATTTATATTAGTAAATGTTATTGCACCCAAATTGATTGAAATTGTGGATCCTCTTACATATTTAGAAAACACTATGTACTATGTAATACTGCTTTTCATATGCACGTTTAATTTGTTGGTTTGTCCAAAGGAAAAAATGATACAAATGCGAGATGAACTGAGGTCCAAGATGATTGAGGAAGCTGATGAGGATATTGAGGCTAATTCAATAGAAGTTCCAATTGAGGATGAGTTCAAGATTTTGAGTGATGTACTTGGAGTGAAAGGTAGGACAGTTCATGGTCTTTGTGCTTTTCCTCGAATGGAAGCCAATATCTCAACTACTGGTTTTTCTGGAGCTTCTAATTCTGAGCTTAGCAAGTTACAAGATACAGTACAGATGCTTGCCACAAATATGCAAAGTGTGCAGGAAGATTATTCAAAGTTAAGGGCTAATTTAGTGGCAGCTTTGGAGGCATCCAACAATGGTGGGCTGGATAATGCACAGTTGATGTCAATGTTGCGTGTAGCTTTGATTCCGTCAACAACAACCTAGGATGAGATTTACATGTTTACATTATGTTATTTTGGATATTAAGCGTGTTTAGAACCTTGGATATACAATTAACTTGGATACGCTATTTTGGATATTATTCATCTATGATATGAAGCTTCTGTATTCTTGATGCAGAATATTACATTTATTAGGATCATTGTCATGAAATCATTCACACGTATTACCCATTGTGATGAGTTTTTTTGGCATAACAAATTATACAATATGATGATTTGTTATATGTCATATTTTAAACAAAGTGACAATTTATAAAGCATCACAAATTGAACGTTGTGACAACTTGTCTGTCGTCATAATAGATACCATGTGACCACTTGCCAGTCATCAAAAAATGAATTAGGTGACCTATTGTTAAATGTCACAAAAGAAACAATGTGACAAACTACGAGAAGTCACATATTGTAAACAGTGACAAATTCATACATCGTCACAGTGTACTATATGTGACATTGAGTTAAAGTCGTCACATTTGACATCGGGTGAGGGGCCTAATGTGACGACCCTTGTGATGCCAGAATATGGTCACTTTAACGTAACCGCGAGGAAATTTTGCCTAATGTGAGGAAATTTTTTTGTCACATTAGCCTATTTTTCTTGTAGTGAGACAGGTTTTCATCATCCCTCATCCTTGTGTACTCGAAATCACAATGTAGACCTTGCAACTTGATGGATCTCACTTGCTTATCGCCATGAAATTCTTGGTGTAGAATGTCCCAAGCACCCTATGAGGTCTCCTTGTTTGAGATTTTGGGGAAAATGTCATCCGAGACAGCTCCTTAGATAATACCTAGTGCCTTAGCACCCTTCATTAGCAGAGATACTTTCTCTGATTCCGATGACCCTTCTGCATCAACCTTCTTCCCTTTCAATTCTGGAATTTCAAGACCCTTATCAACTAGATCCTAGATTCCATGTGATTTGAAAATAGTTCTCATTCGGATCTTCCAAAATTCATAGTTGTCACCATTGAATATTGGAGCCTGAAGATCATTACCACCTAACCTAGCCATTTGAGACCTGAATTGACGAACTGAGTCGGAAATTACACGTTGGATTTCCAAGCATAGTACTCACAGATCCAACATCCCGATTCCAGATAGAAACTAGGCTCGTGATACCATGTTAAAGTTTGTTTGTATGGTCTTTCATTGATGATCTCTTTTGGATTACGAAGGGAGCAGAGGAATGAAAGGAAGGGAGAAGAACTAGAGAGAGAAATGGAATAATCACTGCAGCATTCTCTAAGTTGCAGAATGATGCATTTCATTCATATAGTTCATTCTCTTACATCAGTCATCACAACCATTCAAATACATGAGCCATTGTGATTATGACACATGGCACTACAAGGCATGTGAGCCATTGAAAATGAAAACTGATCTAAAACCCTACACTTGGCATATAAGCTCAAGCTATCACAACATAAAACAGTTACACAATATGACAAGAGATAAATCTAATAAGTAAATCATTTACTAGAAAGAAATTAGTAAGCAATTTACTTTTCAACACAAAGATAGCCGTGGAGCAAATATAGAGATCCATAAGATAATGACAAGTAACACTACTCTTCATCTCTTAAAACTGAATGATATGAAAAAGATCTGTTTCCTCAAAGAGAAATCTTCATTGCCAAGCTCCTGAGCACCCCTCATGAAATAACAAGCATATACCCTTGTATGATAACAGATATTACATCTCTTAAATGAAATGGAGAGTGCATGGCAAGTGAAAAACAATTTGGTTAAAAATGACACGAAAATAGACAGATACAGCAAAAGCAACATCTAACCCTAAACCCTCCATAAATTCAGTTAAAACCACTTAAAGTGATTATTGACCTATCCAAAGTCACTCCAAACGAGCATTTATTATAGTACGGTCAAATCTTATATTGCCCCCCAGAAATTATAGTAGCTCACTTTGCCCCCTTGATCAAGGTTTAGTATTATAGAATGGTATGTTTCCACCCAAATATTGCCACATGTCTTTTAAAAAGAAAATTTAAATGTTTTTCCAGCTAAACATTGGGTTTCAATTTTACCCTTTAGAACAAAATTTTAAGAAAAAGAAAGAAGACGACTGTACCCAAGGTTTGCAATGCCTCTACCACTTGTTGCCGCCCTCTCTCTCTCTCTCTCTCTCTCTCTCTCTCTCTCTCTCTCTCTCTCTCTCTCAGAATCAAGTTAGGGGGACTGCGAACTAGATAGAGGTGGAGGTGAGAGGGAGGGCATGACGAAGGGAGACTGCGAACCGGTTGCATCACCTTCACCATGCACTCAGCAGTATATATTGGATGGTATTTATGCTCTGCTTGTCCAGTCGAGGCAACTTCAAAATCATGAAAATTCCAAAGGCACAATTCCACCATGTTACCAGCATCATTCACCCATTTTGAAAATGAGTTTTAATTTAGTTTTTACGTAACAGTAATACCGATGGAATCAAAAGTTTATATGAATACATCAATGATTATAGTCTGTGCAAACGGCCAATTAATGAAGTCAGTGTGATCACTTCCTTGAACCTGATCGAGTTCAATTCCCCTTCCCTTGTCAATAAAAACTTTACAATTGGAGGTCTGAAATTCTTGAGACAAGATTAAGTGGCAAAAAGTTCAATTATCACAAACCCTAAGGGGCCGTTTGGTTCATGGGAAAGGAGGCATGGGAATGGGAATTCAATTGCTTTCCCATGTTTGGTAAGTCCGGGAATGGGAAACGGATTCCTGGCACATGGGAAAGTAGGGGGGAAAGTGATGCCCCCCTCTTAACTTGGGTTTTGTTTTCCTTCCTCATGGGAAAGTTTGGGAAAATGTGTCAACATTCAATGCACAATTTTCATGACTATTTTGTCCATATGAACAATTTATAATTACAACGTATCATTAAATGCATTCTTTTTTTATTTGATTTAATATGGGTATAATTGGAAAATTATACAAATTTTGTTTTCCATTCCTACTTAAAACAAACATGGGAAAGGAAACAAAGTGAAATCTCCCGATTACTTTCCCAACATTACCAAACGTGGGAAAGGAATCTTTCATTCCCATTCCTTGGGAAATGACATGGGAATTGATTTCCCCTCAAATCCATTCCGTGAACCAAACGGGGCCTAAGTTCCACAAATTTCTTTAGCTTCATAATGTGGCGGTTTTTCTTTGACTCTGCAATGGCAACACTTATCACGGCAACAAAGAGGAACCTCTGTATGGGGCTATACAGCTCCCAAGCCATGGCTTGCTCGGGGTTCAAGCCACCTTTAATGGCTCGAGCCGAGCTGGCCTCGTTGGCATTGACGAGCCAACCGTCAAGGGAGACCCATGCTGGCTCGTCAGAATACAATGTCCTTGGATATTTTTTTGAACTTATTTGTAGTTAGATTACGGATCACTTAGAATTCATTCTGCATGCACTCCATTTTGTTCACTGGGTACAACACACATTGACTTGCACCACGCTTCCCCCCTTCCCAAATCATATGGTTATTAAGGTATATAATGCATTTGAGAAAGTGGGAACCAAGATGGAAAAGAGATGCATTACAAGAACTCATGCATAGGTGTCAAACTTAATATAGCCTCCATTTACTCTCTCCTCCAGACCATACCGGTTCTGAAGTTAGTAAAAAATAACTCAATCAGCTGGAAAACCACTTACATCATCCTCAAAGTTCTAGTGATAGCTTTCAAAGCCTACAAGTAGTTCCCAAATTCCCAAAATTTTATGTCTCGGTCTGAATTGCCTTGACTCAGAGTCAGAGCTGATTGTGAGTGATTAGAAGAGCTTCATTGTAGGGTCTTGCTAATGGTTCTCTAAACTATCCTGAAAGATTAAGTTCTATGCATTTAAATCCTTTATTTGTTATTGTAAGTAATCCTTTCCCTGTCTTTGCTGAATTGATGCAGTCTTTTCTGTCATTTTCTCATGCATCTGGGAACTTTTATGAATTATGATAATTCCCGCTTTGGATTACTTCTTCTTGTGGGTCGTAACCGATCATCAGTTTTAATATTTATAGAAAATTGAAACTGCAACAACTCCTCTGAGAAGATATGTGGATGCATAAAATGAGCCAAATGAGATGTATTATGCAAGAACATACAAATGGATAGAGGGAACATGCTTACCTCAATGTTACAGTAAATTGATTTCCCAGGGGTTGGCCAAGGACAAGTCCTTCCCTCGCATAGCTGGAGAAAGGCAACTATTACATGAACATGCATTACAAACCAAATGGAAGGGAATATAGATAACCCACAATTCTTGAGCCTTATGACATCACCTACCTTGACACCAATCAACCTATCATTAAGAGCAGTTAATTTACTTGCAAACCGCTTAAAAACAGTTACCTGGAAACACAACAAGAACTAATGGAGCACCATCCTGCAACAGAAGTATTAGTTTTAACAAATTCATTAAATATTTTAGCAACTATTTTGCTGGAGCTAGAATAACTGATATTCAGAGGATTGGACTAGAAATCTGTATTTCAACGAAATTCAACCTATGGAACATGGGTCAAACCCCTGTTCCACACACTGATTTGAAAACAATTAAAAGATGAGCTTCTATACCTTGGTTCAAAGATATGTGGTGTTAAACAGCTTTATCAGAAGTCTAGCATATGAGTGCCAACAAGAATAAACTCAAGCAAATACAATGTTTAGAGGCATAAGCAGCAAAGTTAGTGAGTACCAGTTACCCATTGAGGTGAGGGGCATAAAAGGCAGAATCAATATGGCACACACATCATGTACCACTGGGCATCAGGCATCATGTATGGATTATGATACTTGGAAATTAAGTGGACCAAGGAAAAGTAAATATTATCTGGTTAGTTCATTAAAGGAAGGGGCTTTCTGTGACGATAAGCTACACGAGGTTTTCTTCTCTGCATAGACGATCACTCAAATCTCCATGAGCATAACACAAACACAACTATGCTATTCACAATATGTATTCCACTTAAATTTGGATGCTATTCACATATCTACTCCATGTAAAGCTTACAGCTTCAACATTGGTAACTTCTCAAAATCCTTACACCTGGTTCCAAAAGTCAAGATAAAACATGATAAAAGGGTTCAATGGCCATACCAAGCATAGAACTTAAACGGAAGATTGAACTAAACCTTAAACCCTAAACTTAATCCACAATGCATAAAACAAATCCCAAAATAACAAACAATCAATTTCGAAAGCATTATAATACAGCTACAACTTCTTGGTTATTTAGAAAAGCATATATTGAAAGAGCACAACATTAATATTAGGTGCAATGCAAATTTTAGCAGTAAAAACCTAAACTTTCCCAAATCCCTCAGTTCAATACCAACTCCCTTCCTAAATACAATCTAATTAGCCTTCTTCTAATCAAAATCCTTCCTTGATCCTCACCAAATCAATCAATCAATCAATCACTTGTACTCGAAGCTGGGCACGGGCGGGGCATCAAAGCTCTCCAAAATCTTGGTCTCGCTTCCGCTACTCTTAGCCTCAGGCTCCTTGCTCTTCCCGAACCACCCTCCAAGCCACCCTCCCGAACTAGCCTCAGCCCCGCTGCTGCTAACCGATGTTGCCGGCTCCGAGCCCGGCTGACCCGAAGCACGGCCCATAGGAGGAAGCCCAGGCAAACCGGCCACGCTCGCTGGCTCTTCAATCACAATAGGCATCTGCTGCTGCTGGCTCATGAACTTGTTAAGCATGATCCCAGCTCCTTCGATCAGAGCCAGGAGGACCCCACCGAAGGCAGCCGATCGAGCAGAGGCGCCGAGGCCCTGTCGCATCTGGAGGAAGCCACCGGTGGCAGCGCCGGCGATGATAGAATTCCAGGGGTCCTCCTTCTGGCGGACATAGACCATGGTGCAGTCGAAGGCGGAGAAGAGTCCACCCCAGACGGCGAAGCTACCGCCGACTCGCGGCGCGTTCATGCGCACGGCTTGCGAGCCGCCGATGAGCCGAGTGCCGGAGGGGGAGTTGTAGACGCCCTTGAGGAAGTGGAAGGCGGAGCCGCCGACAGCCCCCATGCCGAAGGCGCCGCCGATGTCGTCGAGGATGCGGTCGGGGCACGGTTCTCGAGAGGTTTCTGGAGTTCCCATGGCTTGTGTGATGGGCGAGAGGGTTTTTCGCTTCTTTGAGGTTTGGATGAAGAGTAGAGAGAGATCGAATTAATAGGACTTTGTTTGTGTTTGCTTCTTCTGCTTCTTAGTTTAGGTGGTGTTTTAGTTCGGGTCGGGTTTTTTTGACTTGCAAATCACGTAGTCAATTGACTCATGAAAGTGCAACACTTTTTAGTTCGGGTCGGTATTTAGGCTTGGAAATGCTTGTGGCATTTAGGGATTCAATGGGTATCAATTCAACATAATTATATGTTTTTTTTAGTGCTGTTAAACGAAACCTAAAATTAATTGAGTACATCCTACTACAAAAATATATATTGAATCACTGATTTATCCTAATATAAAATGACCAAAAAGGATATGTGGAATTATGAAACAAATATAATTTTAATAAATACACCTTATTAACCATTTTCAACCCTAATCAAGAGATTACTTAATTCCCATCTTTGTGATCCACGAGTCAAAATGGCCTGGTGCAGATGAAGCCTTCCTTCTTTCTTCTCAGAACTATTTCTTGGCAACTTGGATTACTTGGTTGCCAACCTTTTGCAATCGTCTGTGCTGTTTCTTTCTTCCTGTTCTTTGTGTTTATGCTCCAACAATTTTTTGTCATCCTAATTACCCAATCAGCAATAAGAAAAGAAACCGAATCAAAGTCAAAGTCAAAGTTTCTTTATGAATATGAAAATCAATTTGACTTACCTAGACCCTCTCTGAACAACCAAAAGCATGTCTTTTTTTTTTGGAGCCATGGATAAATCTCCATGTGTTTGTCTCAGCTTCGTGCATGGGTAATTATGATGGCTTTTTGCTCATTTGGCTTCTTCCAACACAAAAAATGTTATGAGATAATTTGTATTTAATTTCTCATTTATCCTATTGTGTTTTTAACGAAAGAGGTGGTGATTGCAAGAACTTGTAATTGCAAAAAAAGTGTCAACAGTTTTAGTAGAAGCATAAATCCATATGAAAAGTCAAAGATTTATAAACACTATTAAAAAAAAAAATCAAGCTGAAAATCAACTATAAAATAATGCTACAAGTATTAGGGTGTACCAAGGGTATTTGTGGTAGTTCTATAGGATGTACTTAGTTAATTTTACATTTTAATTAAAATATTAGGGTGTACTTAGATCATATGGTGTACTCAGTTAATTTTAGGGTTCGTTTAGCAACACTCTTTTTTTTTCACTTATTCTCCCTAAATATTATCTTTAAAGTAGTAAAATAAATTATCGCAACTATTTAAAAGTATATTTATGTTTGGTATCATCTCATGTTATGTACGAATTGAGCAATGAAAAAATGAAACATCAATTACAAAGAAACAGGTGGCGCAAGTGTTACATTTGTATTTTTCTGGTTTCATTCTTTTTGTTGTACTAATGCCTCGTTGCACCTTTTTTTTTCCTTCTATGATGTGTCTCTGGAACCATCAAAAGTTCACTCTCTAGACTTGCTCCACTTGAAGCAGTACTATTTGATGTTGATAGAACTCTGTGTGATCCAGATATCCTTCATTTCAATGCCTTCCGCAAAATGCTTCCATAAGTAAAGCGATTATTTTGTTTCCTACTATTCTATCATAAGGAAAATATCCAGGATTTATCTAGTCATAATTTGACCTTTTTCTTAGGTTTAACGATGGACTACAATGTGTTCAATTAGAAATCATTAGTTCATTTGGTGTTTCTAGCTGAGATTGTGGTGATTTTCATTTATTTTCTTTTCGTGGATTTTAAGTTATTGCAAGATGTTAACAGTGTACAAGAAAGTCAAGAAGAGGCTATGAGTATAAGGAGGTTCTTTGCAAGCTAGATAAGATTGAAAATGGTTTTTTTCTCTTTTTCCTGTTTTCTTTCGAAACTTTTTGTTCACTTATTTTCCTTGAATATTATGTTCAAAGTATTTACATTTTCATCCAAAATGTTTTATTTGTGTTTCTTGATTTCAATGAAAGTTTGGTATTTCATCTTTTTTTTCGGTTTCTTTCATTTCATACTGTCTTCATATTTTCCTTTTCGTAGTGAAATCTTTTATCACGATTCTTGCATATATCAAAACCAACAAAGCTGTGGTGATTGAATTATAATTTCCATGTATGACACATTTTGAATACCAATTCATGTCCTAAAGACAAAAAATTTGCTATTCAGTGGAATATTTGTTCTGAAATTTATTTTACTTTTTGCTTTTTGCTCTTCCAATTACTTCTTTTTTTTTTAACTTAATGATCTGTTCATCAATGGCGTGTAAATAACGTAGTAGCATATTTCAATTCTTCTTAAGGGGTGTTTTGAATCAAGTGCTTGGTTCTATTCTTCAAGAAGACATCTATCTTGGTAAATTAAATTGAGTTTGAGTTTATGGAGTTAAATATTTTGCCATATTTTTGTTGCACTATTTCTTTTCTTATTCTTAAATGCATGGATGATTTGTTCTTTTCAGTTTTGAAACAGAGTTACAGTACTTTTCTCTTGCTTAAATTTTGTGAACCCAGATTAAGAAAAGTCAAACAATATGGGTAGAATATTTTCAGCTATATTTCATTCTCTGAAAGGAGGTATTTATAATACAAGGTTACAAACCCTAGTAGGGTTTAATTAGGAAATAAGTGGAATCCTAATTACATAATATCTATACAAAAGGAAAAAATAAATAAAACCCAAATAGAATAGGATATACTCGCCAACAAGAAATAGTGTTTACACATTATGTAGCCTTTTTCTTGGGTTTAACGATGGAGTACAATGTGTTCATTTGGTGTTTTTTGTTGAGATTGTGATGATTTTCATTTTGTGGATTTTCAGTTTTTGCAAGATATTAATAGTGTACGAGAGAGCCTACTCTGAGATCTTCAGTGACTTCCTTAGGGATATTTCTATTAGATTGTATCAAACTTGATACATCACTTTCGACAGGGATTTTGGTAAAAGTATAAATGCTTAACCAAATGCATTTTACAGCCGTTGTTTGTTTTACGACTCTTTTTTTATTTCCTTCTTTTGTTTGATAATTCTTTTTCCCAATGTGCAGGAAAGGAAGCATGGGATGGCATTGAATTTGTAGCATGCTCAACAAACGACTATTTGTCTAATTAGTTTCTAATCTTCCCAAATATTCTGAATCCACTTTTACAAATATGGTTATATACTTTAGCATATGCATGGAGGAAGATTAGGCTTTCAACACGAATTAGGTATCGAGCTTTTTTTATTTCCAGAATAAACCCATTTAACCATACTGAAGCTTTGGGGTTTTATTTTAGTTTTTCTCATTTTTATGCAAAGGAAGTTTTTACTTCAACATGCTTTGGTTGTGCACTTCAGGAATACCAGTTGCATCAAAATTTGAGACATTATTCCTCATATTGGTATTTGTTTAGTACAATTTGCCATCGGACTTGATTATGCACTTCATCATCACAAACATGAATTGCTATATCCAACTTTTCTGTTTTGTTGCTTATTAAAGTTTGAGTCTTTTGGTTTGATTTTGCAATGAATATTTAGTAATTGGTCAAGCTTCTTACAAGTTTGTTATCAATCAATTGCATACACTGAGGTTATAGTTTTGTGCATTAGATTTATAGAATACTTAGGGGCTGTTTGGTAACGTTTTCAAGGCCCCGTTTTCATTTTATGCTTTCATTTTCTACCAAAACCGCCTTCAGTATGTCGTTTTCATTTTCACTGGAATTCGTTTTCTAAAAACAAATTCAAACTCATGTACAAAAATTGAAAACACCAAATTATTGTTTTCATTTTCTACCAGGTGTATTGGTCTAATTGCCTTTTATTTTCTTCCTTTTATTATTATTATTTTTTTGGTTGGTCTAATTTTTCTTGCACTTTTTCATGTTTCATTTTTTTTTTTCATTTTTCATTTTTTTGGTTGCACTTCTTTATTTTGTTTTGTTACACTAGTGTATATTAATTTTATGATAAAACTATCATATATTATTCAATTTCATATTTTTCTTTAAATATTTATTTTAAACTAAAGATAATAGAATTTATTATCTAGGTTTTTCTAACATTATAATTTTTTAATTATACATTATTATTCTCAAATTATACATTTTTCATTGTTTATAATAATTTTAGCCTTTATTTAAAATATTTTTTTAGAACAAGAAATGAGCAAAAATATACTTGAAAAATAACTCACATATTATTATTCTCAAATTGTCCTACCATTTACGTTTTCACTGTTTTTTTTAATTTTCTGAATATGTTCATGTTTTCCAATTAATCTACCAAATGCATTTTCGAATCCTGAAAATGCAAATTCGTTTTCTTATTTTTATTCTCAGAAAATATTCTTAGAAAAAATTCTTCGAAAACGTTACCGAACGGGCCCTTAGTGTATTCAAATTGTGGTTTGTGTTGATACATATCCACATGTACTATTAGATGTTTTAGATGTAATGAACAAAACTATAACCTATAGCCTATTATTTATGCCTTTATTTTGCTTCTATGACCTATAGGTGTTTATAGGTTATTTATGCTTTTATAGCTTACTTCTCCATTAGATTAACTTAGCCTAAAAATGGCAATACATGTATCAGTTTTGACCATAGGTGTCAATAGATTATCTCGGCTTCTGTACAACAAAAAGCTCATGGTTTGATTCTGTTATGGGTATTTGGTTTGATTCTATTAAAGTCTGGGTCTTTTGTTTCATTTTGTTATAGGTATTTAATAATTGCGAATTTAGTGAAAAACCCAAAAAAGCAAGCTCCTCTCAAACACACCCAAAATATTCTCAAAATGATGAAAAAACCCCTTATCTTTTGCATCAAAGACATGCAAGTCCTAGGTCTCTTTCCTCCACTGAAGACCAACGTCAGCATGTGAAGTGACCAGGCCTACATGTGAAGATTTTGTCTTCAAGAGACCTGACCATGTGAAGACTTTGTCACTTTGTCTCTGTCCAACAATTATTACTACGCAACGACAGTGCCAGCAATAATGTTTTGTTTCTTTGTTTTTTAGTGCATTTTGTCTTAAAACACATGTAAATTTGTTTGTTTATTATCAGTTGGCATGTGAAGTAAGTGTGAAAGTTCAGAGAGATAGAGAAATGGTATCAGACGGGGAGGCTCCTCTTCTCATCCTTAGCCATCCTTAGCAAAAAATAAAAGTCGGTGAATATGATGTATATAGTTCTTAGCTCCGAACAAAGAAGTATAACACCAAAGAAGAAGAAATCTCAGTACTTTCTCCTTCAGCTCTCAATCAATAAAACTCCCTTTGTTCATATACTTTCTCTTATTCTCTTATTATACTCTCTACTTCGACCACTATTAATACCGTTGACCACTGTTAATACCTGGTCATAACAGTTCCAGCAACAAGCGCAATTAAGTAAGTCATTTTCTCTTTTATTTTTTATTTTCTTAGTAGACTTCTTGTCCAAAACAGAGAAACACTTTTTATAATTATGTTATTATTTTGCTAAACTAATGATCAATAATTTGTTTGAGCACTTGGTCATGTTTGGTTTTTGCCATAACAATAACTGGATGTCTGTCAGGGAACCTCTGAGTTATGCTCTATAGCCCTTTAAGTTGGCGTTTTTGCAGTTCCATGTTCTAGGCATGGTGTTTGGTTGTTATTTTGGCCTTTAGAAACCTTGATCAAGACCCGCACAAAGATATGGTATTAGAGCTTAAGTTTAGCACTTTAATAATATGATTATAATAGTAAAGTATCTTGAGGACAGAAATCAATCAACACAACTGATAAAAAAAAACCAACATTTTAACCCGTTAAAATTTTGAGAATCATTAGTTAAGAACAATGAACCATTTGCATGTGGACACCTATTAAAATAAAAGAAAAAGATAGACTTCAATAAATTATATGATAGAGTACTTTAATTTAGAAATCAGTGAACAACCAAAGAGAAGATTAACTTTAGATAATAATACATTAGTTTGTTATTTTCCACAAAAAGAACACAAACATCTATTACACAACAGTAACAGTCCCTTAGAAAATAGTGTTGTTGACCTTTTAATTAGTCAGTTAGAAAGTGTAAAATTTGAACATAATAAACATACTAGAATAATTCAACACTTTTTAGAATATTTTCAGAAAAAATCCCAAAAAACAATTAGACAAAACTTAGACTATATAACATCTAAATTAGAATATAATAATAAAAATATTCAAAGATTTCCTAATAAGAAAGAAATCAAATACCTCATAGATCTTATAGATAGCAAGCCAAAACAAGAAGAACTCCAATTATTAGAAATTGTTGAGCAATTAAAAATAAAAGTACAAAAAATACAATTAGTGCAAAAAACATTAACTGAACAAGTACAAAAGTTACATTATAAAATAGATAGACTTTTAATTTAATGACATATTCTAAAATTAATAATAAATATATCAAAGCGTTAGAAGAAGTTGGTTGTAACATCCTTGACCCAATTTAATCGATTTAATCAAATTTAATTCTTTTGTGAAATTACAATTGCCGTTGCGTAGAGCTCGCTATCACGAGTTCGTAGACACGTAGTGAGCCCAAATCGGAGTTTGAACAAAGAAGTTGTGGTCAATGGAAGTGCAGTGGTACAACCATAAATTATGATTCTAGGGTTAGGTAAACCGGTGACCGTCCGATCATGCGATTGAGAGCGATCCGACTGCTCGATTGAGACCAAACTTGCAAAATGTGCTTAGTAGACTTTGTTGAACCCGTAAGAATTTTCTTCAATCGGAAATCGGAGGTCGTGGGCCCCATGAGCCCGGTTGACCAATATGAGAAGTTTGACCCCTCAGTTGACCGTCAGTCTTCCGAGGTTGTTTCACCCTTCGAAAAGTACTAGGATGACCTTATAAATGAATCTTGATTGTTGTTTGAGATTATTTTATTTTTTTAATTGTGGGGTTATCAGATGTTATATTGTTATTTGAAGTTTATGCAATATTTGAAGTCATGGAATGTATGATTTTGGGATACTTGATTGATTGGTTGTGAAAGCGAGTCTTGGGACTCGGCTATGATTTTATCGGAATGTGATGGTTTTTCCTGAGAGTATTATTATTATTATAATTATTATTAAAATATATGGATTGGGTGATATGGGGTTTGATTTTGAAAGTGTTTTATGGATTGTCTTGCATATTTATATACTTTGGATTATTTTGATTATTGAGACTATGAATATTTTGGGTCTTTATGGAATTTATGCTTGTCAAAGTCTATTTTCTATACTTTGAATAAATATTTGGGTATATTCGAATATTGAGAATTTGGAAAAATTGAACTAAGGAAGGGTATATTATTATTTTTAATATATATAAGGGTTGTGAATCTCACCATCATACGTACCTTCCTTGATTACTTTACCCACACGTGGCATTGGATTTTCCGGCATGTGAGCTCACTTGAATATTGATTACTATTACTCTATCTACACGTGGCGTTGGATTTTCCGACGTGTGGGCTCCCGTGGATACTGATTACTGGTTACTTTATTATACCTGGCGTTGGATTTTTCAACGTGTGGTAAAGAAACCAAACACATTTGATATTGGTTACTATACCCACACGTGGAGTTGGATTTTCCGGCATGTGGTAAAGGTCTGGGCACTTTTGTCAGGTGTGTCGTACGCCATTGGTTGGGCAGTCTGCGCGAGTAAGACATGGTTTGGTTTGGCCACACGTGGCGTTGGATTTTCCTGCATGTGTGTTGTAGAGTGGTACTCTCCCAGTTAGACAACTCATCCCTAGACGCAGGGTAGAAAGTTGAAACCTTGCGGGCTAGTCAAACAATCCCTGTGTTGGATTGTTTCCCCTGGTACATGATGTGCACTATGATATGTACATTCCCTGGTTACATAACCCACACGTGGCATTGGATTTTCCGGCGTGTGGGCTCCCTTAGTTACTATCACTTTATTGCACGTGGCGTTAGATTTTCCAGTGTGTGGTAAAAATCTGAGCACCTTTGGTCGGGTACGTCGTAGGCGTTGATAGGTAGTCTGCGCGGGTAGGACATAGATTGGCCACATGTGGTGTATTTTTCGGTGTGTGTGTTGTAGAGCAGTAGTCCCTCGGTTGGACGATTCGTTCTCTAGCCACATGGTTATTGAGGAATCTTCCATGTGGTCTAGTCAAACAATCCTCCAGTTGGATTGTTTTCCCCTAATACATGATGATGGTGCGGGGTGTGTTTATATATATTTATCTATTTGGAAAAATATGTGGATTCGTTTACGGGTTGGGGTTTCTTGAGCATGTGCATGGTGAGTGCTTTGTACAGGCGTGAGCATAGTTTTGATGTTAGGACGATGTTGTTTTGCAATATATACCTTGGATAGGGTATGGTTGTGGGAAAGAAATGATTTTGGAAAAGTAACTTGAGTCTCAGAGTAAATGGTTAGTTTTAAAAGAGTTATGCATAGTACTTGTGAGTTTCTATAGGGAAATGGTTTTGAGTTGAGTTATGGAAAGAAAGAAGTTTTTTTAAAAATATTTAGTTATATGCCTTGTGGGAATTGAAGTTGAGAATGAATCTAAATTTAATTGTGGGTTTTACTTGGACAATATCTGTATGTTTCTAAATTGTGATTCTTTTTGTCATAGGAACTACGTGTGGCTTGATCCCTCATCAAGGGGTACGTAGGTAGCCTGGGGTTTCACTTAGGTGCAGTCCTGAATTAAACTATTTCTTTTGTTGAGGGATTAAATGCTTGTTTATATTTCAGTTTTACTAAATGAATGTGGTTAAAATGTGTTGTGGTTATGACAGGTCTAAAACTTGTTTGGATTGATGATTGATTCTAGCTTGAGTCTTTAGAACTACTTGCGATTGTACATAAATGGTTTTAATTGAATGCTTTGGCATCGTTTTACAAAAAGGTTGGGCAAGTATGTGGAAACTTTGTTTTAATCCGCTCACGATTTTCTATTTTGCTCCTCCCAGGCATTAGCTTAATCTGAGCCTTGCAATCGAGCCAAGAATTGTACTTTCGCGGCCTGAACTTCAATAGGGCATTTCCATATGTTTAATTTCTGTTGAACTTCATTTCGGTTGTAAACTGAAGTCTTCCTTAGAATTGCTTTGTTATCACCCATGTAGGGTTGGATTTAAGGCCGGAGGCCTATTCTGTAAACTGTGTGCTTTTACTTTTTGCGTGCTGCTAGTTGGATTACTATTATTGTGTTTTGACAAGTTGAAATTTTGGAAAAGTCTACTTTTCAGGGGAGACTTTGCCGAAATTTCGGTAGAAAGTATTGATCTTCTTTTCCTTTGTTTTCGAAGAAGAGGATGTTGTTAGTAAATGGGCCCGACATCGGTTTGATATCGGAAAAAGTTCATCACAGATTCCAAGGTATTCCGGGGCGAGTTCTGTCAACTTGGTATCAAAGCATTAGGTTCAAATTTCTGTGCACTCCGCACCTTGTGTGCATCCCTAAGTTTTGGCAGTGTGGTGTTTTCTGGTGTGGAATGGTGCCTCTTTGACGCGAAGGACGTCACAAATTGTATTAGAGATGTTTCGTAAGTTTGTAACTCTAGAAAATGCAGTGAACCTTATGTTCGGGGTTGCAAAAATCTGAGTCAACTATGAGTGTGGCAAACCCAAGTGAGAAGTAATGGTGTTTTGGGTGAAGTGTTTGATCTCGGTGCTGAAGATTGCGTTATGGCTGAGTGTTGCCGGAAACATGGTGAAGGTATTATCACAAGGGAAGTTGATTAACCAAAGTAGCTAAGGGAGTGAGGATTCAATTGCATGTCGTTCGGATTGGACCAATGGGAATTCATATGGGTTGTTATACCCTGAAACAGTAAGTGTTGGAATTGGATTTGGTTGGGCGTGTTTTTCAGAGGAATGAATTGTGGTGGATCTTCAGGAATTGGATGGGGTGGTGTACGGATATTACATTGTTTAAGAAAGGTATAACCACAACTGATCAAGGTAATATATTAGAGTATTATAACAATATTAACATAGAAGAACAAAATTTTAAATACTATAATATGGAAGAATTAGAATAAATAAATGAACAAAAGATAGATGAACAAAATAAATTAGAATATGATGATATAATATTTGACCATGAGTATCCAATTGTAGGAGAAATAGAGTCTTTAAAGATTATGCAAATAGATAGACCAAAGATCTTAGAAGAATTTTTATAATTAGCTGAACAAACTAGAATTATAGGAGAAGATTCCCAATTACAATGGAATAAGAATAAGATATTAGCAAAATTAGACATTATTAATCTAGACTTAACAATTAAAACAGTAGATATGTCCTGTAACTTGTTATACGTACAAGCAAGAATTTGAACACCAAATAAAAGAACTTTTAAACTTAAAAGTAATTAGATCTTCAAAATCTAGGCATAGATCAACAACCTTTGTATTTAGAAAATACTAAGAACTTAAAAGAGGTAAAGCTAGAATAGTGTAGAATTATAGGAGATTAAATGATAATACTTATGAAGATAGTTATAAATTACCAAATAAAGCTGAACTTATGAATAAAATTCAAAAAAGTAAATATTTTAGTAAATTTGATTGTAAATCAGGATTTTGGCAAATTAGATTAGCAGAAGAATCAATTCAATGGACAACATTCACCTGTCCAGAAGGACATTTTAAATGGCTTGTGATGCCATTTGGATTAAAGAATGCACCATTGAGCTTTCAAAGAAAGATGGATCAAATTTTTAAGAAGTATGATAATTTTTGTAGTGTATATGTAGATGATATACTTGTTCATGGTAAAAATAAAAATGAACTTAGAAAACACTTAAAAATTATTTTGAAAGAATTTATTGATAATGGTATAGTCATAAATAGGAATAAAGTAGAGCTTGAAAAACAAGACATGGAATTTTTAGGTATGTATATTAAGTCGGGAACTATACAATTACAAGAACACATAGCTCAAAAAGTGTTAAAATTTCTAGATAAATTAGAAGATAAAAAACAATTACAAGCATTTTTAGGATTATTAAATTATGCTAGAAGTTTTATCCCTGATTTAGTAAAACTAGTAAAATAGGTCAAAAATATTTTAATAGTGAAGATATTAAATCAGTTCAAAATATCAAACAAGTTATAACTCAACTTAAACCTTTAGCATTACCATTAGATAATAATTACAAAATAGTTGAGACAGATGCATCATCAATAGGATGGGTAGGAATTTCATATCAGAAGAATCATATAGAAGAACCAAAATCTGAAGAAAAAGTTTGTAGATATGCATCAATTAAATTTAGTGATATATAGGCTAGACTTCCAGCCACTGACTTAGAAATTTTAGGAGTCATTAACTCCCTTGAAGCATTTCCATTGTTTTTACATAATGAGATATTTACTATTACAACAGATTGTCAGAATGTTGTTTCTAATTATAATAAAATTACTACTAATAAAGAAGTAGCCCGAAGATGAGTTAATTTTGTTGATTCTATTACAGGAAATGGATTTAGACCAATATTTGAGCATATTAAAGGGACGGACAATACTTTAGCAGACATCTTATCCCGTATTATTCATTAGATATTTTGGAGCATCATCCTCTGGCAGCAAAAATAATGGTACACCATCACAAGGTGGTAATCCATTAAGCATGAGTAGTCAAGCAAGACTAGTTGTAAATACTTAGGGTTAGAAATCCAGTACAAGAAGTTAGAAATCCTGCTTTGAAATATCATACTCAAGCATCATTAGCAGATAAACAAAAAGTTCTTTTAGACAACTTTTGGAACATTAGAACTAATACTGAAAGCATGAGAAGAGGGCATGAAAAACTTCTTAAAGCCCTTGAGCAAGAATTTTTGGCATATAATTATGATTATAAAAGAGCAAAACAACAACTTTTTTTTTTTTACAGGAAAAACATGAAGAGCAAAAGAAAGAGTATGATATAATAATAAGAAATTTTAGAATTAATAATTTAAGATGTCAAAATTTAAGCAAGATTTTACAAGAAAAAGAGGCTAATGAGCCCAACTTACTTGAGCATAATAGAGAATTTTCCCCTGAGCAAAAAACTAAAAATCCATATTTTCTTCAAACTCTAGCCAGGGAAAGGTATAGATTTTTACCATAAGATATTAAGAGTCATATGATTAGATTAGAATATGAGCAAAATACATCTCTTCAGTTATACATTCAAGGATTTCTTTTTAATTTAAAAAATAATCCACATCCTGGTGTAAAACTTATTACTAAAAGTTGTTCTCATTATACTATTTACTTAGCAAGTATAATATAGAGAACTGCGTTTAGAGTATAACAAAAAAAACTATCACTAGAGCATTTTTAGCAGAGTATGATTATTTAGGTCAACATCATATTGAAAATAGTGTTCATTTAGATTCATTTTCCTCAAAATTAAAAGAAGTTATAAGTTTTTATATCCCTCTATGGAAGAGCGTAAAATTAGATTTCACTATCATACCCCCATCGTGGTTTAAGGATAGTATTTACCCAGATAAAGCACAAAATAGTATTATTATTTATCATAATGAACAGCTTAGTCTAGCAGAATTAGTAAAGACAAAGATCTCTACAGAGGAGCAACAATAGCCGAGCAACAATTATTCAATGATGATCGTCTGAACCTCCTTCACCAATCCAACTTTGTCAAGATTTATTTAGAGACTACATCCAGTAGACCAGATGATACATATGAATTCAAGATAAGTACAATAGGAGCAAAAGTTTTTGATGAAATTTATAACCAAATAGCAGAACAAATTGAAGCAGAAGACAACGACAACTCATATTGGAATAGCTTAGGAGAAGAAGAGCTAACCAATATAGACAACATGATGGGCGCATAACTCCATGTGGAGACCTTATCCTTTCACGTGAAGGATCATCCCAACAGATGAAGAATAATTTCCAACCTCTTTGGCTCCATTCGGCATCATCTAAAAAGAAGAAACATTTTTGGCTCTATACAATATCATCTAAAAAGAAGAAATAGAAAGACTCCTTAGGCTGAATCATAAGTTCCCCTTTAATAATTTGTGGCAATGATTGAGATTATACTGTTGCCCACCAGATTCGTAGAATGCTTGGCGTATTTAAATTGTGGTTTGCGCAATTGATTTTTTTGCCTTAATTCTACAATAATATCATTTGTCTTCACTAAAATTTTCCTATTTGTTTACACCGACACCTATCATTTTCCAAATTTGTAGCAACATAATCAACACCCCTTGATTTGATTCTATTAAAGCTCGGGTGTTTTGGCCTAATTCTCTTATACCTATTTAATAAATTGTCACAATTGTTCTAAGTTTGTTAGCAATTAATTAAATAGACTGAGGTTATAGTTTTATCTATTAGATTAATAGAATGCTTGATGTATCTTTTTTTTTAAAAAAAAAAATTTATCAAAGGGAAAATCTTCATTACTTTTAGTAATAGTCAACATGACATACAAAAGGACACCTAGAAAAACTGGAGAAAGGAGGTGCACTTGGCCACATTAAAACATTGCCATGAAAACCTCCAGTGGCAGAAAATCCGGTCTAGGAAAAAGAGTACCACGCACCTTCTGCAAAAGACTAAATTTCTTTTCTATTTACGAGCGTATGCCACAACCAACATGGAGTCAACCCAGCCCAAAGCAATCGTTGTTGCCATAAGCCAAATTGAGCCAAAATGTGTGCTGTTGTATTCCCTTTGCAAGGCAGATAAAACACTTTTCGTACTTGTAAATACACCAATAGATTCGTCACATCCTCAACTAGATTTCCTAGATTACTCCAACATTCGCTAGAACTTGTAACAAGCGTCACAACCTCTTGAGAATAAGAACCCATATGAAAATTCTAGTAACCTCTCCATAAAGCCATTAACAACCCTTCCTACATTGCCGCGAGTTCAGTTCCCAGAACATTAATTCCAGTCGGTCCATCACAAGCAAAACCGCAAAGAAACTCACCATCTTGATTGTGAAACAAACCCCCTAATCCAAGCATAGTGCTCCCAGTCACCACCGCACCGTCACAATTAAGAACTAGTGACTGGTGTGACAGTTTAATTCAGTGAACATGGTGAGGCAGCAGGGTTGGCCTACATCTCGCATTACCCTGCTTGAAGCTTTGTATGAATTCAAAGGTCCTCTCAATAGCCTCTCCCAAAATGCAAAGTATCATTCCGAATGAGCCATGAGTGCCAGACACAACTTGTAAAAAAATTTAATTCCTGCTCCGATAAGACATGAATGGCTATCTCAAAAAAATCTACAAAAGACCCATGGTAGACCTCCAGCCAACAAAAAAAAAGGGGTGAGAGTCCACAAATTCCGACTCCTCTTTTAGCTCCATAATCCATGAAGAGCAGTTTCTTTTGATTTCCCACAACAAGAGCACAAAGGAGTTTGAAGTACCCTATTAAAATATAGATTGAGAGAAGTGGGTAGCACATTCGAACATGCCTTCCACACTAAAATCTTGATCTTTTTAGGAACCTTCAGAGCCCACACCTTCCTCCAAAAAAGTTTCTAAGGGCTCGTGTCTGAGCTCCCTCCCTCCACAATTGCCCCCATATTTTACAGAATATTTTCCATCCTTAGCAGAGAACAAATATTTAAGATCATGCAAACGTGCGACCAAGCCTAAAGGAATACTCATAATTGCCTCACAGTCCTCTTAAGTAAAATACTAACTTAGCAAAGGCATGTTCCAAGCACTAGAAGATGTTAACAAGTTAGCCACTCTTGCCTGTGGCGACAATCCCAAATTAAGAAGGGGTTTAAAGCTGAACGGCCTTGGGATCCAACGATCCTGAAAAACCTACACGGAAGTCCCATTACCAATTCAACCCTGCATCAATCACTTGTCTTCCCAAGAGAATGGAGCGCCAAATAAGAGAGGGGTGTGTAACAACCTTATTCCAATTCATCCAATGTATACTTTTTTTACCAACTTTTCCCCACCAATACCGAACAATCATTGACGATAATTCATTACACACAGTAGGAAGTGCCTATGCAACTGCTTTGATAAGCACTTCTTTCCCTGCCGCAGAGAGTAGTTTTGAATTCCAGCCATGGAGTTTTTTCCACAAACAATCTCCCACAAATTGAAACATGTTAATCTTGCTACACATTGCTAAAGTAGGCAAACCTAAGTACTTTTCTTGGCACTCCACCAACTTTACTCCCATCAATGACGAAATTAGTCTCTTCATATTAAGATCAGTTTTTGGACTAAAACAAGTTGCCGACTTCTCAAAATTTATTTTCTAACCTAATGCCTGCTCATAACTTCTCAGAATATTTAGCAATTGGAAACAATATGATAAATGGGCGTTGCAAAACAATAAACTATAATCAGCGAAAAAGAGGTGAGACAAAGTAGGAGCTCCCTGGGCCACTGAGACCCCGTGAATACGTTTATCTCGCTGAGCCTTTGTTAAAAGTTCCTATAACCCTTCCGCACAAAATAGGAAGAGGTACGGCGATAGTGGATCCCATTGCCTTAAACCTCTTGTAGGAACAATCATGCCAGTAGGTTACCCCATAACTTTTACCGAGTACGAAACAGTTGTCACACAATCCATAATCAAGCTCACCCAACAACTATTGAAGCCCAGTCTTTGAAGCATACCCTCTAAGAAAGGCCACTCAACCCAATCATAAGCTTTAGACATGTCCAACATAAGAACCATCTTCTTTAACTTGCTATTACCCCTTCGTTTAATGGCATGTATACTCTCAAATACGGCAATGATATTGTCAGTAATCAATCTTGCAGGAACAAAAGTACTTTGAAATTTAGAAATCAAGTGAGGCATAATTTTCTTCAAGCGAACTACTAAAGCCTTAGAGTTAACTTTGTAGAGAACCGAACACAAAACTAATGGGACGAAACTCAGTAACTTGTGTCGGATTATCCACCTACGGAATGAGAGTGATGAGAGTATGATTGATTTCTTTCACACTTCCCCCACCATTAAGCCCTAGTAGATAAAATCTCACCACGTCATTACACATCCCATTATTTCTGTTAAAAAAGAGCTAGAAACCATCTATACCAGGGGATTTCATTGGAAACATTTGAAACAGAGCTCCTTCAATCTCGCCTTGCATAAAAAGCAAGCACAACCAACCATTTAGCTTTGAAGTAATCACTGATGTCACAACATCTAGTATTCCGTCAACATTCCAAGCACCATTTGAAGAGAAAAGCTGTTGAAAATAGTTACAAAAAACAGAGCCCACAGCATTTTAAGAAGAAACCAAACATTATCTGAATCAAACACTCCTTTTAAAAAAATTCTTGCGCCCCCTTGAGTTTTGCATGAGCATGGAAAAACTTGGTATTCTTGTCACCAAATTTTAACCACGTTATACAAGACCATTGTCGCCACAAAGTTTCCTCTCGCTCTAGCAAAACATCCAGCTCATTAGTCAACTGACGTTGATATTGGGTGGCATGTGGGGTCAATTCATGACCCCGTATAGCGTTTAACTTATCTTGCACACCCCGAATTTTCTTGGGAATAAGTCCAACCTTTTCCATGTTCCAAGACAGCAGAGAAGTCTGACATGACATAATCTTGTCAACCACTGTGCCACACTCACCTCCCTAAGCCTGGGTTATTGTTTCTTGACAACCATCAATAGTAGTCCACATCTCTTCAAACATAAAACGCCGATGTCTCTTTCCCGTATTACTCACTCCAAAGATAAGTAAAATAGGTAAATGGTAAGACACAAAGGAATTAATATGATGAGTACGCATATCTAGAAAGACCAACAACATCTCATCCTTAGCCTCCATCGTATCTAACCAGAGCTTTACATTCCCTTCACCTTGCCATGTAAACTTGTACCCTGTATAATTGATCACCTTTAAGCCACAATCATCAAGAGCCTCGCCAAACTCACGCATCTGTGACATAGGTCCAAACCTTCTTCCCCAGTATTCGCTTGCCCGGAGGATCTCATTAAAATCTCCACCAACTATCCACGGTCCACTGCTATTTTCACCCAACCTACGCAATAGCTCCCAAGAATGCTTTTGAAGATTCGTTTCAGGATGACCATAAAAACCCTGTAAACCTAAATCCTATTTGCTCTACCCCTTCAATAAAGACATCAATATGACTTTTTGAGTAGGACGAAAGGAAACATTAACCCCATCCTGCTAAAGTATAGCAAAACCTCTAGACATTCCAACACAACCCATACTGAAACACCTTTTCATTCCTAACTGTCTTTGTACTACCTCCATTTGACGCGTCGTCTTCTTAGTCTCCATAAAAAAAGTAACATGGGGTTGTTTAGCTCTAAGGAAGAACTTTAGAGCGAGGAATGTATGTGGATTGCCCAAACCAAGCATATTCCAATAGAGGATTGCCATTTCTCATGATGGGCCCATTCCTCGGGACCCACGCGGATTTGGTAGCCATACCAACTATTGTAGCCTCCCAACAGAATTACCTCATTGCCCCACACCGTTCATTTTTGAACAGCCTCGAGGATGTACCCCCCTCCTCCTTTTGAACCCCTTTTTTTTTCCAAATGAAGAAGAACCTTCGTGACAACTAGGGGGAATGGAGTTCACATTGTGCGTAGTATTGGTACATTCATCTGGCATGTTATCCGGCACCACCTCTTTAGTTTGGGCCCTTAGAATCTCCTTCTTACGACTCAATCCCAAACTTATCATCACATCAACATCACAAAGCACATCAGTAACACCAGATTCTCCATAATGAGGTACTTCCCAGACAGAATCAGATGTCAACTTTCTCTTCTTGGAGAGGGCCCCTCAGGGACTCTATGCAGGGTATCATATGAACCCAATGAGATATCCTTCTGAGCAGCGAAGGCCACATAGTGCGAACGAACAGTCTCTATAGGTGAAACATGACTCCTTGAAGCTACGTCCTTTATCGACGTCTTCCACCTCCAATATTGCTCTTTGTCAATAACCCCTGAATTTTTGAATTCACCCCCAGACTTAACGTGATCCAGCCTACCACAAAATAAACAGAAAAAAGGAATTCTTTCATATTCTATTTCGTAGGGTTTGACAAGTTCATCCAGTACAAGCCTCAAAGTAACACAAAATTTCAAAGGTTTCGTCACCTTTAAACCTGCTTGAATATGCAGGAAACTCCCTAAACAATCACCATTAAGCCCTTTATCTACCATAACAAAGGTCCCCAAAAAATTCCCAAGTTTTTCTCCCCTTGTTGGAGTAAGGAAAAGAGGTGGGATAACCCTAACCCTAACCCAGAAATTTTGTTAGTCTAGCGAAACAGTATGGGGATCAACGCTGCCATCAGTTGCCTACAATAACAATAAAGCCTTATCAAAAGTACATGGTGATCCCCTCATCACCCTTTTACAATTGAGATCACTCTTGAAAGAAAATAGAAGACGTTTAGAATCCTCCAAGGTAACAAAAGAGAACTCCTCCCGTGTATGCCAAATACGCTTCAACATTCCCACCAAAGAATCCTTGTGATAGTCTTTAGTCGTCAGCAACCGCCCCGCCAAGAGAAAGCGAGTCACTTTTAGGCCATCGAGATCATCAAGACCAACAACTTTGACAACCTCTGCATTCGAAATCGCAAGAGATCTGGTAAGCCCCTGTGTAATCCCATCGATATGATCCATTAGCCTTAGAAAAAGCAGACCGCAACCAAGACTTTGAGAAGAAACTCAAATCCAGGTGACCAAACCAAACCCTGAGACAAAAAACTCAAACCTCGTTAACCAAAACATCACTAACATCACCACCAAACAATGGGAAACCCTGTAGACGTTGAGAAACCCTGCAAACGATGAGAAACCCAACTCCAACACACCACTTAGACAGTGAGAAACCCCGACAGCCAAACCAGCACCAAGTCCACACAGAAGGTTGCAACGGAGGACCAAAACCCTATTTCCTAAATGCTTGATGTGTAACATCCCACATCGACCAATGGAGAGGGAGTGATGTGCCTTATATGTACATACCTACCTCCATCTAGCACGAGGCCTTTTGGGAGCTCACTGGCTTCAGATTCCATGGGAACTCCGAAGTTAAGCGAGTTTGGGCTAGAGCAATCTTAGAATGGGTGACCCACTGGGAAATTGCTCGTAAGTTCCCAGAAACAAAATCGTAAGGGCGGGCAAAGCGAACAATATTGTGCTACGGTGGAGCCGATCCGGGATGTGACATGATGTATCTAAACTATGATTTGTCATGTTGGATTTTTTAACTTAATTATGTCATAATAGTTACTGCCTTCACTCAAAATTTTCCATTTATCTACACTAACACCTGTCATTTTCCAAATTTGTACCAACAGAGTTAAAACCCTTGTAGAGGACAAGAAAGAATAGAAGCCACCTCTACAACATAGCCTGCAAGAGAAAGATCCCCTTCTAACATACATCAATGCAAAAAAAAACCTCCTTCCACCACCCTGTAGCATATATATAAAGACTTGTCCAAACTCTTTTGAACAATGAGCTACTCAAAACTACTGATATTTTGATTGCTGTTTGATTTATTAAAATATGGTCAATATTTTAACATGACAAGTAGCATATAAAACATGTTATTAGTCCATTTTTTGTAACTTAAGCTTGCTAAACAAAGCATGATGCCACTATTTAGATCTCCATGTTTACATAAACGGTACCATTTTCCCTATATATTTTCACAACTTTGTACACATTTCATACGGTTTTAAAACCCGTAGCATCGTGCGGGTGCCATTGCTAGTTATGTTCTATAACATAACACTCTTCATCTTAAATTTAACCATTATCATGAAATCAAATATGTGGAATCATGATTTTAGACCTTTATAATCGAAGATAATGTCATAAAGAGTTAGTAGCAATTTTCGGTATATTTTTATGATTTTTAATTATTTTTTATATGAAGTTTTTAAGGTTTGGAGTGTAGGGTTTAGGGAGCTTGGAATTGCATATTAACATTACAGATTGGGCCTGATGCGGAAACTAATTGGGGGCATGTTTGGTACGCCTCATTATATTGGACTGGGTTAAATAGCACTTGAAAACCCATGTTTGGTAAAAGAAGGACTAACGTAAATGAGATTAAATAGTCTAACAGTAAAAAAATTGCCTCACTTGCTCGTCCAATTAGCAAACTTGAAACATGGTTCGCAAAATAGCAAGCTCGCTAAATAGAGCATGTGAGTTCAACGGTAACCAATTTCTTCGTCTTTTTCACTTAGAACTGTCACCACCATATACCAAGCCGAACCACCAGAATCACCACATACAGTCGTCAAACCCAGTCACTTGAACCATCTACCACCAATTCAAACCCAGCCACTTGAATCAACCACCACCAATTCAAACCCAGCCACTTGAATCAACCACCAATTCAAATCTAGTGGAACCAAAACCCAATTGAACCCAAATTCAACCACCACTGTCAAACCCAATTGAACCTTTGGAAAAATCATCAACCATCGACCATGGCTCAATGAAACCAAATGGAGATTTGTGACTTCGAAGGAGATGAAAATTTGTAACTTCAAAGGGGAATAAGAGAGAGAAAATGATATGGAGGTAGAGAAAGGTTGGGCGGGGGAGATAGAAAAGAAGAGAGAATGAGAGGGATATCATTGTATCAATATTGGAGAAAAAAAGAGATAGAACCAGAGAGTGAGATTGGGAGGAAGAGAGAAAAAAGATAAAAGAAAGGGGGTCTGGGAAGGAAAAAGAAAAGGAGAAAGGGGAAAAAAGAAAGAAAAAAAGACAAAAAAGACAAAAAAGAAAAAAGAAAATAAGACATGAGATAAAGATAAATTTAGCCTTTGAAAAACATTAGAATTTTTGAATTTAATAAATTATATATTTTTCTTTGGTTTCTGTGCAGCATTTATTTAGTTTTAGGTCAAAATTCCTAATTAATTTTAAATATTTAAAGAATTGTTTTAGTTCGACACAACATTAAACATAGGTCTTTATTATTTTTATAATCCAGCTTCTTAGTCCGACGCATCACCAAGTCATTACCTAATTAGAATTTAGTCTAGTCCATAATAGTTAACTGTACCAAACAACCCCTGTTAATGTTAAAATGCAATTGATTTTAAGAAACAAACTAGCCTCTATGCATGCACTTCCGTGCCTGCAAGAGGCTTTTTTTTAAAAAAGTTTAAATTTATTTTAGAATTAAAAAAGATAATGGGTAGTTGTATTCCATAAAAATAGGATCCATTATCTGAATTTTCTTTTAATATTAATTTTTTTAAATATGAAAAAGTGTGAATTTACCATATTATTCTTATTTAATTAATAATTTCAATTCTTAATATTTGCATTAACCAAGGGTATTTTTTGGTATTTTGAATGTTTCACCATTCTCTGCCTTTTGCTTTATATATACTAGCCTCTCTGCATGCGCTTCCGCGCTTGCGAGAGGCTTTTTTAAAAAAAATTTAAATTTATTTTAGAATTAAAAAAGATAATGGGTAGTTATGTTCCATAAAAATAGGATCCATTATCTTATTTTTCTTTTATTTTTATTTTTTTAATATGAAAAAGTGTGAATTTACCATATTATCCTCATTTAATTAATAATTTCAATTCTTAATGTTTGCATTAACCAATGGCATTTTTTGGTATTTTGAATGTTTCACCATTCTCTGTCATTTGCTTTATGTATATAGAAGATAGATTTGGTGTCCACACGTGGCCTAATAGAAAGGAATATAGAGGGCTAGCAAGCAAGGGGCAGAGGGAAAAGCCAAAAACAAAAAATCCCCAAAACCAAATGCAGTGGAGAGGAGATAAAAATCCGCTTCTTCGCTGTTGGGGCTGCCTGGCCTGGACTGGAGCCGTAAACACTAACCAATATCAAGCGGAGGACTCTCTCTCTCTCTCTCTCTTTGCCTCTCTGCGTACTCGAAAGAGGCATGAACGAACAACAACCATCTACAAGCTTTTCAGTTCTGAGTTGAACAATTCCAAATCAAGGTTTTTATCCATTTATTGTTCCTCCGTAATTGCACAACCCTTTTTTTTTGTTTTTTTTTTCTCCGTACAATTACATTTACACATGCAATATTCATAATCTTTTAACTTTTCTTATTTATGTTTGATTTTGGGCTTTGGCAGAGTTGAATTAGATCGATATTCAACTAGTCGTTTACTGCAGAAGGAAGTCAGGAACCATGGCATTAAGCCAAACAGGTGAGTGCAGTATTTTACTTTTTCAAGGGACGCAAAGTTTTATGAAAATGCACATTTTGTTTCTCTATTTTATTGGATAGTTGGTGAATGCTTGCCGCTGAAGAAGATTATTATTATTATTATTATTATTATTATTATTTTGTGTGGGAATTAGTGACTCATTCAAGTACTTTGAATTTGATTCCAGAGCTGCTAAATGAAGCAAAGAAGCTCGAGTTACAAGGATTAAAAAAATACCCCATTACCCCTGTATTTATATCTAAGCTTGATACACTACTTAATGATGTGTATGCCATTCGCCGTCCAAAACCGATTGATTATCATAATCGAAGAGATTTGATTCGTATTTTGAATGCAATCACAAAAGAATTATACGGTAACTTTTCTTTCTTATCTTTGTTCATGCCATTCTCTTCCCACAAGCTTAAGTTAATTATAGTTATTATTTTTCAATGGTTCAAGTCCCTGGATTGGTCTTCTTCTTGTACTTTTCCCATTTTGTTGTGACCCTAATGCAAATTCGCTGGGATAGATACATGTTCGTTGTCTTAAACTTTGTGGTACTTATTTACTCTTTACCAATTTGTTGGACTGCCACATTAGGATTGAATGGCTGGACAATCCAAAATATCTACACTTTGGTACCAGATACCTATATATTCACCGATGATAGGCATGCTGATTCTGCAATACCCCAGATTGTTGCACGTTGTCTTTTGTTTAGTATATGTAAACTCTGGAAGTGGGTTTGAAATATCATCCTTGATTGCCACCACTTGCTTGCTTTAGTGGCAGCTTATCAAAAGTTTTGTGACACAACTTGCTTTAGCAATTGACATACAACTTGGCTGGCGTTTCACGCTAAATTTGTCAGATTTGAGAGGCTTAAGTGGAAACTTGAAGCATTTATTTCCATGCTCTAAGTTGCCCAGCTTGTCACCTATTATCTCCATGTGTCAATTCCAGACGCTAAGTTCTCCCCTCATAAAGTGTTGCACTGAAATTGTCCCAACACCAATATAATTTTAGGGTGACAAATCTTAATTGAAAGGTTAGACAATAGGAGCACAATCTTATTATATATAAGATTCTGCAAGTATAGAAATTATTACATGGTTATTGTTCATTTTATTTTATTTTATAAGAGACAGGAATGTATAAAAGAAAGAAAAACAGAGTACAAACAAGATGAGAGAGATTAAGACAAAACCAAATATCAAGAACAGCAAAGAAAAAACAACAAAACCCCTGACCTGATCAAGACAATCAACCCAGGGGGCCATCCTTACAATAATGAGGTATGGAAAAGGAAAACATCCGATTTTATCCAAAATGAAGTTATGTCCTTCTCCCTCATAGTTGTTTATTCTATTTGTTTCCCACCACAGTACCCAAAAAGAGGTCAAGGTAGCACAATTCCACAATAGATTGGAATTAAAAAACACTCTTACTATTCTTCTTGAGCCATTTAGTCTCACTGAATAAATTTCCACTCTAATCATCTTGATTTATGCTCCATTATACATGTCAACCTGCGTTTGTTATTTCTGTTAAGGGATTTTCTAACTTTTTCTTGGTCCATGTCATATTCCATCTCAATTTTATTCTTAATTGTACTCCCTTTCATGTACCATCGGTTATTCAGCACTATTTACCTTTTTCTTTCAGGAAATTCTGGCAATTCTCCTGTTGTGGAGGGATTTGGCTCTTTTGTAATGGACATGTTCAGTATTGGAAGTGACCTAGACCTATCTGTTAATTTTGGTAACATTGTAGGAACTTTTCCTCGAGATATGAAGATCAAAACCCTACGGAAGTTTGCTAAAAAGTTTTACTCTCTTCAAAGTAAGTTTTGAATGTTTAAAAATCTCTACTACTTTCTGTTTCTTGATTAGACAGCTTGAATGTAGAATCACATAAAGTTGTAGTTCTTACACTTCTGCTTTTGGTGCTCTTTCCACTTGAACTACACTCCAGTATTCTTGAATCAACACACACACACACACACAGAGTTTTACCTGAGTCTGTTCTATGCCAGCATCATACTTATTTTCTTTGTGAGTGAGGCTATGCCAATGGGTGTGTAAGATCTTTTTCTAATTGTTATTAAAACACTGATAGAATGAGTGTTTTAACGTTAGCCAAATTGGACATGGTTTAGCCGTTGATTATCATCATTACCATTTCAATGGTATGGTAAACACAATGTTCACCTTTTTTAGGTGATCATAATTAGCTCGTCAAACGAATTCCAATTTGGCTTCTTTTTTTTCTTTTTTTCTTTTTTTTTTGCAAAGGAGATCCATATATGAGAAACTCAATTAGGAATTGTCCGAATCTTCCACCCCGCAATTTTTTTAGGTGCCTCTTCTAGCATCATCCTAGAAAAAGATCAGCCAAAATGAAAATTGTTTGGCCATTTTGATGTAGGACACGGGTGAATTGTAGATTTAGGTAGTTTAGCAGAAACGAAAATAATGGAAAACAGAAAATGGAACAAATAAAGATAGGTCTGGAATCACTCCAGGGGTTTTGGCTTCACACCAAGGAGTCTCCAATCTCTGGAAAATAAACTTTTCTCAATATCTCAATAACTCAACTTTCATCATGAATTACATAGAAGGGGTATTTATAATAATGTTACCCTAGAGTGAAAAGGCGATTAAACATATTCTAGGAAGGAAATCCTAATCCAAATAAAATAGGAAACTTGGAAGTCAAACTTAGAGAACCTAGAAAACTAACAAATAAATTAGGAAACTAATTAATAATTTCCTCTTCCATCTCTTTCATTTATAAACCCTAACAGGTTTAACAAAGATGTCGTTATCACATTTGATTGCCACTATGATAATTTCAGTGTTCATTGGAACACTGTACTTGTGTATACATTTGATCACAACCAAGTAACTTAATGGTTTCCAATTGGTTAGTTTTGGCAGATATGTTGCTTTAACCAGAAGTTGTAAAATGGAAGTTTAGATGATGAAACCACTTCGACCAAAAAAGATGATGAGACCGCATTGCAGGGTGTGCCCACCTGTGGCCCTCAATTTAAGTCCTTAACTTAGGTTTTCACTAGCTCTCCTCCTTGTATCACACACACAGACACCCTATTGAATGTATGTGTTTATACCCCATGAGTCATTTTTTTTGTGGTGGTGTGATATATCCTATAAGATTTTGCAAATGCATTTTATGTTTGAATTACTATAAGTTTGATGTTTTGCAATATCAACAATTGAAAATGATTTCTAAAGCTAAATTGATTAGTAGATGTTTGCCTTTAGTAAATTACATGTGTCTATATGATTGTTGATAGTGTTGTAAACGTAATGTTTCTAACTATTCAAGAGTTATTACATATCTTAGTATTTTGCTTTTCTTCTTGAGTGGGCATTTGAGATGTTTCTGTTTGTATAAATATTTCAAAAAAAATAAATATTTGGCTGACAGCTACAGTTATATGGACCTTAGGGTAAACGCGTTTTGTAATATCAGAAGTGTAAGTGACTCTTGAGTTTTGACGTCTTAAGTATGCTAATTATCACATTCTATTCCCATGTCAATTATGTATTTTTATGCTGTAGGGGAAGGGCATGTCATTGGTGTGCGAGCAATTATGACTGCTAGGGTGCCAATTATCAAATTTATTGATTGTGGAACTGGGATCGAATGTGATTTATCAGTTGAGAACAGGGATGGCATTCAAAAATCCCAGATCCTCCACATAGTTTCTGGAATTGATGAAAGGTTTCAGAAACTGAGCTTTCTGGTAATTGAAAATATAAGTACATATCTGATACCTTGTTAGAAAAGGAGCACATTTCCCCTTACTATTAACCTAGCCAAACTAACAACATTTTCATTTATTATTATTTTTTTATATTTTGCATCTAAAATAAATTGACCCAACTTTTCTTGTCTCCTTGAAATTCAATTTTACCCTCCCACTAAAATTTTAAATTAGAAACTTCAAATTTAAAAAAGAAAAAAATGGAAAAAACCAACTCCAAATCTGGCACCCCTTCTCCCCTTCCCTTCAACTGCCGGCCTCCTCTGCCTACTCACTCTCTCTCTCTCTCTCTCTCTCTCTCTCTCTCTCTCTCTCTCTCTCTCTCTCTCTGTGACCAGTGCCTCTATGGTGGCCAGGGATCTGGAGGTTAACCTAGAGGCAGGTGAGAGAGAGAGAGAGAGAGAAAGAGAGAGAGTGGTGGTGCTGGGGAGGCCACAGTGAACCGGGGAGGTGCCCCTGTGGAGTTTGGGATTTTGTTTTTCTTTCTTATTTTTTTAAAGTCGAATTTTGTTTTTCTTTCTTATTTTGTAATCGTATTGGGAGGCTAGAAATTGGATATCAAGGTGTAAGAAGAAGTCCCTGGGCCAATTTTTATTTTTGCTGGGTCTGTTAGAACACCTCTTTCTTGTACCTGTTTTCAGAACTTCTATTAAGGTTTTCGTTTGGGTGTATTTCACTGCTTTAATAACATTCTCACATTTGTGGCATGACATTTTGATGATATTTCCCGTTTGAATTGCACTATATATATTAGGTTGAGGCTAATGTGATTTCACCATTGGACGAGGATAATCTTGCTCTAGAAGGACCTTGAGTTTTCGAGGGAATAAAAGACTATTGTGATATCCGAAAAATGTTATTAAGTATGAAATTCTGAATGCTCATAGGTTTAAACTTTACTAACAATATCTGGGAGTGCACAGCCCAAGAAGTTGCGTGAATGTGCTTTAGTGAATGCCAAGTCCAAATACTTAAAACTCTGGAAAAGAAACAAAACCCCCCTTTTCCTTGACAGGAAATAGGCCTCTTCTGCCTACAAGCTCTTCGAATCCCACCTGAACCTACCGTACCCCAGCCCTGGTTCAAATCCATTTCTTCATGCAATTGCCATAGCTTAGCTTGGGGCTCTTCACGCTTCTTTCCCCATGTTGTTATGTCTTACCATCAAAATAATTCAAAGATATGCTGACAAAACACATCAGGGTGGGCATGGTTTCACTCTAAACAAGTAAACTAGCTTTATCTAACTGAGTTAGCTGTCGTGTGATATCTAAAGAGTTATCGCCTTATTAATTAAAACCCCCAAATAATCAAATAAGTATCCAAGAATATTAACTTCTTGGCCAAACACACGCCATCCAAACATTTAATATGACCTAGATTCCTAGCCTCAGCTATCAGAATAGCAGATGGAAGAAAAGTTGTAAAGTGAAAGGACAATGAAATCAAATGTGATTGTTGTGAAGATCTCACATTAAAATTTTAAAGCCTTGCAGAGCAATATGTAAAATCTTGAGCCTCTCCACCCATTACAATTGGTTTTGAGTTGGATGATCTAATCTTAACAACAAGCAATGCTCTCAACCTCAAATTTGCACAAAATATGCGCTTGCCTCATCTTTCAAATCTTGTATGTCTTGAAAATGTGTCAGCTTCCTTCTAAACAAAGAATCTTTAAAAAAAAAAAAAAAAAAAAAAACTCTATACAAGTGAAAATCCCTGAACAATGAATTGATATGAAAGTCCTCTATCATTCAAGTTGTGGCAAAGATTACGTCCTTGAGAAAGATGATTTGAAAAATCATAAAGGTTCTTGCAATAATTTGTAGTGGGCTTAATATTGATGAGGGATAGTCTTATCATCTTTTTTTATTTTTTATTTTTTATTTTTCACTGTTTGAGGTGAAAGGAACTCTAGTAATCTTATTATTTTGTCCAGGTTATTAATAATATTTAGCATCTTATAGGCATGAAACATACCATAACATCTTTTTCCCCCTTTCAGATGAAAGCCTGGGCAAAAGCACATAATATCAATAGTCCCAAAGATCGAACTCTCAGTTCTTTAAGCATAATACAATTGGTTGCATTTCATCTGCAGGTAAACCAACTTGCCGATATTTCTTTGGTAACATGCTCTGTAGTGGTTATTGTCAATTGCTTGTGCTGGGGCTTTCACTGTTGAAAGATTTTATATGTTGACTGGTTATCAAAGACAGAATAATATTAAAAACAAAGGGCCTGAAGTAGTTTTGGAATAAGGTATGAGAGAAAAAGGGTTTGCTCTGGTTTTGGGGTTCTCTTGTAGACTGGCTGTTGACAAGATACATCCACAGAATAAAATACTAAATAATTCTTTTTTGTTGCATCATATAGTTATGTGGGACATACTGGTTAAGGTTGCGGAATATGTCCACAGTGAGGTTTCAGTTTTAATAAACATAAAGGGGCAGAATGGTGTGGGGTGGTGGATCTCAGGGTATACGGCCCTAGTAGGCCACAGGAGAGGGGTAATTTGAGGACAGCACATACTGATCTTTATGGGCTTTGCAGTCAAAGGTGGTGGATGAGGGGAGATTTTATTGTAACAAGATTGTCTCAAAGTATGAAAATGAGGGAGGAGTGACGGAGTATGAAGGATTCTAGTAAGTTTATGCAAGAAACTATTTTGTGTTATCCAATTTTAGTAAGTTTATACAAGAAACTATTTTGTGTGATCCAAATTTGGATAACACTGCATTTATGTGGGAAGAGTTACTCCTTTAAAATCCCCAAAAATGTTGATACAAGGGCAGCACTCGAATCCCACTCTTCTAATTAACTACATTATAGGCTTCCAATCCAAACCCTCCGTACTCAGCCTTAAACCATTTTCTTTTGAATAATTTTTTTGAAAAGACAATTAGTTTTTCCTCAATCCTTCTGTCATCCTCTATTATGGTCCCATCACCCAATCCCAATCTCTCTATCATGTTTCCATCTTCCTCTTTTCCTCACTCCAGTTTTGCCGATTGCCTCCACACAACCTTTTCCATATTAAAATCCCTCTTCATGATCTCTTCTTTGATCACGCTTTCTCACTCTGGCCTTCCTTTGACAATCTCCCTCCTTCATTCAATCCAACAAATCTTATTCTTTTATTCTGTCCTCCACTTTCCTGTTCTCTTTTTTATATCTCTAAAAACTTCCAAATTCCATGCCTTGATTATTTCTTTTAGAAAATTCAATTTGCTCAGAAGTTTGTATATTGTAACTTTCTCAATCTTGTGTCTACTCTCACCCTCCGCCATTCCTTAAAGCATTGTCTAGAAATATGATGTTCCTCACTTCCATTTCCTCTTCGGTAATGTAGAAGGCTAAAGTACCTCCTAAGGTGTGGATGTTAGTTTGGATTATTGTTCATGGAAAGGTTAATACGTGTGATACACTTGAGTGGAGAAGACTTGTTTTTCTTTCCCCTAAATGGTGTGTGATTTGCAAAGGAGGGGTTGAGAGTTTGAATCATATGTCCTTGCATTGTCCAATAGCATATCTCTTTGGCTAAGGCTGTTTTGGGAGAAAGCTGTGTGGGGTCCTTCTAGGTGAAGGTGTTGCGTTGTTGCATGAGAAGCACAATTTGGAGGGTGGAAAAGAGGCCTGGTGGTAGGGAGGTGTGTAATGTTGGCCATCTTTTGGGTAATTTGAATGGAGAGAAACAAAAGGAATATTTGAGGGTTTGAGGGGTGAGGAGCTGGACCACTTGTTGCTGAGAGTTTGCTTTTGGGAATCATTATGGGCTTAAGTTTCTTCAGAGGTTGGGGTAGTCCTTTTTTAAAAAGTATTGACTGATTGGAATGGTGCTGTTCTTTAGCTTTATTGTACTGTTATATTGGATGTTCACTATTTATTGTTGTATGTGGTAGTGTTAATGGCATTAGCCGGTTTTTAGATTTTGTCTCACTGGATATCTTGTCCACCATATTGTAATTAATTTTCCATTTAATGAAATTTCGTTTCTTATCAAAATAAATTCCTTCACTGTCCTACATCTCACCCTTTTTCTTGGCACTTTCTATCATATTCAATATCTATGGATTCATTTATGAAGGGATGATTCATAAAATGTCCATGTATATATCATTTCTAGTTAATGTTTATTTTCTTTAAACTTCCTGCAGACTCGAGATCCGCCTATAATACCTCCATTTTGTACTTTGTTTGAAGGTGATAACTCTGAGGAGCCTCAGTAAAAGCTAGATAATGATAGAACTTGGTAATCAAGTGATTTGGTCCAAATCTTAAGACATATTTTTTCAAAGAAAGATATTTTAACTTCCACTGCTAGAATTTATATGGTCGCGTTTGACATAATCTTTCCGTAATCTATGATAACAAAGAGCTGGAATTTTTCTGAAAATCAATTGGGATTTGCTTGCTAATTCATTGCTAAGTAGCTTGTAGTAGTCACAACTCCTTTATATGGCTGACAAAGTTGGCTGTGAACTCTAAATGATAGTGATGTGGCAACAAGGATTTGTTCTTCTTTTATAAGAACGAAGAACTGAAAGTAGTGGATTTGAAGGTACAAGACTTTTGATGCAGGGCTGCGACTATAAGCTGCTGTCCAGTGACCCAAACGTACCCAAGATACAAAGAATAAAAGGATAAAGCTGTAGAACTGAAGTGGAATGAAGAATTTTGAGTTCTAGGGCTAAAGCCGTAGGATTGAAAACTGAATACAAAAGTCTCATAATGGCCTATTTATACTAGAATATACCAGCCTAGAATTCCTATTCCTAGTTTACCAAGAAAACCTAATTGATAAAGGAAATTAGAAACAAAACAAGAAACTTAAATCAAATCCTAATGAAGAGAGGAAAACATTTAATTTAATAATTTAAAATATTTAAAACTTAGCCCTTTTTGACTAGGATTGATGCTCGTGCATCAACTCCATCGGGTTGGAAAGAACTCGACTCTGGCGTGAAAGCTATAACAACTTCAGCATATATCTTTGTATCAATCTTTTTTAATTCTTCTTCAGGAACCCACGTGCTCTCAGTACCTTTCTTACCCAACCATTTCACTAAGAACCACCTATACTGCTTACCTCTCCTTGACTTTACCTCTTTGACATCCAACACATCTTCAACAATTTCAGGTTGAGCCTTTGGAAGTTGGATTTGTGCCTCTATTGAAATTGGTTCTTCATCAAATCCTTCAAATAAATACAAGTCAGACACATTGAAAATTGGGCTAATTTGGAGATCAAATGGCTATCATGCAAGCGTTTGAACTAATTTTCTTGAACACCTTGCATGGCCCAAACTTTTTAGACTTCTGTTTGTATCATATCTGAACCTCCACTCATCCATTGACACGTGGATCAGAGAAATTCCCCAAGTGCCAAGGCTCCCAACAATCAGCATCGGCTACCGATGATATTGTTTCAAAGCAGCAAAAGGTCGCCACAGGCCCAACACAGTCTACAATCAGTACCCCCTACCGATTCTGCAGAATCAACCTCGAAGCACCCGCCCGAAATATCTAAGGACTCGTGTCAACCTCATAGGGCCCTCTCACGAGTCCCACATCGAAAGTGAGTACTAAGAGCATACAAAATGCCCTTTATAAATAGGCTCCTTCACTACAATACAGGGGTAAGACTTTTCAGCTTGACTTAAATACTAATATCTTGTCAACACTAAAAGCTCTTTGAAAACAATCTTACTTTGGCATCGGAGGGTCTTAGGCTGGTTCCACACCGGTTCCATAGACCTTACGAATCTTGGCTTCCTTTTATTCAGGATCAGCATCCGAAGACAGGAAGAATCTACCGTCGAACACTCAATCGATCTCTCGATCGTCCATCTCACTTGTAAGTTGCACTCATCTCTATCTGTTCAGTTTTAGTGCCAACAACTTCAATTTATGGTACGTGCCTTTCGGAAATCGATCTCGCCTCAAATGCACCAAAACCATATCACTTTCTTCAAAATCTTTGATTCTTTGGTGTTGATTTGCAGCGGCTACATACTACTCATTAGTAGCCTTTATAGCTGCCTTTACTTCTTCATGCACTTTTTTCACGTGATCTGCAAAACCCTCTCCTTTGTCACTCACCCTCATCTCTTGTGGAAGTGGAACTAGGTCAAGAACATGTTGAGGTTTTGTTAAATAACTTGCTGCTGGATCTTGTTCTTTAATGTAACCAACGACAATAGACTAAACTAGCAAATATTAGAAAACTTAGACACACAAGAATTATACTGGTTCGGCAGAACTTTTGCCTACATCCAGTTGTGATTTCTCTAGGTAGAGAAATCACCACTCCTTTGATTAATAATAGAGATTACAGAACTTTTGCAAACCCTAGAACTAATCTCAAAACTCTTGGCTGTCTCTGGCTGTTTTCTCCCCTCTTAAAATAAGCCTTGCCACACCCTATTTATAGATATAGAGTTGGCTTACATGTCCTAAAGCTAATTGAATTCCTATTCCTAAGTGGATTAGGAAATTACACTTATCCAAAACCAAATAGGCTTTTAGAAATCCAAACCTGAATTGAATAAGGAAAACTGAAATTCTTTCCTAATCCCTCTAGGACAAGAATACCTCTAATTTTCCTAAAGCAATCCTAAACCAACTAGGACATATTTGACGAGCCAAAATCTTAACAGGTTTAAGTCCATAAGCAACTTCAAATGGCATCTTCTTTGTTGATCGATTCACAAAATTGTTGTACGCAAATTCAGCTTGTGGAATGATCAAATCCCATGTCTTGACATTGCTTCCAATAAGGCATCTTAGCATATTACCCAGACTTTTATTTACTACTTCAGTTTGACCATCTGTCTCCGAATGACAAGTGCTAGAATACTTTAGATCAGTTCCAAACTTCCTCCAAAGATTCCTCCAAAAATGCCCAGTAAACTTAACATCCGGATTCGAAATTATAGATATTGGCACATCATGTAGTCTCACCACTTTGAAGAATAAATTAGCTATATGTGTGGCATACGCTGTTCTAGCTTATGGAATGAAATGTGCCATCTTAGAAAACCGATTTACCACAACAAAAAGACCATCATATCCTCTTGCTGTTTTTGAAAGTTCTGACACAAAGTCCATATTAGTATGAACCCAAGGAGCTTCTGCAACTGGTAAGGGGTGTATAAACCTGTAATTTGTGAATTTCCTTTTCCAAATTGACAAATTTGACACTTTTGGACCAGTCTATCAACATCCTTGTACAACTCAAGCCAATAATAATGATTAGTCACCATAGCCAATGTTTTATCCCTTCTGAAATGTCCTCCTAATCCATTACCATGAAGCTTCCTAATAATTTGTTCACGTAACGATCCCTCGAGAATACACAACAAATTGCTTTTAAATAAATATCCATCATGCATTCGAAATGGTAGCATCTTCCAACCTGTAGGATCTTGGAGTTCAGACACTACAAAGCTGAAATATGGATCCGTAGAATATTGTTATTTTATCTCCTCAATACCAATAACTTGAGTACTCATCGTAGTTAACAATAGATTCCTTCAGCTCAAAGCATCCGCAACTTTGTTAGATTCACCAGTTTTCTAGTTGAGAGAGAAGTTGAATTCTTGAAGGCATGAACTCCATTTGACATGTCGAGCATTCAACTTCTTTTAAGAGTTCAAATACCTTAAAGCTAGATGATCGGAATAAACCACGAATTCTTTATAAGCGAGGTAGTGCTCCCAATGTTGAATTGCACGAACCAAAGCATAAAATTCCAAGTCATAGGTAGAATAGCGACATTTGGCACCTGACAACTTCTCACTAAAGAACTCCACGGGTCTTCCTTCTTGACTCAAAAAAGCCCCAATTCCAACATGGGATGCATCGCATTCAATAGTGAAATAACTTATCAAAATCTGGTAAAGTAAGCACTGGCGCTTCGATCATCAATACTTTTATTTGTTCAAAGGCTCCTTGTGCTAATTTTGACCATTCAAAGCTATTTTGTTTCCAGTATTTAGTGATCGGATTCATAATAGAGCTTAAACTACGGATGAACCTCCTATAAAACGAAACCAATCCATGAAAACTCTGAACATCACCCACAGATTGTGGCACTGGCCACTCCATAATAGCTCTTATTTTCTCAGGGTCTGCTTGCTAGCCACTTGTTGAAACAACAAAGCTCCAAAAAATAGCTTTGTCGCTCAAGAAGGAACACTTTTTAAGATTTATATAAAAAAATTTCTAACGAAGGGCCTCCAGAACTTGTCGCAAATGGATTAAGTGCTCTTCAGAAGTTTGATTATATATTAATATGTCATCAAAATAAAGCACGACAAAGAAGCCCAAGAAAGGTTCTAATACCTCGGTCATGACTCACATAAATATGCTAGGAGCATTGGAGAGTTCAAATGGCATCACTAACCACTTGTAAAGGCCATTAGGAGTTTTGAAAGCTGTTTTCCATTCATCACCACTCATGCGAATTTGATGATACATACTTCTCAAATCAATTTTGGAGAACACCTTGGACTCTGTCAACATGTCAATGATATCTTCTAGTCGAGGGATAGGGAATCGGTATTTCATCGTAATCTTGTTAATGGCACGACTGTGCACACATCCTCCATGTTTGATCTTTCTTTGGTGTTAACAATGTTGGAACCGTGTATGGAGTTTTACTCTCACGCACTAACACTTTAGCAATTAAATCTTCTACTTGCCTCTGAATTTCAGCTCGTTGGGTGGGTGGCATCGATATATAGGAAGGTTAGGTAATGCTGCACCAGGAACCAAATCAATAGCATGTTGAATACTCCTCATTGGCGGTAAACCTTGTGGTAATTCATCACCAACTAACTCTTGGAATTCCATCAATATGTGTTGAACTTCTTTCGGAAACTCATTAAATTTCAACAGTTGATCAGCCCCTATCTCTTTAGCAACAAGTGCATACATAATTCCCATTTCTTTGCTCTCTTGTTCAAAATTATGGCATGTTAAAAACCCACTAACTTTGGTTACCTTAGGAGTGTTCACTTATTTGACTGGTTGCAAGCTCAATTTCTTCCCATCTTGATGAAATAAATAGTTGTTGGCCTTAATATAGTGAATCATGTCTTTGTCAAACAACCAAGGTCTTCCTAATAAGATACGACAGACATCCATAGGAACGTCACACCACATTTCATCATTAATAGTATTACTAATAATGAATTTAACCAAACACCTTGAAGTAACTAGTACTTCGTTCCCCTTTCGAAATCATGCAACCTTGTAGGGATTAGGATGCTTATTGATCGGTAACTTGAGTTTTTCTACTGCCTCCTTTGAGATGATGTTCTCACTATTTCCTTCATCAAGGATCACATTGCACACCTTACTCCCCACAAAGGACTCGTATTCGGAATATATTGTGACGACGCCAATCTTCTTCCTCAACTTTGAGAGTTGTCATCACTCGTCTGACCACCAAAGATTCTCCTTCAACTGGTAATTGATCAATAACATTCTCGTCATTACCAAAACAGTCATAGGTTGGTTTAGGAAAATCAGCTACCTCATCTTTGTACTCTGCCAAATTCACCCTTTTTTGCGGACAACCCTAAGACGTGTGCCCCTTCTCACCACATGTGTAACAACGCACTTGTGATGTTCCACCACTCCAAGGATTGTTTGGAACAGCAGTGTTTTGAGACCCACATTTCGCAATTTCCTTCCTCTTTTTACTCCTATCAACGCCCACTTTGTTCCTACCACCAGTTCGGGCTCCTTGTTCTCTTCGAACCCCACGAACAACTTTTGTATTTCTTTGCCAATAATTATCTGGGGATCCAGAAATAACTCTCCTTCCTCAACGTCGCAATTGTCGACGCTCAGCCATTAAGGCATATTGTCGAACATGTTCAAGGTTGAACAAGCGAACCACACCCAGCTCATCTCTAATGGTTTGATTCAAATCAGAAAGGTAACGAGATGTCATCTGTTCATTAGTCTCATTCAAACCAACGAGAAGCGAAAGATTATCAAACTAAGACGTATATTCTTCAATAGACATGTCGTGTTGTTTTAAGTTATGAAACCATTCATATAATTCCGTAGAGTAATCAACTGCTAGAAACTGCTTGCGTAACTTGGCTTTCATATGATCTCATGTGTTGATCTTTTGCTTTCCTTGTCGAACACACTGCTCTTCAACTCTCTTTCACCATTGAAGCATGATACTCTTCAATTTAAGCTTTACAAACAACACTTTGCGAACATTTGTCACAGGCTTCCATTCAAAATAATTCTCTAGGCTTGCTTTCCAATCCAAATAATCTTCGGCATGCATCTTTCTACAGAAATCAGCAACTTCAATTTTAATTCCTCCTCCATTTAAATCCAATGCACGAACCAACCGCTCTTTCAATCTACCTCGATGACCATCACCATGGTTTCCAACTTCATGAAAAGGATTGTCGACGTCTGTCTTGTCTTCATATTCAGCCTCACCACCACCTTCCGGTATGTGTAAGGGTTCGCAGTTGCTTTCCAGAATCTCCATATAGGCATCTGCATGTTCTTGTCGTTGGAGGGCTTGCACCGCTCTCGACAAGTCTTTAATCATACGCTGCATCTCAGTCATCTCTGTGTGTTGGGCTTGGTTCCCTTGTCCACGACCTCTAGCATGTCCAGCCATGGTGTGGAGCAAGGATTAACCTGGCTTTAATACTAATTTGATGCAGGGCAGCGGCTATAAGCTGCTGTCCAGAGACCCAAACGTACCCAAGATATAGAGAATGGAAGGATAAAACTTTAGAATTGAAGTGGAATAAAGAATTTTGAGTTCTAGGGCTAAATTCCCAAAGAAAACTCTTTAGACTAAAATCTGAAATTATATTGATTGAAAACTGAATACAAAAGTCTCTTAATAGCCTATTTATACTAGAATACACCAGCCTAGAATTCATATTCCTAGTTTACTAAGAAAACCTAATTGATAAAGGAAATTAGAAACAAAACAAGAAACTCAAACCAAATCCTAATGAAGAGAGGAAAACATTTAATTTAATAATTTAAAATATCTAAAACTTAGCCCTTTTTGACTAGGACTGATGCTCTTGCATCAACTTTCAATGAAATAGTTATCATTTTTATCATCTTGGTTCATGATGAGAATGTTTTGACTCTCTGCATTACTTTTCATGTGAACAAGCTAAGTAAAAGGAGATATAAGAAGAGAAAAAAGAAGAAAATTTTAGTGGATTAGTAACAGAAGATGGCATAAGTAACTTAAAGCAAATAGACTTTGGCATAAAAGTTCATGTCTTTGGTTTTATCAGGGAAAAAAGGGAAGGCAAATGCTTGGTTAAAATTTTGAGAATTAGATGTTGTCTTAGAATATAAAATAATTGTTGGCCCGCATCTTAACAGCTTAAGTGCGAATCACTACAATTGCAACACCAAATATTAAATTGAATTCCTCAGGCTCAGCTCTAAGAGTAGCAAGAGACCCTCATGTTAGGGGTTAGATGTACAATAATTGTTGGCCCACATCTTAACAATTTGTGGTTTTGGGAATAATGGAAAGATAAATATGATGAAGCCAAACTAAAGCACATGAAGCCAACAACCGTTGTCAAATGAATTCAACACAAATCCAAAGGATTCATTAGTAAGTTGATCATGTTTTTATTGTTTTTTGGGACCCGAACATAAAGTAGTTCTTCCCCATTTGCTTGTTTCAACATTCAGTTTTATTATTGCCTTTCTGGTTTCGAAGTTGTTAATTAGAAACAGTGATAGGCATCACTTCATTTTTTACAGTTTAGTTGCCTTGGCATGTTACAGATGGAACAGATCCTGTAATTGTGATGAAGAGAGTGAAGAATTTTTCGGAGTTTGGAAAAGGCAATAAAGAATCCCTGGCAGATCTTTTCATTACCCTGTTAGTCAAGGTAACTGCACTTTTCATCTGTGGATAAGTTGAAATTTAGAAAAATGATGGATATTTTAAAGTGACAATTTGATTGTCAAAGGGAAGATACGATGATCATACAATTAAGCTGATTTGTTCTCTGAACTGAAGTTTATGATATTGCTTGCTGCTCTGCAGGTGGCATCGGTTGAAAATCTTTGGCAGAAAGGTCTATGTGCAAGCCTGTATCAAGGATCTTGGACATCAAAATTATGGGATACCCCATATATAAGGGTAATTTCATGACTCATGCCCCTTGAAACCAAATCTAAATCTAGGTTATGTTGTTGCGCATTGTGTTGAATGTGTTTTAACTATATCTTCCAACAGGTTGAGGATTTCACAGATCCGTCTCAAAATGTTGCAAGGGCAGTAGGAAGAGAACAATTTAAAGAGATTTATGGATGTATTCATTCTTCTCTTTGTCACCTTTTATCCTTTTCTGATGGCCGTATTCAAGGACACCAGTTAGTTGATCTTTTGTTTGGGTCGGATTCAGTATCTATTGTTTCGAGGCAAATTGATACCGAAAGTAACAATGAAAGTAAAGCTAATCTTGCTGTTCCCCTCAACGGTCGCCAGACCAAGAGGATGCGGGTAAGTAAAGGATTGAAAGAAAAACAGCAAGGGGAAGGTTGGCGAGGAGGACAGCAAACTCAACGTTGGGAACAGCACGGAAACTGGAAGAAGGGAAAGGAAGAGAACAAGCCAATGGCTGGGGTGGAAGAGCACAACTAGTTGGTTTGGGAGGAAATGGTGAAGTAATGGGGAATTGAAATGCTCCTCTAGTTTCGGGTCAAATTCCCATGGGCAGCACGATAGTTGACGCCTTGTGCAACGTAACTGCCCAACATACTCCACTAGTTTCTTATCAGACTCCTATGGTTCCTTCAAGTTCAGGTAATAATAATGTTCTTTACTGCTCAGCTGACCTCACTGCCATTCCAATCGAAAATACGATCGGTTGCGAAAGTTCTGTCACATATCTCCCACTCCCACCATCTGCTTTTGTTCCAAACAAAGTTTAGTAGGTTTTGATGGATTGCAGAGGCTAGATTCAATCTGTTTTATTGCCTCATCCTGGACCACCTATGCACAACATGCTCAAAGTAGCAAATCGGTAAACAGGGAATAGGGTTTAGCTGTTCATGTCCTCAGAACTAATTGAGGCATATTTGGTATGTCAAATTGGACTCTACTGTTTTAATAAGATTACACTGTATCATATGGAATTGTACTAGTATTGTTTTGTGTACAATTGTATCCTTTGGTGTCGTATCATATTTCTTATTAGAAGCTCGAGTGAGTTGTACCATGTGTTTAGTGCAGGACTGGATTGTACTATTTTAATAAATGAAATTTTACGTATTTGTTATTTTCTAAATATACTCTTTTTTTTTTTCTTTTTTTTTTTTTTCTGTAGTATGTTTATTCAGATGAAAGTTATTACCAAATAAAAATAATAGGAATTATAAATTATGCAACCATCTCATCAAAGGTGTTACAAAACATAATCCGGATTCATATTTTTATACAACTAAGTTCATTTCTACTCACTCACCAGTCACTCGAAACCACCAAAATGACTTAAAAAAATAAATAAATAAAAATTGACAAAATAATAACATCATAGTCGAATGTATAATCAAGAAACCTAACCCTTTTACCCAAAAAAAAATATTTCAAGAAACCTAACCCAATTCAACACAGTTTCTAAGGCACCAGCGTTTCTAAATGTCTTGTTTTTCTTCTAATTGTGGTCTTATGGCAAGATGTATTGAAATTGTGGCTCTACAGAATCTGACATAATTAATGCAACCTGCTTTTTACTTGTGTGACTTAGGCCCAGTTTGGGATTGCTGTCAGTTTTAAAAAAATTGTTTTTGCTGTGCTTTGAAAATAATTAGCTGTAAAGTAAAGCAGCTTCATGTTTGGTAAACAATATTTTTAAAGTGCTGTTAGTACAAAAGCAGTGTAAAAAACGTTTGGTAAATTTTAATATAAAATTGTTGTAACTATGAATAATGACTAAAATAGACATGATGTTAAAAGTGTTATGTACTAATCATGTGGTGGTAGTGGTAGTGATGGAGTGGAGGTGGTGGTGGTGATGAAGGTGGTGGTGATGATGAAGGTGGAGTTGGTGGTTGTGGTGCTGGTGCTGGTGCTGGCGGAGTGGTGATGAAGGTGGAGTTGGTGGTTGTGGTAGTGGTGGTAGTGGGGATGGCGGTTGTGGAGGTGGTGGTGGTGGTGGTGACAGTGGCAGCATGGTGATGGAGGTGGTGGTGAATTTGGAGGTTTTGGAGGAGGTGGTGGTGGAGGTGCTAGAGGTGGTGGATGTGGTGGTGGTGGTGGAGGATGTGGTGGTGGTGGTGGTGATGCAGGTTGTGAAGGTGGTGGTGGATTTGGAGGAGGTGGTGGTTGTGGTGGTGGTGGCGGAGGATGAGGAGGAGGAGGAGGAGGATGTGGTGGTGGTGGTGGTTGTGGAGGTAGTGAATGTGGTGGTGCAAGTGGTGTCATTTTTTCAAAATGAATTATGGTATTTTGGGAATTAATAAAATTCATTAAATGTTCATCTCTGCTTCTTTTGAAAGCAGCTTTGAAAAGCAACCTAGGGCCTGCTTTTAAAAGCTGCTGTCAAAAGGCCATTGCTTTTAAAATAATCGGGATATTTTCTTTTTACCAAACACTTGAAACTGCTTAACTTTAAAGTGAAGCAGGTTTTTGGCGAAAAAAAGCAATCCCAAACGGGGCCTTAGAATTCTCATTCTCATCGTTATAAATAAAAAAATAAAAAATTATAAACTATAAAATTATAAAAATAAAAAAAAGACTTCTCATCATACTAGATGATCTTTGCTACTCTATGCATGAAAAGTTGTTATTTCAATTAGGGTTAACTGGTGATTTGCCCTATGAACTTGTTCCTAACTTTCGATTAATCCCCTATCTCTTTTTTTTTTTAATAGAAAATTAAGGATATGAACTTTTTTTTTCCGCCAATTTCCCCCCTACCGTCTAAATCCTCAACATTTCATCCAATTTACCGTTAAATATGAGGGTATATTGGTCATTTCAAACGTTAAAAATAATAAATATAGAAATAATAATTATAAAAATTCAAAATTGAAATAATAATGATATATTCACCCCCTGTTTGATAGCCACCAACATCACCACCCTCTCTTCAATCTCTTTCCCCCTCTTCAACATCCACCAACATCACCATCCTCCACCCTCTGTCTCTTCTCCCCCCATGCGCCCACCCCTCCTCCTCTCTCCCACTCTCTCTGTCGTGTCTCTCTCTCTCACCCCCTGCCAACGTTGCAGAGAGGAAAACAAAATTTAATAATAAACACCTTGAGATTTTTTGGGTGGCTATTTAGGATTTTGATCTTGAATTTTTTTTTTCCTTTGGTGGTTGTTTGGGTTTCCTGGGGAGTAAGGTGAGGTTAACAATAAAGATCTTGAAATTTTTTAGGGTTTTGATCCTGAATAATTTTTTTTGGGGGGGCTGTTTGGGTTTTCTGGGAGGTGAGGTTGTGGATGTCGAAGAAAGAGGGAGACAGAAGGAGGAGGGGGTGGGTGAAGGGTGGGTGGTGTCGATGTCTGTGAAGAGGGAGAAGGGAGAAGAGAGGAGAGAGAGGGACACACACTTTGTAGAGAACAAAAGGAAGAAAAACAAAAAAGAAGATCAAAACCCTAAAGCCTGAGGGAATGGGGCTAAGAGAGAGAGAGGAGGCAGGAGGAGGTGCGTCGGGGGTGGGGCTGGTTGGCCTTGGGAGAAGCATAAAAAAAATGATAGGAAGTAAATCAAAAGTTAGGTACATGTTCAGGGGGTAAATCACTAGTTAACCCTTTCAATTACACATTTTGCTTTGCACATTATCAAGTTTTGGTTTAGCTTAATAATAATATTTTAAATCTTATATATGCACTGACTAAAGTTGTATTTTGGGGACCCACTTACTTCTTTAGAGGTTAACCATTCACTTTAAGTTATAACTTGTATTTTGGGGCTTAGTATGTATCATGTATATATATGGGAGATATTTTATTTTATTTTATAGGATTGTTCATTCCACATGATAGTAGACTTGTACAAATCCGATGCGTAATGGATATGGATTGACAGGTTCAATTCGATAAATCGATTATAAATGAATACGGATTTGGATTGAGGTATATCCGATCCGAATCCGATCCATTTACAGTTCTACATAATAGTAATACTAAGTGGCGAAACAATCTAGTTATAAAAGAAAAGGCATGTCTTTATAAGAAATAAAAATTAGTCATTAATATGAATATATGTTATCTTTTTATTTTATTAATATTCTACTCAACACTGTCACATGACATGAACAACCCCACGTAAGTTTTTCTTTGCACATTGTGAGGAGGGAGTATGAAAATCATTACTGCATAATATGTTTACATTACATAAATTTGGTAACTGCTATTGCATGGGTTGTACAACTAAGTCATGCTGGTTGTGGGGTTTGTTAAATATGTTAAGTTGGTTGGTGGTGACAAAGGGAGGGAAGGGTACCTATATTGTTTTGGGGGTGTTTTTTGTGCTCAGAAAGACTACTTTGGGTACAAATTTCTCCCAATATATTAACTCCGTTCTGAATCTAAATATTATGGGCGTAAAATAAAGGCGACTAATTAATAAAGCGCTCTGATTTCATGATCTTTGGATGAGATTTGATTTGATGGATGAAAATTGAAATCGGTGTGTGAAAAAGCTTTTGGTTTGTGTCTGAGTCACTCTCTCTCTCTCTCTCTCTCTCTCTCTCTGGGGTACTGCAAAGCAAGTCTCAGACCATAAAAAAAATCCCAAAGCTCAACAGCCAAAACCTCTCCAATACTAATGTTTGCAGAGAACTTCTTTATCCAATCAACAACAGAGTTTTTCTGATGAGACCACCAGCAACGATGCAACCACCAGTATCACCCAATCTAGAGCCATCGATACTGAGTTCTATTGAGAATATATATATATATATATATATCATCAGGATGAGTCTTAACTAGCGTTCTGTTTGGCAACATGGTCAACAAAAATTTTGCTAGTATTCTGAGGCATCCGAAACTGCGGATCAAAATTTGAGCAACATCTCCATTCCCAAATAAACTGAGGGACGGGCAGGCACACTACCTTGACCAACTGGCCTAACTTACATTTGCGCAAACAGTACTCAACCAAATGAATTTTATGTTGACTCGCACTGCTTCCCCAAAAGAGATTCATGTTAAACTTAACAAGCTCCTCACACATATAGGCTTAGCACAAGGAAGCTTAGCAGTAAGCATATATAATGTAATAAATAAAGGATGAAGTGACATATTGGATTAAAGGTAAGCCTTTCTGCGCAGAAGCCTCACTAGAAAGAATCAAATCATCTGTAAAGAACAAATGGGAGAAGATAAGAGGACCCTTACCAAGCAGCTATGACAGCTTTCCACTCCCTTAACACTCGAGCAGTAACAATGTCACCTTGCCTAACACTTTGAGGCTGAAAACCATCAGTAACCTCCCCTTTCACAATGATTTTACGAGCAACATTCTTCACACAACGCGTTTGCTCAATGAAAGATCATTCTAGTCTGTCATAGACCTTGGACAGATCAATTTTCCCAGCAACATATCCAGTTTTGCCTTTCGCTATTTGAAATATGTGAAACACTTCTTGAGCAACAAAAATGTCGTCAAATATTTGTCTTACCACGCACAAAACTAACCTACTTGTACATCAGAGGTCTAAGTCTTCCCACAATGATTTCAGAAATAACCTTTATCTAAGGTATTGCAAACACTGATTGGTCTCGAGTGAAGAACTCAACCCCCTCATCCACCTTTGACCATGCCAGTACCCTGTTCTTGAAAGATCTCCACAATAATATGCTAAACTTGTATGTATCTGAATAGTAAGATTAGTAAGGTCAAAGATGTGTAACATTTTCAAATCCGCTTTTGTTTTCCTCCCTTGGTGTTAAGGGTGTATGGTAATTTAAAAAGAACATCTAGTTACTGCCGCAACTATAAATGCTAGGCAAATCGATTGGATTAAATTACATAAACCAATTAAATCAAATTACAAAGCTATACGCCGGAAATGGATCATCCAGAGATGGATCCTTGTCTACAAAAATGAAAAATGAAGAACTCACTCCCTAAAACTATTGCTATTTGACAATTGCACAATACATCACTCAAAATTTCAATAGTACGGCTGACAAAATCTCGGCAGAATGTCATTGCTTGATTTTTGCATTCATGAGCAATTTCACAGTCCGAAGCATCTCTCTTGTTTTCAAGATGGAAAAATGTGATGAATTTGGGGTGACCTTTGGACACTGAAGTCATGAGGTGCAACCAATAAGTTAGTGTCTCAAGCATATTCCATTACTTGAAGTAGTCTTGCCGAAGAACTGTGATGAAATTAGGCGCTGAACCATCCTCATCCTTCTGCTTCCATTCCCCATTACTTTGGATGTACCATGATACCTTAGGAGATAATGGTGTGTACAAATCTGCATGTTCCAATTCAAGAAAAATGTAAAAATAATTTACAGGATTAAAGACAAGTACTGCAAATATAATTGAGGCCTACATAATTTCATCTCAAGCATAAATCCTAATAAAAAAAAATCTAGCCAGCCATCAGGTAAAAAAATAATTTTGAAGAATGATGAACACCTGATCAACATATAGTATGAAGATACCTCTAAAAATCTAGTTTTATCAAAAGTCTAATACACCTTATCAACATATAGTATGAAGATATTATTAAATACTGTCTTTTTCTGTAAGGTTTGTTAGTGAACCTCAAGTTAGGTAATGGGTGCTGGGAAATAAGCCATGAAATTAGATGGCTCCACTATTTAGGAAATAAGGATGTCAAAGAAGATGGTTCTACTGTTGTATCAGTATATGTGAACAGCACAAGTTTGAAGCCACATATGACATAGAGGTAAACAGTGTACAGGAAATATGGCAAACTGACAGACCACCCAGAAACTCCAAGCCTAAGAAGACAACTGCAGAAAACAAAATGCCAGATAATCTAAAGAAGAAATCTAAAATTCTAAAAAGATCATCCCCTGATATAAGTAATAGAAGAAGATCTGCAGAAGAAGCAGATATGCAGAGGCACCTCAGAGGGTTCGTGGCTTGCCCTTTACCCAGAGCGTACGCCTTCTTGAATAACACTGCAAATTCTTAAACACCCTAATGCCTCAGGCGATAGGGTCTCGCCTCACTTTGAGGTGCACTCAAGTCATGCCTGGGAAACGCCCTTGAAAACACTGCTCCTGATTGGTGAGGAGGAAGTGTCCTCACCAGTAACATGGCACATAAATTGATGAAAGTGCAGGGCATCATATTACTGACAAAAGTAATTTGATGAGGTGGGCCTCAGCACTTTCACCAATTTATTCCAATCAATATATGCCACATTAACTATACGGAGGAAGTTTCTCCTCACTGGTCCGGAGCCTAGCATTGGCCAATTATTTTCTCACTTGTCAGGTAGGAAACCACTTGGATTCAAAAGAGATGCCCAAGAACTGAATCTTGTTTTAGAAGCAAACTTTTTACATTTCATGTTTTGGGTTTCCACTAAAGTTTTGTTGGTTACGTAACTGAAACGGTAAATGGTGTTTCAAGAAAGGGCAGAGCATTTTTTTTCGGGTGCAAGAGCAGGAGTCGTGCTATGTTCAACTAAATAATATCTCCACTCTCCAAGAAACTCTTCATCCTCTTCCTCGTTACTTTCTTTTGTCTCTGGCTCTTCAACCAGTTGATAACACCACCAAAACCTTAGACCTGCCAACAACACAACAAAACCCCTTAGATCTGCCAAAAGTTCCCTATAGCCACTGAGTTGCTGCCATAACTGCCTCCAAGACAGAGGGTTGTTCAGGGTTAAGGTTCCAGAGGTGTTATTTTAGTTTAGATTCAGAGTTGCTTTAGTGTTCATTGGGATGGGTGAAGAGGATATAAAGGGTCTTCCCAAGAGGAATCAGCCTCTTGCGCTATCGTGAAGAAGGCACCCTTCAGGGGAAAGGCTTACGACTTTGGAGCATTTCGTCAAGGAGTGGACGAGCTGAGGCACTTTGCCTCTGCTATGCCTTGAAAAGTACCTTGAGGTGCGCCATCAATCCCCAGCATTAGAAAATCCAACTATAATTGAAACTGAAAAATCTCAAAACACCAAACCTTGAAAGCTTAGACCTCCAGATGCACTGATCCTTTTCCCAATTCCGATTTCCCTCTGTTTCTTGCAAGATAACTACGTGTGAACCCATTTTTAAGAAAATCTCCCTAATTGCATCCTTTTCGTACCGCTACCCAGATCCTGACTAATCATACTCATGACAAATTGATTCCTTCGTCCCTCTCCCCTTCACACTGCTCATCTCATTGGAACTCCAGAATGCAAATTCTTTAGGCTCTGTAACTGTTTCCTACCCTTCTTCCTTTTCCCACTGTTCACTCTCTTCCATTTCTTTTAATGAGAAATCAAATCTTGATCAAACATCCTATCCACTTCCTAGGTAGCCTCCAACTCCCCATCTTTCTTACCTTTTTCCCCATTGAACTTCTTAGAAATTTTATTTTCTTCTAACGCACCATCAGCCCTCTCTATAGCCAAAGTTTTGTTTTGAGTAGAATCCTTGACAAATCTGTCTGTGTTTATCCACAGACCGTGGCCTAATAACTTTACACAAATGCATTTGCTGTTGTGGTGAGCAAGATCCATTCAATTTCCTTTCAGACTGACACTTCATAGGGATGTTACTGGGACATTTTGGCATAGAAAAAAACTTGCCCACACCCTCCACTCCCCCGACTCTTCAGTTTGAAGAGATCCACTCACAAAGAAGAGGAAGGCAGATATGAATTGGATAAATGTTTAAGGTTGGGGCATACTACCTAATCTTTTCTTTGACAGGCCGTGATTCTGTGAAGATCTTGTCCAGCCAAAAACTCTTCTAAACTAGCTTCCTGCAACCATTAAGGCCACTGGAACGAGCTTTGTTTCCTTCAGATTCCAAAGAGTTCTCACCCTCCAAGCTTTCAAATGCCTCTTGATCTCAATCTAGACTGCTGTCCCAGCCATCCAGGACAGAATCACTAGCTTCAAACTCAGTTGCACAACTTCCCTGTCAACATCCAACTCACCAACCCCGCACCAGCTTCCAACTTCCTTGATACCAGACTATCTCATTATCGGACTCAGTGGAGGCATCTCCCAGTTTTGATCTCTTTTGTTTGAAATCCCCACAATTCCCAGACTCCAAATTGGAACCTCTCAGTATTTACTTCTTGGATAATTTTTTCTGTGAATCCTTTCATCCACAGGTTCTTTACTGTGCCGAGTAGATTTTGGGTTAAAAATAAAATGGGTTAAGCCCTTAGGCAATGCACATCTTCATTTTAATAATTTTCCAATGGGCCTCTCCATATAATATTTATTGTTAATCAAATTTCAAGAAAAATACTTCAGAATATAATCCCCTGCCATCTTTTAATATTCAACTATGCATTCATCGTCCTTTAATAATAGCTAACTATTAGTAAATATTAACTGTATTGTTGAGTCAATAGCCCTATGGACTCGTGGTATAGTCCTGCAAACGTAATGAAGTCTCTCAAGTCTGAAATACTGTGTTATATGAAATACAGCTTTATTGAGCACTAGCCCCAAATTGATGGGCTAAGCATCTAACAAAGTTATATATACCCTATTGAGTCTCTCCACTTAACAGCTTAAGCTTTTATGTTGAATACTTCAATTGTTTTTTAGCTAATTGGCTTATGATTTCAAGATTCAAACCCGAACAATGGGAAAAGGTTTCAAAGGGGGTACAGAAATCCCTGTTATGTAGGCCTTTGGACCAACAAACAGAAGTCAATAAAGCTTATGCATCATATATCAAGCAACAGCCATTTTAACACACATAATCTTTAAAAAGACAGTCAGGCCACTGCCATTTTAACAGACATAAATCTTCAAAAAGACATGCAGTCTGATGCACAATATACAAACCTGTAATTAAAGGTAGATCTGGCTCTCGTGTACTATGCAATATAGCAGTCCCAGATAACACAGTGATGAACCCGCAAAGTTCTGATGCTATGCTGGTCAAACTTTGACCAGAATAATCCTACCAAAAGATTACATACATTAGATTTATAACAAACACTCACACACAAACACAACATGTTCACGTGAAGATACCTTAAACATTATTGCACTGGCAAATATTGTAAAAGAGGTGAACATAGCATAATAGATAGGAGAAACAATTGCTGTGTTGAAAGTATCCAATGCCTGCAACGACACCAGAGTGAGAAACCAGCTAAAAAGTTCACACATTTCTGACCAAAACAGAAAATATAAATAAGGTATTTATACGGGTATTGAATGCAGCACTTCATACATGCACATGCTCACAAAATATAAAATATTAGAAAATGTTCATCTAATTGGACGTAGGACAGATTGCTTTAATTACCAATCCAATGGAGAATATTTTCTGCTTAGACTACTGTTCTTTTATGAGAAACAAGATTTTATTAATTAATATGTAAAAGTGCAAAGCAGTTGACAAGTTGCCCACTGTATACAGAGCCTAAATTATAAAAATCTTAAAGAGAAATCACATTACCATAACATAACTTCCCTTTAATAAAAGCAGCCCTCCATCCATACTGCCATAACAGATGTCCAAAAACTAAATTATCCCACAACATCTCCCCCTCCTCTCCCCTAAAGCTGTCAAATATCCTCCTATTATTTTCCAATCAAACTACCCAAAACACAGCCATCACACGACACCTCTCTAAACTTACCCATTCTTCCCTCAACAAACAAAACTTGTGCCTTTCACAAAATAAAGCAATACAATCACGCTGGAATAAACAAGCTCATATTAGCTTTCCTAAACAACCTTTGTTACTTAAAATTGTATTTATAATTTGAAGGGTTAAAGTTGAAGAGAACAGCCAAGGGGTCTCATTTTAAAGGTTATCGCTAATATAAAGCAGGACCTTATTAACAGTAACTCAGTTTTTACAGGGGATACGTGGGTATATTTTTGTTAGTGTGTACAGCTGTAACTAGGCTGTAATTAGTGGTAACAATTGACTTTGTGATAACTTCCCTTCCTTGTTTTTCCAGCCTTGTTAGAAACACTTGTAAATCAGTTTTAACAGCTCTGTGAGAGAGAAGAATAAAATAATTCCATTTTCACCAAACTCCATAATTCCAACAAAAATTAGATTAGAAGTATGGTGGAAGAGGGATTTGAAACAGAACTTTGGCTTCTACATAGATTTTTGAAGAAGTAAACATTTGGTAATAATCTGATCCACATTCAACAGTCTTCTAATATTTCATGTTCCAATATTACCCTCTCAGATTTTTATTTTTATTTTTATTTTTTATAAACAGAATCCAAAATTCAAAATTAAGAGAAAACAGACAGATGGATAATTATTGAGGAAATAAGTACAAAAGAAATAGAAACGAAAATTACACAAAGCTGTCATGTTGCATTAGAATAATGCATAACAAGATACCAACCATGTTTAGATAATTCAATTGAGTGATGATGCAGGTAACTGCAACCATTCCAAATATCCATGTTTGGAAGTATTTTAGCTGGTTTGTACCCTCCAATGTGAGTTTTATAGCAATGCCAATTGCTTTTATACTCATGACCTGCAATATGGAAATACTAATCATAAATGAGAACGCCACATAAATGTCAATTCAAAAGTGATGTATGGTAATCGTTCATGCACATTGCAGAAACAAACAGTAGAACAACTTACTGTCAATGATCCTATCATAGAGCAGATTCCTATATAAATCAGTATATTGGTTTGTCCATAGCGGGGAGAACAGTACAATATCAGGACTAACGTTACAGCTACCACCGAGGCTGTATACAAAAGAAATGCTGGAGGCAAGAAAGCGAAAAAATTAGTAGGAAGGAAGGAGAGAGGAGCATCCATTAGTTATTAACCTTCAAGCAGCATACCAGGTTGTATTGCTAACTCCCAGATTTCTTCGACAGAACTGAGAGAACGCTCTTCGGGTGAATGGAGTACAATCACAGTCGAACCCACTATGCACAAAAGGCACCCCAACATTCCCATTTTCTGGAGTTTCTCCTTTAACAAGAAATGCGCTAAAACAGCACTATGCATATTCATAGGCAGTTCAACTTGTCAGAAATAAGATTTGATGATTGATATGCAAACATGTATGTGCATATATTATACATATGTAATAGAATTGGGAAATCCAGCGCACCTAACAATGATACTCAATGCACCAAGCGGCGTCACAAGCCCAGCAGGGGCGTAAATGTATGCTACAAAATTGGCTATCTCTCCAACAACCACTGTGAATTGTCCAAAATTACGATTATGATCAACATTCAACATTCAATTCCGTCTAGCAGAGGAAAAAGAAATTGAATAAAGGAATGGCAAATTCCAATTTCCCACTGAAATGAAATGGCTGAAGTAAAACTAAACCCCGATGAAAATAAAATTTTCAATAACTTAGCATAGCTGGGGGCAAGTTGGGGAAAGTGAAAATGGCATAATAATCTTGAATCTCTTCAAATTACAAACAGAGCCTAAACCTAAATGAACCAGAAGAACAAATGGGGTAAATAAAATGAATAGCAGAAGAGAAAAGTCACTTACTTGTTATCATTCCTATCCACCATAGGGGCTCTAACAGATACCCATATCCTCCGACACCTTTTTATGCATTTACCATGAAACCGAAACGAAAACAAAATGACGAAAATTCACAAATTAAAAATCTGTATTTAATCAAATAATCAAATCATAATTAGAAAAAGAAAGAAAAGAATTGATATACATATAAATAAAAAATTGATCAAATAAAAGGGAAAGGAGCGATGAAACTTACTGGCACGAGGACCACTGACGCCGGCACGCCTGAGACCCTTCTTCTTGATGATGAAGCTGGAGCCGATGAAGGCGCTTGAGACCACAGCCAGTATGAAGCCTTTCAAATTGCTCGAGTACATTTGCTATAATTTTTTTAATTTTTTTAATTTTTGAATTTACAGTTTACAGTGGAAGAAGGAAGAGTAGTAAGCCGCCGAAGCCAAAATTGCCGAGTGGTTGGGGCTGGGAGTGGAAGAGGGAGCTAGAGCCGGAGCGACGCTCATTCTACAATTTCGATTTCAAAGCCATAAAAATATTATTAGAGCACAAATGTGGCTAATTGCAGCAGCAATTGCAAACCCTCGAATCGAATTTTTCTGAAGAAGAACGCACGCTTAAGTGTTTTTTATTTTATTTTTATTATAATGTATTTATATTTTTATTTTATGAGGTTGGGTTGGGCTTCTTCACAGACAGACACCTTTTTAGTTGTGTGTTTTCAGCAGTTGGATCGGATCGGATTTCATTTGTACTTTGTGAAATCAGGAGAGAGATGGCGACGCGCAATTTCTCTTTCTCACCTGCCAGTCAGACCTCAGCCAGCCAGCCCGACCTTTCCTTCCGGTAAATGTCGTTGTCAACTACTGATACAGACAAACTTTTGTTTTCCTCCCCAAGACAAAAAAAATCCACCCTAACGCAGTTTTGCGTAAGTTGGACAAGCATGCCCAACTCGGATCAAGACTAATTCATGAGTTAAAAATATATGATCTAAATTTCTTAATTCGAATTAGAGTTTGTTGAGAAATTTCCAAGTCGAGCAACCTAAAGGAAAACTTATATTTACCTTAGGCCTTTGGATGTTTCTTTTTGGTCTTTCAGCCGTCCTTGTAGAAATTAACCCCCTCAATTTAAAAATCAGTCAATTTAGTCTCCGAATTAATTAAAATCGCCAATTTAGCCATTGCTGTTAAGTTTTTTTCAAATTTCATCTACTTTCCATCCAAAAAGTCACGTGTCATCCATGTGACTTACTATTTGACTTTTTTAAAAATTATTATAAAAAAAACTTAAATAGTTAGAAAATAGAAAAATGAAAAAAAAACTCTCCCTCCCCATATCTCTCTTTCCCTTGTCTCTTCCCCTCTTTCCTCTGTCTCTTCTCCTCTCTCTCCCCATCATTCTTACTTGCTCGATTGATAATTTGAGTGGGAGTAATTATGTGTGGCTCAGGTTTCTTCCTCTTCTTCTCCTTCCTCCTTCCTTTTTGGTAATATTGATTACAAATGAAAAAAGTTGTTCCTTTTGATTGGAAATCGAAGCTGTTGATATAGAAAGGAACCCACCTCAGATAGGTGAATCGAAAAAAAAACCATGTTCGTCCGTTTGGATTTAGTTCCTGTGATGGTAGGGTAAAATTCCTCATTGGCTTGAAAACCATTTGTGGTCAACAAGTCAACTTTCTTTATTATGCGAGCGTGCCACTGTTAGCAGTCAAAACCCTAACAGACTCATGTAAAATAGATAACTTGCACCCCAAGTTACTGACTTTAAACAAGTGACTGTGAATTTAGGTGAGGAATATCTCCCAAGTAAGTTCTTTTCCTGCCTCAGAATGATGAAGACTTTACAATTTCCCACAGTAAAAACTAGTAGATCTAGCCCAAAATAAATGTCGCAAGTGAAACAAACTTAATTCAAAGAAAACTGTTTATTACACAATTTTAAACGAAAGAAAGTTGTCATGTCTAGAAGAACATCAGAACATTGTACTTCGATTTCTGCTTGGATTGTTGCCTATGATTCAGGCTGGACTGGATGAATCTATGCTAGAATTGCATGTCAGCACCTTCAACTGATAAGTTTCAGTTGGAAATTGATACCAATGTTGAGACTGGCAGAGCTTTAATCAATTTTAACCATGGAGAGGCTTGTCAAACGGGCAAAACTGAAATCTCTTCAATCTAGATCGGGCTAGAAATGGTTGGATTGACGATTGCTGACCTGGAACTACACTTCAGTACCTGTTCTACTTGATTATGAATCATCCGAGAGCTATTCTGGCAACTCTGAGATATCAAGGCATCTCTGTAAATTTGTTGAGGTTTTCATATTATGAAAGACTCGAATTTTGCTTGATTGGCCTATGTTGAACCAAATTTGTAACAAGAGAAATCTCATTTCCTTTGTGAGCTGCCTCCCTGAGTTGAGCTGGAGTCAGAAGTCTGAGTTCTGCCTGTTTTGTTTAAGAGCTGGACGAATTTTCAAACCAAATGGTCTGATTGCTTCAGAGTCTGAAGGCCTTTTGAGATCATATGATCTTGTTTGAGTTTGTCAGTATGACTGAGAATTTTTGTTTTGATTGAATTTTTGGTTGTCCTCTATCTTGTTCACCTCTTCTCATATTTATAGAGAATCTGCACGAAGAATTATTCCTTAATATCTAGAGGACGTATTGTTGAGAGGATCCTCTGCTCTAGCGCCTAAAAGGGGTGGTGGTTAGTCTAACAAGAAAGGCCCCCATCAAGAGTCAATTTTCATGATGATCAGTTTTGATCTTCTAACAACCAACTTTTTTATCTCTTGTTTTTCTCTTGTAACCTAACTTGCTCTGATGCAAAACCCTCACGAGCATAGGAAGGAAACTTGGCCCTTTTTTCTGGCAATAAATGGTTATGGGGAGTGGTTTTCTGATTTAACCTTTCTACCAACTCTCCATCACGCCCTCTACCCTATTGAAATCTTGACTTTAGAGTCACTTGGGCTTTTGTGGAGAGAAAGATCTTCCCCAATATCTGCTGTCTTGATTTCTGAATTTGTGATTATCAAACTTTGGGCCTTTGGAGAGATTATAAGCTGGGTTTAATTTTAAACCAATTAAATCTGATTTTTGCATATTAAATCACCACTAATGGCAATTAATTTTAAACCTGTAAAAATATTTCTTTCAATTGGTTCGCAATTGTCTGGGCTGACTTCTAATATTGGTAACACAAAGCCCAAGACATTGTTGTTGACATGGGCCAATAGTCAGTTGGGCTGGCGCTTGGAATTTTGGCCCAAACAAACCCATCTTTTTGAGTTAATAAACTATTTTATGAATCATAATTTCCTCTTGAACTCTTTGCAACTCTTTTGCATTATGTCAAGCAATATTTATTGATGTGAATTTTAATTTCCCTCTTTGCAATATAATCAATTGCAAAAAGTAATATTTTCTCTTAAACTGGTTTTTAAGGGATTGACATCTTTGTTATAAGTAATTTATATCATTCTACTGGATCTTCTAATGTCCATTGGGGAATTTCCCTTTATGAATACTTGTCTTGCTTTGTTATGCAATAGGAAGAAATAGGCCTTTAAAATAATTAAGAATTCCTACTTGAAGAGTTGGAGCTCGAAGAAGGTGAGGACCCAGTTCTCGAAGTCCCCAACTCCGATTAAGGTGTCGATTTTGTTGTTGAGTTGTTGGGCTGAGGCGGTCAGGGATGGTAGCAACGAGGGCTATTGGGTGGCTGCGATGGACTGTGGCAGGGAGATAAGGCTAGGGTGGGTGGGTGGGTGGGTGGGTGGGTGGGTGGGTGGAAGAGGAAGAGGTGGGTTGTGGCAGTTGGCGAGGTGGGGCTGTGGGGAAAAGGGTGGGTTGTTTTTTACTTTTATTTTTTAAAATCATTTTTAATCTTTACAATTATAAATAATGTTATTTTATTATTATTTCTTTCTTTTGATGTTATGTATTTGATTATTATTTTATTTAAAATTACAAATTTACCTTTATTACTTACGGAAAAATGGATGAAATTTCCAAAAACTTAACTGCAAGGGCTAAATTGCCCTAAATTGCCCAATTTAATTCATTCGGGTGTTAAATTGGCTGACTTTTTAGTTCAGGGAGTTAAGTTCAATTAGGGTCCTAGTTCAGGGGGTGTACGACAATTTACTCTTTCTTTTTTTAGAAATTTAGTTATATACCCCTTCTTAGCACATAGATAAACACTATACCATTTAATTTCTATAAACAAACCCAAAAAAACCCCAAAACTAATAGCTGTACATTTATTTAACTTAATTAGTGAGATAAAATACCTTCATTGCCCTTTCAGCATTAAATTGGTTATTATATTTGTTTATTTTATATATGGCATTGTGCTTGAATTTTGTTGATGCTTTGCGGAATCAGACTCATGTTGATGCCATCATTGAAGGCCTTGTGCACAATATCCAACTTTTAAGAGCATTTCCACCCATTGGGCTTACCATGGCAAAATGGGACCTAGGCTGAAAAAACCCCCACACCAAGCAAATATAGCCTAGGCAATAGTGGGATCCATCAAAACTAGGCGAGCCCAAATGCAAGACCAACCCGTACTGCTGCTTGAAGGCGCTATCAGCTTGTCGTCAATGAAGAAGATAGCTTTTCATCATTGGCACATGCGCCACACGAGAGGCGCGCGCATCCCTCCTAGCAAAAAGCACCCAACGGTCGGCTGTGAAAATCTCTAACGATTTGAAGCAATGTGGCAGCTCATGGGGCATCCGATTCAATATTTTTTTCTCCATCCAACGTTTAAAAAAAAAAAAAGAATACCAAGAAATTCAAAATTTTTTTGTTAGAAATACCTAGCAATGTTCTTTACTTTCCACACCAAAACTTCATACAAATTCCTCTCCTTATACCATATCTTTATTTTCTACTTCCTTACTCCATTTGTGTAAAAATACAAATGACCTCTTCCGTCGAAGCCGGAGCCGCATGTACAACCATGAAGGATGTTTTGTTATGTGAGTATTGGTCCAAGTTGGTCATTGCCCGATCATGGGCAATGAGATGAAGCATTATCATACGTGAAGGAAAATTTATGGAGAATTTTGCAATCATCATATTATGAAAATGGAGAGATGCATTGACACAATCAAGAGATAACGTTTGAAGTGGCAAAAATCTTGTCAACGGGGTAACATTTTTGTAATTGGCGTTTTATTAAATTTATTGTCATATTATTTGATATTTTCCTGCACTGCCTAACCTTTTTTTTTTTTTTTCTATAGATTATTTAAGCACAAATGTGGTTTGGTGTCATTGGACAAGGTAAAAAATCTTTCAACAATCACCAAAGTTGGGAGGTTTTGAAAAATTGTATGAGATTCAAAATTATCCCACGAGTCCTAGCATTGTGTTGAATGAGATGCTACTCTATGATTCACCGACATTGGAATCATCGTTGGACTCCTCGGTTGATGTGGACTCACCAATTGAAAGGGAGCTGAGGCCTAATGGGAGAAAGGTGGCAAAGGCTAAGAAATGGAGCACTTCGGACAATGAATGTGCAAAATTCTTATAACAAATTGCTCTCCAAGGCGCAATGAGAATGGAGAGAGACATGAAAAGAGATGAGCCTGACTAGGTAAGAGATGAGGCATTTGCAATAGAAAGGGAATATGCACACAAAGAAGACATGGACAAGAAAGATCGGGAAACCATGGCCATGGTTACCAACCACACTTCTTGCCTTTTTCTCAAAAGTCTTGAAAAGTTGGTTGGTGTTAATGATCGAAGGTACTATCAGTCGTACATTGCATGAATTGTATCGTTGAATCTCTTCAAATTTTTCAATACAAGTGGTTTATGCAATTCTTAGGTTATTGTCTAACTAATTAACAGGTGTTCCATATGCAACCATATGTAAGGTTGTTGTCAACTTTTGATTGGTGGAGGAACCAAGATTTCCACAAGCGTCTTGTTGTTGTTGGAAGTAAAGGTCGAAGTTCATGACTTGTTCTAGGATTTAGTTGAACAACAACTACCTTATGTGAAATCTCCTTCCAAACTTATATGCATTATACACAAGAGTGGTACAAAATAATCTTTCATAAAGCTCATATGGTCATCTTCTTGTTCTCTTGGTACATATCTCCTTGATGACGAACCACCGTGTGTTGCCTTCTTCAAGTTCCTTCTCTATTATATCTCTCATTTGACGATAATCTCATTCCTCGTTTCCTCTTCGGAATTGATGTAAAACAAGTTATGTCGGCTCATTGTATTGTGAAGGAGGAGAAATATATTCAAATAAGATAGATTATTTTGGTGAAGTGATTGTAAAGATGGCTTTGATAAGAGAATTGATCTAACGGTTGAAGATGAGATCAAATCCTATCATGTTGGATCTTAAATTGTGTGCAAATCAGAAACAATAATAGATCTTGAATTATGTGCATGATGTAATTTTACTACCTGAAAATTAGATAGTTAAATTCAAGAAATAAACTTGCAAGCGCACAAGGTTAATGCAATATAGCCAAGGCAAGTACAAGGTCGTTCCCACAGAGACTGAATAAATTCTCAAGTTGTTGTGAATTATAAACAAATCTAAATCCTAAATTACTCTAGACACCCTAAGTTAGGACATAAATTCAATATCAATTACAATAACATAAAACTCATGGATGGAATGTTTCAATTCAAGAATCAAAATAATAGCCTAGTGTGCAGCAAATCAATCATTATCATACCCACTGAATATCCAAAAAATAAAAAAGAGAAGATAAAATACTTGTATTGAAAATCCATCATATCCACTAAGATATTTTATGATATCTCAATGCTGAGACATAAATTTAAATAATGGCCTAGTGCAGCAAGCTGATAAAGAAATGAAAGAGTGAAAACAAACTCTGAAGAAACGCATTTCCGTTAAGCTATTTGAAAACCCATGTCTAATATAATGCATAAATGAAAATTAAAAATCTCAAATGACTTTAGATTTTCATACCTTTTTGTTGGAGAAGAGGAAAGGTGGTTGATGGTTTGGTTTGGATCTAGAGAGAAAGAGAGAGCCTTTGTTTCTCTTGAGAGAAAGACATAGGGTGAGTGGCAGCGTGAGGAGGGAATAACAAAAGCTTCAATTCAAGCTAGGTTATTTTAGAATGAAAAATTACAAAAATACCCTTGGTCTTAACGGATTTACGGGTGATTCGTGAATGATTCTGACACGACCCGTTAGCTTAACGGGTGACTAACGGGTCCACCTGTTTTCAACCCGACCCATTAAGCTCAACCCAAATACTGTTATTTTCGTGCGAATTCGTGTCGTGTTAACGGGTCGTGTACGATATTGCAGGGTCTAACCCTAACTAATAAAATTAGAACTAATGACTCAACTAAAACTTAATAAAGGAGTTTTGAAAGTTGGTTTTGAAAGATTTTCTTTAAAAGAACGTTGAAAACAAGAAAATTAAAAGACAAGATAACAAAGAAAAACGTGAACTAAATAAATTTGTGAAAGATTTTAAAGAAGTTTACCAAGACAACAATTTCACCACAATTCCTCTTATCTAAACCTTAGCATGCATACTATCAAAATTCCCAAGTTATGTTGATGATTAGTTCTCCAAAATTATGATTAACTCTTTTCACAGCAATTAACCACTTCTTCTTACACACAATTTATCCTTGGCGCGAGGCATAAATATAAACATATAAAAAGACCTTAGGTTCAATAAGAACTTCACACAATCACACAAACCCCTCAGAGTATGGTGTTTACCTTAGGCGCATTCATGAATTTAATCACAAGAAGCAAAACTCATATGAGGCATGGCGTATACCCTAACATGCATCAAATTAGTTAACCAAAAACCTAGATGGTAGCTAAGCATCAAGATCATTAGTTAAGAAAATAAGCACAATGATTAAATTTCAACAACATGGAAATTCTAGTAACATGACATAACTAAGCTTTGAATAATTAGAAAAGGGTTACATTGTGTCTTAGTAAAAGAAAATTAGTACTCATAATCATGGTAACTGTTTGTGAGGTAAAATACCTTTAGGTCAAGCTGGGCCAGAGCACAGTGTTAGTGGTCGAGCTGGGCCAGACCACAGTGTTACTGGTTAGGCTGGGCTCGAGCCTGGTTGCCATATATTTTTCCACCCTGACTCCTGTGGGCGTATGGGCCCATTGGTCCATGAGCTTGGGCCTGGTGCACATGAGGCTAACATCAACTTGGTTTACGTGGTGTTCACTCAAAGGACTTCTAGTCCTAAAGAAGTTGGGATGTTTCGGGATCACCAAGACGCCTATCTGAATGGAGTCCTAGTCTGAGGAGAGCTGGTTCGCTCTGGAGTTCCACTTCAAGAAGGATTAGGTCATTTGGATGACATAAAAGGTTAAAGCCATCCTCCATGAAAGGTATGCAATTCTAAGCATTAGAACCTATTGTGCAATTTTACTATCAAACAGTCGACTGACTTAAGCATCAGAGGGTCCATGGCCAACACCACACCAGTGTCACCCACTGAAGCTCTCTTGTTTTGTAGGTTCTGGAGGACAACTTGGTTGGTCACACTAACCTAATCCGGAAGAATTGCCTGACCTTGATCTTGAAGAGGTCATCTTCTATTGAACCAAATTTAGGCATCAACAATTTGGCATCATCTATGGGAATTGACATCTTGTTGATTTCCACCTAAGTTTTTAGACAACAACCACTTGCTTGACACCATGAGTCAAGAGTCTAGCCACAACGAACCCGTCACCCCTGCTGCGCCTAACAAGGGGAGAAAGAAATCCAATTACCTAACTAACATCGAGACCTACCTGAAAGAGATGAGGAAAGACATTAAAGAACTCCGTGATTAGAATAAGGAGGTCGGAGAAGGAGCCAAGAAGACCCATATCGGAAGACAGCAAAGGCTAGAAGAGTGGCGTCAAGAACATGGAGATTGTCAACACAGCGGACCCCAACGCTGAGGCAAACTTCAACGTGAGGGACAGAACGATGAAGAGGGTGATGAAGAGGGTGAGAGCCATCCCTGATCTCCTAATGGAACGAACCGTGGGAAGCTGCAAACTTTCGAGCCTAGCCTTCACGGCTCATTCTCTGGTTTCTCTCGCATGCCAGTTGAAAGCCATATGGAATATCTTGACCTAAGAAATTTGCTTGAGGCAAAGAAAGCTCAGTACTTCCAGCCTCATAATCGCGATCATGAAGTCGATCATGATCATGAAGTCAATCATGATCGTGATCGTGATCATGAGGTCGATCGTGATCGGGAAGTCAATCAGTCTAAAGTTCGCCCTAATGGAGACGAGCATGCTAGAGAAAGTAGAATTTTGGAAGCCATGAAGAGGATGCAAGATGAGATGGATCAGAAGCTAGAAGTCCGCCTAACAGCTCTTGAGCATGAGCAAGGTCCATGACCTCTCGACCTGGCCATGATAACTGACACCCTACTATTCACTAGGGACATCTTTGAATTCAAGCTCCCAAAGGATTTCAAACAACCCAGGATGCGACTCTATGATGGGACCACTGACTCGGTGGACTTCTTAAACGACTTTGATTAATGGATGAATGTGAAGGATGCTGGAGATGCCATGAAATGTCGAGCTTTTCCTCTGCTCTTAGAAGGATCATCTAAGGATTGGTTCAAGTCCTTGAAGCCGGACTCCATCAGCTCATTTGACCTGTCAAACAAAGCTTCGTGAACCAATTTCTATCTGCCTCAAAGAAGAGATACCCACCTAACTACCTCATCAGCATCAGGCAGGGCCCTAAGGAGAAGTTGTGAGACTACATCAACCTTTTCAATGAAGAAGTAATTAGCATCCCTAGTTGCTCCAAAGATACGGCCTATACTGCCCTTCTAGCTGGGTTCCGAAGAGAACCTTTAATGTTCCATGTCAACAAGTTTCCACCTAAGAGTTATGAGGACCTGGTGTTCAAAGCGTATCGTCATTCCATAGCGGAGGAGATGACATATGATACACCAGAAGGGAAGGATCCGTCACAGCCTAATGTAGGAGATAAACGGAGAGAATGTCGGAATGATGTACATGATAAGCTAGATGAAAAGAAAGGAAGATTTGAGAATTTTAGGCGAGGTAGGAGAGATTGAGATCGACCACCAAATCCATTCCGATCGCGGTTCGACTACTACACCTCATTGAATACTAATCGAGAGGAGGACATCTTCCACATCCAAACTGAGTTGCCAAAACCCCGACCTTCGAGGTTTTCCAAAGGGCGAAATGATACAAATCGATTTTGCAGATATCACTGCGAGAATGGTCATACGACGGGCCAATGTTAAGAACTCCAGGATGAGATTGAAGCACTAATTAGGCGAGGTCGTCTAAGCCGATTCGTGGGTGAGAAGAAGCAAGCAGAGCAGCATGACAACACACCAGACAAGCAACCACGTGCTATGAAAGACATCAATGTTATCTTAAGTGGAGCAACTCTAGCTGGGGACTCCAACAAAGCACGAAAGGAGTATGCGCGACGTACCCAAGTTGGACTTGAGGCACTCTCTGTTGGCCCAGGCTACCGAACTCCAAAGTAACCCAAGCATGGGTACTCGGCGATCACCTTTAATGAAAAGGACGAAAGAGGTGTAGTTCACCCACATGATGACTTGTTCATAATCCAAGCTAGGATCTCAAATTGTTGCGTGAAACGGGTCTTTATCGACACAGGCAGTTCGGTCAATATCATCTTTACATTAGCTTTCGAACAGATGGAGATATCATGAGAAGAGCTCAGGCCAATGGTTACTCCCTTGCTCGGATTTACTGGGGACAACATCAACTACATCGGAAGCGTCACATTACCTCTGTCACTTGGAACGGCACCCCAACGAACAACGGTGTACACAACTTTTCTAATAGTTGAATGCCCTTTTGCTTATAATGTTATCTTAGGTCGGCCAGCCTTATGCTCTCTCCTAGCCTTTATTGCTAGCCACATGCTCTTGATGAAGTTCCCAACCAAAGCTGGTGTGGGATATGTGAAGGGTGATCAACAAAAAAGCTAGGGAGTGTTACGCCTTGGCGTCCAAGCAGAAAGGGAAGGAAAAGATGGACATGTACGCCATCGAACGAGATGTGATAGACCGTGGGGTCGAGACATCAGTTTGAGATTTAGATTTTTCATTATATTTCTTTTCATTTGGTGTGAAACTATCCTGTTATGATAGTTCATGAGGCAGTTTTTTAGTTTTTCAACTTAGTCAGCCAGCGTTTGAGCTCGCTCTTGGTTTGTTTTCAACTTTTCGATAGTGAATAAAATTTATATTTCTTTTCCAATGTATTGTCTCTCCAAGCCTTAACGAGGGAGCTCAAAGTGCCACATTCAAGTCAAGAAGGAATCCAACTCCATAGATTTGCCAAGCTCAGATGGACGAAAAGGTCTAAGGCGCAATTGTTATCAAGCTTATGTGGATGAAAGTTCCGAGCTATATTTTTTATCGAGCTCATATAAACGAAAGGTCTAAGCTCAATTGAGTCCAAGCTCAGATGGATGAAAGGTCCAAGCTAAAGTTTTTATCAAGCTCTGATGGACGAAAGGTCTGAGCTACAATTTTTATCAAGCTTCGGACGAAGAGTCCAAGCTATATTTTTTATTGAGCTCATATAGACAAGAGGTCTAAGCTCAATTTTGGCCAAGCTCAGATGGATGAAAGGTCTGAGCTATATTTTTATCAAGCTCATATGGACGAAAGGTCCGAGCTATATATATATTATTATTATTTTAAATATGTTATCAAGCTTCGATGGACGAAATGTTCAAGCTAAATTTTTTATTGAGCTCTTATAGACGAAGGTCTAAGCTCAACTTTGGCCAAGCTCATATGGATGAAAGGTCCGAGCTATATTTTTTATCAAGCTCATATGGACAAAAGGTCCGAGCTATATTCTTTATTGAGCTCATAAGGACAAAAGGTCCGAGTTATATTTTTATTGAGCTTTGATGGACGAAAAGCTCTGAGCTCAACCTTTTCTGAGCTCATGGTCAGGTTGGCAAGGAGTCAACCTCAACTCGCCAAGCTCATGGTCAAGTTGGCAAAGAGCCCACCTCGGCATACCAAGCTCATCGTCAGGTTGGCGAAGAACCCACCTCGCCATGTCAAGCTCATGGTCAGGTTGGCAAGGAGCCGACCTCAACTCACCAAGTTCATGGTCAGGTTGGCGAACAGCCCACCTCGCCATACCAAGCTCACAGTCAGGTTGGCGAAGAACCCACCTCGTTATGCCAAGCTCATGGTCAAGTTGGCGAAGAACCCACCTTGTCATGCCAAGCTTATGGTCAGGTTGGCAAAAGAACCCACCTCGCCATTCCAAGCTCATGGTCAGGTTGGCAAAAAATTGACCTTAACTCGCCAAGCTCATGGTTAGGTCGGCGAAGAACCCATCTCGCGATGCCAAGCTCATGGTAATGTGGGCAAAGAACCGACCTCAACTCGCCAAGCTTATGGTCATGTTGGCAAGGAACCGACCTCAAATCGCCAAGCTCATGGTCAAGTTGGCAAATAACCCACCTCGCCATGCCAAGCTCATAGCCAGATTGACAAGAAAACCAACCCCAAATTGACAAGCTCAGCCTCATGTTGGTGGAGATCTGACCTCACGATATGTTGAGCTTAGCCTTAGGTTGGCAAAGGTCCGACCTAGAGACTTGTCAACCTCAATTGAGCTACCTTCACTAATACCATCATGATACATGGCATCTATACCATTATTTGATTTACACATCAGGTTATGTTTCTTCTTTGCACGACAAATTATTACTTTCTTCACTACTGCCCAAGTCCTTTTGCCATGCTTTTTTATGAGGACTTGGGGACTCTTCATGGTACCGATATGTGACTTACCAAAAAATTTATCATACGATTTAGTATTGTCAGCTAGGCCAAATTATCAAAGTGCAACTCCCCACACAAAACTCTCTTGTCTGGAGACTTATGGGACTCCTGTTTGTGAGGTAAAATACCTCTAGGCCAAGCTGGGCCAGAGCACGGTGTTAGTAGTCGGGCTAGGCTCGAGCTTGGTCACCATATATTTTTCCACCCTGACTCGTGTGGGTGTATGGGCCCATTGGTCCATGAGCTTGGGCCCCGTGCACATGAGGCTGACATCAACCTGGTTTACGTGGTGTTCACTCAAAGGACTTCTAGTCCTAACGAAGTTGGAATGTTTCGGGATCACCAAGACGCCTATCTAAATGGAGTCTTAGTTCAAGGAGAGCTGGTTTGCTCTGTAGTTCCACTTCGAGAAGGATTAGGTCGTCTGGATGATATAAAAGGTTAACGCCATCCTCCGTTAAAGGTATGCAATTCTAAGCACCATAACCTATTGTGCAATTTTACTATCAAACACTCAATTGACTTAAGCATCGGAGGGTCCTTGGCCGGCATCACACCGGTGTCACCCATTGAAGCTATCTTGTTTTGTAGGTTTTGAAGGACGACTTGGTTGGTCACACTGACCTAGTCCAGAAGAATTGCCGGGCCTCGATGTCGAAGAAGTCATCTTCCGTTGAACCAATTTTAGGCATCAACAATAACAAAGCAAAAATAAAACATGGAGAAAGAGATAAGAAAAATCCTTAGAGTTTAGAGGCACAGTCGCTCTTCCTTGCTCCACGGTTGAATTCCGAAATTTTTGGTATCCCCCTTTGAGTCACCCAACCTCCCCTCTAAAAAGAACCGAAAACCTAGTTAGAATGGGCAACTACACGTGATCCTCATTGCGAATGCGATTTAAACACCTTCCTGACCTCCGAAAATTGCATACGACCACTCTTTAGAAAGCTCTGGATGTCTTCTTTTCAGCCATATGTCGTGTGCCTCAATCCGATGTCATATGACTGAGTTATGGCCAAAATACCCCTGCTAACTTAGCATTCTCCGGGAATTAGTATAGGCTGAGTTGTCTAATTAAAAATGGGCACCTTAGAGCATCCACAGTGGGGGGTGTATATGGGGGTGTATGTTAAATATACACCCCGAGTCATCGGAATTGTCTCCAATGGTGAGATGTAAATGGATATAATTATACATCACCACCATGGGGATGTAAAATAAAATGTATATTTGCATCCATTTTTACATCCCTTGCAGGTGGGACCCACCGAGAAAAGAGAAGAAAAATGAAGAAAAGTCAACATAAAAGGCTGGGACCCACGGCTACACCCCTGAATTTACACCCCCACTGGAGCAAAAAACATATTTACACCCCCCGGAGGTGTAAAGGGGATGTAAAAGTGGCTTTACACCCCCGAATTTACACCCCCCCCCCCCCCATTGTGGATGCTTTTAGCAGTCTTCAAAAATTATGAAAATATTCATGGACAAACTCCAAGATGCTATCTTCCAGGGGGTGTATTCAATTAGGATTTTAAAAGACTATTTTGGGATAAATAAGTCTTGTGGTATTCAATTAAGACTTTTAAATCATCTAAACAAGTCTTGTGTCTATGGCCCGTCGTGGGTTTGCTGCTACCTTTTCCATATTTCATGGGTCTGTGTCTGTGGCCCTTCACAACAATTGCTACTACCTATTGCCTGAATAGAACAGGTCTGGTCAACCTAGTCAGAATACTATTGTTTATATGTCGCGTCTTTTGTTTATATGGTGTCTTTGCTGCTACAATTGTTTTTGTCTTTTGGAAATTTTTGGCATTCGTTTTCTATATCTTTATCGAGGACCAAGAGATTGACTTATTCCATTAACCATGCTGACATCTTGCAGCAATGGTTGCTTGTTTTGAAAAATCAACTGGGAATGAATAGATAATGGAACCATAAAACTTGATACATGTGGACACACACTTGCCGTTTTCCAGTACTCTCTTTCTTTCTTGGTATCCAACTAATATATAGTAGTTTGTATTTCTTCAATGACTTTAATAATAAAATAGCACTCAAGGAATGGCCGGACCAACATGTGCTTACTATTCTTTTCTTTTCTTTTCTTGTTTGGTATGATATGTATTCTTGTGAAATAACTAATAAATTTCTTACATATGTTGTAGTAGTAATTTAATGGGGGATTCACAACAAGGAAATAACAAAGGAAAGGGCAAAGAGAAAAAGAACTATGAATCTTGGACCATGGACGATACCAATGAGTTGTTGCACCTCTTGGTGGATGCTATCAATAGTGGATTGCGTGATGCTAATGGGTCACTTAGCAAGCAAAATGTAGAAAGAGTGACATATTAATAGCTTGCTAGTGTAGTACAATATATTATTTGCAATGTATTAATAATGAATAATTTGTTCTTTGCTAGTCCCACCCAAGTCACAGTAAACTTCGAGAAAAGAGTGTTGTTGATTATGAGGATTTGAAGATTGTCGTTGGGGGTGAAACTGCTACTGGGAATGGCTCCATTGCATTGGGTGCTGATGATACCGATGCAACAACTTATGGGGAATAAAATAGAGATTTCGGGATGGAAGACTTTTCATATGATCCTAACAATGATGCGTTCATAGCACCAAATCACTATGAACCATCCTACCAACCTCCATCACCCCACCAATGTAGTCCACCATCTCATTCCCCTTTAGGTTCAGAGGTTCCCACCGAAAAACCAAGCCGCAATAAGCGAAGTAGATCCGAGTATGAAGGGAGTTCTAGCTCAGTTGGGACCAACAATCAAGCCAAAGTTCTAGAAAATCTTTCTATTGGCATTGAGACTATTTCTGCCAATTTTGAAAAAATATCTAACCTAATGGAGAAAAGAGAAAGAGAAAGAGACAGAGAAAGGGATATTTGGGATGCTATAAAAGAGATACCAAATTTGGATGACAATACTCGTTACATGGCGGGTGAATTGCTTAGTAATAAAGCAAAGAAGAACTTGTTCTTGAAGATGTCATTGGAAGAGCGCTCATCTTGGATAAAATTCAAGTTATGATGATTTTAGTATTTTGATCATCTTTGCTTCTACTTTGGTTGAACTATTTGGTACTTTGGTTGAACTATTTGGGTTATAATTTGGTTGAACTATTGTTATTGTAATTTGGTTAAACTATTTTGACAGATTTTACTTTTTTATTTGGTTAAACTATTTTGACAGCAGCTTCACATACATATTATATTGTTGGTAAATTTTTTTATTTTGTTAAACTAGTTTGACAGCAGCCTCATTGTACTAAACATTGACAGCGTTTACTTTTTTATGCAATTATTATGTTGTAATGTTCATCTCCACGGTACTATTTTCTTCTTTTTACTGTTTTGCAGTCTCGTATATTATTTTATATACGTATAATGTCACAACCGAACATGTATGAAGGTAATGACATAGAGGAAGAAGAAATTGATGACGAAGATATGGATGATGAAGAAATAGATGAAGAATGTGTTAGCATGTGTAGTCAGCACCTCCATTTCCATCTAAATCGCGGTTCACAATTTTTAAGTCAGCGCCTCCATTTGCTTGTGTTAGCATGTGTAGCATTACATAACTTTCTTCGCAAAGAGTGTCGTTCTGATGAATTTCCAATTGAACCAATAGACGAATCTTCATCTTCAGTATTACCAGTTAATGAAGAAGATAATTTTGAACCTATTGTTCAAACCCAAGAGCGGCAACAAGAAGATGCTAATGCATGGAGGGCTAGCATAGCTTTAGATATGTGGAGAGATGATATTTAGGATGACATGAAGCTACATCAAATTGGCTATTAAAAGATTGGAAAAATTGTATTAGCTTTTACTTTTCTTTATTTTTCATTTCTTTGTTATCTTTTTCATTGACTCTTGTAACTTTGAATGTTTGCTTTTATTTATTGTTCCATTTCTTTGTTATCTTGAACCTCGTGCATCATTGAAGTAGACCTCCATTGCTCATCATTCGACTAAGTTAGTTGGTTAGCATCATAAAAATAAAAAATTCATGTGGTCCTTTCAAATCTTATAAATTCCTAAGATATAAATCTTTTAAAATCCAAATGTAAAAAATCCTGATTATAAAAATCTTGATAGTCATTACATTCCTAAATAGTTTTTTAAAATCCACTAGACTTATTTATCCATAAATAGTCTTTTAAAATCTCAATTGAATACACCCCCCTCCATTTCTAATTGGAATCATGTCAAACTCTATTATGAGGAATATTTGGCGAATTTATACATTTCGTGGCTCATAAGCTGAAAAACCAGAAAAGAACTAAAATCAGCACCTTTAGTCCAAATTAATTCACAAAACTAAGTAAAAAGGATATAAAATCATGTGAAATTTTGAACATATCAATGCAAAAACGTGATAAGAAACCAACGGTTCAGATTAAATGTACTTTACAAACCCAACAGTTCTTGTTGGAAGAAATCATATTGTAACCTCGAGGTTAGTGTAATGTAAATATTTATTCTAAAAATGTTTTGTTTTCATTTCCACTGCTAATAAAACTCTCATCAAACTCATTTTAACAAAACACAAAAGGGCTTAACGTGTTTCAGGAAGACTTGAGAGTATGATGCTCTGACGATTGGGCGTTGTATGTTATGTTTTCCTATTTAGATCGGTGCACTAGATACTAAGTCACATCAGGTTTGATAAGGGTTTAAATTAAGTTGTACCTTGAGGCCCAAAACCATTGTGAAATAAGGAAAGGTTTTAAGGCCTATTAAGGAGTCCTATTTTGTTTCCTTTTGCGTGAACCGATTAAGTGGGCTTGGAAGATTAGTCAAGTTGGCCCTCGGTGATGAGTAGAGATGACTTGACCTAGCCCTATATAAGCTTAAGGCCCTGCTCTCATCAGACACGTTCTCAAAACCTATTCACATTTCAAAAGAGAGAGCTGAAACAGATTCTGAGAGAGAGCAGAAGTTCTTGAGCCGTCCCTAATAAATTGCTAGGATTGCTGCACAACGGATATGATGAATTCAGAAGCTGTATACTCAAGAAAGATGGCTCCAGGTACGTTTTCCATGTCCTTATACGTATTACATGTTTGTGTGAAAGATCTAGATTATATGTAACTAAAGAAATCTATCAGTTGGTATCAGAGCTTTAGGTTGTTCACACATATCTGTAATCGTTGTTCAAGCATGCCTAATTTGTTTACATATATGTTTACATGTTTGGTTATGCTATATCAATTTTGGTTAAGTTTAATTTTTTGAAAATTGATTAAACATGTTTTTTTGAAATATCAAAAGTTTTAAAGAATCTAAAAAAACAACATGTTTTGATCCGATTTTCATTTTTTCAAAACTTTAAACGCATTTTTGACCTAGCAGATCACCTTAAAAACCTAAAAAAGCCTAAACGAGTTTTGTAAGTTAGGTCATTCCCTATTCAGAAAGATATTTTGCGTCAAAAAGGGACACCGAAAACCCCTAAAACACTGTTCATGGCAGTTTCACTGTTCACTGCACAATTTTGGGTTTTTCCTTATTGAACTGTGTTTTGTTTGATTATTTTTCTGAACTAGATAGATGTTTGCTTTTGTTCTGAGAATCAACAAACTTTTCATAACAAAACCAAACCTAAAAACTCAAACCCTAAAGAAATAACCAAAATTGCATCATACTTAAATTACTTGATAAGTTTCTTTAACAAATAGAATATATCTTGTAATTTATTTATGATGGCACAAGATAACACGTAATTTGTATAAGCTATAAGTAATCTCTTGGCACAAAGGTGTGATACTTAATTAAGGAAGCTTGCATATGTTATTTGTTAGTTTTGTGAATGAAGTTAAACTGTTTTCTCTTAACAAATTGAGAATCGGTTTCTAGGAAAGTAATATGTAATATGCTTTCGTTTGCAAATCCTTACAGTTTTGAACACTTCCTCGATCAATTTCTTGCAAAATTGAAACACTCACTAGTCAAACCTTCAAAAGATGGAAGTTTGATTTTAAGGATATTCTCGGAATGAATGAGATCAATTATGATTTCACTCATGTTTTGTTCGTTTATGTATCTTGTAGAACAACTCCAAAAGTTTGGGAAAAGGAGAAGCATTTGGCTTTTAATAGGTGTCACTCATGCCAACTTGTCACGAATGGTATTCTAGTAAAGAATATAGTAGAGCTAATTAAGAAGCGACACGAAGATGAGTTGGAGCGGAAAAAGGTTAAGGCGTAGCGAAATCGTCGTTCATATGGCCCATAAGGATATACATGACTACAAAGGATAGTCTCAGAAGTCTTAGGATCACTATGAAGCTTGGTGTATGCGCTTATGGGAGAGGAAGAAATATCAATAAGCTACTTCGATACAAGAATCTCGTAGTGCAATCCGTGAAACCTACGCTCCAACTTGAATCACATGTTCAGTTTTTTTATGCCACCACTAATAGGGAGATAGTGATACTTGACCCATTCCCTACTAAGGAGAACAACACTTTCATGGCGGCGGCAGCCCGTTGTGACAAGGAGGATTAGATAGCTGCCTGTTGTTTTAATTGAATATTTTTGGAATAGTTGTTTTCAAGTTGGATTCAAGATTTATTTTTTAGAGTTGGATGATGTAGTTTCTATACCCTAAATAAAAAGAAATTTAATTTCTATTTCAAGATTATTAACACTTGGTTTTATTTTGGATTTAATTAAAATGTTTGTATCTCAAAATTTAAGGACAATAAAGGAGGATTATATTGTCTCAATTACAATAAAGATGGTGAAGTTTTAATAGCTAAATCTAGTGAGAAAAAGATTGGATGTGAAGGAACATCCACTAGGTTATGGCATAGACGTTTAGGGCACATTTCAAAAGAGAGAATGAAAATTCTGGTTAAGGAACAAATCTTGCCATCATTGACTTTTGGTGATGACGAAATTTGTATTGAATGTGTTAAGGGAAAGCTCACGAAGACTAAGAAGAAAGGTGCAACTCGTAGTAATGATCTCTTAGAAATCATCCACACAAACATTTGTGGACCGTTCCCTCATCAAACAATTGATGGAAATCGTTATTTCATCACTTTTATAGATGATCACTCTCGTTTTGGTTATCTGTATCTCATAGCAGAAAAGTCTCAAGCTTTTGAAATGTTTAAGGTTTCCAAACTGAAGTAGAAAGGCAGCTTGAGAAAAAGATTAATATTGTGAGGTCGGATAGAGGGGGTGAATATTATGGACGTTTTGATGAAGGAGGATGACGTGCTGGACCTTTTGCAAGGTATTTACAAGATAATGGAATAGTTGCTCAATACACAACGCCCGGAACTCCGCAATAGAATGGTGTAGCTGAGAGAAGAAATCGAACCTTGAAGGATATGGTTCGCAGCATGATTTCGAAGACTGATTTGCCTAAAAGTCTATGTGGAGAAGCGATCAAAACAGCGAACTATATACTTAATAGAGTGCCTAGCAAGTCTGTGCCTAAGACACCTTTCGAAATTTGGACGACCAGAAAGCCTAGCCTGAGACATCTTCATGTATGGGGTTGCAAGGTTGAAGCTAGAATCTATAACCCTCAAGAGAAGAAGCTTGATCCTAAAACGATTAGTTGCCATTTTATAGGTTATCCCACAAGGTCAAAGGGTTTTAGATTTTATTGTCCAAATTATGGTACCCGAATTGTTGAGATTAGTTGTGCAAAGTTTATAGAGTATGAGGAGAATGCCATTGGGAATGAAGATTTTATTTTTGAAGAAGAAGGTGATGTAGCTGTGATTGAGAATGCTGAACTAGATATTACACATTTGATTCCTTTAAGTGAAACTGTTTTGGAGAATCCTCAGTTTGAAGAACCAGTTGAACCACAAGAGCAAGCTGTGCAAAATCCTGAGTTAGATAATCCACAAGATTCAGTACAACCGAGAAGATCTAACAGACCGAGAAGATCAACATCAACTTCAAATTATGTGTACTTACAAGAAGCAGATTTTGACATTGGAGATGAGGCTGATCCAACAAGTTTTAAAGAAGCAATGGAGAGTCAGAATGCAGACAAATGGAGGGAAGCGATGTGGAATGAACTTGAAAGCATGAAGAATAATCAAGTATGGGAATTAGTTGAACCTCATAAGAGCCATAAATTGGTAGGCTCGAAATGGGTATTTAAGACAAAGAAGGATAAAGATGGAAGAATCGAAAGATTTAAGGCTAGATTGGTAGCCAAAGGATTTACCCAAAGGGAGGGAATTGACTACACTGAGACGTTTTCTCCAGTTTCCGCCAAAGATTCTTTCCGCATCATTATGGCTTTGGTGGCGCATTATGACCTATTTTTGCATCAAATGGATGTCAAAACTGCCTTCCTGAATGGTGAACTCGAAGAAGAAAATTATATGAGGCAACCTGAAGGGTTTGCAAAGAAGGGAAATGAGCATATGGTTTGCAAACTTGGCAAGGCAATTTATGGACTAAAGCAAGCAAGCAGGAGGTGGTATTTAAAATTTCACCAAACTGTTTCATCTTATGGTTTTGAAGAGAACATAGCTGACCAGTGCATTTATTTGAAGAAGTGTGGGAGCCGTTTTATTTTTCTGGTGCTGTATGTCGACGACATACTCTTGGCCACAAATGATCATAATTTACTGAAGAATACTAAGGAACTACTTTCAAATAATTTTGAGATGAAGGATTTGGGAGAGGCTGCTTTTGTTTTGGGCATTGAAATTGAGAGAGACCGAGCTCGAGGTCTTTTGGGCTTATCACAGAAGACATACATTGAGAGGGTACTCAAGCGTTTTGACATGAGTATGTGTTCTGGACAGAAAGTTCCGTTAGCTAAAGGAGATTTAAAAAAAGAGCATTGCCCTAAGAATAAAGAAGAAGAAAATGAGATGAGGAACAAGCCACGCTTCTCTAGTTGGAAGCATTATGTATGCACAAGTGTGTACAAGGCCGGACCTAGCCTTGTGCATTAGCAAGATGGGGAGATTTCAATCAAATCCGAGAATGCAACATTGGATAGCTGGAAAGAAGATTCTAAGATACCTGCAGAGAACAAAGGCTTATATGTTGATTTACAGACGCACAGAGAATTTAGAGCTTGTTGGTTATGCTGATGCGAATCTTGGAAAAATAGAGGATGATTACATCTCTACTTCATGTTTTCTTTTCAAGATGGCAGGAGCGGCTGTTGCTTGGAAGAGTGCTAAACAAACTGGTGTTTCGAGTTCAACCATGTTTTCAGAATACATAGCTTGCTATGAAGCCACTTCTCATGCAGTATGGCTAAGGAATTTTATTAAAGACATTAAGGTGGTGGACTCGATCTCTAGACCAATACAGATATATAATGACAACATTGCGGCTGTTTTTCACTGCATGAACAACAAGATGTCGTCTGGACTTCATCATATTGACAGAAAATATTTAATAGTGAGGGAGAAGGTGGCGGACAAACTAGTCAAGTTTGATCATATCAGAACTCAAGACATGATTGCAGATCCATTCACAAAGTTTTTTCCTTCAGAAGCTTTTCTGAGACATGTTGAGAGCATGGGATTATTTCCTAGTTTTGATGTTGCAATCTAGTGGGAGTCCTGTTCTCATTATGATATTTTACTAGTTTGTTTATTTTACTATTTTTCTGGATTGAGGGATTTGCATTTATGGTTGTTAATTTGGTTGACAGTTTTTATTTATTAAATTCTACCATTTTGACTATTTAGCTGTTTAAACTTATTATGCAATTTTGTTTATGCATGTGAGTTCATGGTCTCTTTTGAGATACTGTTATTTTAAATAACATTGCGGATTGACTCTTGCTAAGTCGTAAAGGGGTACTTGTACTGAAATTGCATAAAGATTCACATTAAAGATCAGTACATATTAAGGTTCGCGTTGTAGGTGCTTCATGTGTTTTGAGATTGCATTATGTGATTATAGATGGCCTGTTTTCAATAAAGAGAGCAACGTTTGTCTATAGTTCGTTTTGTCTAATCACTCTTCACGGTAGCTTGAGGGGAAGGACTTAACTGTTTTAAACTCATGGCCAATAAAGATTATCAAACTTTTCAGAATACAGAAGCTTAGTATTCTAGTGCTTGATCTAGTGGGAGAATGTTATGTTTTCCTCTTTAGATCGGTGCACTAGATACTAAGTCACATCAAGTTTGATAAGGGTTAAAATTAAGTTGTACCTTGAGGCCCAAAACCATTGTGAAATAAGGAAAGGTTTTAAGGCCTATTAAGGAGTCCTATTTTGTTTCCTTTTGCGTGAACCGATTAAGTAGGCTTGGAAGATTAGTCAAGTTGGCCCTCGGTGATGAGTAAAGATGACTTGACCTAGCCCTATATAAGCTTAAGGCCCTGCTCTCATCAGACACGTTCTCAAAACCTATTCACATTTCAAAAGAGAGAGCTGAAACAGATTCTGAGAGAAAGCAGAAGTTCTTGAGTCGTCCCTGATAAATTGCTAGGATTGCTGCGCAACGGATATGATGAATTCAGAAGCTGTGTACTCAAGAAAAATGGCTCCAGGTACGTTTTCCATGTCCTTATACGTATTACATGTTTGTGTGAAAGATCTAGATTATATATAACTAAAGAAATCTATCATTGTATTCTCGGGATTCTAGAGGCACATGAATATTTTTTGAACCATAATTCCAAAAATTGTTTTATCCTCCAAACCATAATTCCATGTCTCAAATCAGAAACCCCAACCCTGTGCATGTTTTGAACTCATTCTAAAATTGTTCTCAATCCTAGAATCCTAATACTAAACCTACTCTAGAGTAGACATGGTAATATTGTACACAACACGAATTCACAGAAAAAAAATATAGTATTTGGGTTTGGGTTATTGGGTCGTGTTGATATCGGGTTGACCCATTAGCCACCCGTCAGGCTAACGGGTCGTTTCGGTGTTCATTTGCAAATACACGAACCAATAAGCGGGGGTAATTTTATAATTTTCTATTCCAAAATCCCTACCTATCCTAGCATTATCTCTTCATTTTGCGTCATCTGAGCGTCTCTGCACAGTTTACAGCAGTGCTTCATTTTCTCTTTCTCAACTTCATCTGCCATCTCTCTCTCGCTTTCTCTCTCTCTCTCAATCTTCCCTTCCCAAAACCTCTCTCAAGCTTCGAAATTTGAATTTTTTGCTAGGCATTTTTCTTTTTGGTTGAGATTTTCTCAACAATCTAGATACGTGGTAGTGAGTTTGATTTGTCTATTACTTATTTTGTGGGTTTGCTGCCAATTTGCTTGTGTCCTATAACTCCAATTGTGATTTATTGGTTTTCATTTATTATGTTTTGTGAAATTTTGGTTTTATGGATATGGGCTTGGTATTTTGTGAAGTTGAGAGGGTGTTGATTAATGAGTGTTTTTTCAGTTTTTAAAATGAGCTTGAATTGATATATTCATAGTTCGATTGTGTTGGGTTAAGCCGAGGAGAGGTATGTTGTGTCATTAGTGGAGGTTTATATGGTTTTTTTGGTCATATGGAGGTTTATATGTTTATCTCTTTCTTCGAGCTCAAATTCTCCAAGTTTCTTTTATCTAATTTTGGGTAAAAGTTTAGCATAGATTGATTGAGTAATTAGGATTGGGGGAGGAGGAGAGAAAGATGAGAGGGTTGATTGTACGTGGTTTCATTTTTTATATAATTTTTTTTTTCTTAGTTTTAATTTTTTTAAATTCTTGACCGGTGAAACAGGTCGTGTCATGTGATTCGCAAATTGTTACAGGTTGCATTCGTGTTTGATATTTTCCACCTGTTTTCTTAACGGGTCGTGTCATGTCAACCCGTTAAGCAAAGCGGGTTGGCACGAACACAACACGAATGTCACGTCTACTCTAGGGCACTTAGGGTTGAACACTCACGTAACTCAACCTAGGGTTCAGGGTTAGTACGATATAACTAGACCTAACCCTAGTTAGTTGAGTGTGTTTTGTGGTAGCTTTTAACAAGTGGTTTGTTGTTGGACTAGGGACTCCAATTACCCAAGCAAGGTGTTAACGACATTGTGGTTCAGTGATGGACTTTGTGGGAGCAAGCTCAAGTTTGGAATCCAGGTAGGGGGACTCATTCCTAGACTTGTATTTTCATGCATGTACTATGATAATATATATTGATGCATGAGGAAATTGTATAATTTGTGATTGTCATTGGATGCATGGTTTTGATGATACTATGGACACCATCTTTGTGCTTTAACGGTGTTCCAATTACTTATGGGCACAAACTATGTGCGTTAACGTTGTTCATATTAGGATGACTTGAGAGAGATGGGTTGTTAGAAGTATGCCGTAAAACCCAATCATTAGATGAAATCTTTCATGGAAACTTCGCTTAAACCAACCGTTTAGGTTAACATAAAAGGGCAAATATGTCAACTTAGGTAACTGTCCATACGTGACCATTGACCTATTTGACAAGTTCACGAGATAAGGAAAGTGATCTAAATAGGTTAGATGCAAGGGGACCTTTTCCTATAACTCAAACCAAAATGTTCCCAGTCATAGGATTGTTCAATTGGACATTGATGAACCGCAAAGACTGGTACACACTATATCTGCTCAACCAAGAGGATGATTAGTCTCCAGTCATCCGTGTGTGGACACTAAGATAAGTGCGTAGGTGCTCGCTAGAGAGTGAGTTCACTGAACACAATCAAACTAGAAATCTTGTATGGAAGTTCTACTTACATGTCAAGCAAGATTTCATCGGTTGCAATAATGCAAGGTTAATCCTTAGACCTAAGGCACCATGGTTGCCTTATGGATGCATAGTCGGTCTCTGATTGCATCATAAGGTTGAGCTCATCTCTGGACTCGATTCAAGGTAACGTCGGGATCTTCAACTAGTCCATAGAGGCAAGTGATTGTACTGACAAGGGTTCTCAACTTTCAGTAAGAGGGAGATAATGTTCTAAGATATGATTCGGGAATCTCCGGCTGGAGTATGAGCTCAATTAAGAAAGAGTCTTCTGATTGTGCTCATGTTGAATCATATAGCCAAGAGCAATCACGTTAGGAATTTAACATGTATTTCGTATCCTATTAATGAGATCAAGAACATTAGGAAATAACGTAGGATCGAATTGCGTTGTAATTCCAACTAAATGGGTTCTCCTAATATATTATATTAGCTTGGGTAACTGTGATATGTTGCTAGACGTCACTCACAGTTTGTGGAAGCCTTGAGGATATTTCGTAACTGGGTCCTCACAAAGGGAAAATTAAAAGGGAGTTTTAATTCACAATCGATAAAGAAAGAGTTCATGATCCCACACAGCCTCGCTAATTAGAACCTAATAGATCACACACATATAAGCTTGTAATTTGGATAGTAATGGAAGATGACGAAAGCAACGGTTAAGTCGATTAATTGGATCAATTGATTAAAGAGAAAATTAATTAAAGAGTTAATTAATTACGTTGAAATAGAATGAGCCTTGAAATGGTTTAAGAAACTAAAGGCCCATGAGATTTTAGCAAAAAGGGGTTGTGAAGAGATAAGTGGGACAAGTTGGACCAAAAGGCCCACCCTCTTTGTGTCGTCCAATCTCTAACTCTCATATTCCCTATAAATGCACCTTTTAGTTCATTCTCTCCTTAGGGTTTCAAGACTTGCAAAGGTGAGGAGGAAGTGAGAGAAAGCATCAAATCTCTCCATTTCTTAGGCAAGCTAAAATCAGTCCCAAGGGGACTATTGCTAGCACCACTAACTCCTCTCGTGTGCCATCATCTTTCCAAAGAGAAAGCTTGGTGTGGAGTTTTTGGAGGTCAGTAGTTTGTGACTTGGAGAAGAATAAAAGAAAGTGGATCCTACCACCATCACTTGGTGGAATACTTGGGTGTGACTCAAGTTGCGCTCCAAAGGGTGAGTTTCTATCTACCTTTCTCTCTTTATTTTCAAGTATGGTGGTTTATGTGGCACATCAATCTTTTGAGCCTCAAGATCCTTTGAAAGGTTTTCCCTTTAGACTCTAGAATTTTGTTTAAAGTCGTTCGTTGCCTATGAAATGAATATATGATAAACTAGATGCAGGGCCGTCCCTGAGATTTTGATGGCCCTGTGCGAAACTTAAATTGGGGCCTCACATAATCTTATACAAAAATACTATAATAAAAAATTTGCCATAACTTAATGTTATAAACAATTTTTTTATAACTAAAAGTCACCATCAATAAATATGTAATGACAATCAGAAATCAAATTCATAAAAATTTAAATGTGTCCATTTGATAAATGTTTGGTAAGCTCCCCTATAAGGTCCCTTGCTGCCTCCAATAAGCAATCTTTGGTAAATAGGAAAAAAAAAATTGGCAATCACAAATTAAAGAGTAGCCTAACTATTTGATTTTGAGTGGTCTTTATGAATTTAGGAATTAGGAATTTCTCTTTTCGGTGTTGAAATTTCTGAAATTGAAAGAATAACAAAAATTGGCAAAGGATTGAAAAAAAAACCAAAGAAAGATTGATGAATGATAATGATTACTTACCATAAAATCAGAGTTTAAGAGAAAGAAAAAACCATGAATTTTTCTGGTTTTGAAGTAAAAAGTGTTTGGGGAATATGTATATACTCTTCTTGCTGTTAGCTTCGATGTTTCCCTTTTTTTATTAAAAGGCTTTCTGTTTTTTTTATTTATATTTATAATAATTATGTAAAGTTTGTGGTTATAAAGCAAAAATAATATAAAAACAGCGAAATGGACTGACTTCAGCGAGAATTGAACTCTGGCGCTTCCGATAAGTGAACATGCGCTGGAGCCAACTCCACTAGACACGCTCTTGTGTAAGTGTTTTGCACGCTATACTATATATACAATTCCTATAATATTAATATATACAATATAAAGAATTTTTTTTTTGGGGCCCTCAAGAATCGGAGGCCCTGTGCGGTGGCACCACTTGCACCACCCCAGGGCCGCCCCTGTCTAGATGTCTAAATAAACCTTTGTTTTTTAGAAAAACACAATCTTTCCTTAAGGGGTCACATAGCGATGATTAGCTTAGGATAGCCTATGAGTTGTAGGCAATGAAACGGACACTCGTTGCTACTTTACCATGCGTGGTAAGAGTAGTTGGCCTATGGATCGGTCATCATTTGATGTTACTAGGATCCCGAAAACTGTTTATCATTTGATGTTACTAGGATCCCAAAAACTCTTTGTGAAAGCTGTGTAAGCATATCAAATTATTTGTAATCTAATAACTATTTTTGTTGTGCATTGGTTTAAATGTTTTTAGTGTACGATATTAACATGCAATTACTTTAACCAAATTACTTTCAAACCTAGCCAGCGTGCCCGTCTGTTGGGTAAATGAACGTATGTAATGCTAACCACTATATTTTGGTGTAGATTACGTTCAAGTCGACTCTCTGGACATTGACTAGGCCAGTGGCTTGGCGGTGGAGGCTTGTCAACCTTTTTCTTTGCTTCTCATTACTTGCAAGTCAAGAAACCCATCTTTTGTCATCTTAGTTGTGTAATTTGTTGTATTTGGATATTGTAAATCCTTTTGAGCTTTTTGGCTTGTATCTATTCAGTCTAGGGTTGAGTTTTTGAACTTCTTCCATTTTGTATCTTTTGAGCAAGGTTACATGTAAAGTTAAACTCTAGTAATCATTGGGGTTAGTACTTATGCAAATTTTACGTTCGAATATTTAGTTTAAAGTTCCGTTGTCATTGAAATACTCTGATCCAACTTGTGCCTTCCCAAAATCAAAAAGGGCTTAATGGATTGTGAGTACACTTGGAAATATAACACTCTGACGAATGACTGTTGTATTTTCAAGATTCTCAAGGTATGTGTCGCTAGAACTCAGATTTCGTGGTGTTATGATTCGTATTGAATAAAAATAAAGTTTTGATTATTCTGGCGTACTTTATGATTCGTTTTTGCAACGTTTTCAACATCTTAATTTTGCTAACTCAAATGCCTTACTTTCTAATTCTATTGAGAGCGTAGTGTTATGATGTTTGGTTTTAACATTATGACATTGCTTTGTCAATATACCGTGGCATTGTTACGTGCCCGATTTTTAGGGCGTGAAACATATCTTTTCCAAATTTAAATTTTTTTAGGTCCATTTGTTTGACATAAAATAAAGCTAACACCCACAAAATTAAATTTAAAATTTAACCAAAAAAAAAAAAATTAACACAAGAAAATCGAATATATATATTTGAATTTACATCTTTTAAAAATAAAAAAAAACCATCCAAGGAGTAAAGGGAATGTACATGTGGCTTTACACTCCAAATTTACAAATGCTAAGTAACCATGTGCAGACTTTATTACTAGTGTTGTCCCACTAGAATTTTCTTACTTCATCACAAGGAACGAGAAGGAAGACGTGGTAGCATTGCATCTCCATTTTTCTGGTTTGAGTTAGTTCTGAGTGTGGAATTATGTGGATTTGCAGAACGAGGACGAGAGTGAATTTGGGTTGCTTAGGGAGAAGAAGGTGGTTGAGCAGTGGCAGTGGGAGTGAGGAGGAAGTGAAGGGGAAGAGGATCGCAGCGGTGTGGGGGAACGGGGACTATGGGAGGCTTGGGCTCGGGAGCCTGGATTCTCAGTGGAAGCCTGCCCCTTTGCTTCCCTCAGCCTTTGGCGACCAATGCCTTGAAGCCATCGCTTGCGGTGGCGCTCACACTCTCTTCTTAACCCGCACCGGCCGCCTTTATGCGACTGGTCTCAATGATTTTGGACAGCTTGGAGTTCACGATGATATAGCTTATACTAATAAGCCCCTAGAAGTTTCTGGAATTGACAAGGAAATTGTTCAAATTTCAGCTGGGTATCATCACTCTTGCGCCATTACAGGTATTTTCCATTCAAAATTAACCCTAAGTGTTTTGCTTGCAAATTGCAATAAAGATTTTGCATTTAATTATATGGTTTTCTGGCTATGAGATGATGTATCCCATGGGAGGGGAGGGGGAGAGGTTTTGGACCAATGTTTTAACCAATATTTTAACTGTTAATTATGCTCAAGTTGGTAAAATCATGGTAATTTAGACTTGCATTTCTGAAATAGTGAACTGCCTATCTTGATCCTGCATAGGCATTTCAGCATCGAATGCATGCGGAAAGTTGTTATACAGGATTTTATTTTCATTTGATGAATGTGACTTGCCCTCTCTTTGTTTTTTCCCTTCCTTTCCCTGTAATGGAAATGCTTTTTTCTTCATCAACTACATTGATATGTCCTGCAGCAGAAGGAGAATTGTACATGTGGGGGAAGAACTCAAATGGGCAACTTGGCCTCGGAAAAAGTAAAAAATCTACTTTATATTGATTCTCTAATAGTTCATCTTAGTTTCTAAGTTGTGAAATTCTATACTCTAGTTAAGCACTTCACCAACTCAGTCTTTTAGCCATTGAAAAAGCAAAACAGGACAGATTGGAACTTGTATTGATTCTCTTCATATGCAGGAGCGGCAAAATTAGTTTCCCTTCCAACCAAAGTTGAATGCTTGGCTGGAATCACCATGAAGATGGCAGCATTGGGATCAGAGCACTCAGTGGCTATTGCTGGTATATGATTTTATTTTTGGTCAACTTTGCTAGTCACATACAGTCATTATATTCTTTTTCTGTTTAAACCTCATTTATCCTTCATCAGATGGAGGTGAGTCCTTTAGTTGGGGAGGAGGCTCTGGAAGACTTGGTCATGGCCACGAATCAGGCATTTTAGGAATTTTCAAAAGTACCAGGTGGTATTTGATTTCTTTTATTGCACTATTTAGCTCCATAAATAGACATATTTTTCTCTTTGGTACGTTGGAATGAACAAATTGGTTAGGAATTTAGTTAGGAAGTTGAGTTCGATGAACCACTGATTTGGCCTGCAACCAGCTATGTAAGCTGGGAAAATGGGCAGAGGGGAATCATGTTGTTGATTTGTAATTAGTTTCTTTAGCAATAAAAACTACGTTAAGGGTTCTATCAGGTCTCAGGATCGAAACCTGTCCTGTACCAATTTCAAGCAGGGCAGTAGCGCTGACCTGCTGTCCAGCGGCTGTAACAGTGCCAAATTACTGTAGAATAGGGATCCCAGCGGTAAACAAAAGAAATCTAGAGAGAGAGAACCAATAAAATTGAAGTTAAAATGAAGATAATTGAGTTCTAGGGTAACAAACCCAAGAGAAAATCTTTAATCTGATTTTCTTTTATTATCTTGATAAAAAAAACTGAATACAAAAGATCTTAAAAGACTATTCTAGTAGGTTACAGCAGCCCTCCTAGTATCCTACCCTTTTATTATTAGGGTAACTAATAAATCCTAGTCCTACGAGGATTACTTAATAAATCCTAGCCCTATTTGGACTACTCAAATAACATAAAATAAAACATGATAGTTAAAATAACTAAAACACCCAAATCATCTAGAACCCTAGCCGAGTTGGCTAGCAGGCCCAATTGGTGTTGGAAAGCCTTTTAGATGCTCCTGCATCAAGTACTCATTATAGACAATGGGCACACAAAGAGTGTGTTGGACACGCCGCATGGGCACGTCTCCCTTCTGGAAGTGCACATTATCTATTAATAATTTTGGGTTTCCATATTCTCTTTGATACCAATAATTGCCTGTTGCAGCGAATATACACCAAGGCTTATCAAGAAACTTGAAGAGACCAAGGTATCAATACTGGCTGAACTATCAAGTTGCTGATTCATATTACTGTACCTAAATATATCTGCTAGTACTTGGTTAATGTTTTTGTTTCTTCTTAAATGTTATAAATGCATAGGTTAAAAAAGTTGCTGCTGGAATGCTGCATTCAGCATGCATTGATGGTACTTTTTGGCCTTTTTATGGTGATCCTTTTTTGTGGTATGGCTTTGCGTGCTGAATCTAAATGATTGTTGTTATATCATTTGCTTTTCCGTATTTTCAGAAAATGGATCCGTATTCATATTTGATGAAAGAGCTCTAGATAAAGTGGTAAGTCACAGATGGTGCTTTAAATGATGTTGAACATCATAAACAGGGGTAGAGCCAGGGTCTTGTTTTGCTGAGTGCACTGCAAGTATTTATATTATAATGTTGGCTTTCACAAAGTGAAAGTCTCTAGTTAGACAATTGAAGTCTATTAGTAAACCACAATGAATACTTTTGAAAAATTTCTTGTAGTTTAATTGTTTTACCTAAGGAAGAGAAAAATTGTAAAAAGTCCTAGAAAAGTAACTTTAAATTCTTTTTAAACCAATGATTATAATCAAACCACAAAATGATGTTAAGAAAACTCATAAACTTTCAAATTCAGGACGTGTATATCATAGGAAAATCAATTGTTATAAGGAAATATGGTTTGTATGCCAAATTTGGTCATAATTCTTTTTACTGAAAAATAGGGGTCTGGAACGAGGAGCAAACTGCCCAGCTCAGAAGAAGTTTCATGCGGTGGCTATCACACATGTGTCTTAACAAGTAATTGATTATCTTATCAGTATCTTATCATCTTTCTAAATTAAGTTGATCGTTGTCTCATACCATTCATCATCAGTGATTCATCACCATCACCATCACCATCATCAACATTATTGTCATTCATAATTCGTCATCTTTTCATTATCTTCTTCTAAGGTAAAACAAGTTCATACCATCACCAACCAAACTCACATCGTATAAGATTGATTCATAATTAATTAAGGGCGACCCATGAAGGATGAGTCTTAACACATCGCATGAGATGTTGGCACACAATTTACAACAACATGCAATGAGCTCAGTTCCTCTCTTTCTTTTTCTGATGAAAGACATTTATATCTGCACCAAAATATTTTATTTAGAAACAATCCTTAAGTTGAGTTGCCTATTCCTTAATAGGGTTGACAGTGCTAAGGGAAAAAAAAACCCAGTCATTGTTCGTTCCTTCTTCTGGATTAATGATGCCTGTGATATGGAAGTACCTTGATACTCTACAGGCCTTCCCAGTTTCATTTTAAATTTTTTTAAGATTTCGGAATTACTTGTATATAATAAGTGTCACTAATTTATTCTGAAAGTGTGTTCAGGGAGGAAGCCACTAGAAGTGAATTATTAAGGGGGCAATACCCATAGTTTGGACATATCATTTTTTTTCGAGTGCTTCCTAACAAGGATCCTAAGCTTGTGGCTTGTTAGTTGTGCATTTTCATCCTTTCCATTCTGCATTTTACTCTCTATACTCCAATCATCAGTTGCACTTTAGCCTCTAAGTGCTTTATCCCACTCTGCCATTTTTCTTTTCATGTAGGTGGTGGAGACCTGTACAGTTGGGGTTCAAATGAAAATGGGTGCCTTGGCATTGGGTATATTCCACTCCTTTAGTTTTTATTTATTTTTTAATTTTTTTTGCTGCAACATGTGCTTCAAATATTTTTGATTGCTGCTTGAAACATTTTTTCGAGTCTTCTAATAGTTACAGTTTCAGCATTCAGAATGTTGAGATCATTGTTGGTTTATTGGTTGGTTTATTGGTTGGTTTATTGATTGGTTTATTCAAATATTTTCGTGTTCAGTACTACAGATGCTTATCATCAGCCAGAAAGAGTTCAGGGTCCTTTTTTGAAATATCCTGTTGTCAAGGTTTACACTTCACTTTATTCAGACTAATTGCTTTTGGGTTTCTTGTATAACATTGTTTGCTTATGGAAACAGCATAGCATGCTTTTATTCCTGATGCTCATTTGGTATTCTCTTAATCATCTTTTGAGTTATGAGGTTGGGAAATAAATGAGAAGAAAATTTGTCTCAGTGACTATAAATAACCAATTTGACTTGCCAAATCTAATATTCATATGCTTAATGTACTTTATAATTTAAATCTGATAGCTTCAACAAATGTGCATATACAGGTTTCTTGTGGTTGGAAGCATACTGCAGCAATTTCTGGTAAGAACTATATTTATGGTTAAAACCAGATTGCATCGTTCTTTGGAGTAGAAATGTAAATTTATTGCTTTACACAGTATTGCATGATAGTGGACATGCAGTTCACTCCAACAGTATAGCAAGTCTCCAAAAGGAAACTATAGACTAAACAGAAAATTAACACGCAGCTGACTTCCAATCTGTCAGAATATTAAGGAAAAAAGAAAGAAAAAGAAGATAGGTACCTAAACTCTGAAGAGACTGATGCCAAAATGGAAGGCCAAAATCTGGCTTTGTCCCATAACTCTTCCACCACATGGCCACTATAATCTTCAAAAATCCTTTTGTTCCTTTCCATCCAAATAACTGAAATCACAGCTACCATGCCTGAAAGAACTTTAACCTTCTTACCAGCCCTTTTAACACCTTATGCCTTTCACATAACAAAGAAAAACGGCTCACTAGAATTATCCAACACAAGTGAACCTCCATAAACAGCTTCAACCAGACTACCCCCTGCCTCTCTTTATACATCACCCACCATTGAGGAGAAAGAAAACATTCTTTCTTGTCCTTTAATCATGTCACATTTTAACTTACCACGCACCACAATCCAATAAAATATTTCCAAATCAGACCAAATGGTATAAAAACTGGAAAATTTAAATTATCACTAACAAAATCCATTAAAAAATTTGCTCAAAAAGCTTATCGGAAGATTCTAAGCTCCACCCTCTTGCAGCACCCCTCATAGGATGTAAACAAGCATTTTCCAGTATCAGGAACATTGAGGCAGTTCCCCCCCACCTCATCATCATTTAAATTCCTCCTGAACCCAAAGTCCCAAAGGGCTAAAGAGAAAGATCAACAAAGCTATGAATGAATTTATTGTGATAACTAGACAGATTATAAAGTTTGGGAAACAAGTTCTTCAACGGATTTTCCTCACCTCAACCCAACTGTCTTGCCAAAATCTAACCCTGGCCCAATTCCCTACTACTAACTGACAGCAGCCACATAAAAGATTCAGAGCTTTGAGATATGTCTTTCGTTCGACTTCAACTGGACCCCCTCAAAACTGACTTTGCGTCACACATGTTCAACAACTACTGGCTTCAAAAGCTTAAGCTGTTTGGGAATGAGTCAACATTGTGTATGAAGCTTACACCGTCCCTCATGTGCAGCCCCCATCCTGCACGTGGACAGACAGATAGAGGGGGACAGAGAAACATGTTGTTATAGCCCACCCTGCAACCTGCAAACTATTAAAGAAGTGGGGAATAGGACCTTTTTGGAACCTTGCTATTTCTATTTCCAAAACTCATCTCTATTGACTGAAAGTATTCATCCAGATATATTTTAAGTTTTACAAAGGCAATTTTATCATTCCTACTACTCACCACGGTATCATCTATATACAGCGACGAAACGGTTGTACCACCTTACATATTCGCATGCAAAGTTAATTATTTTCTCTTCAGAGATGTACCGTGTGACAGGTTAATTTCTTGTTGAACATTATCATAAAAGCGAAAACATAGCCCAATCCTGTTGTGCTTCCATGCTACTTCCTCCTATTTTTTTCATAGCTTTTTATAAGAACACTATCGATGTTACAATCTATATTGTTGTCCAGTTTTTAGTACTATTATGATGTGGTTTTATCATGACTTGGTGCTGTACTCTCTCTCTCTCCCTCTCCCCTATTTGAAGGTAGCTGGAGTTAATTACGTAAGTTTGTGTTTGTTAACAGAAGGCAATATTTTCACATGGGGTTGGGGAGGTTCCCATGGAACATTTTCTGTAGACGGACATTCTTCTGGAGGACAATTGGTTTGCTTCTAGCTCTCATCTATAACTTTTCGTTGGGCTTTGGTATGATACTTTTATTCTGTGAATTAAACTCTTATTTGATTTCCTTTGATTGATAGGGTCATGGAACTGATGTCGACTACATAAGACCTACAAAGGTTACTTTGGGGAAGAATGTGAAGGCACTACAAGTATCTTGTGGATTCAATCACACTGGTACCGTACTTGAATACATGTGAGCTTCAGCTGCTGCAGTCTCAGCATTAAGAAGTGTAGTAACTTCATTCATTCATTCAATGTACATCATTTCATGTCATTCATCACGAGAGCATCAACCACGCATGGTTATACTATACAAGACTATAAATAACAATTTACAAATTTCCTTTGTGTAGTTTTAGCTATAAATGTATTCATATGTATATGTGGAAAAAAAAAAACAAAACAAAAGTCCAACCATACAAATTATGGGACTCAATTTGTTACAGTGATAGTAATATCATGTACAAAGATTTTCCCCACAGTTATTATTGTATTTCATTTTAACAATATTCGTTCTCGGCATCTTTTGTGTTTGATTCGCTGATCAAAGCTTGTTTGGAGTCAAAGAAAATCGACCTGGCAATCCAGATAGTGAGAATGTTGTTATCTTGTGGGATTAGCCCGGGATTGAGCACCTGCATTGCTCTGATTCAGCTTCTTTCGCCGCGTCAAGGTGCTTATAGGTAGACTTTTTGATTGGATTGTGAAGTTTTAGAGAGAGATGTGAAAAGGGTTGCTAGGATTAGCCCCAATGTGGAAACTTTCAATGCATTTCTGTTCGGTTTTTATCAGGATGATCCGGTGGAGAAGGTGAAGGAGATTTGGGACCAAATGGCGGATTGGAATTGCTGTCCTAATGGTTAATAGTTATTGTATTTTTCAAAATAGTTATACCCTAAATCCTAAATTCTTTATTTTACAAAAATTATTAAAAAATACACAAGTATGAGAAAAATAAACTAAAAAATGCTACGGACTTCTTTTGACAATGCCTTCGATATTAGAGGGCTAAAATCAGGATGTCATATATTTGAATTTATTGACACCAATGGATCACACAAACCTTAGGGTTATGTTAGGAAACTATAAGTACTATTGTGCTTTGTGCAGAAACAATTTTGAGTTTTGGTTGTCATTTTAAATTTTATAACTAATATTAAAATTTTCAAAGCTCTAGGGGGAAGACAATCTCTCAATGAGTACATAGCAGTTTTCGGTGTATTTTGAATTATTATGAATGTTATGAATTAAATACAATTTTAAAAAATCATATTAATAGGAAATGACACGTGGCAGGTGCTCATAGGCTTACTCTCGCATTTTCGATGCATGTCGCGATAGTAGATTCACAGAGCAAGATGGGATACAAATTACCTCAAAACACGTCGGTAATTAAGTGGAACACGGCGTTGTAGGTCAGTACAACATCTTTCATCTATATTTCGCTGTTGTAGTCCCCTAAGACATCGATAGGTGGTACAGACCGACGTTGTTCAGAATTACCACGTCGTTTTGCGTGACAACGTCGTTCATTATGTCATTATCGTCATCATAGTCAATTAAAACGTCGATATGTTGGTAAAGACCGACGTTGTTTGGAGTTACGACGACATCTATTATCTATTTACTGTCGTTGTAGTCCGTTAAGACGTCTGTACATTACTACTACCATCATCGTTTGGGAATTAACATGGATTAGTGGGACCCATTTGGATGTAAAGATAAATTATGTTAAATTGAGGCCGTTCATGCGTTCTTTCACTTTCACTTTTCACTTAGGGTTCCAACCACAAATCAAGTCGCATACTTCTGGCCCTTGGCTGCTGTTGTCACTTCAAGCCTTGGCTCTCTCTCACCTCTCTGAAAGTCCGGATTGATGACATATACATCACCAACATTCAAAATATTGTCTTTCTCAAATTAGTGGTTCGATTGGTGGGTCATTTAGTACATAGCTCCCACTGGTACGATTTCATATCTATTGGTATCTCATTTGGGATCTCATTTGCCTTTCTCTGACAATTTCATTTAGTACATTAGTAAATAAGCCTAAAAATTATATCGCAAACGACAGTTTCTTATATAAACTGTCGTGTTTTTACGTATTACATCTCATTTTGTTGATCTACCGTAGTTTGTTTGGCCATACAAATTCTGCCCAGAAAATAATTATAAGAATAAACCTTATGGACTTAGGCAAAGTGTGACACATTAAGGGATTAATGTGGTGGACCAAAGTAGTCCAAAAATGCCAAGAAGAGGGAGGGTGCGGCACATGGGGGGTTTTTGGGGACACGTGTGACAAAATATCTCTATATATACATACCCATAACATCAAACGTCCTTAGGGTTTCGAGTTAGGCAATTCGGAAGAGAGGAAGACATCAAGCCTCCTCCCTAGTCTCCCTTGGCTGGCCACCATAGAGAAGAAAAGGCTAGCACCCATTTTCTTCTATTGGTTCCTTATTTTCTCATTCTCATTCTACTTGGGTGGAGATACTTTGGGAAGACATAACCTATTTTGTGCCTATTTGGAGAACAAGGTGGAGAATCAACAACCAAGGGACAACTCCCTCTACTTGAATACCATGGATTCAAGATACGCTCCAAAGATAACCTCACTTTCTACCTTTTCTTTAATATGTGATATTGGTGTCAATGGTGCAAACTTTTATAGACCTATAAGATTGGGACCTAAGTAGAGACTAGTATGAATCTCTAGCTACTTTCTTGATTCCGCTTTATTTGATTTCATATATGATATGCATAGGCTAGACAATTGGTTCTCTTATAGCTTTATGGGATTTCAGAAATCCCAATTTTCCCTTCAGGTATGCGATTTGCATATCAAGGAATGTCAATAATTCAAGGTTCCAAGAAGGTGAGGAGCAAGGAGTTCGACCTGGGGAATCTCTCTTCTACACAAGAGGTCCGGGTTGCCCAAGTTTAGCATTGGGTGGAGCACTTCTCACCTAAGGTGCATTAAGGCAAGGGTTTCTTGCCATGATGAAGCTGTTGGGAATTACTAGAACGATTTCCAAGAGGTTTAAAGAGGTTCTAGGGGTCAGTGATGTTCCCAAAGAGTTTCGGATGCAGAAAAAGGAAGGAGGAAGCAGAAATGACCAATCGTAAGTTTCGAAAATGACTGATAGCCCAAACCCTAGAGCAATGTCGCAAGGTGCTGGAGTGAATTGGAGTTGATGTGCAAAGCGACACGTCGCATAGCACAAGCTACCGGTTGCCGCGTCTTTTTGTCTCGATGTGTTTTGGATTTTTACCCAGATTTTGGGTATTTGCTAGCCTATTTGGGCTAGGTTAAGACTTCTATTCCTTATAGGGTTGTACTTAAGTCCTATGAACTATAAATAGGTACTTTAGAGCTAGGTTTTCATAACGTGAGAAAACTAAGGCGTTAAATTGGGTTTAAGCCAAAAGGTGAGAGAAAAGAGAGCTGAGGTTTGGGAGAGAGTAAATGGGGTTCTTTATTGTAACAAAAGGGGTTCTTTCTTACTAGTGAATTTCTCGGGGATCACCAAGAGGACATAGGCACAATGCCGAACCTCTATAAATTTCTTGTGTTCTTTGTGTGCTTGTTTACTTTTCAGTTTGTGTGTGGTAGTTGCGTAGTCCATCAATAACAAGGCCTTGGAGTGTTTTCGCACAACAAGTACTAGAATTCTCGTGCTTCTCATACAATCAATCTAGGTGTGCTTAGTACTTCGATCTAACCATATGAGGAAACCCATTAAGATTGAAGAGAATATGAACATCATAAGAACCCTAATAGTATGGTGTTTATATTAGGCATTCAAGAAACCAATTCACATGAAACTCATTCAGAAAGGATTTAATCATTTGTTGCTAATTAGAAATTGTGTTCTTGGATATCTTACACAACTTCTGAACTATAGCTACATGCATACAACCTAAGGTGATCAATCAAAGGAAACAAACACATATCATATGATTAATTTAGTGAAAGGGAACTGATTAACAATATCTAGAAATCCATAAACTTAAAGCATCAAAATAATAGAGTAATCATGTTTAGGGCTTCAACCTAAGCCCTAGTTATGATGTTTAATTCCTCAAATTCATTACAAAAACAACTTGAAATATACTCAGATAGATTTTACAGATTTTGCATGAAGAGTGAAAGCTCAAGGCCTTCAATAATGGTGGAAAATCTTCTTCTTCTTCTTCTTGAGAGCTTCTCTCTCTATATTTTTGTAGAAATTTTTCCTCTCCTTTTTTGATAGCTTCCTCTTCTATGTGAATGGCATTTAATGGGAGAGAAGAAGATATTTTCCTCAGCTTTATGTGGGAGTATTCCTCTTGCGTTACATGATGAAACAAGGTCAAGAAGTTGACCTACGAAAATGAGAAAAAGCTGAGTTTAAAAACACATGAATTTGAGCTACTAATGCATTTTTAGCTCAAATTCATTCCAACTAGAGTAAAACTTCTAAAAACACAGAAATGAAGTAAAATGCTATAAAAGATCAAGAACTAACTCAAAACACTTGGTACATAATATGATAAATCATGTACAAAAATGAACCCAACATGTGAGGTTTATCACAAAAGGCCTCGATGTTAGTAGGAGTGAAACCACTTATTATAAGTTGTAATTTATTTACTCAAGTTTTCGATGTGGGACTTTGTATTCTTCAACACACCCCCTCACGTGGGACCACCACATAGTGGGCCACACGTGGAACTAAGTCCATATCGGAGTGGGTCCGTGTGCAACGGAAGATTCATAGGTTAGTATGAGTTAGAGTCGATCAAGTCGATGGCAACACCTAGTCAAGGTGTGGTCGGTCGGTCGAGTCAGTGACCACACCCAATCAAGGTGTGGCCGGTTTGGGTCGAAGTTTGGGTCGAAGTTGGGGTCCCACTCTGATACCATGTTAAGATTTCAAAGAGACGGGCGAATGACCCACTACTAGTAACATCGATTCTTTCCCCAACTTAACCACCTACAAAGCCCAGTAGATGTGGGGTTTTATCGCAAAAGGCCTCATTATTATTAGGAGTGGAACAACTTATTATAA